>CM042548.1:20651026-21283526 GCA_023630585.1 Cranoglanis bouderius | reverse complement strand
GCCATGTCATCTGCTGGTGTTGGTCCACTGTGTTTTCTCAAGTCGAGAGTCAGTGCAGCGTCTACCAGGAGATTTTAGAGCACTTCATGCTTCCATCTGCTGACGAGCTTTATGGAGATGCTGATTTCCTTTTCCAGCAGGACTTGGCCCCTCCCACAGTGCCAAAACTACTAGTAACTGGTTTGCTGACCATGGTATTACTGTGCTTGACTGGCCAGCCAACTCTCCTGACCTGAATTTTGTCAAGAGGAAGATGAGAGACACCAGACCCGACGATACAGACGAGCTGAAGGCCGCTATCAAAGCAACCTGGGCTTCCATAACACCTCAGCAGTGCCACAGGCTGATTGCCTCCATGCCACGCCCCATTGATGCAGTAATTCGTGCAAAAGGAGCCCCGACCAAGTACTGAGTGCATAAATTAACATACTTTTCAGAAGGCCTACATTTCTGTATCATAAATTCTTTATTCTAAAATTTGAGATACTGGATTTTTCCATGAGCTGCAAAGCTTAATCATCAAGATTAAAACAAAAAAAGGCTTGAAATATTTCACTTTATGTGTAATGAATCTAGAATGTATGAAAGTTCCAGTTTTTGAATTAAATTATGGGAAAAAACTCTGCACCGGTATATTTATTAATTAATTAATTTTAGTGTGTGGCAGCCTGGGAAACCCTCCACATGGCCAAATCTGGACATTTTTCTATGATATACCTATGAAATCTAGAGACTTTCCTGAACTGTCATCTATACAGTCTTCTGTTTTGATGATGTGACTGGAGCATTGCAGATATTGATTGATTCTCCTACTGGCACATAGTTATCCAGCAATTTTATTAAAGTGTGTTTTACATTTATGGTGCTTGCTCACCTATTAGTCAGTTCATCCAGTCTGGAACAAAGGGAAATAGGTACTTACATTTTTATGGTATTTGGTAGACGCCCTTATCCAGAGCGACTTCCGTTTTATTTCATTTATACATCCGAGCACTTGAGGGTTAAGGGCCCAACGGTGGCGGCTTGGCAGTACTGGGGTTTGAACTCACAACCTTCCGATCAGTAGCCCAATGTCTTAACCTCTGTGCTACCAGAGGTTCGGTTTGGTGTCACTCTGGATATAATTAAGCAAACCAAAAATGCATTTTTTTTCTCCCAGATATCAAGAACACATTGTTTTTCTTGCAAGGTATAAATAGAAACATTTGTACATTTCTGCACAGTTTTGGTAAAACGTTTTGTTTTTTTTTTTAAGACAAGTACTTTATTGGCCAAAAAGCTGAATTCTGGTCGTGATTTTGTTTTGTAATTTTGTTGGCCGTTTTCCAGAATACAGTCACTGCAGCATCCTGCAGGTTTTACCAGATCATCATACATGGATGGTATTGTTATGAGTCACTGAGCTTTAAAGTGAATCCTGTTCTTAAAGGAAGTTACTTGATGTTGACTCAGTGTGGAAACCCTTGGTGTTTGCTTTATAAAGCAAGGTCCAAAGTGTCATTTGAATGTCTCCATGTATCCAAATCCATCCACCCCCCCCCTCCCCCCCCATATTCTGTATGATACCAATATCAGAGCTCTGGGTGATATCCATTACGGACGTAGTTTGCAATAACCAAGTTTACTCTTTGTAAACCTCTGTTGCCAAGTTATTTGAAACACCTGAGGTACAATGGCACTTTCTCTCCTGTGTTCACAAGCAACATCTGTGCTTAGTCAGTGCAGTCCAATGCTTTCATCACGTAATGTATGATAGTGAAAAAAAAATAGTGTAAAGAGCAGTAAACAGTAGTAAATGAAACAAAGTAAATATTTAGTGTGACAAAAAAATATAAACAGTAGGCTCTGGTACAATGTGTGCAGTTTTATAAGGAAATGAGCTGGTAAGTTTTATTGAGCATCTTGCAGAACCAGACACAGTTCTTCTGGACACTTTGACTTTCGCACTCGCTTCTTATTTTTGCAGCAAAACCCAGCAGCCTTCATTGTGTTTACTGTCTGAAAAGTGTCTCTTACATAATACGCTGCTTTCTTTAATGACATACAAACATTTTTCTGTAACATTTAATTTTGTGCTAGAAAACTAATGTTTGGGAATCTAAAATGTTTTTTATTGACTTCATAATGTAGACGTCATAAAATAAAAAATCTATAAAATCTATTAAAAAAAAAAAAAAATAGGGTGCCTAAAGCTTTTGCACAGTACTGTATGTACATCATGTTTGGTGTTAATATGTTTATGCCAGATTGTATGATTGTCCCTAACTAGGCGAGTTCAGGTGAGAAGCATGGTAAATCACCATTACCGCACCAGGATGCTCCTTCCCCCTCAAGTGACAGAGAGGTAAGGAATGTAGATCTGCTTTATTTTTTTTCTTTAAAATCATTTAGGATTTTACACTAATTGCACTTGAACTTTCAGAACCAATTTTCTCACCCTACGGTACGCTAGGCTGTACGCAACCCAGTGCATAATGATCACCTCTCTGCGGCTAGTTTGTAGCCTTTGTGCTATTCAAACCTACAGCCTGGTGTTTAAAATGGCGTTTAGCAGGATGCACATATTTACATTTGTCGTTAAAGTCCTGTTGCACACGATGTGTGCCCTGTGACTTTTCTCATTAGCCTTAATTATTTGGTGAAATTTCCATTTCAAACTGTTGAGCTTGCCTGGTTTAAACATAATGATTGCTATTGTTATTTGGTCACTTTACCAAGAGTCTTGGTAATAACATCGATCTGTGTCTGTATTCCACAGATATTTGATTTGTTGATTTGTGTGTGAGAGAGATAAGAAAGGTAACAGTACAGGAGGATTTCTGTGGAGATAACTTGACCTTACAGGAAAGTGAGGGCGCCCCACAAATCCCACGGAGGGGGCGGGGCTTCCAGGCACTGGCACAAATCATTCCAGATTCATATAATGGTTGGCTCATCTATGGTTTTTATTGTGGAGAAAAAGACTGCACTTTTGGTGTCATTTTGAGTGGTAACTTGTGCTAGCATACTCTGAACTTAAGTTTGGCAGGTCTGGTAATATAGTCAGAGTAAACGTTACTGGATATCGTGGCAGTGTACCGTCATGTAGGGATGATAAAATGATTATAATCGTGCAAGCTTACTTAACACACTTAACATCCAGAGGTCAGTTGGATTGATGACAATGCAAACTAAAACAGCAAAATGTTTCCCAGTCAGATTATATGAAACGAGACATCAGAGATTGTAATTGAGAACATGCGGGTTTCACTGTTTCATTTTTCCTCTCTCTTATTTCTTCTGTCCTTATTTCTCATCTTCATGCTCTTACTCATGGTGATGTTTTGTCATGGCTCTGTGTCTCCCTCCCCCCACTTCACTGCCTGCCCAAATCATTAATGCATTTTCTGATTTATTTATTTTGTGTGTGTGTGTGTGTGTGGGGGGGGGGTTTGGTCAGCTGCTGGCTGGGATGATAGCAGAGCCTGCTTTTCTCTCTGAATATACTATCTTTGCTCTGGACCATTCAAATCGACCCAAAGCGGCCCAGGTGCCTCGTGCGGTGAGTTCATCCTCACACATCGCCTCCTCTCGCCCACCCAACAACCCCAACTAAACCCCAGTAAACCTGCTGCTTCTACCTGCCTCACCCCTTTAATGCGATGCCTCTGGAGGTTTGACCTAAAGGACTTTTCTGTACTTCCTGTCATCACCTGCTTGCAGCCTTCTGTCATTTTCCTCCCATTTTCTTGCTCTCTTGCATAACTCAATGGCATTTCACCCTTAACTCTTGCATCTAAATCCTCGTAGTGGTGTTTTTATTAAAACTGACAGTTGCTTGTGTGCTCTTTCCAGTTTGATTATCCTTTCTGAATGGTTTGTTTTTGACATCTCAGAAAATGATGGATCCTTTTATTCTTTGTCCCCCCCCCAAGTGTAGTTCTTGCTTGCCTACTCATATTTCACACAGTAATGAGTAACTGAATACATGTAATTTGCTGTTCTCCCATAAGAAAACTTTTTTTTTTTTGTCTCAGAGCTTCTTCAGTTGCCAGACACTGTCTCTGATATGAGCTTGAAATAAATAATGCATTTGTTATTGTCATACTTAAGGAGACTCTTTTGACTGATCAGCAGTTTTTTCTTGTTCTTAGCCCGAACAAGTTGTAGGTATAGAAGGAACTGTAAAAAGAAATCCATCTTAATTAAGCTGCTTAGCACCTTTGTTTTCACAATTTTGAAATCTACGTTTTCAATTCTGTATTTGCATATGGACTGCAGTAAGGCCTGCACAACATTAATTTCAAAGCATGAGCCTTAGTGAAGGCAAACGTTTTCTGCTCCTGTTTGCACAATTAGTCACGTTTGGTTTTAAAAACCTTGCGTTCTATGTATGAAACCGGCGTACAAGACTCAGTGTGCAGTTTATCTGGCCCGCACATGACAACATACATGCATTATGTGGGACGTCAAACCTAAATGGGAAGAGCAACTGATTACCTATTTATAAACTTTGTACTAAGCTTATTAAAGTAGCAGCAGCCAGTTTTGTATGTGGTTTTGTCCACCCCCCAGAAGCTGGTGTAAATTAGGGCAGGGTTTTTCTGCAAAATTGGTTACAATTTTTCATTCATTCTCATAGATTTGTGTCTCGTATTTGTGTCAATGTGTAATAATACAAGACTGTTGTAGGACCTTAGTGAAAGTATTATTTAGGCAAACTGCTGCTTTGGTCACACAGATCTGGCAACCCTGGTCATAGCACACGTCATGAACACGTACATCAATTTTACACCTAGCAATTCAAACAGGATCCTTCTGACATCTGTAATATCAGCTGAGCTTTTTCAGCCATATCAATGGCATCCATACAGTTTACTTGTACTGACATGAGTTTTTATTATTAAAACAATAATTATTTCATTACTGAGCTGCCGTTTCCGGTTTAGTCCTGGGCTTTTTGACATCTCAGGACGGACATTTCCACCAGCTGTTAGTATAGTTACAGCTGTCAGTTGTATTCTCGACACAGTTATAAATTCGAGCATTCGTTTTCTTGATTAAACTGAAGTGCCAGTAGCGCATACAAAACGCAAGTGGTGTGGATTGAACGGGTGGTCCGTTGTGAATCTTGAGGTCCGATGCATTGTGACATTTTGCAGCTGAATCAACTCAGCTTTCGTACTGCATCTCCTCACATGCATTCATCTGGCCCATGGGCAGCTAATTTATCTTTAGTATAATCTATAGTCATCTGTGTTCCCCCCCCCCCCATGAGAGAAAGTTAGATATGTATTGGCAGTAGTGTGTTTGTTTTGTCAAAGCTTACTGCAAACTTGAGTTCTCTGATGCACTATTTTAATATTTGATTTATTTGCGCTAAACTTCTGGGGATAACAAGTTTTATACAGTATGTGTTGGAGGAATAGTGTCATTTCCTCACAGTGCTGGTCTAGGCTAAATAAAGTTTTACAGAGTGGAATGTGGCGAGGGATTTTGTGCATCTACTCACACACTACCCATCATTGACTTACACAATAAATCTGGTTGGACCCCCTCAAATGACATTTGTCATTGAGAGAAGAGTATTTAAAAAAACAAACAAACAAAAACCTCAGCTCAACCTCTGCAAGTCTGCTGACTCAGTCTAATTTGGGGCAGTTTTGTGACTCTGTGTACAATGTAATTGGTGTATTGTCTTTAATACAGTGCTCTCTTTCATGGCGCTCAGACTGCATGTGGGAGTAGCCAGAGGCCCTTGCATTGCTCATTGCAATACTAGTATTGCATCTAGAGTAATCAGGGTGCAGCCAGCTGGATTAATAGTGTACTAACAGAACCCACTTATTAAACCTTTTTTGCACTGATCATTTCTTCATTTCCGTCCTGTTCAGAACATCACTAAAGGAGCAGTTAGTTCTCCCAGTGGAAGTGTGAACGGAGATGGAGCCGCCTCTCCCTTGGCAAGTAGCACAACAATTTGATATCACCACAGAAGCCATACAAGGGTGTTTAGGACCGTGGGAGCTAACAAATAAAGTTAACAAAATATTAATATACATTAAATATACATTTTGCATCTAGGTTATGAAGCAAGGGCGATTCCTTTATTTTCTTTATATTCTTTTCATGGCTTGTTTGTATACGATTATACAGGTACAAGCTCTCACTCTATCTCATCTACGTTTCGTCTCATTCAGAGAGAGGAGTCACAGTCTCTGGCACAAAAGCTGCAGCAGAGGGTGTCCTCAGTGGAGTCTCTCTTTCGGGTTCCGGGACGTGCCGAGGGGCTTTTCCGCTCCGGCTCCAGGGACAGTCTGGTCCGTAGCACATCACGGGAATCTCTCACTCCTCTGGGGGAGAATGAGGCCCCGGGAGCCCCTTCCTTCGACCCTCCATCAGACATCGAGAGTGAAGCTGAAGATGCACCTGGCAACGCAGAGGCTCTGTCCAAAGAGCAGCTCTTATATCGGCTGCATAGGGTGGAAAAGAGCCTAGCAAACTATAGAGGGAAATACTCTGAGGTATTGGCAAAAGTCAGGACTACTGACTGAAATAAATGTCATTAAGGTCATGTCTTGCAAAATCTTGTGATATAAAATGTCCAAGGTGTTTAGTCTGGCTAGGTTATATCAAAGGGTAATAATGTTTTACAGCTTAACCTGTTGATACGTTATTTATATGCAGGGAGATCAGTCTTATGTGTTCTACTGTTGATATAACAACCTCTATAGTTGAAAGGTCATACTGTACGCATTAATATTATAAGGCTGCATAACAGCTGCACCTATTTATTTAAATAACAATACTTTTAATTGTGTTTAGTCTTGGTGTAGACTTGGGCATTGTCATTTCTTTTTTCACGCTATAAAAATAGCATGTATGTAAGCATATTTATCTTTATTATTTTGTCGTACCAGAAAGGGCATGTTAAGTGTCACAGTGAGATTCACCCACATGTTCTTATTCTGTCTCTTCTCTCCACCAGCTGGTAACAGCCTACAGAACAGTACAGAGAGATAAAGAGAAAACACAGGTAACTTTCATAAGCCTGATGGGGACTGGTCACGTCGATAGGTTTGGATGTCTACTGAAAAATGATGTACAAAAGACATGCATATGTTCTCACAGTAATAACAACTGTCACAAAATATTACTACTAGAATCTGACTTGTCAGTGAAGGTATCTTGTTAATCTTCAGAGATGTTTATCTTCTTTCTGCCACAGGCTATCCTCAGTCAGAGTCAAGACAAAGCACTACGGAGAATAGGGGAACTCAGAGAAGTATGACCACACACTCACTGAGTGTCATTTCCTCCTACATTTGTTTGTTCAAATCTGGATTTTGCTTTTGGTAATCTTTAATTCTTTCGTGACTCAGTGGTGAAGGTCGTAAGCTTGTGGTTATTATAAAGTTAGTTGCAGAAAATGTGCAGATGTTACCCATTCCAGCCATTGCACCATAGACTGTTCCATCTCACATCACTGTGTCTGTGTGTGTCTGTGTGTGTGTGTGTGTGCCAGGAGCTGCAGATGGACCAGCAGGCCAAAAAGCACCTGCAAGAGGAGTTTGATGCTGCTCTAGAGGAAAAAGACCAGATGATCACTGTTTTGCAGACTCAAGTGTGTGTTTATGCTTATATCTGTGCTAGTGTGAGAATGTATATCGGCAAACACTGACGCGGAAACCCTTTTTTGGAATTAGGTTGCCCTTATGAAGAAACGACTACGCGGTTGCCCTGAGGCAGGTGACACCCAGACTGAGGCAGGTGACACCCAGACTGAGGCAGGTGACACCCAGACAGCTGATTCTACAGAAGTGACCTCTGACCCTCAAAGCACTTCCCAAGTGGAGATTGTGGAACTAAATCCAGGTAGGTGCTGCATACATGTAGTGCTACTGCTTATATTTAAGATTTACCACAATAATTTGCACAATCAGCTGTGCATAGTTGTACTGCACAGTTTATACTGATAATGATCTTATTTAGTGTGTACTCTATAGTTGCACATACTGTCCTGTATATTTATTTTATTTTGATACAGTGTAGTTTTGTACTTTGCGCTTGTCTCATACTTGTTGCCCTGTTTGCATTTTATGTAGTCCTGTGTACTTTATATATTGTATTGTCTTGTATTTTGCACCACGATGCTGGAAAATATGATATTCCATCCCATTATACGCACGCATATGATATACAGTCCCCTCCAAAAGTATTGGAACAGCAAGGCCAATTCTTTTGTTTTTGCTATACACTGAAGACCTTTGGGTTTGAGATGAAAAGATGAATATGAGAAGATGGATCAGAATTCAGGGCTGTGACGGTGGCAGCTTTTTGTTTAATGACCATGGGTATAAATGGGTGAAATTTATATCACTATATAATATATAATATAATATATGATCATACATATATTTTTAAATGCTTAAATTAAACAAAAATGTAAATATAAAAAAAATTAAATGAGGCTCAGATATCTACTTTTAGGACTTGTGTGAAACTCTGATGATGTTTTAGGTCATTTATGCAGATATATAGAAAATTCTAAAGGGTTCACAGACTTACAAGCACCACTGTATTAAGTGTGAAAAGCCCTTTTGTGAATTCCAATCTGGCTTTCTGATTCTTACTAATGATGAGTGGTTTGTACCTTGTGGTATGGCCTCTGTGGTTCTGCACTCAAAATATTCTTTCACCCCTGCCTTTTGGAGGTTGTTGGTGATGTCACTGACTTGCTTCTGGGTTTTTCTTCACAGCTCTCACAATGTTTCTGTCATCAACTGCTGCTGTTTTCCTTGGCCGACCTGTTCCATCTTTTGCTGTTAGTACACCAGTGGTTTCTTTCTTTTTCAGGATGTTCCAAATTGTTATATTGATTATGCCTAATGCTTGTGCAATGGCTAAGATAGATTTTCCTTCCCTTTCTCAGCAAGCAAAATGGCTTGCTGAGAATGGCTCCCATAGACAGCTCTCTGGTCTTCGTGTTGGTTTATCCCCTTTGACAACAAATGCAGTCTTCACAGGTGAAACCCAGGGCTCAAACCAAGAGTAGACATTCAGAGCTATTAATTCTTTAAACAGTCAATCTAACAGGGCACACCTGGGCAGCAAGAAACACCAGTCAGTCGTGTGTTCCAATATTTTTGATCACTTAAAAAATGAGTGGGTTCAAACAAAGGGTGCCATGTTCTAAGTTGTTTAACAGATCTATATGTAAATATCAGGGAAATCTGATCTGTCATCTCATTCATCTTTTGATCTCCAACCCAGATGTCTTCAGTGTATAACAAAAACAAAAGAATTAGCCTTGCTGTTCCAATACTTTTGGATGGAACTGTATGTGGTTGAGATGACGACAAAATTTCACTCGTGCTTACTTAAAGGAAAAGTCCACCCTGAAATAAATTAAATATATTTGTATCATGCTTAGTGAGTCTGGTGCTAATTTGTTGGTTGTGTGCTGTGCTGTTGCATTGCTAGCACAGTTACAATGGCGTTTAATAGGAGAAAAAATTGAAACAGTGTGAAATACAGTACTGTACAAAAGATTGAAACCCTTTTTTTTTTTTTTTTTTTTTTTTTTTTGTCACACCAAATATTAACTTTGTTTCATTTACTACTGTTTACTGCTCTTTACGGTATTTTTTTAAAAATGTAGAAACATTTAATTTCATTATTTTGAAGGCATCTTTGCTCTACAGCATTTCTTTGCATGTGCCTAAAACTTTTGCGCAGTACTGTATAACAATAGCGTTAAACAATAGGTTTAATGCTCAGGATTTACTGTTTGCTCCTAAAAGCAAATGTGCAAGAGCTTCTTTTTTAACTCACTATTTTCAGGGATGTTCAGTGTCATTAATGAGAGATCTAGTGTAGAAGTCGTGGGAAACAACAAACATTGGTGCCAAAGTTCCTAAATTCAATGCAACCATACAACATAGTTGTGCTGAGTTACGGGAGAGGCTCGACTCGGCTGGTTAGTGATTTACGAGATGACTAGCATGATGGCTTTGATGGTGATATTAGCATGAACGTTGAAGCAGATGAGCGGCTGAGAGAGAGCTGCATTGAGCCTTTACATGGCAAAGCAAGAGCAAACTCCCGCAGGTGCCGCAGTCAGCAGGCATTTGAACTGCGTTGTGGGTAATGAGGGCTAACCAAAATGAAAATAGACCACCATGCTGATGAAAGAACTCAAGTCAGAATTTCACTGCAAAATAAATCTTGAAAGCTATTAAAGATCAACTGTTAATTTTAAAGGCTGATGTGCACATCGTTCAGGGTGAATTTTTTTTTTTTTTTTCCCCTTTAACGCCACTGCAGTGGAGTGCATTCACATTCTTGTTTCGCACATTTGCCGTGATGATGCTGATCCAGCCATTAAAGATATCTTTTAGACACATGATTAGAATTAATGTAAGATATAAGACCTACTGCTTCACTTCAACTGGCACATACATTCTATCGACTGGTGCTGTAGTGAACACTGTTGGCTATGTTTGGTGTGTGTGTGTGTGTGTGTGTGTGTGTGTGCAGCAGGGGGCAGTGGTGAACCAGGTAACACTGCTGACTTGGAAGTTTTGCAGAAGCGAGTGAGGCGGCAGGAGACACTGCTGCAGCGCTGCAAGGAGCTGATTAACACCAACAAAGAGCGCAGTGCTCAGCTCAGCAGTGAGAATGACGCCCTGCAGCAACAACTGCAGGAGAGACTGCAAGAACTGGAAAAGATGAAGGTATGTATTTTAATGTTCTGATGGACCTGGACATTATTAAGTAGGAAAAGTAACGAAATTAAGGACTTAAACAAAGTGCCAAAAGAATGTTTTTACTACAGTTGGTCGCTAAAAGAAAAATCCATCCTGAATCATCAAGTATGGGGGTCATCACCAGGGGGTCCATGATTTTCCAATCATGGTTGTTATGCCTATAAATTATGCTAACTGGAGTCTAATAACAAAATCTTAATAAAAATGGGTTCTATGGTTGGATAGTTCAAAGGAAAAAACTCCCAGGCTCCAAAAAAAAAAAAAAAAACCCAGCCAAAATATTATTGTATGCATTTACACAATGCGTCGCATTTTTTAAAATTAGTTTGATAGTAAAGTAAATCTATACTGAGGGGGTCTGTGAATTGTTTTTATTTATTTATTTTTTAAGTTAATGGGGTCAGTCTCTGTTAAATGTTAAGACAGAGAAAGCTGGTCAAAATCAGGCCAGTACCAGACTGACTGGAGCACTTAGAGTCATCAAAGATATCAGTGTTAATGACTGTTATACTTTACAACCCCATTTCCAGAAAGGTTGGGATTTTTTCTAAAATGCAATTTTAGAAAAAAAAATCCCAACTTTTCTGGAAATGGGGTTGTAAAGACAAAGCATTTCTTTGTAAAGCGCATTACATCATGCTATATAAATGTTATCTTAGTCATTCTGAATTGTTTGGTACACAGAATTCGGGCAACATCATCCCTCTCTACGTGCCATATAATTAGCTGTACCCATTTTTTCCACATAGCTTCATAGTTCCCACTCTTTCACAAATCATAACTATAGACATGAAGCAACAAAATCCTCGGGAAATTGAAAGACTGGGAAACATCAGAAGGTGAGGGTGTGGGTGTTAGTGTAGCTAGTATGTCTAGGAGTTATGTCACATTGAATACTCAAATAGATTATTCATGAGGATTGTATAAGAAATTACATTTATATTTATGTTTAAATTATATACCGAGTGTTTGTGATGTAAAAAATTGTATCGATAACATATTAATTATGGTCGTTTACATAAATGAAAGATGCCAGAGCTTTGTCTCCAGTGCATCCAAATGAACTCCTCTCTGTAGATAATCATTTGGCCTTGGCAGATTAGTTACCTTTGTCGAGCTTGCCTCGGACGCTCAGAGTTTGATTTAATTTACCTTGTCTCTTCTACTGTTTTAAGTGCGTTAAATAGGATTTTTGGTCATCAGCACCCCTGGTAGGTGTTTCGTTTGGATTCCTGGATTATTGAGAAAAAGAAGAAGAAGTTGTATATATTTGCTAGAACGAAATGTTAATAGTACTTATTTCAAGATTTTAACAGCTTGAGATAAAATATGTAGTCTGTCCAGGCTGACTGGGTAATTAGTACAGGAAATATTCTGCGGTCTCCAAAGGATCTAAACATGCATCTGACACTCGGCACATTCTTTTTCAATCGCTGTTTGGGAAATGAATCATTCTTTGTTTCAGGAAGAATATTGCGTTGGTTTCTTATAGTAGTTTCAACTAGTGCCGAAACGCTTTGGAATGCTCACTTCTCATTTCATTTTCTCAGGAACTTCACACCAGTGAGAAGACCAAGCTGATTACACAGCTGAGGGATGCCAAGAACCTCATTGAGCAGCTGGAGCAGGACAAGGTAAAAGTAACACACGGGTATTTTCAGACAGATAGAGGCCTCGTGTGGGCTCATCGGTGCGCATCCGTCAGACAGCTGTTCACATGAGCCGTGTGACTGGGAACGCACACGATTCGTCTTAAGTAAAACTAAAGGATGATTATAAACGATCTTAGCGCTTTGCTTTCACATTTTATATTTTATATAAAAGTTTATTTTTCCAGCGCTTAAACTTCTTGCATTTAAGAAGGGCCATACAGTAAATGAAACATGTAAAAAAAATAAAAATTTTTTTTTTTTTGATAATAAGGTCAAGAAAAGAAAACGTAAATGAAGGTTTGAGCTTAGTCATGCTTTAATTTCTGCTCCGAGTGCTTCTTGGTGTGATCTGAAGTCATTTGAACTACCTGTGAGTCTTTGCTGCTGTGGTGCTCTCGATCTCTTTTCTGAAGGGCCGCGATAACTGCATGCGACTGGCATGTTTTTGTTCCCCGCAACTTCTCAGAAAGGATCTGAATTTCAGACTCTGATAATAAATGGAATACCAGGCGATGTTTCCACAGTAATGACCTTCCTGTTGTGCAGTGAGGAGTATATCACTTTGCTCTACACAGTGAGATCAGTCCCGTCACCTTAAAAACGATCTCGATCAGTGCTGAGCTTCTGAAGTGAATCGGATGTCCGAATTGAAATTACACGACTCTCAAGGATTTCCTAGGGAAACATCACGCCTGATGAGAATTCTGATGAGTTGAATCAGATTGTCGTGGAAATTCCCCTACTTCTCTGTATTATGACTGGCAATTGGAAACAGACAACGACAAACACGTGAAACCAGAGGATGTCTTTTATGTTATTTAACAGAGAAATTGATCCAGTACTCAGCTGAGGGCGTTCTCTCTGTGTCTGCCTGTGACAGTGCAGTCAGTGGAGAGAAGGCGCTCAACAACATACATACAGAAGCTTATATATCTCTTACTAGGGGAGCTTACTAGCTTGTGATTGACACAGTCATGTACACACACACACACACACACACACACAAGGTGGAGGTCACACTGAAGAACAGAATGTACAGGCGCCAGTGCCCTTCTACAAAGCTAAACATGTTTATCAAAAGGATAACAGAAAATATTAAGGCACTTTATAATAATTTATAACGAATCTCATTATGGATTAGTCGGGCCTGTGACGTGACTGCGGATAACCCCCGTCAGTGACGTCACTTCACGGTGGTGAAAAACGCATTTCTATGAATAAAACACGTGACAAACGGCAGCGGTCACAGAGTGAGCTGCTGCGGGAAGAGTGCACGATCCGGGTCGTCCAAAACATGAGGATGTTTTATATTAAGCGCTTCAAACAAACTCGTGAGCGTATTAACGTGGCTTGTCGTGTCAGATGCCGCGACAGATGCGTGAGCTGTTTAATGCGTTCAGGACGTGTTTTCTTCAGCGCAGAAATGACATTTTTGCGTTTATATCCTTATCTGTAAATGTTAGAGATTCACGCCAGTATTTCCATTTCCGTTACTGTGTTCAAATGAGTGAATGTATCTGTTACTGCAGAACATCAACCTCTTACCAGTTAACACTTAGTTTGTGCTTTTTTTTTTTTTTTTTTTTTTTTTTTTTTTTTTAGCATTTTTAATATAGTGATATAACTTTCACTTTAAAGCTTGTGGACAATCAGTTGTTTTTTTTTTTGTTTGTTTGTTTTCAAAATACAATGTTAATTTTTTTTTTTTTTTAAATCCTTTGAACAATGTATAGCATGGCCCACATGTATACATTTAATACCTTTTTCATAGCTTTCAATTTGCACAGTGTTTGAAGGACAACATTGGGCAGAATGTAAAATAACGTTTTTTTTTTTCCCCCCGAAAAATTCAGGAAATAAAACTTGGCCTTTTAACCCGATTAATCGAAGAAATAATCTACAGATTAATCGATTATCCAAATAATCGTTAGTTGCAGCTCTAAATCATATACAAATGCTCATTGAAGCCTGATCAAAGCCATTGTTAAGTTGCTGCTCCTTTCTGACGGGATTGTCTAGGGTATGGTTATTGCTGAGACCAAGCGGCAGATGCATGAGACTCTGGAGATGAAGGAGGAAGAGATTGCCCAGTTGCGTGCCAGGATCCAGCAGACTGTGACCCAGAAAGAGGAGCTGCAAGAGCAACGAGAGAAAGCAGAGAAAGCTGGTGAGTGGGCTTGAAACATGCTCTCTCTCTCTCTCTCTCTCTCTCTCTCTCTCTTTCTTTTTCTTCCCCCCTTTTGTGTGAGAGTATTATAATTGCTGAGAGTATGTGGTCTTCCCGTAGCGTTTGAGGAGTTGGAACGTGCCCTGGGCATGGCACAGAGGGCGGAAGAAGCTCGGCGTCAGCTGCAGGATCGCATGGAGGAGCAGGTGAAGCAGGTGGAGCAGGCCAGTGAGGAAGAGAGGCGGAGTCTACAACAGGAGCTCACCAGGGTCAAACAGGAGGTCATAACCATCATGAAGGTGCTATTATTTAGCGAAAGAATATCAGACACTAGGTTTTACAAGGATGTGTGTTTAGCGTAAAATCTAAGATGTCGAATTAAAAGACTTGGTCTGGTGCGTGCAAAATTTCACATATAAGGATTCTCCAGGGAAGATCATAAATATTAATTCAGCAGTGCACAAAACCGATATGCTGTTGCCAGAGGCAAGAAAGAGACATATAATAGAGTATTCAAATAAAAAGTACTATGTTAAAGGTGTCATTGCTTATCTTAAAGCACAAAAGAACACGGTTGTTCTTAATTCACTTAAAGAATGGATGTGAAAGTAGTGTACAGGAAAGAAATTTAGAGATGTCTGCATGGCAAATCGCACACACACAGCCTCCTGCCAATTAAACTCTTGCCTGGTAGATCCAAACTCCCACCTAACCTCCATGACCACCCACAAAAAGCCAAATCTTTAGCAATCTAAGTCAAGTAAATGATCCCAATTCTAATGCATTTCTTAATAATTATGGAATTATTATTAATTTTTCTGGTAAATCTGGTATGTTTTTCAGGCAAAACAGGTCTGGGAACACTGCAAAAAATAAATCTTAGCAATTAAAAATATCTTTATATAATTTTAAACAAATATAAAATTATTAAGCCTGTTCCTATTTTTTTTTTTTTTCAAGCTTGAAATTGCCTTGTTTCTTGTGGCAGATATTTGATCTTATTTCAAGTGTGTATTTCTAGAAAGAAGCTAAATGATCTGCCAATAGAATTTCACAATTTAAAGCTTGAACTGAGTAAATATGTCTAGAAATAGCCTTAATTGTCTAGTTGTCTAATGATATTTTTTAAATAATAATCTCATAATGAGAAATATTAGGTAACTTTGTCTTTATGTAAGATATCTTCACTGATATCTTCACTTATATCTTCAGTTAGTTGGGCATTTGTCTGAAGTTGCTGGAAATAAAAAGACAGTTATGGAAATGTGCTATGTTTTTTTTTTAATTATTATTATTATTTTTTTTTAATAAAGCCGTTTAATGTAGGAAACGAAACAGTTTTCTATCCCCAGAGCTACCAGAATTAACTGAAATTAGATTAATTTAAAGCTTTATTTATAAATATCGATCAGCCACGTTTTCATTCTGAAAATATAAACAAATCCATATTTTGTAAAAGTACCATGCTCAGATGAATTAAACGCTTAAACAGACCAAAAAACCAAAATAAAAAAAAATAGCATATGGTTTGTTTTAGTGTTGATGTAAAATTACACTCGGTGATCTCAGTGACCTTGACCGTAGCATGGTTCTTGGTGCCAGACGGGTAGAGCTTCACTGCAAACCTGAAACCAACAATTGAAGATAGGAAAAACAACGTCTGGGCCTTTTCCAGTCTTCAACCATTCCGATTTTTCCCCTTGTTCTCTGTTTTCAGAAGTCTACAGAAGATAGGATAGCGGAAATGGAGCGGCAGCACCTAGAGGCTCTGGCTAACAAGGACAAACAAATGAGTACCCAGATAAACGAGGCAGTGGTACATTTATTGTATTATTTGTACTCACAAATAATCACTTCTCACAAAACTCACTTCAAAGCCTTTAATTATTTAAGACAGTACAGACATGAAGTGTATGATGGATTGTTGTTTGTTGTTAAGGAGATTTGTCGTAAGGAGCTATTGAAAGCAGCACAGGAGAAGGAGCAGCAGGCCTCTTTGGCCGTGGAGGAAGCAGAGCTGCAGAAGTCAGCTGTGCAGGCTGAAGGAGACGCCAAAGCCAGGGAGCTGCAGCTAGAGCTAGAGAGCGCTAGAACTGTGAGTTAATCTAATCATCTTCCAGCAGGCTTTATCTGAAATGGGATATCCTTTGATGGTTTGGTTGCGCCACTGCCTACATAGTCAACTATGCATGATTATCTTAATCAAGTTTTAAATAAGGGTCACTGGATTTAACTGAATATATTGTCTTTTAAATGTTGCTTTCTTTCAGAGAATTCTTGAGCTGGAGAGTTCCTTGGCCAAGTTGTCGCAGGGGGAAGATACCCAGGCAGATCGGTTCTCAGCAGAGATTGAAGAACAGAGGAAGAAATATGAAGGTGAAATAGTTGCTCTAGAAGAAAGGCATCAGCAGGAGCTTGAGAAAAGGAACGCAGAAAAGACAGATGCTTTGAACCAGCAGCACTCTACTGCCGTCGATGAGCTAGTGCAAAAACACAAGTCTGAGATTGACACGATCATGAAAGACAAAGAACTAGAGTTTCAAGACCATGTTAAGGAAATGAACCAAAAAATGCTGGAGAAACTGGATATCAAGCAGGCCGAGCTGGATGCTCTGTCCTCTGAGCTCAATGAGATGCAGAAGTGTAAAGAGCAGCTAGAGGAGAAACTTGCGGCTGATGAGTCAGTTGGGAGGGAGTTTGAGGCGAGACTAAAGGAAGAGCAGTTGAAATTTCAGATAGAGGTTGAAGACATAAAGCGTCAACATGAGCAGTTGCTAGAAGGACTAGAGAAGACTCTGAAAGCAGAGCTAAATCAGCTAAGAATGGTGCTAGAGGAGAAGGATAAAGAGCTTGAACAATATGTTGTAAGGGAAAGAATCTTACAGGAAGATGCTAAAAAGGCTCAACAGGATGTGGAGGCAAAGTTAAAGGAAATAGAAGATATAAGGTGTGTTTCACAGTCTGAGAAGTATGCGCTTGCTGAGGCTGGTGCTCAGTCTAATTCTCTGAAAGAGGCACTGAAGGAGTCAAAGAGTCAAGTGCAAAACTTGGAAAGGCTTCTTGAAGTAGGCCGTAATGAATGCCAGCAGAAAGAAGAGTGTCTTCAACAGAAGACTAATGAAAATAAAGAACTAGAACAGAGGCTACAGCAAGCCTTGAATGACCTGGCTGAAAAAGAGAATTCATATGCTCAATCAAACCGAGCAATGCAAGAGGAGCTAAATAGGTTAAACAAGCAGTTAGATGAGGAGAGAAGTTCTTATGAGAAAAGAGCTGAGACCCTAAGAAAAGAAACTGATAGCAAGTTGAAATCCCAGGAGACCAAAATGGAGAAACTCAAACAGAAAGCCAAAGAAAATCAGGAAAAGTTGAAGAAAAAGCTTCACGAACAAGAGGAAAATGCTGAAGCAGAGATAGCCAAGAAGGATAAAGAACTGCAACAGAAAGATCAACAGGTTAAAGAGAAGATTCTTGAACTGGCCCAGGCAAACTCAGAGGGCCTCAGCAGTGCTTTATCTGACTTGGAGACAAATCACAAGGAGCAGTTAGAAAAGATTTACGAGGTACATAGGCTTGAGCAAGAAGACCTTCTGTGTCATTGGCAGGAGAAGCTAAGCCAGCAGAAGGAGGAGCTGCAGGAGAAGCATGCACTGTCTTTGCAAGAAAAAGTGCAGGAGTTAGAGGACATCTCTCAACAGCTTTTAACCAACAGAGAGGAGAAGGAACAAGTGGTTCAAGATGTAATGAACCTTAGGGAAGAGCTTTCAATGAGGGAAACCACTGTGCAGAAACTCCAGACAGAGCTCAGAGAAGCCGCAGTCAAACTGGAAAGCTTGTCTGAAGTCGAGGACATCCTCAAAAAGCAGGCAGAGACTGTAGAGAAAAACTTAAACCAGGCTTTAAATGAAAGGAACCTCCTTCAGGACCAGCTCACTAAGACTGAGGAGACAAGTAAAGAGAGATTTCAGGCATTGTCTGAAGAGCTAGAAGATGCACGCAAGAAGCTTAATGTACTTGAAGCTTCCAGAAGTAAGGAGGATGAGAACCTACAGAGGTCTCTTGAAGAGAAAACTGCTGAGCTTCAATATAAGGAAACAGAGTTTCTGACACAAATCTGTGGCATTAGTAAGGAGCTGGAGCAGCACTGTCAAGGTGCGCAGGCAATGTTAAATGATTTTTCAGATCATCTGTGCAAAAGAGTAGAGGCAAAGGTGAATGAGCTGCAAAATAGGGTTGCATGTAATCAGAGGAAATTGTGCCATTTTAAAAATGTCATTTTGGCAAAGAATGACAAAATCTGTTCTTTGGGGAAAGAGCTTCAGCAAACCATAGATGAGAGCCAGAGCCTTAAGAACTCGCTTGACCAAATGGCTCTTCAGTTAAATGCAAATTCAGAGAATCTTAAAGCCTTAACAATTGAGAAAGAATCTTTGCAAAAAGATGCTAACAGTCATTCCCAGGTACTTTCTGAGAAAGTTCTTTGTATAGAAAAACTTGAAGAAGAAAACAAAAACATATCAGAAAAACTTAAAGCAAATATTTTGCGCATCAGTAATTTGGAGAGCATCATAGATGACCTAAAGAACCAGTTATCGGGTATCATAACTGAGAAGGAGGAAGCCATATCTCTGCTGAATCAGCAGCACAGTGAGGAAAAACAAAGTATCAAAAGCCAGATGGAGGAGGCTGTGGTACGAGCGGAAAAAGAAAAGGGCTTAGCTGTCGAACAAGTAGATACACTCAGGAATAAACTGTCTGAACTTAAAAAGAAAACAGACTCCAAGCTCACTCAGAACCACAACACTGTCAGATCTCTTCAATGCAAGATAGAGGACATGGAGAAACAGATAGCAGAGAAGGACGAGCACCTACAAAGACTCACTGCCAGCATTGACAATCAGTCTATCAGTAAGTCAGAGATGGACCAGGTTCTGAGTGAGAAAGAGCAACGGGTAAGTGCCTTGACTTTAGAGTTGGACAACTGCACAAAGAAGATAAGTGAACTAGAGGAACGACTCAAATTGCAGACAAAAGAACAGGAGCAGCTGGAGGCCGAGTTGCAGCAGCACCATAACTTGAGGGAGAGTGAAAAGATGGAGCTGATTCAACAGCTCCAGCAAACCAAGGAGCAGTGTTCTCATAAAAGTGCTCTTGCCTGTGAAACTGAAGAAAAACTCCAGACTTTAGAGAAAGAGTTCCACAATGTCAAACAACAACTGGAAAGCCAGCAAGGAGACTTTGAGAGGGAGAAGGCGGAAATCTTAAAGTCAAAGGAGGAGGCTTTGAAGGCAGCGGAAGAGAGTGCAAGTAAAGTAGCTGAACTGAAAAAGAAAGCTGAGCAAAAAATCAGCTTGATTCGTAAGCAACTGACTTCACAGATTGAGCAGAAGGAGCAGACCATCAAGGATCTGCAGGCACAGCTGGACGACATCAAGCAGAGGCAGAGTGAGAAAGAACTACAGGTGAAGAGTTTGGAGGAGAATGAGAGGAAAATGGAGGAGGCCATCAATAATCTAAGGGAAGAGCACAAAAAGCACCTGGAGCAGGTACAACATGGTGGAAAATTAGAAAAAGTGAACCTGTTGCAAACATCAAAGGACATGGACAAGGAGGAGTTGGCAGCTGAGAAATCTGCGCAAAACGAAGCTGCTACACTAAATGAAAGAGAGGAAGAGGCCTTTTCAAGGCTTGGAGAGCTGGAAGCCAAACTTATTGAATCTGAAGAACAGAACACTACCCACAAAGCTGAAATCAGCCAACTTAAAGCAGAACTGTGTGAACAGAAAGCACTGGTTCAGGAGCTTCAGAAGACTTGCTTGAGTCTCGAGTTTCAGGTTAAAGAGAAAGAGACTAATGTCATACAAATGGATAAGTGCTCTTTGGAGAAAACCAACAATCTCTTAGCAATGGAGCCTGTACACTATGCAGGAGAACAGGACACTAAATTAAAACAAGAAGCCTGGGAACGTGAAAAGGATCTCTTGGTGAAAGATTATGAGATGAAGCTCCAAGACCTCTGTAAAAGACTGGAGGAAAAAGAGGATCGGCTTAAAGTCCAAGAGAACTTACAGATAGGACTAGGACAGACCGATGGAGAATGTCTTACTGATGGGTCTAAAGGCCCAGAGAACAATCTACAGCGAAAACTGGTGGAAACTGAAAATGAGAAGCAGAAGATTCAAAAAGATTACATCCGGTTACAGAAAGACCTTCGCTCACTGAGGAAGGAACATGAAAAGGAGCTGGAATATCTGAAGAAAGAAATGGCAGATGAGAGTGAGATAAAGCTGAAGTAAGAAACAAATGTATTAAAAATTAGTCAATTTGACATTTTGAACAGTTTGCTAAACCACTGTGATATTTTTTATTTATTTATTTTTTTTTAACAGGCTTGAAGTGGAAGATTTGGAAATGAAGCACAACTCTGCACTTAAACAGATGATGAGAGAGTTCAACACCCAGGTAGCTCTAAAGGATAAAGAGCTTGAAGCATCAGTGACTGAGGCAGTTGGTAAGAGGACAATGTTATTTACATGACACAGAATTTCTCAAATTAAAATTAAATCAGCAATGACAATGTCCTGTATTTTGTACCATATTTTTTCACCCTCTCCGTTTTGGAAAAGGGATTTGAGAATGACTGGCGGAATACTGTATGAGATTAACTGTATCATCTCCGTCGGCTCCGTACAGAGAAGGCCCAAAGGGTTGAAGCAGAACTAATGGGAATCCATCGAGAGGAAACTAATCAACTTCAGAAGATGATTTCCCAGAAAGACGATGACCTAAAAAAAACTATCCAACGTTATGAGCAAATTCTTCAGGTGCAACGAAATATATTCCTTTGACTTTGAGTTTCAACTGACATTTAGAACTTCTTTGGCATGAGATGACTTGCTATCATAGAGATGTTGTTGCATCACTAATATGAGGGCTGGTCAATCCTTTAGACTCTCTGCATGCACAAACTTTGTTCTTTGGCAAGTAAACAGGATCATGAGGAAACAATTACCCTATACAAGCACCTCCACTGGCTCCCCGCAGAGTGGTTTATATGATTTATACCTAAAGAGTTTTATATCCACCTTTATCATTCTGAGAGACAACTATGCTGACTATTTGGATTTGTGACCAGAGTAGTCTGCTGCATAATTAATATCAGTTTTTTTTTTTTTTTTCAAATGTAGCATATAGACATATTTCATATTTAATGAGTGAAAAAACTATGTGGATATATGTAGAATTGTACGTTGTCTTTGCAGAATCGTGAAGAAGAAATGGGCACTCGAGTATGGGAGGTGCAGAAGGAGCTGGAGGAGCTGCAGCAAAGGAGTCTCAGTGGTCCTCAGGTACAGTGTGTGTGTGTAAGATATTTCCATGAACACTACCAGATGGTGCTGTTTACCTCCTCATAAAATGTACAGTTTGGTTCCCTCATCTTTGGACAGCTCAGAATTCTTACTGAAGCAGAATGGCTGCTTGCCAAAAAAACTTCTTTTGTATAGAGTTTCTACAACAGTTTGGACTATCCAGGGTTGATGAGGCCCTAAATCCCTGTTCTCAATTAACCCCTCAGAGAGTGGCTTGGAGGTAGATTTATCTTGAGTCTCGATTCTCATGTGAGCACATTTGGAGGCAGAATCCAGCATCAGGCAGGCTGGAATTCATACATGCATGTGTTTTTGATGGTTTGAAAGTTTTTCCTCCCTCGCAAAGACAAGAATCAATCATTGACACTCTAGTTCCCATAATGAATAGGCTGATGTCATGTCTTCTATGTATTTTTGTATAAGATTTGTATTTTAGGAGGCCCGATTGTAGCCACTTCTAATCGTTTCCATTTGTATCCATTGTGTTTCATAGACAAACTGTTTGCCCTCATCATCTTATATCCATCATTGGGTTACTGTTTTTAATGGTTATTAATGAAATTTTAACAGAACCATAACTCAAATGTGACATATTTCACACTATGTGCAAAATAGATTTACTTTGCTACATGTTTATAGTGATAACAGTTTACAAGTTTCCATGCCATGTTTGTTAGTGTTGTTGCTGTATTGTTGTGTATTGGATCTCACCTCTGTTTGCTTCCCTCTTGTCTTTTAGGGTGTTGAGGAACTTCAGGTTAGTTCCCCCCCCCCCCACACACACACTTTAAATGTTGAATCATATGAAATGTGCATTCACTCTTAAATACAGCACTCAGGGGATAGCAGTTACTAGTCAACTTACCAGAAATGTACCTTGGAGACTCGTGAAGACAGATTCATCATTTCCACCTTTCACGCTCAACTCTGTCACCCTGCTTAGGTTCAGCTTGCTCAGAAGACCACCCTGCTGAGTGAAGCCAGGCTAAAAGAGCAGGAATACCAAGATAGGGTAAGTCTGGATGAGAACAAGAATGAGAACAGCGCCAGAATTGTAACGTTCAGAGCATATTTTCCACCTCATGTTCTCAGGCTCCATCTCCCCTTTGGCTAAACAAAACTGGAAGTCCCCATGAACTCAGGTTCATTACTCAGCACATCTGTTTACGTTTAATTTAAATGTCCATAATTAAGCTATGATACCCCTCACACTGCTTCTCTCACCACACAGGAAGTGCTTGAACCGGGCCTTGTTGGCTGTACTTGTACTTCTGTTTCACTCTTTTGTGAGGGGGGGAAAAAAACCCCGAAATATTATATGCACACTGTCCACTTCATTAGGAGCACCACTACATTCATGCAGCAGCACAATGCAGTGCAAAATATCATGCGGATACAGGTCAAGAGCTTCAGTTAACGTTCACATCAAATATTAGAATGAAGGAAACCTGTGATCTGTGACTGATCGTGGCATGGATGTTGGTACCAGAAAGTCTGGGTCGAGTATTTCAGAAACTGCTGATCTCCTGGGATTTTTCACACGCAACAGTCTCGAGTTTACGCAGTATGGTGTGAAAAAACAAAAAAAACACTTGAGTGAGCGACAGTTCTGTGGGTGGAAACACCTTGTTGATAAGAGAGGTCAGAGGACAATGCCCAGATTGAATCAAGCTGCCATGATTGATTTATTAACTCAAATAATCACTCTTTACAACCATGTTGAGTAGAAAAGCATCTCAGCATGCACAAAACATAGAACCTTGAGGTGGTTGAGCTACAACAGCTGAATACCACATTGGGTTCTGCTCTTGTCAGCTAAGAACAGGAATCTGAGGGACAGACTCATTGAAACTGGACAGTTTAAGATTAGTGGGGGGGAAAAAATCACTTTTTTCCAGTCTTCAACTGTCCAGTTTCGGTGAGTCTGTGCCCATGATAGCCTCAGATTAGCTTCATGATCGCACAAAAGCATTCGCCATGGCCAGGATTCCTACATAGCATTACTGGCCAGGCTGTGCGGGTGGGAGGGATGGTGTTACTCTCTCCCCTGTCAATCTGTGACGCTAGCCAATTCGTGAGAATGTCTAACCCTGTGTGCAGTTTGCTCTGTCCTCTGAGTGTGTTAAGTTGCCCTGTGATGTTTTATTGGTAAAGTTAAAACCATTTTAGTTTCATGACATTGACAAACTAGAATAAAAAAAAAAAAATACATTTTTGTCAGTATTTTGTTTGGAGCCCATATCGACTGATTAACAAATAAGCGATCAGTCAAAGCAACACTGCTTATTCGTGTCAAACATCATGATGTTTTACTGTCATCTCTGTTTCTGTCATGGCTGTTTCACTTGTCTTTTGGAAATTATTCAAACGTCAAGTGCCAGTAATTTGTATTTGGATGCTACCGTGCTCAGTGTTCAATGTATCATGCCTACAGAAATACGTTAATTACTGAGGAAATTAAATTCCGTTATTAAAGTCCATTACTTTCATTGATACTCTGTGCTATGATTCTCAGTTTAACAGGCATTTGTGATTTTTTTTGTTTCCTTTTCTCTTTCTCCCCCCAGATCCATACTCTGGAGGACACGGTACGGAAAGCTTATAAAAACTCAGTGGTGACTCACCTGGGAAAAGGTGAATAGTCCTGCAATACCTCTAACAATTAAATTACGTCTTACATAGAGTATAAATGAAAATACTGATTAAAATGCTGACAAGTAGTTTAGGACTGGGGTTCAGTTTCCAGCTCCACTGTTTGCTGACTGCCGTGACTGAGGGCTGCTTTGTGAAGCCAGAATTACAAATACTGAGTGACCTGCTACCATGCAAAGCAGCTGGATTACACTGTTAATATTCTTTCCTCAATCAGCCAGTTCTGTAACCTGAACACTAACCACTTCATGACTTTCGTTGACCGCGATGAGAAGAATGTTATATTATCAGCATATTCACAATATTTTTATTCACTGATTTTAGCATAAATTAATGTTTTTAGTTATGCCAATTATTGAAGAGCATTGCTGTAAATAATGTAAAGGGTTTGCAAAATGGAGAAAGAAAAAAAAAACATCATTAAAGCGGAAATTTTTTCTCTCACAGTTTTCCTATGGGGAAAAAAATAAGAAAGAAAAATAGTTGCCGGTTTAGTTCATTAATCAAAAAAGGCATTGATTGATGAATAATCTAAGTAAAACGGGTTCTTACTTATACCCAAAATCTTAAGTAAATTCAGCATTTAGAAATATTAAACGTAATAAAGACATTAAAAATATGTTGCTGTTTAAAATTGTATTTAAAAAGGGTTTGTGTCCAAAGTCCTTAAGACATCAACACCTTAAACCCTGTTGTTTGTAGGCAATTTCTTTGTTGTGTTCAGTGTAAATCATGAGCTTTGCAGCAGTTGATTACGTTCACAAACAGTTTTAAGCTCATGATGATTGCAGCAGTAAACCAGGCCATGGGTTTGGTTTGGAATGAACTGTGGTGTTTGGCAGGATAAGTAAGAGAGTTCAGTGCCTCAGGTTTCCTCCCTGCAGGCCCCACTGTGGCTGTAGCATGGCCAGGGTCACTTTGGCAGATCAGCTTATTTATGGCTCTTTCCTTTATCTACGCTCTGTGATCAAAGACTTGTTTTGGTTGGCTTGGCACCTCTGTTCCTCATCAGTTTGTCCCTTTTGGCACATCCAGGAGCCTCAGTGTCATCAGTCACCATTTAATGGATATTCCAGAGAGCTAGTGGCTTCATCTGCCTACTATAAATTGCTCCTGGATTGTCATGAGACTAATACACACAGTTGAGCACTGTGTGTGGAGTAAAATGACTTGAGGCCTTTTCCTGCTCGGTACCTTGTTAAAGGTTGCTGAATGTTTCCAATATTTACAAGAGTCAACAGTTGGTTGCTTGTAAACTATCGTTACTGTGGAACGGAAAGTCAGGAAGTAGCCGATATGAAGCTTATGCGAGAAATTGGCCAGAGTTTTCTGTTCGTTTTAAATTTTCTCATATACGAAAATATCGAGAATCCCCCAAACCAGGATAATACCTTAAATCTGTCTAACTATAATTTGTCATTTTTATTTAAAAAGTTATTCTTGGCCAGAATGCCTCTAGCTGTTCATTTCTCACTTTCCAAAACTTGCACGATCACCACCCAGATGAATAGAAACCATTTTGTATTTTAGTCACAATGACACTTTTGTACATTTTAAAATGTTACCGTAAGCGGCGTGCCTAAATACCCTGGCAGGGGCCCGGAACACACCCAGTCCTGCTGATTTACTGACTGATTATTAGTATGCTAATGGGTGTGTGTTTGAGTGCCATCTGAGCAACACTAAAGCATTTATGAATACCCTGTCTATCATTTCCTGTCTATAAATGTCAGTGCATGAGCTAAATGCTATGGCACCAGTGCAGATAATAAGAAGTAAATGAGATGTCTAAACAAAGCCGTGCATTGATCCCCTCTTCCGTCTGTTCCTATGGCGACCAGTATCCTCTTGCCATCAACGTACACTAATGTGCCGGTGTTACGTTAATATAGGCCAAGCAGAATCAGGTTTGCAGAGTCCAGAATCCTGTCATCTGCCTGCTCCAGTTCTCATTATGACACAGATGTATGTGGTAGAGAAAGAAGCTGGAGGGCAGAAGAGAGTTGTATGAACACACAAGTTGTGTGAACTCTGACCATCAGGATCTGTTTTCAGATAAAACTGTGCTGAGTGGTAGTTGGTAATAGTAGATAACCTGAACTAATGATTAAATGATTTTATCTCCCAGAACCCTCACACTACAGTGTTGATCCTTTCACCGAGCCCACCGAGTTTGAGTACCTGCGGAAGGTCATGTTTGAGTACATGATGGGACGAGAAACTAAGGTACACTTTCACTTTTCCTGACAGAAAAACAGGATAATCATGACTGCTTTCTGTGTTGTGATGGAATGCTTCTGTGAATTCTGAATATGCATACGATTTACTGTGTCCACTTCAGTAATAACAGCCACTTCACACATTTTGAAAACTACAACACGTTTATTCTTGCATGTAATACCACACAAAAGCCATTCTGTGTGCTCGTAGCAGGTCCTTAATTGACGTCTTTTGTCCGTTTAGCCTGAGCTAATTGATGGCTAGTTGACAGGGCCCTAAACCCAGCGGGGATCCCCTGGGTTAATAATAACCAGCAGCCTTATGACAGCATAGCAGCCCTCCCTGTGAGGACGGATGTCCGGAGGGCGACGCGGCAGGCGAGGCCACGTCATACGATGAGAACAACATACCAATTTAAAAGAATAGCCAAAGCTTAGCAGCAGGCCTGGTTCCAATTATTGTCGTATGTATAAGCTCAAGTACACACACACACACACACACACACACTCTGGCAGATGTGTCTGGAGCTGATTGCACAGCATGTGACAGATAATTAGCATTTTTGCCTGTGCATGGTTTTAATTGTTCACAGACAAGTGATGGGAAGTAACAGGAGGGAAGGTGGAAGGGTTTGTTAAGCCTTAGAGTTTCTCATGAGATTTTACTGTAATAACTGTATGGTTGGAAATGTGACTGAGGCGAAGTTCTTCACTGTTATACCCAGCATGCATCATGCATAGTGTCTTGTACAGTTATTGGGGAATCTTCTGCAACCATTCTTCCGCAAAGAAATGAATCAGCCCAGTTGTGTAGTCGTAGTCTTTTGAAATTTGCTTCCACCTCCAGCGTGCATTTTCTGAAGGGTTTCTTCCAGTATTCAAACCTGGAAATTGTTTTAGTGATCACCGTGTCACCTCTGTAAGAGACAAACAGACATGTTTACAGAGAAAGTTTTGATGGTTATATTTTTCATTTTTAACCAGAATATCCCTTTAAGATTTATTGTAGGACTCATCATCTTATCTGTGAAGTTCCAAAGCATGAGTTAAAGCTGCTGCATTCCACTGGTTGTTTGTTTACAGACTATGGCCAAAGTCATCACTTCCATGCTGAAGTTTCCAGAAGACCAGGCGCAGAAAGTACTGGAGCGGGAGGATACCCGAGTCATGGTGAGCTCCATTTTCAGATTCAGTGTTCTCAGACAGAAACTATTCTGTTTCCTTCATGTTTCTTTCACCACACCGCATTCTGTCTTTATTAAGTTACTTTACGTATAACTTGAACAGCTCAGGTTTCACTGCATCCGTGCGGTAGTAGAATTCCCCGACGTCCTTCACTTGGGCATTTTTATGTTTGTTAATGATTTCGTCATGAAGTCAGAGTAAAGGATAAACACCGAGCCTGTAGGAATATAGTAGAGGCTGAGATGTCGCAGCTATTGAACAGTCTTGGTATATGATGTAATCACAGCACTTGAAACGTTTTCCTTCCTACATTTAGTGCAAAACAACCATTTTTTTAAATTGAATTAGGATGTTTAATAAGGGAATTTAGACATGTAGTTTTTTTTTTTTAATACTTTTATATACTTTATATGTGCATGTATACAGTTTGTATAACTGCTATGAGTTTTCTCTTGTGTGTGTGTGTGTGTGTGTGTGTGTGTGTGTTTCAGCCTTGGCTCCGGTAAGGTTGAATCCAAATGGCCCATCTGAGGTACAGAGCAATTCTGCTGCTACTGCTATTGACAACGGATCAGAGGGGCTAGAGCACTGCAGTTAACTTTACCTAATGAACGCTTACCTTTATATTTCTGTGTGAGAGAAGAAATGTATACCAGGATGTGTGTATGTATGCTCGTGGTGTGAAGAATTAGACTGATAGGTACCAGATTCAGAGAACTGTCATTAGTTTTGTTTTGTTTTATTTTTTTTTTTATCCTTTTTCTTTTTCTCGTTAAAAAAATAATCTAGATTTTATATGAATTTTGTGCAATATTTTTTTTTTCCCCCTCTAAAGTTTGTGTTCTTTGTCCTTTTTCTTCCCCCCCCCCCCCTCCCTTTTTATGGTAAGCTGGAATGGCCATGTCTCCTGTGCACATGTAAATATGCATATCACTTAAACTCAAAGCCCCCTAGGACTTTACTACGGCTTTTTAAACTTCTACTGTATTTTTGGGGAACTGAAGTAAAATACATATTGTAAATTGTAAATCACTGGAAGAAGAATCTATATAGCTATACTAAAGGGCACATTGTGACTGTTGTATTATTAGCTACCTTTTAAAACGGCTAATAAAAGTTTCTTTACAGTATGCTTGTACAGTATTGTGATTTTAACTTTCAGATGCATTTATTTAATATTATTTAATTAGCCTAGTTAATCCATTAAATCCCAGTATCGTTCAGCTATTTGTATTTAAGCCCATTATTCAGGCACCATTATGAATTATTCAGTACATAAAATTACATTAAGTTACATTAAGATTTATGAGAACCTGCTGACTGGTCCTGGTAGTATGTGGTTAAAAAGGGGCTCAGTTTGTGCTTATCTGCTCTGTAGTGGTGCTAGTAGGAATGATGGACCCTAACAGGCTAATGAACCTTGCCTCATGTCCTGGACAACTTTTGCTCTCCTGAGGATTTTCAACTTCCCTCCTTTACTGCACTCTCAGAAAAGGTGTGCTAGACTATACCTTTCCTTGGCACTGGTGTGATATTCTCAAGGGTACACCTTTTATACCCTTAGTATGTATCTTTGACCTAGAAAGGTGCATATAGTGTACATTTAAATCTTTACTATACAAACTAATTATGGTCCATTTATGTACCTCACATCCAAGGTGGGGTCCTGTCCACCTTGGGGGTCAGTGGTCAGTGACTTTTTTTTTTTATATATATATATATATATAAAGTTTTGTTACAGTTATGGAAATCACAACCCACCCTTCTCAAAAGTTATCATATTTATTATTGAATTCTAGTTATTACCCTCTTTGACTGGTCACATGAATTGAATGACAAAAATCTAAAGCTCAAAAACAGGCAGGAGTATGAGTAATATCAACTTGAATAAAAATAAATTACAGTTTGTGTGGAGTTTCAAAGTTTCCTTGTGTTCACATGGGTTTCCTCAATTTCTCTAGTTCCCTTCAACTCCCTCCAAAGACATGCAGGTAGGTGTATTGTCTACTTTAAATTGCTCTGGGTGTGAATGTGTGTGTGAATGTGTACTTATGACCGCTCTATGATGGACTGGCCCCCCCATCTGGGGTGAATTATCTTGCCTTGCACCCATTATTACTAGGATAGGCTCAGGATCCAACTTGACCCTGGCCAGGATAAAATGGTTACAATTAATTAATTAATGAATAATAAAAATCACTAAAAACTTTTTTTTTTAAATGCTTCTAAAAATGTGTTCATTCAGGAATAACAAGATCCAGTGAACAAGGAAATATTAATTAATGTGCTTAATATTTCAAAGGTTGTTTTTTGTTCGTACAACCCTTGCCTTAAGTAATTTTAAAGGTACACCATATCCATGTTCCTAGGTGGAAAATACAGTCTGCTCCATAAATATTTGGACATTGACAAAGCTCATTGTTATTTTACCTGTCTTACCACAGTATACTGGAGTTCAAATGAAATAATTAATATGATCTTTCAACTTTAATTTCATCCCCCCCCCCCCCCAATCAGACAGTTGAGTACTCATGGCCAGAGGTTGGGGTGTTTAGAGGTTAGCACATATGCCTCGCACCCCCGGGATTGGGGGCAACCTCTGCCCTGTGTGCTCGGAGCTTGCATGTTCTCCCCGTGCTTCGGGGGTTTCCTCCAGGCACTCTGGTTTCCTCCCCCAGTCCAAACACACACGTTGTAGGCTGATTGGCATTTCCAAATTGTCTGTGGTGCATAAATGGGTGTGTGAGTGTCTCTGTGTGTGTGTGTGTGATTGTGCCCTGTGATGGGCTCGCACCCCATCCTGCCTTGTGCCCCGAGTTCCCTGGGATTCCAGTGCTGTACCGTTCACCCATTTTAGATGTAAACACCCTTAAACTCAGGCTGAAAGTCTGCACTTTGAGCTTTACTACTTTCAAGTCCAGTATACTGTAGAAGACACTTGAAATAACAATAACTTCGGCAATGTACAAATATTTATGGGCCTGAGCGTACATAACTAACACCTCGGCAAGGAGGACTGGTACAAATGGTAGGGGCAGTGGTAGCTCAGTGGTTAAGGTGTTGGGCTACTGATCGGACGGTCGTGAGTTCAAATCCCAGCACCGCCAAGCTGCCACTGTTGGGCCCTTGAGCAAGGCCCTTAACCCTCAACTGCTCAGATATATAAATGAAATAAATGTAAGTCGCTCTGGATAAGGGCGTCCGCCAAATGCCGTAAATATGAATGGTACAGTTTAGTACGATTTTCTTTGAGAGTGTGCTTGGTTTCAGAATAAGTCTGTTTCTGTTTCCATGTGCTTTATTGGCATGACAAACAATTGTACATTTGTGTCGCCAAAGCAGGTACAAGTGTAAACGTAAGAGAAATAAAAAATAAAACTGAATAGAACACTAATAAATCAAAATAAAATAAAAGAAGAAATAGTGCAAACAGTGTACATAAATGTACAAATTAAGGACAAGATAAGATAATTTACTGTATATACAGGATAACTGGAAAAGAAGGATAATATGTGTAAAATGATGGGATAAAAATGAACGTACTAATAAAGGTTAAGGCAGTCCCAGTTTTGTGTGTTTGTGCGCGCGCGCGCGCGTGCGTGTGCGTGTACTTCCGCTAGATGGCAGCACTGAGGCGGATTAACGATGAAGCCTCACAGGAGCGGTGTATGAAATGTGACGCTCGTGCGCAATACCGTGCGCCTTGGCGCGAGCTCACTTGAACAACGAGAGAGAGAGAGAGAGCAGGAGAAGGAGCAAGAGCGGTTCAGTTTAACACGTTCACAGGCAGATGATCAGGCTAATGCCCCGCCACCGCTATCTGTTAACCCCGACTTCTCTTCCTGATAGGCTTATCTTTTATTTCAATGCGTTTTACGGTCGGTACAACAAGCTTCTGAGAGTAACTTAGTTTACATGTAGCTTCTGAAGTCCACCACTGAGACCCTCGAGAGATTTCCTCCGTTCCTTTCGGCTCTTCTCGCGTCTCCGTTGACTTCACTGCGTTGAGGATGTACTGCAGCAGGACCGGACTAGTAACGTGGAAAAGCGGAATGTTGGATGTTTTTTGCGTGTTTGTGTCCTTGTCTTTGGTTTATGCTTACAACATTGACCTGGAACACCCCCTGGTTTTCCGTGGACCAGATGCGACGTTTTTTGGCTACTCGGTCCTGGAGCACTTCCACGATAACACACGGTGGTGAGTGCACTGGATCTAACGGTGCATGTCGTGTTCGCTGTAAAAGTAATCGTGCAGAACTCGGAATCAAATCAAATCCGTGAGGCTGCAACAATAGCCTATAGATACTTACTTACATACAAATTACTTTACACACACACACACACACATATATATATATATATAAATGAGATTTGTGAGTGTGAAGTGTGAGGCATGTGTCGAGCTACAATTGTAAAGCAGCGCATACGAAATGGTTACGAGCACGTAGTCGTTATTTACTGCGCTTATAGATAGATGCATATCACAGGAAGAGTTTAAATGCAGACCAGAAATGAAGCACGAGCTTAACTGCAGAACGCACCATGAATTCCAAGGATTTAAAAAAAAATAAAAAATTTCAAGTGGACTCGCATTATATCCGACATGCATTTCATCTGACAGTGACTAGTTTATTCGTGCATTTAAACACAGTGGTTAGTGTGCACCTCTAATCTGCAAACTGGTACATTAACAGTGATAGAGCATGTGTAAACCATACAGTTCTTTTCCTGGCAAAAGGACGCGCACATGACTTTAATGCACGTGAAATATAATATAATATAATATAAATAATCATGTTTTACCTGAATGAGTGACGTTTCTTTTACCTGCTCATGGGGAAGCTGAATTGTAGTGCAGTATTGCAAATGCATAAGTAGATATTACTGAACTGTATACTGTATACTGTATACACATACACACACACACACACACACATACACACACACTCACTGCCAGGGTTGGGAGGGTTACTTTAAAAATATATTCCATAACAGTTACAAATGACTTAATAAAAAAAATAAATAATAAAAAAAATGTAATCAGCAACGTGATCCAGGTATCACAATATGAAAGTAATGTAATCTGATTATATTTTGGATTACTTCTAGGACACATATGTAAAAGTAAAAATAAAGTAAAGGGAAAAGCAATGTTCAGTGTTTGCATTTGTTTTAATAAAGTAAACAAACAAACAAAAAAAAAGATCACTGTCGCTGATGTGTTTTGCATCACAAAAGCATTTCGGAGAACAAATTGTGTCCATTTCTACCAAATTAACTTATTTACTCATTTATTTATTTATTTATTTTTGCGCATGCACCAGGAGGTTGCTCATGTGAGTCATGGCTGGCAAGAGAGAACCAGAACTATAATCAAGCAGCTGTCAATACTGTGTGATGTCAAAAGATTCATTTCTTTTGTTTTAAATGAAAAAAAAAAAAATGTAATCCTGATAGTATTCCCATTTTTGTACCTGTAATCTGATTACTTTGTTTCTTGATGCAACTGTAACGGATTACAGTTACCATTTTTTTGTATCCTGATTACGTAACGCCGTTACATGTATTCCGTTACTCTCCTGCCCTGCTCACTGACCACTTTAATACGTAAATTTTTATTCGGGGCATTTCTGGGCCATTATATCAGTTGATCTTATGTAGACCTGTGCGTCAAGTTTGTCAGCCTCAACCCCTTTCTTCAGTGGACAGTGACCACCGAAGGACCACCGGTGACTAGAATATTTTTAGACAGAGCACTATTCTCAGCACAGCTATATTACTGACATGGTAGTGGTGTCATAGTGTGTGGTGCTGGTATGAGTGTATCACACACAGCATCACTGGTTTTAACCACCTCAGAGTTACTGCGGGGTTGAGACTTTACAATAGTTACCACACACTATACATGGAAAAAGATGAGCTAGATGATTCATCTGTTCACCAACAGAGTGGATCAACAAGTTGGGTAGGTGTGTCTCGTAAAGAGATTATTAAGTTAACTATTAGTTCTAGGGGTGTAACGATCTGACCATTTAAAAGGCAACGATAAATCAATAAACATAAATGTGTCATATAGGACAAGTTAAAAGGTCGTTTTCAACATCATCATTGTTTACAAACTACTGAAAAATCTACTACCTCAGATTCTGAAGAAAGTTGGTCACATTTACTAACCCCATTTCTATAAAAGTTGGGATTTTTTCTAAAATGCAATGAAAACAAAAATTCTGTGATTTGTCAAGTCTCTTGAAACTTTAATTAACTGACAAAAGTACAAAGAAAAGATATTCAATGTTTTCACTGACCAACTTAATTGTATTTTGTAAATATAAACAAATTTAGAATTTGATGCCTTCAACACACTCAAAAAAAAGTTGGGACAGAGGTAAAATAAGACTGAAAAGTTTATAGAATATTCAAGTAACACCATTTTGGAGGATCAGGTTAAGTGGTAACAGGGGAGGGTATCAGGATTGGGCATAAAAGGAGCATCCACCAAAAGCTCAGTCTTTGCAAGCAAGGATGGGTCGTGGCTCACCACTTTTTGCCAAACTTCGTGAGAGCATTGTCAGTTCGAAAAGAACATTGCACAATGCAAGATTGCAAAGAATTTAGGTCTTTCACCATCTACAGTGCATAATACTGTGAAAAGATTCAGGGACTCCAGAGAAATCTCATCGCGTAAAGGGCAAGGCCGGAAACCACTGTTGAATGTGCGTGACCTTTGAGCCCTCAGGCGGCAATGCCTGAGAAATCATCATGCTACTGTGATAAATATAACTACATGGGCTCAGGAATACTTCGGAAAACCATTGTCACTTAATACAGTCCCCCGCTGCATCCGGAAATGCAACCCGAAACTGTATTACGCAAGGAGGAAGCCACACATCAACTCTATGCAGAAACGCCGCCGAGTTCTCTGGGCCTGAGCTCATGGACTGAAAGGCAGATGGACTGAAAGGCAGTGGAAACGTGTGCTGTGGTCAGATGAGTCCATATTTCAGCTTGTTTTCAGGAAAAACGGATGTCGAGTTCTCCATGCCAAAGATGAAAAAAACCAACCAGTGTTATAAGCGAAAGGTGCAAAAGCCAGCGTCTGTGATGGTCTGGGGGTGCATCAGTGCCCACGGCATGGGTGACTTGCATATGTGTGAAGGTACCATTGACGCAGGGCTGTATATTGGGATTTTAGAGAGACACATGCTACCATCAAGGCAAGGTCTTTTCCCAGGAAGTCCATGGTTATTTCAGCAGGACAATGCCAGGCCTCATTCTGCACGTGCTACAACAGCGTGGCTTCGTAGACACAGAGTGCGTGTGCTTGACTGGCCTCCCAGCAGTCCAGATCTGTCTCCTATGGTGCATCATGAAGAGGAGGATCAGACAATGGTGACCAAGGACTGTTGAGCAGCTGAAGTCTTGTATCAAGCAAGAATGGGCAAAACTTCCACTTGCAAAACTGCAACAATTAGTATCCTCAGTTCCCAAATGATTAAAAAGTGTAATTAAAAGGAAGGGTGATGTAACACAGCGGTAAACATGCCTCTGTCCCAACTTTTTTTGAGTGTTTTGAAGGCATCAATTTTTAAATTTGTTTATATTTACAAAATAAAATTAAGTTGGTCAATGAAAACATTGAATATGTTTTCTTTGTACTTTTGTCAGTTAATTAAAGTTCCAAGAGACTTGATAAATCACAGATTTTTGTTTTTATTGCATTTTAGAAAAAATCCCAAGTTTTATGGAAATGGGGTTAGTAGATCGGAGGCTACTAAACTGAATCGTATGCAGCAAATTCAGTGGTCTCGTCAAATATCGAATAGTTGCCTTATGAATCGAAATTGTATCATAATGTGTCGAAGCCTAAGGTTTACAACCCTAGTCAGTACCAGTGTCATTGCTGTGCTGAGAATGGTCAATCACTCAAGTAATTTTTGAATACTGGTAGTGCTGTGGTGGACCTGTATGGCACACAGTGTACTTTTGGGTTTGACAAATGTGACACCTGTCAGGCCAATATTTTTGATCACTTGAAAAATGGGTGGGTTCAAACAAAATGTGGCATGTTCTAAGTTTTTTAACACATCTAGATGTAAATATCACGAAATGAAAGCTGAAATTCTGATCTCATATTCATCTTTTGATCTCAAACCCAAATGTCTTCAGTGTATAACAAAAACAATAGAATTGGCCTTGCCATATATGTGCGTACACCTACTGTTGAACTGCACACATGTGGTCAGTGGACTGTAAGAAGTCATAGCTCATGTTCCTGTGTACAGGATTCTGGTTGGGGCTCCTCGAGCAAATTCATCCTTCAGTAACTCTGTTCACTCTCCTGGAGCTGTGTTTAAGTGCCGTGTACACAGCAACCCAGATCGCCGCTGTACAGAGATCGACTTGGGCAGAGGTAAGTGTAAATGTTCCGAAGGTGCTCTCAGCGCCAACGTATTTAAAAATGAAAAGCAGATCAGGAATTGCTGTTCATCAGAAATATACATGCCTGCTTGATTTTTTTCTCTGGTTTATGTTGAACAACATCACGTAGATTTCTATTTTATTGAACTAAAACAGTAACAGTGTAATTATTATGGCTTTGGGAATAGATTTGCTTGGTGTTGTTCGGTGTAAACCTTAGAAAAATCACATCATTACTCATCCTGTTGTTTCAATGCCATCTTGTTATGGCAGAGCTCATTTTTGGCACTGATAAGATGCTGTTATTCTTTTCCTGGTGCAAATATTTATTGAAGGGACCTGTTTATAGTACTGCTGGTGTTTTGCTTTTCCTGCTTTTCCTATAACGAGTAGGATAATCTTTCTACTGACCTTTTTATTATAATGATTACATTTTGGTGACTAATGGTGTGTGTTCAGTTACATAATATATGCTGTACTCTAATATTGTATTCTCAGTTAAATGGCTGTTTAAACAGATATAGATGGAGACATAGAAGAACTATATCAAGCTGCAGTCCTGGAATATTTTCATAGAAATGATGAACGTTTTACTAATATTTTCCAAGACGTTGCGCCAACTCTTTCAGTTGTAGACATCTCTTGGAGCGCTTCAAGCTCCTTTCTTGTGGTTGATGGGACTGAGTGGTTTCTGTGGTTTTAATGTACGCTCTCCTGCTTACTCTATGTGTCACCGCTGGAACACACAGGAATAAATGGTGCCTGCCAGCAGGCCTGCGGCCTAAGCTTTCCCTTCAGCCCTGAACACACATGAATCATGTTGGTTCAGACCCTGCAGGTCATGGGGTGCCTCTGAGAAACAGCACCAATGATATGGGGAAGAAGTGTCAATTACCATGACGTTTTACTGGAAGGGCCGTTGTACATTTTCGAAAAGTTTTTGGAACGCATTTAAATATTACCCACGCTCACTCACTGATTTTCTGTGAACAATTTATCATGGTCGGGGTCGTGGTGAATCCGGAGCCTATCCCAGGCATGAGACAGGAATACACCCTGGATGGGACTCGAGTCCATCGCAGGGTACCATGCACACACACTCACACACTCATCCACACCTAGGGGCATTTTATCTTACCAGTCCCCAAACCGGCATGTTTTTGGGAGGTGAGAGGAGACCCAAAAGGACACAGATAGTAACCCGAGCTCAGAATCGAACCTGGGACCCTGGAGCTATAGACCCTGTGTTCTACATAGCATAGAACATGGTACATGGTGTTTTATACCCTGCATATAGTATTTGAAAATACTTAAACAAAGTAGTTGTAAACATAGTAGCCCCTGAGCATAGTTTGTCCCCCCAGTTTTTTTTTTTTTCTGATAATCCAGTCCTGCTTACACAGTAGTTCTAGGAAAATGTACATGTTTAGTTTTAGAGATACTAAGCAGTTTTATTCCAGATGCTACAATGCTGGTTCGGGACATGAGACACCGATATGTCTGCACTTTAACCAAAACAACTTGAAGTATTGGATTCTGATCAAATCACTAGTCTGTTACTGAAGTCATTTCCTATGCCAACATGTGCATTTTGAAGGATGTATGAGAACCAAAGTCAGTCTACACTGCATATCTCTGGAAAAAAAAAAGTGGTGTACTTCTACCAGTAGCCCAGATTTCATTGAAAACACACTGATAGATGTACTGAGAAACATTTGCATGTGTTCAAAGCCAGATGTTTTCAAGAAGCATTTCAGGTTTCAATTCACAGGTACCAAATCTGTTTTTTGTTTTTTTTTAAACCTCTGGCTGGAAACAGTACTGTTCCACTTTAAAGTAAAAGACATTTCTGCTGGTTATACATTGCTTATACACTTCAGGCTTCATTAACAAACACAGAATCATCATCAGGGATTTTGTCACTTATTTCGACCTTTTGTATAGTCTGACTCTTTTTGTAATGTTGTTACTTAAGTACCTTGTTTTTTATTTGGTCAGTTAAATTTCACATGGCACTAATTTAGAGAAGTAAACCATTTGCTGAGTATTGTGAAGGAAGGAAAAGGCTTGAAGGCATACTCACAGAAGCTCTTCATTCATTTTTCAGTTCTTACAGTGGGTATAGAAAAGAATCACCCCCCTTTAAAATAATCACAAAATGTGATTATTTTAAAGGGGGGTGATTCTTTTCTATACCCACTGTAGATTTGGGTTACATCGGGTTCTTACCACATTCAATTTTTAATAGGGTTTACTTAACCAAAACCAATTGTTTTGGTCGGCACAGAATCTGATCACTGTTTTCACACCTGCTCAGATGAACCTGCAGAGGTTATCGTGTTCAAACAACTATATAACTGCACACGTGAAAGTGCCCTATGCGAGGTGGTAGAGTTCAAATACACTCATGCTCAGCTGATGTTCTGTGATATCAGCACCATCGAATAGTCATTCGGGTTTCCACGTGTGGGCAGTATGCTAAAATATAAGACTGGAATAATAAGCAGTAAGCTAGTAAGAGCTAATGTTGTGGTCAATTTATTAAACTAGATTAATTCATTTATTTCTACTACTGTAGAGGAATATGTAACCAATCCACTACAGTGTACACAGTCTTACCGTTTTGATTTCTGCACACATATTGCCTTCTTCCATAAATAACATTGCACTTGATTCTGTGGAACTGAAGGTGCTACGTTACTTGAGTTGGAAAGAAAGGAAAGCTGCCATCTTTTGCACATGATCTTGCAAACTGGTAGTGAAGAAACGGAAGTTTCTTTTGACATTTCTGTTTCTTTTGGCATTTCTGGTTCTCTGACTTCTTCAAGTACAGCCACAGTTCAGATGGCGCCCCAGTGTGACTCTTAATTTCACTGTTACGCTCACTGCTGTGTGTCTATTTTTATAAGTGAAACTGTAAAGCCAGGACTGGGGTTTACTCTGGAGTTTATAATGGAACAGTGTGCAAAAGAAAAAAAAAAACACTGATAGTTGTTACTTATTGATTTCAATAAGTCTGGTGTGGACATTTTTAGAAATTAGTAGCAGAGGAGGAAGTGCAGATTTCTATTTATTACAGTGAAACTATGATCATGAAACAACAAAACAAACAAGAACTAGACACGCCTGGTAATAACATGAACACGATACGGACTAAGCAACATTCTACAATGCCAAACGCTAGATGATGGGTACTAAACAAGACAGGACTTAAATACTAATACGCAATAAATATAAATGTGAATCAGGTGCAAACACTCATGTGATGTGGTGAGTGTTGTGATCAGGTGATGTGCAGGAGTTGATGGGATTCGTTGTTCTGCGCCATATTCTGCGCTACCATGACACAAGTATAGTAGAGTTGTATAGGTAATAACAATAAAATTTTTTTAAAAAAAACAGCAAGCAATGTTAATCACACTTGTGAACAAAGGCACCTCATACTAACAAATATAGATTTTGAAGTTACATAATTTCATATCAACACTAATACACGATAGGCTTGATTTTATTCATCTGGTAGTCTGATTCAGTATTTAATTTCCTTCAGTGTTTTATTTATACAAAATAAGGATTTGATTGGTTCAGGATGTAAACTTGGCTCACATTATATTTATAAATAAAGCTTTAAATAAATCTGATTTCAGTTCATTCTGACCTATTGTAAAATGAATTAAAAACCTAGTTATAAATAGAGTTCACATAACTACCTGTAGCTGAGGTTGGAAAATGGTTACATTACAAAAAACAGAGCGCACTTCTATAGCTGTCTATATACACCTTCATGCTACCTTTAATTTTTGGATACCATACAACAGTTTCATGAATGAGACACAGATTTGTTTGTACATCATTCCGTGCATTCAAATATATGTTCATTCAAGGTACACTGGGCCTCATTTATCAATCTTTTAATAAAGTTGTGCAAAACCAAACAAAATAAGATCCGCCAGATCTACAACAGTTTCGGAAACGCTGATTTTCTTTGTACCCGCACACATATGTCGAATGCCCAATCATCCATGAATTACCAGGTCTGTGCACAGTATAGCTGATTTGCATTTGGTGACGCCAACAAAACTCCATAAAAAGGAAAGCCTACGAGCAAAAGCCAAAAATAGACTTTCTCAGAGGTAGAAGTGAAAGTTATTTTGACTCATGTCTATGCCAATACAAATACAATGCCCTCCACTAATATTGGCACCCTTAGTAAATATGAGCAAAGAAGGCTGTGAAAACTTGTCTTTACTGTTTAACCTTTTGATCTTTTGTTAAAAAATTTAACAAAAATACTCTGCTCTCATGGATATCAAACAATTGCAAAGAACACAGGTTTATCCAAAAAAAAACCTTTGTTAAATATAGGTGTGCAACAATTATAGGCACCTCTATGAATTCATATGAGAAAAATATATTTGAAGTATATTCCCATTGATATTTTGCATTTTTTAGTACACCTGGGTGACTAGGAACAGGAAATTGTTCAACCATGACGTCCTGTTTCACAGGGGTATAAATATGAGGTAACACATAGGCCAAATTCCCTTAGTCATTCATAACAATGGGTAAGACCAAGGAATATATCTGTGATGTGCGGCAAAAGGTTGTTGAGCTTCACAAAATGGGAAGTGGCTATAAGAAAATAGCACAAGCATTGAAAATGCCCATTTCCACCATCTGGGCAATAATTAAGAAGTTCCAGTCGACTGGAATGTTGGATGGTTCAAGTGGCCAAAAAATCTCCAAGGATCACAGATGGAGAATTGCAGAAGTTAGTTGCGTCTTGGGGTCAGAAAGTCTCCAAAACTACAATCCGAATCACCTACATCACCACAAGTTGTTTTGAAGGGTTTCAGGAAAAAAGCCTCTACTCTCATCCAAAAACAAACTCAAGCATCTTCAGTTTGCCAGACACTACTGGAACTTCAAATGGGATCGGGTTCTATGGTCAGATGAAACCAAAATAGAGCTTTTTGGCAATAAACACTAGAGGTGGTTTTGGAGCACACAGAGAGGTAGCCATATGGAAAAGTACCTCATGCCCACAGTTAAATATGGTGGTGGCTCTTTAATGGTTTGGGGCTGTTTTTCTGCCAGAGGACCTGGACATTTTTTTAGAATACATGGCATCATGGACTCTATCAAATATCAACAGATATTAAATGAAAACCTGACTGCCTCTGCCAGAAAGCTTAAAATGGGCCGTGGTTGGATCTTCCAGCAGGACAATGATCCAAAACATACATCAAAATCAACACAAAAATGGTTTACTGACCACAAAATGAAGGTCCTGCTATGGCCATCCCAGTCCCCTAACTTGAAACCCATAGAAAACCTGTGGGGTGAACTGAAGAGGAGAGTCCACCAGCATGGACCTCAAAATTTGAAGGATCTGGAGAGTTTCTGTATGGAGGAATGGTCTCAGATCCCTTGCCATGTATTCTCCACATTCATCAGGCATTATAGAAGAAGACTCAGAGATGTTATCTTGGCAAAGGGAGGCAGCACAAAGTATTGACTAACAGGGTGCCGATAATTGTTGCACACCTATATTTAACAAAGATTTTTTTCCCCCGGATAAACCTGTGTTTTGTTTGCAATTGTTTGATATCCATGATAGCAGAGTATTTTTGTGAATCTTTTGAACAAAAGATCAAATTTTTTGGCTCATATTTACCAAGGGTGCCAATATTAGTGGAGGGAACTGTATATATAATGGTTTGACCAAGCACCTCACACAGAGAAACTACTATGTTTAATTGTTGTTGTTTTTTTCTTTTTTTAATTCAAAGCAAAGTATCTCAGCAACTCAGCCAGAAATCTCTCACGTCCTTCCTGACACCATGTTAGACAAACAGAAAGGTATATGTCCGCAAGAGAGTGAATGTTCCACAGCACACTAGGGTGTATACAGCACATTACAGAGACATACAGTGGGGGGGAAAAGTATTTGATCCCCTGCTGATTTTGTACGTTTGCCCACTGACAAAGAAATGATCAGTCTATAATTTTAATGGTAGGTGTATTTTAACAGTGAGAGACAGAATAACAACAAAAAAATCCAGAAAAACACATTTCAAAAAAGTTATAAATTGATTTGCATTTTAATGAGTGAAATAAGTATTTGATCCCCTATCAATCAGCGAGATTTCTGGCTCCCAGGTGTCTTTTACACAGGTAACGAGCTGAGATTAGGAGCACTCTCTTAAAGGGAGAGAAGTCAGAGGACCTGTTTGTTACCTGTAAAAAGACACCTGTCCACAGAAGCAATCAATCAATCAGATTCCAAACTCTCCACCATGGCCAAGACCAAAGAGCTGTCCAAGGATGTCAGGGACAAGATTGTAGACCTACACAAGGCTGGAATGGGCTACAAGACCATCGCCAAGCAGCTTGGTGAGAAGGTGACAACAGTTGGTGCGATTATTCGCAAATGGAAGAAACTGTCTCCCTCGGTCTGGGGCTCCATGCAAGATCTCACCTCGTGGAATATCAATGATCATAAGAACAGTGAGGAATCAGCCCAGAACTACACGGGAGGATCTTGTTAATGATCTCAAGGCAGCTGGGACCATAGTCACCAAGAAAACAATTGGTAACACACTACACCGTGAAGGACTGAAATCCTGCAGCGCCCGCAAGGTCCCCCTGCTCAAGAAAGCACATGTACAGGCCCGTCTGAAGTTTGCCTGAATGATTCAGAGGAGAACTGGGTGAAAGTGTTGTGGTCAGGTGTGGTCAGATCTCTTTGGCACCAACTCAACTCGCCATGTTTGGAGGAGGAGGAATGCTGCCTATGACCCCAAGTCATAACACCATCCCCACCGTCAAACATGGAGGTGGGAACATTATGCTTTGGGGGTGTTTTTCTGCTAAGGGGACAGGACAACTGCACCGCATCAAAGGGACGATGGACGGGGCCATGTACCGTCAAATCTTGGGTGAGAACCTCCTTCCCTCAGCCAGGGCATTGAAAATGACCTTAATGACTTGGAGAGGATCTGCAAAGAGGAGTGGGACAAAATCCCTCCTGAGATGTGTGCAAACCTGGTGGCCAACTACAAGAAACGTCTGACCTCTGTGATTGTCAACAAGGGTTTTGCCACCAAGTACTAAGTCGAAGGGGTCAAATACTTATTTCCCTCATTAAAATGCAAATCAATTTATAACTTTTTTGAAATGTGTTTTTCTGGATTTTTTTGTTGTTATTCTGTCTCTCACTGTTAAAATACACCTACCATTAAACTTATAGACTGATCATTTCTTTGTCTGTGGCCAAACGTACAAAATCAGCAGGGGATCAAATACTTTTTTCCCCCACTGCACCAGATCGGTCACTTAGTGCTGGCTCTAATTTAATGCACAGCATTAAAAGAAGTTTTCGTGGTGAACAGACTTGACTGATACACTGCCTGAGCCTGTTGACCTTTTATACAACGGCATTCTTACTTGAATAACTGCTCTTATTTGTCTTCATTTATGCATTTAAGTTGGCCTGCTTTCCTGTTGATATTTAATATTTCTTTAGGTAGTGCAATTTCTATAAAACAACAGGGTTTCACAAAAGTTACATTAAATTTGTGTGCGCAATGTAAAAATACACAAGGTATTTAAGCTTGACAGTGTAATCCATATACAAAAGTGCAGTAACTCATCACGACTTATATGATTTGAAGCTAATCAGTCATGGTTTACAATTTGCACACACTCAGGAGCATGAGTAGCATACGATCGTTTTTCCAAAATAACAGGATTTTCATGAATATCAAATTTCTTGTGTAAATGCTCGTACAGACGATTCATGAATAAACCTGCTCCTATGCAGTTAGATACATGAAGCCCAATATGTGTGTTATTAATAACCCACATGACTATGTGCACATTTCTATTTGAGTTCAGCAGTTGTGTGGATTGTTTGTCTCGAGTCAAAAGCAATGAAATGCTTTCAAAATATTGGATGAAATGAGTGGATGAAATCAGGTTTAAGTCATTCTTGCTAAGTGTTAGCAGGCTTTTAAAGCAGAATCTGACTTGCCTGTTGTCCTTCGATTCAAGTGAATGCTTTTTGATCCAGCTTGCTTCACAAGTTACTGACCTGTTACTGATGCTCAAAGCAGAGAGTGTGGGCTGACACACATCCCCCCTCCGTTTCTTTGTCTCTGTAATGCCTTACACTGCCTGTACTGTTCGATGCGTTCCAATTTTGGGCCGTATACTGACACTCCTCCGCTCTGAGCAACTCGTGAACCCCAAAGGACAGCACCTCATGACCCATGAGAAAGCAAACACGTCTGTTATTGAGATTGACTTGGAATGCAAAGCCGGAGATTTGACGATCATTCCTTCTGATTTGAACAAATGCCCAATATCTTACTGAGTGAATTCTAAAGAGGTTTGTTTTGCTGCCTCAACCACATGACATCTGCTCTAGATAGGAGCAGTGAGATGTTTTTTGGACACAGTGCTGCTGCTGTTAGTTATCAGATATTATCCTTAATAGTCCAGATGTTGTCATGTTCCACGGTTGAACTTAACTTAGCTCATTTGAGCATTTATTACTAACTTTCTTGCCAGTTTGTCTTTTTTTTTTGTGTGTGTGTGTGTGGGTCATCATTAAATCTATGGTGCAAAAGAAATGTTGGGCTGAGTTCTGTCAGACATTTCACCCACATTAGACTGATGATTTCCATGCTGATGCAGGCAATCTGTTTTGTGAGAAGAGTAGTAATCGGTGCCAAAGCAAACAGCAGCAGTCCTGCGAGCCTTCACCTTTGCTCTTCAGTGTATGATTGCAATCTGCACCTAGGTCATAGAGAAAAAGGAGGTGGTCCAGTGGCCATGAGTCTCAACAGAAATATTGGCACATGAGATGCCTTGTGAATAACATTGCCTTTTTTGATACCGAGAGGAGGCCGTGTTCTGATTATTGACTCATACTGATTTCTGCCTCTGATATCTGAAAGCTGATTATCTTATTTCCACATACGAGTCAAATATGGTGTGAGCGGTTACTGGAGTTTTGCGTATAAGACCATTTTGATAGTCTTATGTAGAACATCTGTTCTGACATCTTGCCTGGACAGTATGATAAACACTCGAATCATTTTTACATAATTTAAATCATTTAGGATGCTCCAACCCTAACATTTATGGTGATCTTTAAACAGCAGATGATTCAATCTCTTTAGTTGGTTTATATTGTATTATTTGCTTTTCATATTATCAATAAAATTGACTCCATGCTTTTTACTTATTTCTTTTCTAAAACATCTTGCTTTTTTCTATGATAGAATTCAGTTACATTCTTCTAAAGCTGTCATATATATTTGGATAAACTTTCCTATTTCACACGTTCTTTACTTACGACATGCTTTATTCAATGCCATCTTGGAACATAACAAGGCTTTCCTGTTACAAGACTTATAATACAAGATTTATAATAACCTCTCTGTGTCCTTAGACTTTTTTTAATACTTCTATCCCCTGACATGTCACTGGTCAGCTCCGTCTGCCTTTTAGCAACATTACAAGTGAAATATAGGACAAAGAGCCCTTATAGCAACTTATGTACTCAATCACAACCCACCGTAATTGTTCACATTCCCACTCTCTTTCACACATAGGGGCAATTTAGTGTAGCCAATCTACATGGCATGTATTTGAGCGGTGATGCACGTGAGAGGGAACCGAATAACCAAGAGAAAATCCATGTGGACATGGGGAGAACATGGGAAACCTTATACATGCAGTAACCTGAGCTCTGAGATCGGGGACCTAGAACACCCGAGTTGTGGTGTTCAGAATTAGCCTACCAATTTCAACAATTCCAGAACGAAACTTTAAGGACTTCCTATTGTACTAAACTAGAATTTGTGTAATGTTTCACTATGTTATTATGGAGTATAAGCTATAAACATGTATGTTAACAGATTGTTAAATCCCCTGTCTTTTTCAGGTAACAAGAAAAGGGAGTCTTGTGGAAAGACATGCCAAGGGGACAGGGATGATGAGTGGATGGGGGTCAGTCTGGCAAGACAAGACAAACCCAATGGAAGAGTTCTGGTACGTTCAAACTGTCCTTTATCAGTTTGTATTTCTAAATGGCAGAAATCACTTTAAATATTAGTACACCCTTCAACCAGCAATGTAGTTAAATTAAGAAAGTTTAAAATTTAGGTTCCCTCTCTGCAATATACAGCAGAGAACATAAGCCACTCCATTACTCCATTTAAACATGTATAAACAAAGCACTATATTTACTAAGCCAGTGCAAGAAAGCACCACAGAAATGAATGCTTCATGGCTCAACACATGTGGGCTGTAATGCTATTGGTGTAAAATGGGCTTTATACTTATGAAAATATTACATGAAATGCAATATGTGAATCCAACTAAACTAAACCCAACCTCTTGCTAGCGCTTATTTATGGGACGCAGGATTCAGCGGAATCGTGTGAATCAAATCACTAGTGTAAAGTTGGATGTAACAGCCAATATAAGATGCAACACACAAACCCAGTCCTCTCATTATGAGTGCCTACAGTTAAGAATTAAATATGATGTGTGATACATGTGTGGATTTTTTTTTGTTGTTGTTGTTTGTTTTTTTTTAAAAATGTTTTTATGTGTTATGTGTTTTTATATAGATTTGTTAAGATCAATTTTAACCTTTAACTAAGAAAGCTACCTATAATTATACAGATTTTTATACTTATTTACATTAATTCACTATGAATTATCAGGCCTGTGATTTCTTCAAATTTTTCATTAGGACTTAAAAACATACATTTGGTAGCCTGGGCCAGTGAGGCTACTGTGTGAAGATGAACATAATTATGCTTTATGGTACATTGAATATATTTGAAAAAAAAAACAAAAAAAAAAGCCAATGTCTTTTACATTGAGTACATGGTTAAAAATCTATTTTTGTAATCAGAAAAAGCTTTTCACTCTGCGCTTGACGTACAGTACTGTGCAAAAGTTTTAGGCACCTTATTTTTTTTTTTGTACAAACGTTTTTTTATTTTATGACGTCTACATCATCAAGTCAGTACATTTTAGATTCCCCAAACATTAGTTTTCCAGCACAAAATTAAACGTTACAGAAAAATGTTTGTATGTCATTAAAGAAAGCAGTATATTATGTAAGAGACACTTTTCAGACAGTAAACACAATGAAGGCTGCTGGGTTTTGCTGCAAAAATAAGAAGCAAATGTGAAAGTCAAAGTGTCCAGAAGAACTGTGTCTGGTTCTGCAAGATGCTCAATAAAACTCACCAGCTCATTTCCTTATAAAACTGCACTAATTGTACCGGAGACTACTATTTTTATTATTATTTTTTTGTCACACTAAATATTGACTTTGTTTCATTTACTACTGTTCACTGCTAATTGTTTAAAATGTAGAAACATTTCATTACATTACTTTGCTCTACAGCATTTCTTTGCATGTGCCTAAAACTTTTGCACAGCACTGTACACTTATTGTTTTTGCTACTTAAAGAAGGGCCACTATCCTGGGATGACAAACTGGAGTCTCAGAATAGACAGATTTGTTTTTTTTCTCTCCCATCATTTGAGCTGATGAGAATAGATGAGCAGCTGACTGGGTTTGTTTAGGTTTGGCTCTCATCCTGGTGGTCCACCTCAAGGGCAGAGGGCTTGTTATGTCTCACACGCAGCGCCCTGCAGCGGGTGATGAAAGCCTGAGACTCTCTCTGGCCTCCGGAGTACCAACCGCACACTTTGATCGTAAGTCTAAAGGGAGCTAATTGCAGCACTCTCTGAGCCACTGAAGGACGTGCTACAACCTTCTGCTGCTGTGACGAGTGACAGAGGTCTAGGGAACACTGATGATGGTTATATATTATAATAACGAAGTTACTATGATAAGTTGAAGAAATTGGTGTTGGTTATGTCTGCTACAGTGGGGGAGTGTGTTGGCAGTCGTTGCAGAAACATACTACAGTGTACATTATAGTGGCATTACGTTTTGATGAGACTACAAAGCATCAAATGCACAAAATTTATATTCGAATGCTTTTGTTTGCACACTGTATTGTATTAATCAGAGTAACAGTGATATAGCTGATACTTCCTGATAAATATAATTTAACATCAAGCTTTCACTACACTAAAGTTTATCAAAACTATAAGTTTGTGTGTGTTTCAGTGTGGTGGTGTGTATGTTTGCATCTAAAGCATGTCCTGTTGTTTTATCTGCACTGCTTAATGTTTCTGCATGTGTAATAGCTATTTGAGAGATCTCCATGGTAATCTCCCCCCTGGGCCAATCACAGCAGGAGCTGAAACATGACGACAGCAAAACAAGAACTCTTATATTCTTTCCTTCCACTAGTACATTTGAGGTATTATGTAACTGCTGTCTAGTTTGTGATAGTTTACATCCTTGAACAAAACAGACTCTTGTTTTCATAATGAGGGGATTCATTGGAGCCTAGATGTTCGTGTGGAGCTTGTTTGCCTCCAACACTGTCAGTTTAGCAAAGAAGAAACATGTGAATGATGCTTAAAGTGAATACTACAACTCTCAAACAAATTTTAAAAAAAATCCTCATTAGTAAAAAGAGCTGTATGTGTACCACTATGAATCAGTAAGACCACTAAATGAGGTCTATTGCTTACTTAACTGTACTGTAGTTACCTATTACTTATTTTAAAGCTAAAGGATGTAGTTTGTGGATATATTTTGAGATATATAACTTGCTTGTGGAAGAATATTTCATAAAGGCTATGTCTCAGATTGCATAATGTACACTACTTAGTGTCATTAATAGTAATGACACGAATGATGTAGTGACAAAATATTTACTATGCAGTTTAGGATACAGGCCAAGTATTCAGGACTTGCTATTGCTTGCTCTTAGAGATGTATTATGAGAATAAAAGAAGTTTATTATGCACATCAGCGTGACACTCATAGTTACTGAGTCACAGGAGAAAGAGCTAGTCTTTTAGTCGGACTTCTTTTGTGCCCAAGGTAGGACATGATGACACTTGACATATCCTGACCTGACACACCAGACACAGCGCTGAATGTCAGTTACTATACAGGGCGACTCACAGCAGCTCACATTGTAAAGAATTTCTGTCATTTTTACAGTAAATGACTGTTTTTACACCAGCAATGCTTTTAAAAGTTTTAGGAATGACTGATGCTCATAAGCTTACTGTATATCTGTGGTAACATTGCTGTGGCTATATTTAATAACACAGTAAAACCTACAGTATCATTAACCTTACTATTCAACTTAATGTAAAAGCAGAAAAGAAACCTCGTTTGGCTCCCCCCCCCCCCCCCCACTATTTTGTAATTCAAAGTTTTGGAATAAAATCATATCCTCACTTATTTTAGCAAAGCAGAGTAAGTGCAACATGTTTTAACCAGAGGTAAAGCCAAGTAACACTAGATAAAGGTAGTATAGCAAGGTGGCTAAACTGTGATAGCTAGCCTTTAATTTTAAATAGGCAATTCATATATTGTAGCTTACTTTCTTCTTGTATTTTTAGGTATTTGAGACTCTAATTCTGTCAATATTGTTCTCATCGTTCATTTTCAGCAGTTTATTATTGAGTAACTTGATTTCATTTTCTTAGTATTTTAATAAACTGGTTCTTAGTATTCTTATACAAGCTCTTAGCATGTAATAAACTGGAAGGTCTCTTATGCGGAACAGCACAGCTCTCTGATACCACAGTTGTCTAACTGTGTGTGTTTATGCGTGTTTCTATTTGTGTGGGTGTCTATAATCTCTGTAACTCCAGTGGATTGTGGTGGTCTGTTTAAAGACCCACAGTATCCATAGTGGAGAGAGTGAGAGAGAGAGAGAGAGAGAGAGAGAGAGGAAGTTGAACTTCTCAACGAGAATCTGATCTCACTGTTGTCTCCAGTATTCTCAGCAATTACCACATGAATATGTTTCTATTCCTGCTGTGCTTGGAAAACTGCTCTGTAGCCCCCTATTTCACACGACAGAGGAATGTTTATTTGAAACCCAAGAGGAGGAAAACTGTGTTTAATGTCAGTAGACAATGTTAATGAGGACAACAGAGGGGAGTCCTTTGGGATCAAATGGCTGATAGGCTGTGGGAGGTGAGTTAAGGACATGCACCCAGATCCAGTGAGAGAACTTCATTCTTTGGCTATTTCTAATTCTCTCTTTATCTCATATTAAATTTGTATTTATTATTTTTCTCCATCATCCACCATTGGTATCTCTCGTATATCTTGTGCAAGCTCTCTCTGTCCTCACAAACTCACTTGCTGAGGTTTGTTACGTTACTGGGGTGAAGAGTTAGATAGGATGCACTCGCAGGGGAAAGTGGTCAGTTTATTAGGAACAAAACACCGGGCACATTCAAAAGTGACGAGACATCAACATAATAAATAAAGAGGAAAGCATATCACTTTTCCAAAAAGGGGTTAGCCACTGAAGAGAACACTTATAGGACAAAATTCCAGAAAGTCATGAAACATTCATTCAAATGCTTACAGGGCAAAAAACCCGAACATCATTAAACAGGAATCGCAAGGTTTACAGGGCAAAATCCAGAGAGACAGGAAACATTACTCAAAAGGCTTACAGGGCAAAAAGCCCGGAAGTAGCGAGGAACCCGGGAGCGCCGGGTAAACAAAAACTTCAAAACTAGCGCAAGGACCAGGGAACACCTGGTAAACAAAACCCTAGGAAAAAACTACGAAGCTTGAGCTTCCTCGCTACCGATCATTATCATTAGGAACATATCGTTAAGTTTACCTATAACGAGTCCCTTTCAGTTATTCTAACTCATCACCATTATTCAATATCAATATACTTCAATTCACTTCAGTCTAATTCAATCTAATTCACCTCAATACTCCGCAAAGACGTGGACAAAATTAGGGGTTTTAGTACCAAAGGAAATTAAGCGCAAACGAGAAGAAACACACGACACCTGGAAATAATGATTAGACAATAACCGTTGAACCAATGAGGAAGCGGGGGAAGAGACATGACGTAAACAAAAACAAAGGAGCACATGGCAACGTAAACAAAACCAGAGTCTTTGTGATAGGAATGTCCAGCGGAGAGTTCCTTTTAATACTAGCGCTAGAAAGCGCGTAGACATGCTGCTCCGTAGCGGGGCAGCGATTCATGCTGTTCCTCCCCGGAGCAGCGATTGGCGAGAGCCCTAACAAGGTTAATGTTCTGAGGATCTGTCACTGGTGAGACATTAGACATTATAAGGAGGATGTTGGTTCTGTTGAAACTTCAGAACTAAAGCCATGAGTCATGGCCAGACAGATCTTGCTGTGTTTTGTTTTTGTCAGTTATAAGAATGTATTTGATCATTTACCATAATCGCCACCGTAAATGTGCTGTTCAATTATTTGTCCACCATTTTTCACTAGTCAGACAATAGTAAACTTAGCATTGATTAAAAAAAAGGATATACTGAATGAAATAAGATGAAATCCGCTGATGCCAAACTCCTACAGTTCAAACTGAATTTGATAGTGTGTCACCGGGGGTGTAACGGGCTCTGGCTGTATATGGTGAAAAATAATAGCTCCAAAAGTGAACATGTTCAGCCCTATGTGCGTAAATAATCCTTCCTTCTTTGTTTTATCCATAGGCCTGTGCACATCGCTGGAAAAACGTGTACTACGAATCAGAGCACATCCTGCCGCATGGCTACTGCTCTCTGATCCCACCAACATTACAAGGCAGGACCCAGGCTCTCATTCCATGTTATGAAGGTATGTTATGGCTTTTTGGATTTCATTTAGAACATATATTTGTGTCAGAGTCGCCCTTTCGGCGCGCCTCGCGAAAAGCTAGCGAGTAGCACGTTTCCGCATTCCCCTCCCATGTGCTCCTTTGTTTTGGTTTACGTCATGTCTCCGCCTCTGTATGTTTATTGGTCCTTTGTTTTTGGTTCATGTCATGTCTTTCTGTTTGTTCATTGGTTCATTGTTTATTGTGTCATTATGAGTTTCAGGTGTGTCTTGTTTTCATTCATGTATTTAAAGCCCGTCTTTTGTCCGCTTCGGCGCGGAGTATTAGATTAGAGAGATTTAACTACATTGTGTATGTATGTTCTGTGCGTTTGCACTCTGCTCACGTTTCATAGACCATAGACCCTAGACCCTAGCCTCGATTTGTGTGTTGTTTTGTGTGTGCATCACTTAAAAGAAGTGTATATTTGTTGCGCTGCACTCACCTCGCGTCTCCTGGACCGTGGACTCTTACCTCATTACCCGGGGGATTAAGACCTCGCGCTTTGAGGATTTATGCCTATTCGTTTGTGGATTAATACCTTGGCTGTTTGGATTATTACCCTGTTTCTTTGGATTATTGCCTCGCTCAATTTTGTGGATTATTGCTTGTTTGTTTTGACCCTGCCCTCGTGTTCCTTTTTTCCCTGTCCAAATACTTAAGTGATGTTGGTCCAATAATCACACTGTAATGTTCTCTTGAGGTGGCACTCAACAAAATCTTCATGTACACATAAATGTTTCATCAGTCTAATCAAAGTTGGGCTGCAATTCCAACTGCCAGTTTATTAGGTACACCGAGCTAAAACTAATACAGTCTAGAATATATGAAAGTTCCACATTTTTAATTAAATTACGGGAAAAAAACTAACTTTTCCACAATATTCTAATTTTTTGAGATGCTCCTGTATGTTAACAAACGCCAATAACTGCAGTTAATTTGAGGTAAATGTAGGCCAACTGACATCTGGTTATGGTAGCTAGAGAAGTGTTGCTCAGGCTAGCTAACTGCAATTAGAATCTAACTAGCTATTATATAACGATAAACATTAACTAAAGCTGGCTACATAAAATACCACTACTGACTAGACTCCTGAGAGGTCAGCTAATGTGTTAAAATGTCAAAAAATGCAATAATTTAATCAACTTACCAGCGACTGTGCTTGGAAAACATTGAAATGAATGGGGTTCAGTGCTGGAACTATTCAGTGTTTGGAACTATCGGTTGCCCCATGACACGCGTCACTTCCGCATTCTCCGATTCCTATAGGAGTCTATGGGAGTGTCGCAACTCTCTTTTTCAACGGTGAATGGGTGGGGCTAACCTGCAGTAAAGTGAATGGGCAGGGCTAACCTGCTGTAAAGTGAATGGGCGGGGCTAACCTGCTGTAAAGTGAATGGGGCTTCCTGAATGGGGCTAACCTGCTGTAAAGTGAATGGGTGGGGCTATCTTGCTGTAAAGTGAATGGGTGGGGCTAACCTGCTGTAAAGTGAATGGGCGGGGCTAACCTGCTGTAAAGTGAATGGGGCTTCCTGAATGGGGCTAACCTGCTGTAAAGTGAATGGGTGGGGCTATCTTGCTGTAAAGTGAATGGGTGGGGCTAACCTGCTGTAAAGTGAATGGGTGGGGCTAACCTGCTGTAAAGTGAATGGGTGGGGCTAACCTGCTGTAAAGTGAATGGGTGGGGCTAACCTGCTGTAAAGTGAATGGGCGGGGCTAACCTGCTGTAAAGTGAATGGGTGGGGCTATCTTGCTGTAAAGTGAATGGGTGGGGCTAACCTGCTGTAAAGTGAATGGGCGGGGCTAACCTGCTGTAAAGTGAATGGGGCTTCCTGAATGGGGCTAACCTGCTGTAAAGTGAATGGGTGGGACTATCTTGCTGTAAAGTGAATGGGTGGGGCTAACCTGCTGTAAAGTGAATGGGCAGGGCTAACCTGCTGTAAAGTGAATGGGCGGGGCTAACCTGCTGTAAAGTGAATGGGCGGGGCTAACCTGCTGTAAAGTGAATGGGCGGGGCTAACCTGCTGTAAAGTGAATGGGCCGGGCTAACCTGCTGTAAAGTAAATGGGTGGGGCTATCTTGGCTTTTTTTTGTAGCTTATAAATCAACCTTTGGACTGGTACATTTTGAAACTCGAAACTCTGAAAAGAATACAAATCCTGTTTATTTAACACAAAGAGGAATTCTGGTTTCTCAGTGTTTTTGTGTTTATGCAGATTCAGACTCTGGGAATACCTGGAAAACATTGTCCCATCACAGAAAGAATGAATTATACAGATTTAAGTTCAAAAGTTACATCATGTAACATAATGGTAATTTTATGCTGTCAGTAATGGCACATGCCCTCCAGTTCTAACTTTCTCCTATTTGGTTAACCGATATGCTTTGACATTCAGATGTCTGATACAATATTTTCATTCCAGAAGAATGTTAGATAAATACGAACGGTTTTGTCCAGATGTGGCACAGGGAGTGTGTGGAGACTCTTTTTTATTTGTGTGCACACAATGAAGTTTATGTCTTGCTGCAGTTGATGAAAGAATACATTGGAGGCTCAATTTCCTCAGCAATGGCTGTAGAGGAAACATTTAGAGTATGACAGGATGGTGCTGATGGACATCTTGCAGAATAAATTGTTTTCTCTGTGTCACAGATGAAGATCCCTCAATAAGCTTCACCAAAAGTTCAATCGTTGTTACATTCAAAGTGGGGCTTAAATTATAAGCTAAATCGGCAAAACGCAGAATTATAGTTTAGTGTAAAATATCTGCAATATGTCCTAGCTATATTGTACCTTGTATTTCACTCCTGACAGATGTTACTGTACTATTTCACATCATTTCCCTTCCACAAGCTTTTCATTTTCACATTCCAGGAGCCCAGGGTCTCTGAATTTTAGATTCTGAGATTCAACCTCCAAAGAGAGTGGGAAGGCAGGCGAGTTTTTTTTTCCCCCCAAAAGCAGAAATCCCTTGCTGTTTGGCTGATGGGTCACTCAGGCAGCCGCTCTCTTCCTTCCGTTTTTTCTTCACAACTCCAGTTCTACCCTGGTCATTCAGTCTTCACACTGGGGATTGGAGTGTGTGCATAGCATATTTTGCAGAGATCCAAGACTAATATTTTCTGTAACTGTAGCACACAGCATTACCCCCCCGCCCCCCAACAACGCTCCCTAAGTGTGAGTTTTTGTTGAGTGTGGTGCTGTTGGGTTGTTTGAGTCTGCCTCTGAGCCCCCAGATTCCTCTTGGATGGTCCTGAGCCTTTGACTAGCTCCATATGGAATGCAGGAAGAACTCCAGTAACTGCTGGCTCAGGCACAGAGTGAAATCATATTGAGGTTTGCTGGGATTTTTTTCCTCCTCTCTCCATCACTCTTTTCTCTGTATCTCTTTCCCCGCAGATCATAAGAAGATGTATGGGGAAGAACATGGCTCATGCCAGGCAGGGATCGCAGGAGCTTTCATGGAGGTCAGTAGCATGTGTTGACAGTGTCCCTAATGTGTATTTTGTAATGTTTCTTGTAATGTTTAACGTTTACCGCTGTTTGTGTATCGCATTCTTTCCGTTCTCTTTCCAGACCCATTAGCATATCTAATGTTCTGACTGTGTACAGTCTGCTGGTTTTATATGAATAAAAGTTCAAAGCGAATTATTGTCCATGACAAACAGAGTGATTTATTAGTTGTATGTTGATAAGCTGTGTTTATCATCACTTGCAATATTTTCACCCTCAGGCACGGTGAGGTTCGGGATGTTTCCCTCTTGGGCCCTTTTTATGCATTCTGAATATTTCATTTCTTTGTTTAAAGTGCAGCCAGAAGCCTTTTTGATGTACATGGATGGAGGAAATTGCTGCCCAGTGGAATTTTGGAATTGGTACCAGAACATAATCTGACAGATGTGATGCCCTGTATCCAATTTATCAGTATCATCATGAGTCCAAATAGGATCAAAGCTGCACTCTCGGTGTTGCTTTTGTAAACACAGATTAAAACTAGTCAGAAATGGATTTAACCAGAGAATCTCAGTAAATACTTCTATCTGTATTTGAGATAAATGCATGTCAGCTGTGTAAGTGTGCTTTAAATATTTTGGCAACACTTTATTTGACCAACTTTATACACTCTAATGATCAATAGTCCGTCAAAAACCTGTCAGGTTTAAGCTTGTTTAAGCTTGAGTAAGATATATAGTAGATCACTTATAGACACTTTATAGACTCAGCATGTCCCTTTTTGTCTTCATTTTATTTGAATAGTCCAGTTGTTTGTTCTTAATGCTTAATAGATCATCTATAGATTTTCAGTTTACCCATCATGCTATTAAAATTTCAGTTCCAGTTTTGTTACTGAATAATTTTATCATGAATAATTGGATTACATAAGCATAGGTGAAGACTTTAAAAAATAAAAATACATTTATTACTACTTTGTGTGTTTTTAAGCATTCACAGTGAAGACTAAACTGCAACAAATGGCATGTTAGCACATTCAAATATCTTGAATATAGGCAATTTTATCTAGTATTTCCTGTTATAAGATTACAGGAAACCAAATAAAAGATTATTATCCAGACATTTTTTCAATATCAAGCAAGAACAAGAACAAGTCTTGTTCTATAGGCAGATACTATTTCTAATTTTAATTATTTATTCCTATAAATAAGCAAAAAAATAATAATAATAATAATCTGCTAATAGAATAAGAAAATTTAAAGCATTATTATTTAAAGCATAATTAATCAGAGGTGGGTAGAGTAGCCAAAAATGTATGCAAGTACAAGTCAAACTTATCATTTAAACAAGACAACAGAGAGCAAAACAACAGACTATGGAACAGAACAGAAGAGAGTGTGTGTGTAGAGAGAGAGAGTGTTTGTGTGTCTGTGGGTGGGGGTGTGTGTGTGTGGGTGTGTGTGTGTGTGTGTGTGTGTGTGTGTGTGTGGGTGGGTGTCCTGCCTCCGTCGACACACCTCTGACATTAATTTGACGAAAATGTCTAGAAATAGGTTTAATACTCATATTTGGTTTACAGTATAACAGGAAACACTAGATCAATTTGACTATATTCAAGATGGTTTCTCTATGTTAAGATAACATTTTCTGCAGTGTGTGAAAGTCTACATTCCTCCAGTGTCTGCTGTCTGTGTGTTTCACAGATGTGTCATTGTTGGACCTTATCATCAGTTGGCCTTGTACTAACATCTTGACTAGCCATCAAGCCTTAAGCATCTAAACCATATGGCTGACATGTGAGAAATCTGCCACTCAGTCATTTGGATGCTGATGCTGGATTGGCAAGACTGACCTCCATGACATTTGCCATTTGTGTTTGTTTTTTTCTTCTCAGACAACCATTTGTGGTATCATATACAGCAGACAATGCCAATGAATTCTCAGTCCCAATAGTTTTAAATTGCCAAGTGACACGTATAGTAAGGAAGTGCTCATTACTCATAGAATAATCATAGAATCATCATGTGTTCTGAGTTGAGTGATACAACAGTCATTTTGAAAAAAAATAATAAAACAGCAGAATGGGAATAGCCCTGTGCTGTTTTTCACCCAGATTAAATTGACTTTGTTTGGGTTGTTTACTGCTTACCGCCATTACTGTAGACCCACAAACTGGCCGCTTCCCAGTAACAGCACTATGGGATAAAAGAATGGGTGGGTACATAAGGATAATTAGTTGATTAGCCTATCACTAAATATGCTGTATCACAGTGTCAGGAAAAATACTAATATTGGTGGCTTTATTGGGGACACCCTATTCCCCCCAGAGTGGGCTGAATTCTTTGCATGATAAATTATTTTCTGTGCTAAATTTATTCCCACTTCTCGGCTGAGATTATCTAGTGGCTCTTTTTCACAAAGAGTCCAATATGGATGCCCATTTTTGCCACTTGCAGAAAAATCTCTTTTTCTGTTAAATCTGGTTTTATATTCGTAAGTGCCACACACTCACCGTTCAAATGGCAGCTGCTTTTAAAGCTTTTTTTTTTTTTCATTAATCCTTATAAACCGAACACTCTTTTACTTTCATATTGTGAATTGGGAAAAATGTAACCTCATTGACCGTGACACGGTTGTGGGTGCAAGGTGGGCTGGTTTGAATATTCCATAAACTGCTGATCTCTTGGGATTTTTGCACACCGCGGTGATGAGAGAGGTCAAAAGAGAATGGTCAGATTGGTTCAAGCTGAGAGTAGAAAAGCATCTAAGAATGCAGAACATGTCAAAACTTGAGGCAGATGAGTTACAACAGCAGAAGACCACATCGGGTTCGACTCCTGTGAGCCAAGAACTGGAATCTGAGGCTACAGTGGGCACAGACTCACTGAAGCTAGAGAGTTGAAGATTGGAAATAACATTGCCTGGTCTTTTTCCAATCTTCAGCTCTCCAGTTTCAGTGAGCCTCAGTCCTCAGTTCATTAGGGAGAAAAGGGAGAGAAATGTCTAGCAAAAGATATTTGTCAGAATACAGTCAGCAAAAAAAAATCTTCTTTAGTGCAAACTGCATAAACTAGGTGCATATTATTATCCTTTGTTTTCTGTTTACGTTCCAGGAGCTGGTGGTCATGGGAGCACCTGGATCATACTACTGGACTGGAACAGTGAAAGTGTTCAATATCACCTCCAATACACTATACAGCCTCAACAAAAATCAGCTGAGTTCTCAAAGATACAGTTACCTGGGTGTGTATTAACTTCTTTTATCATAAAAAACAAGTGCCTACTTTGAATCTGTAAGAACTGTAATTAAATCTCGTGTTTGCTTTGCACTCAGGCTATGCAGTGACAGCTGGTCACTTTTCCTCACCTACTACCATCGATATCGCTGCTGGTGCACCACAGGATGGTGGTGGAGGAAAAGTAATTGGAATCTGTTTAGTCTTCATGTGTGAAGTTTTAACTGTATAGCAAATATCCACTGCATTAATGGAAACATTTCTCTTGTTCAGTCTGACACATTCATGTCCTTTTTTGTTGTAGGTTTACATCTTCAGAGTCGACGGTGACTCTCTTGTGAAGGTCTTTCAAGCCTCAGGGAAAATGGTTGGTATAATATAGACTACTATAACTCTGCTTAAAACCATTTTCTTATTTTATGTAAGCAACCATGTTTGCTAGCACAAACATTAGCACAAGTGGTCAGTTAAATATTTGTACTAACGTACCACAGTGTTTATGAAAAGTGTAGTCTGAAGATCAAAACCAGGGAAACAATTACCTAAAAGAGATTTCAGTCTGAGTCACATGTGTAATATGCACAGGGGTGGAAAATACTTGAGTAATTCTATAACATTATTATACTTAAGTATTATTTTTGGCATATTTGTACTTTATTTGAGTATTATTGAGAATTAAAATACCTGTACTTTTTACTAATTACATTTACAAGAATAAATATGTACATTTTACTCCTTTTTTATTTAAACCTTCAGAGTACTTTTTATAAATCTAGTCTTCTCTCATCCAATCATCAATATATCAATCAAATACGCTCAGTTTAGCATCCTGTCATTTCAGTGTAGCATCCAAAATTCATCAGTGTAGAAAAAAAAAATCATCCCAATTCATCATCTTACTATAACTATTAGTGTGCGTTTGAATGTAGATAAGCCACTGGACTGCAGTGTTGAACTTGTGGATGAGCGCCCCTTGCCATACCTCAATAAAATATTCCAATATGCTGGAGTAAACAAAGACTTGTACATTGGGTGTAGAAACGAATTGAAATGAAGACGGACACAGTTTTTGTTTTATCCAGCTGTATTTACTCAGTGCAACTTATAACATCCAAGTGAAAGATATAACACCAACATGTCAGAATTATTTTTTTTTTTTAATTAAAAAAAAAAAACAACCCAGAATCACTGAGTTGGAAAAAGGATCACCCCCCCTCCTAAAAATGACAATTTTTAAACTCAATAAGGTGTAGCTAATCACCTTCTCACTGGCACACAAAGCCATCTGACTATCAACTGTGATCAGCCGTGGTCATTTTGATTAGCTCAGCATGAAAGGAGCTTTCCTGGAGCATTTTTCAGTCCTTGGTAGTGCAACTGACGCAAACCATCAACTATGGGTGGCAAGGCGCTGTCAAAAGATCTCCGGGATAAAGTTGTGGACAGGCACAAGTCAGGAGATGAATACGAAAAAATTTCAAAGGCTTTATGAATGCCTAGAAGCACAGTGAAGTCTATTATTAAGAAGTGGAAGGTATTCGGTATAACACAGACCCTCCCTGGGTCAGGACGTCGCTCCAAACTGGATGAAAGAGCCAGGAGGAAACTGGTCAGAGAGGCTACCAAGAGGCCTACAGCAACTCTGAAGCAGTTGCAGGAATTTATGACAAAGAGTGGTCATTGTGTGCGTGTGACAACAATATCACAAATTCTCCACAAATGTGGCTTGTATGGGAGGGTTGTAAGAAAAAAGCCACCCACGACTGAGCTTTGCCAAAACACACCTTGAAGATTCTGAGGCCACATGGAAAAAGGTGTTATAGTCAGATGAGACTAAAATTGAATTATTTGAACTCAACACCAAACGATATGTCTGGCGGAAATCCAATACAGATCACCATCCAAATAACACCATTCCTACAGTAAAGCATGGAGGTGGTAATATCCTGTTATGGGGGTGTTTCTCTGCAGCAGGGACGGGGCTACATACCATCAAATTCTTGAGGAAAATCTGCTGCCCTCTGCCAGAAAGTTGTCAATGGGAAGAAGGTTTACCTTCCAGCATGACAATGACCCAAAGCACACAGCAAAACTGACCACACAGTGGTTGAAGGAGAAAAAGGTGCATGTCCTTGCATGGCCTAGTCAGAGCCCAGACTTAAACCCCATTGAAAATCTGTGGAATGACTTGAAGACTGCAGTCCACAAACGGTCACCATCAAATTTAACTGAACTTGAGCAGTTCTGCAAAGAAGAGTGGGCAAATATTGCAAAGTCTAGATGTGCAAAGTTAGTAGAGACATATCCCAACAGACTAAAGGCTATAATTAAAAAATTAAGTCAAATTAAAGCATGAGGGTGATCCTTTTTCCAACTCAGTGATTCTGGTTTTTAATTAAAAAATAATAATAATTCTGTCATGCTGGTGTTATATCTTTCACTTGGATGTTATAAGTTGCACTGAGTAAATACAGCTGGATAAAACAAAAACTGTGTCTGTCTTCATTTCAGGCTGCTAAGCAACAAAATGTGATTATTTTAAAGGGGGGGTGATTCTTTTCTATACCCACTGTATAAAATGAGATGTCTCCTTTGCCTTCTCTGAAGGCATGAACTCCATCAAGTTTAGATAATTAGCTAACATTAACTGGCTATATTTAACTAAGTTAGCCTGTTTTTTTTTTCTTTTTTACTGATGCCAGGTTAGACTCACATCAATTTCAGTAGCTAATGTCATTCCAGAGCCCTCCACTAATATTGGCACCCTTGGTAAATATGAGCAAAGAAGGCTGTGAAAAATTGTCTTTATTGTTTAACCTTTTCATCTTTTGTTCAAATAATTCACAAAATACTCTGCTCTCTGCTCAAAATATCTCATGGATATCAAACGATTACAAACACAACACAGGTTTATAATAAAAAATATATCTTTGTTAAATATAGATGTACAACAATTATTGGCACCCTTTTTTGTCAATACTTTGTGCTACCTCCCTTTGCCAAGATAACAGCTCTGAGTCTTCTCCTATAATGCCTGATGAGGTTAGAGAATACATGGCAAGGGATCTGAGACCATTCCTCCATACAGAATCTCTCCAGATCCTTCAGATTTTGAGGCCCATGCTGGTGGACTCTCCTCTTCAGTTCACCCCACAGGTTTTCTATGGGTTTCAAGTCAGGGGACTGGGATGGCCATGGCAGGATCTTGATTTTGTGGTCAGTAAACCATTTTTGTGTTGATTTTGGATCATTGTCCTGCTAGAAGATCCAACCACGGCCAATTTGAAGCTTTCTGGCAGAGGCAGTCAGGTTTTCATTTAATATCTGTTGATATTTGATAGAGTCCATGATGCCATGTATCCTAACAAAATGTCCAGGTCCTCTGGCAGAAAAACAGCCCCAAAACATTAAAGAGCCACCACCATATTTAACCGTGGGCATGAGGTACTTTTCCATATGGCTACCTCTCTGTGTGCTCCAAAACCACCTCTGGTGTTTATTGCCAAAAACCTCTATTTTGGTTTCATCTGACCATAGAACCCGATCCCATTTGAAGTTCCAGTAGTGTCTGGCAAACTGAAGACGCTTGAGTTTGTTTTTGGATGAGAGTAGAGGCTTTTTTCTTGAAACCCTTCCAAACAACTTGTGGTGATGTAGGTGACATCGGATTGTAGTTTTGGAGACTTTCTGACTCCAAGACGCAACTAACTTCTGCAATTCTCCAGCTGTGATCCTTGGAGATTTTTTGGCCACTCGAACCATCCTCTTCACAGTGCGTCAAAACAATATAGACACACGTCCAATTCCAGGTTGATTCATAACATTTCCAGTTGACTGGAACTTCTTAATTATTGCCCTGATGGTGGAAATGGGCATTTTCAATGCTTGTGCTATTTTCTTATAGCCACTTCCCATTTTGTGAAGCTCAACAACCTTTTGCACCACATCACAGCTAGATTCCTTGGTCTTACCCATTGTTATGAATGACCAAGAGAATTTGGCCTATATGAGGTGTTTCCTCATATTTATACCCCTGTGAAACAGCAAGTCATGGTTGAACAATTTCCTGTTCCTAGTCACCCAGGTGTACTAAAGAAAATGTAAAATATCAATTCATAGCGGTGCCAATAATTGTTGCACACCACAAAGATATTTTTTAACAAAAGATCAAAAGGTTCAACAATAAAGGCAATTTTTCACAGCCTTCTTTGCTCATATTTACCGAGGGTGCCGTGCCAATATTAGTGGAGGGCACTGTAGCAAGTCAAATTCTAGTTAATGGTTAATATTGGTAATTTACATATTTTATTTCTGATTAATTAATTAGCGACCAACATAGTACATAGGGTCTGGGTTACTGACCAAAAGGTCAGGGGTTCAAGCCCCAGCACCACCAAGCTGCCACACTTGGGCCCTTGAGCAAGGTCCTTAACCATATCTGTTCTAGGGGCGCCGTATGATAGCTGACCCTGCGCTCTGACCCTTGCTTCTTAACAAGCTGGGATATGTAAAAAAAAGATATTCACTGTGCTGTAATATATATGTGACAAACAAAGGCTTTTTCTTCTTCTTCTTCTTCTTCTTCTTCGTCGTCAAACGTACCGAGATTGAATGATGTTTTAAAGTAAAACGGCATGGTTGCTTTGAAACGGAAATAAGCTTCTAACAATTTTAGATAAGCAGTAAAAGTTACTTTTCACATAAAAAGATGACATTAGCTTAATTAAATCACATTTTACACTTTAATGCTTAAGTACATTTAAAAGTACCGTCTTTTTTACTTTCTCTTCAGTATATTTTTGGCTGGATATTGCCACTGTTCACGTGAGAATGTGCTTTCAGAAGGCATTATGATATGGTATTTTAATACAGTATTTTAAGTTCACTGATGCAGAATGTATTGAGAAAGTTCACTTGATAATTGCATGGAATTCTAATCAGAGCTGTCTTGCTCTGTGCCTTGGCTTGGTTTCAGATGGGCTCTTACTTTGGCTCCTCACTGTGTGCAGTTGACCTGAACGCAGACGGACTCTCAGACCTGCTGGTTGGGGCACCCATGTTCAGTGGGGTTCGGGATGAAGGCCAGGTTTCTGTTTACATCAGCAGGGGCAATGTGAGTTCATTCCTTCCAAAGGTGACATTATTATAAACAATATATACACCGTTGAAAGCACTGCTAAACAGTATTAAGCTGCCTTTGAAGCACTCTCAGATGTTGTTAATTAAACTTATCTTTTTTATGTTCTTCTAATTGTGTGCAAGGTAATCTTGCCGTATATAAATGTTAAAATTCTATTTGTTTATGTATGATCTTTAAAATCACTGAGAATTTTGCTTAATGTGCAGGGGGTGATGGAGGAGGCGATGGTTTTGAATGGGAACAATGCATACAATGCTCATTTCGGAGAGTGTATCAGTGCCATTGGGGACATCGATGATGACGGGTACCAAGGTCAGATTGTGCACACTGAGTTCATTTAAGCTACTCTCTTGTAAGACTGATTTTCATTGTATTCTTTGAGAAGGCAGTTATACATCCCAAATAGACAATAAGTGCAGTTCTAGTTGAGAACTTTCATTCGTTCTGTCATTCATTCCTTCATTTTCAGTAAGTGCTTTATCCTGGTCAGGGTCTCAGTGAATCCGAAGTCTATCCCGGAAACACTGGCTGTGAGGGAGTGTGTACACCTGATGGGGCATCAGTCCATCAAAGGGCACCATGCACGTACCTCACCTCACTCACACCTAGGGGCAGTATAGCATAGCCAACCTACCTATCGGCATGTTTTTGGGAGGTGGCAGGAAACCCATGAAAACATGGGAAGAACATGCACAGAAAGTCTGCACAGACAGTAACCTGAGCTCAAGGTCAAACTGGGGATCCTGGTGCTGTGAGATGGCAACTCAACTGTGCCGGAACTTTTATTATAAAGTTTTTAATAAAAACAACAGTTCTTAATCAGGAACGGAATTTTGTGTATTTGTTAAATGCTTTATTTGCCCTAAATTCCACCATAATATCTTATATGCTTGCCATTTAGTTTTCTGGCGCCCTGACTTTCAATCAAACTGTTTCTGGAAACAGATTACACACAGTTGGTTCAGTTATGAGGCCTTGCACATTTCCTGATTTTAACACTGTTTTTCTCCACTTGCTGAAAGCACAATATGCATTGGTTTCTGGCAGCATCAGGTTAGCTGTGTTTTTCTGCTTGTTTTGGAGACAAAGCTATATACCACTCTGAATTTGCTTGATAAAATTAGCTCATAAGGCAGGGTTCCCCATCTCAAGTCAAGCACAGTTTATTTCCCTGCTCAAACATGCCTACTAAACCTGGTGATCAGGTGTCGTTGAGCAAGAAGGTCATCGTACCATGCTGGAGTCCCCACACCACACCCCTTGTTCTGATACTGAAGGCATTATGGCTGCTGAAAATGTAAGAAGATATTATTATATTTATCTCCTATAGGTATTGTATTAGGCGTGTATTAGTGTATACTGTTTATGGCTGAAAGGTTTGCTATAATTTTAAATAATCTGTTTTTATGGCACATTCTTCATCTCTGATGGAGTGTTATTGAGTTACACAGGCATATTACTTAATCATCCAGTAAGTGACTTTAAATAGAGTGGCTCTTTTTTTTTTACAGCTGTAAACTCTCTCTTGCACACATTCACACTCACACACACACTTGCGCGCACACACACACAGACACACACTTCCTCTCTGTGTTTATTTCCTCTGCTTTTCTCACTCACATCTGCGTGTTTTGTAGATGTGGCGATAGGAGCTCCCAGAGAGGATGACTTTGGGGGTGCAGTGTACATCTACCACGGTGATGCTGAAGGAATAGTCAACAAGTACTCAATGGTAACCCTCACTACTCTAAAATGAATAAAGAGTGAATCTGTTAATGATTCTCTTGATAATGAAATCAACATTCATTAGTCAGTAAGCAGAAAAAATACAAGTATTCAATAATCTAAATGTAGAGTATGACAGTTTTCTTTAGTAGCTTTAGTAGCTGATATGAGTTGTACCTTTTCTTCTGTGTTTGTAGAGGTTGTCTGGGAGAAGTATCAATCCAACCATCCAAATGTTTGGCCAGTCAATATCTGGCAACGTGGACATGGACGGAAACGGATATCCAGGTTTGACTAAACTTAACAAATTCTGCTAGACATGATTAATATTTAAAATGACTCACAACAACACATTAAACCAGAACAAATGCCAGAAAAAAAACACTTGTCTGCCACTGAAGTAGATATTTCTGACTAGTCTTCTGATTAGTCTCCGGTACAATGTGTGCAGTTTTATAAGGAAATGAGCTGGTAAGTTTTATTGAGCATCTTGCAGAACCAGACACAGTTCTTCTGGACACTTTGACTTTCGCACTCGCTTCTTATTTCTGCAGCAAAACCCAGCAGCCTTCATTGTGTTTACTGTCTGAAAAGTGTCTCTTACGTAATACGCTGCTTTCTTTAATGACATACAAACATTTTTCTGTAACATTTAACTTTGTGCTAGAAAACTAATGTTTGGGAATCTAAAATGTACTGACTTGATCATGTAGAAGTCATAAAATAAAAAAGTACTAAAAAAAAATAGGGTGCCTAAAACGTTTGCACAGTACTGTATAACATCATCATAAGAATCATATGAATATTTTAAATAAAATCCTTAAAATATAAAACTATGCAATATAGCTGTTTTGCACTGGTGCGCAATCATCCAAACTCATGGGCTCATGTTTGTACTTTACTGAGAGGAATGGAAAGATATCTAAAATGAATTATATAGTGTAACACTGTTCTTTGCAGCAATAAATATAGCCATGGCTTAATTTCCCAAGTTGCTCTCTGACATGGTTTGTATTATGGCCCAACTTGGAATACTGCATTGTTTTGTTTTTTTAATCGTTGTGGACACTCCAACCCGAAAGAAAACTGTCTGTAACCTGCCTAAATAATGTCTTTGTTCCAATACAGATGTGACAATCGGTGCATTCATGGCAGACAGTGTGGTGTTATTAAGGTGAGAAACGCACTCCTGATCCAGCATGTCCTAATACTTGAACCAAATTAAATACATTCACATTAAAAAAATAGCCTGTCATCTGTCCACTTCCTCATGACCATGTCTTCTGATTATTTTTTTATTTTTTGCTGTGTGAATAGGTCTAAACCGGTAATCACGGTCGACGTGTCCATCTATTTGCCGGCCTCCATAAACATTACTGTGCCTCAGTGTCATGAAGGTCCACAGCATCTCAACTGCTTTAATGCCACCGTCTGTATGCGCTTCCGTGGGAAACTCGTGCCGGGACGGATAGGTGAGGAAAAGTGTTGATCAGCTATTTTAAGTGGCACAGTGTTTCACACAAGTAACCTAATTAGGCTGCACTTTGCCTCGGACAATAGAGAATCCTAGAAGCCTGTCTGCTAGGTGTAGTTCAACATTCTGTACTCCATTGCAGAAGTACTCTCTCAGTGCTATCTCAGCTCAGCTTCGATCAGTTTAGTTGCTTAGAGCTGCACACTAGCAACCAGGTTAGTTCCATCAGAACCAGTTAAACAGTCACAGAGTATTTGTGACATTTGTTAATGCAAATTCTTAGCGCAAATTCTCTTCTAAAATAAGCGTTTGCTTTTATTTATTTATCTAGACATTTCTGTTCCTATAACCTGACTTGTTTATGTTTATAATGCTGAGCATTCAACTGTTTTGGCACTATCCGGTATATTAAATATGCTTACTGTAACAGACAAAATTATCTTCTGAAAACATTTAATTGCTTGCATGTGGTTGCATCAGTTATTGATTTCAGTAAAAAAATAAAATAAAAATTCTTCTTTTCCAGTCCAGACAGTTTAGCTTTGTAGTCTGTGCTGCATTCAGAGTTGAGTTACGTGCGTGTAGTGAGGATTTAATCAATAAAATAGCGCACATGAGTATTCGGACCTCGGTTGTGATTACAGACTTACCTGCTCTTCAGAAAGTTACTGTATGTGAGCGTTACAGACATGGGGTGGAGAGGCGTGTCTCAGTTATGCGTGATTTTGACCTTGGACTTAAGCCTATTTTTCTTGCACTCAAGTGAGGAGCAGTATTAAGTCCATCTGCACTCTCAGACAGTTTGATGTAACCACAATATGTCACACTGAATGATATGTTTTGGGCTGTAGATGGAATGCAGTCCGAGGCCAATATTAAATATATAAATATGACACTGAAGGAGACAGATAATTGTTTATCTTGTGAGCTGAATTTTTTATGGAAAAAATTATGAAGTTCAGTGCATAAAGTAACAAAAATGTTCCCATTGTTTTTTCATCCTACATCTCAAAATAGAGCATTAAACGCATGAAAAAATAGCCTCCATCCCACACACATTACGATTTCATGACTTTGATTTAGTGTCTCGTGGCTTCGTTAAGTTGTGTGTACAATTAACTGTCAGCACGTGATAATGCGGCACTCAGTACGGCGGTCTCTGGGTAACACTTGTGTACTGTTGACATACACACGTGTCATTATTATTGCTGTAATAATATCTCGCATTAGTACCACATAATTTAAAGATCATTACTGGTGTTTGACTCTAACTTGCTCCCAGGTGGAATGTATTTATTTGTTCTGTCTTGAGAAAGCCTAGGAATTACCTCTGTTTTACTGCTTGTCTGACAAGCGACTTGTTTCGAGCACAAATGTTTGCGCACTGTCAGCTATTCACTATAGAAATTGTCTACGACTGGGTGTTCACGCAGTGGGTGTGAGCAGTACTCACTCAGTAGGTATACCCATGCGAGGGATGCAGGATATATAAAATGGGTGTTATGCATTTTGGCTGTTCCCAGGTGAGGAAAGAATAAGGGCTGTCCTGTTTCCACTGCTTGGCATTAGTACTGGAAAGTGCTAGCTCACCTCTTCTCTGTATAACTACATTCTGAAACACTCCCTTCCGGTGTCTGAGTGAGGTCATGGCTCCATCACAGCTGGATGATGGCAGAGACAGAGACCCTTGCACAGGTCCAGCAGAGAGGGTGTGTGTTAGTGTGGACAACATCCAAACCAGTTTCAGTAGAGTAACACCCTGAGTAATGACTCTTACTCACCGGTTCTTTTCAAAAATATATATATATATATTTTTTAAAAGACCAGCACTGAAGGGCTTATGTGCGAGTTCATGCGTTTCAGCCCTTTTTAAACAGAAAATGTATGGAAACGGCTTCACTGATTGCCATTTCCCAGGATGTGTTGTGTTGTTCTGATGACTATCAGCGTGGGACAGACATTTTATGTAGCCGTTTAGTGAACATTATGGAGAACTGCATTACACTTAAATACGCTTGTTATTTGCATAATATTGTTTAAATGCTAAAAGTACAATACATTTCTAACCTGCGTTTCCCCTCAGAGCTGCTGTACAATCTAACAGCGGATGCAGATAAGCGATACAAAGGCCTGTCTTCACGGGTCTATTTCACACATGGTGGAGAGCAGACTGGTACTGTGAGTCAAAACTTCAGCCTTAGCATCAACCAGCAGGAGTGCCATCACTACACAGCCTATGTACGGGTAGGTCCATTTTAGACGCACCTCTGTTCTCTTTAACATGGTGTGTGTACCAGTGGTGAGTGTATCTGAAGTAGTGTGTGCCTTCCCAAATAACACCAGCTTATTGCTTTATAAATCAACTGTGTCACAGTGTGTTTGATACACTTCCCTAAGGCTGAGGAAGCTGTGATCTCATTCACTCTAAACTTTTCCCAGGAGCTCAATACCTTCTGTATTCTGGCTTCAGTTCACTGTGCAATTAAAAAATGTTCTGTTAATTTATTTTTAGCTATTCAGTTTTTTATATGTACCATGAATACATTTTATAAATACATTACGTTCAGTTTCCCATGTAAAAGATGCTCTGAAATTCATGTAAATATTTCAAAGATACAGTGCAGAAAATCATGCAGATACAGGTCAAGAGCTTCAGTTAAGGTTCACATCAAACATCAGAATAGGGAAAAGTGTGATCTCTGTGACTCTGATCGTGGCATGGATGTTGGTAACAGACGGGCTGGTTTGAGTATTTCAGAAACTGCTGACCCCCTGCGATTTTCACACACAACAGTCTCTAGAGTTTATACAGAATGGTGCGAAAAGACAACTGAGTGAGCGACAGTTCTGCGGGTGGAAACGCCTCGTTGATAAGAGAGGTCAGAGGAAAATGGTCAGATTGGTTTGAGCTGCCAGGAAGGATATAGTAACTCACATAATCACTCTTTACAACTGTGGTGAGCAGAAAAGCAATTCAGCATGCACAAAACATCGAACCTTGCGGTGGATGAGCTACAACAGCAAGCTTAGAAAAAAAAATCACCTGGTCATTTTACGGTCGTCAACTGTCCAGTTTCGGTGAGTCTGTGCCCATGATAGCCTCAGATTCTTATTCTTGGCTGAGAGGAGTGGAACCTGATGTGGCCTTCTGCTGCTGAAGCTGATCAGGTTTCATGTGTTGTGCGTTCTGCGATGCTTTTCTGCTCATCGTGGTTTTAAAGAGTGTTTTATGAGAGTTACTATAGACTTCCTGTGAGCTCAAACTATTTTGGTCATTCTCCTCCGATTTTTCCCCACTGTGATGTGAAGCTGAAGCTCTTGATGTGTATCTGCATGATTTTTTTGCATTGTGCTGCTGCCACATGATTGGCTGATTAGATTGAATGTGCAGGTGTACGGGTGTTCATAATTAAGTGGACAGTGACTGTGTGTGTGTGTGTGTGTGTGTATATATATATATATACACACACACACACACACTTACATACATACGTACACACACAAATAACTATAACACACTGTCTGAATTTATGTAGCCTATTTGTTATAGAATTCCACTGTAAATCCACATTTTACAGTTCTCTTTACAAGCACACTATCTGCTGTCAGGGTGTAAATTCACTGTTTGAAGCCTCAGTGTTCTCAGGGTCTTCTCTGAGAAGCAGCTTTAGTAAGCAGTCCTTCACAAAACCTGTAAACCTCTGCCACTGTTTTACGCAGCACCACAGGTCTTATTTTACTTGTGAGGTACTGTGACGAAGGACTTGGCCACGAGTTGGCAATCTGTCAAATGATGCATGGAAAAAAAAAAAAAAAAAAACAGTTAGCAGCAAAACAAACAATATCAGACAACAATGAGTTTGTATTTTCTGAGGCAGTGTTATCTTAACCGGTCTAGAGAGTCAGGACAGTCATACATCCTCTATTTCAGCTCCCAATACACCAAAACTGAATAACAGGAATTAAGGGTGTGACACAATGCCACTATCTGCATTTGTATTTGTTTAGTGCTCCAAATATTCATATTTGGGTGTGGTCTTGACCAGAAGTTCTTTAAAAAAAAAATTTTTTTTTATTTTGGACATTATGTGGACAACTATGCCCAGAAACATGGGAAAACACTGATTAAAACAGGCCTGCTGGGAATTATGACAAACAAATAGCAAGTTGCAGAACATAACTCCTGAACCACACACCATGTGGAACTTTCTGGCAATCTTTTTATCTTCTACTTAATGTGCCGAAGTAAGTAAGCTAACTATGTTTCAAAACAGTGATGTCTTTCCCAAATCTGGGAACTATTGTTTGTAGTTGACAACAAAACTACCACCATCTAGTAGTATTTTTAGCAGATTTACTTTAGTTTTTGGGTTTCATTCCAGTAAGATCAGAAAAGATTGCTGGACATGCCATCAGAATCTACGCAGAAGCTGAAACACAGTGCTGCTGTGAGTCAAACTGGGGTCCTTTAAGCAGCATTTCATTATAATGGTCATATGATTTTTTCCATAAGTTAAAAAAAATAAGAAAAAAGAAAAAAAAAAAAAACAGCCACAATGAAAACACAAGTTAATACTTTTAAAATTAATTAAATTAATATTTTTCGGAGACCCCAGCAGAAATACTTTCCCGTACACAACATGTGGTCTGTGTCTGCTACATGGAGCAGTGGCTCTATAAATAAATAAATAAATAAATAAATAAACGTGTGTGTAACACTGTGAGCTCATTTCCCATGCAAAGAAAAATGTGTCTCCTTTGTCCAGAACACAGATTTTTGGGCTAGTCTTTTTGTGCAGTTTTTTTTTTGAGATGTACTTGGGGAATTTTGTGGAAACCTGGCAACCCTGATCAAAGACTCCTTATAAAAAGTGAAAACCTCAACTTTTTTTTTTTTTTTGTTCCACTGCAAACACACAGTCTCAATGTTTGTATCAGTATTTTGTATTCTTTTAGAACACACACTCTGTTCAGTGTGAATACTGTGTTCATATTCAGTTACACCCCTAACAAGCGCTAGATTGGAAACGCTGTTCGTAAGGGAATCTTTGTATTATTTGCAATCCTGTTTTTGGATGATATGCACTCAGCATTTTGTTGTTGATAATATGTCAAGTTTGCTTACAGATCACACCCCCGTGACTGCTTATGTGTTCTGCGTGGAGTTTTTACCACTGTGGTGTGCTGAAGTGTTTACGTCTCTAGGGATATAAATGAATATAGATATTTTTTTCTAGACTAACTAATGTGTGACTGTTTCACTGGGGAGGTAAAATGTTAATGTCCCCTTAACTATAGGTTACTCTTGCCATCTAGTCTGTTGTACAGCACTGGCATCTCTGTGGGTGATCCGTAATGTAGCTGAAAAGATAAACACGCTTGTCCTAAAGTTAAGAGAGCTGTTTATCTGGGACGACTCACCTGTCATGTGGGATTTGTCTAGCGTTCTGTATGTATAGAAAAACCTCAACTTCTGTCTTGAGTCAGGTGTTGGACTACACCAGTAGTGTAAATCTGTTTGAAACATCATGTCATGGTGTTCTCTCTTGCAGCATTTGCAGAGTTGTATTTCATACTGTTGCATTTCAGGGAGAGATGGTCTTCCATGTAAGCGTGTATTTATTTTCTTGTTACTGTATGTTTATTGGCAGCATAGCGGTGTTTGAAGTGTGCCTAAGACAAGTGTCTGTGGTTGTGCGGTGTCTTAGCACTGCTTAGACTGGTCAACCTGGACCTGCTTATTGTTGGTTTTAGATTATAGTGTTTATTGTGCTGGTTCTGTGTATGTAATAATATGCATGTCTTTCTTCCATACAGTTAGAGTTTAGTCTAGACAGCCGAGTTGCCTCACTCATGCGGTGTATTAGACAGGAAGTTACCGGGAGACACGACGCTGGGGTATACAAGATTCAACATTTTTGGAAGAGGATTTGCTTCCACAGCTATGACTGCATCAGCTAGTTTACAGGAAATCACACATACTCTGCTATAACTTCCTGTTTAAGGTAGGTTTGTGCAGTTCAGAAGAATCTAAATCCCTGTCATGAGGCTCCATTCACCAAAAGTCTCAGGAGCCAGGTCTGCCTGACCAATCCCCTCTTAGACCCTCTTCTGCCCACATGAAGCACTACCCCCCTCCTTTTCACTAGCTGAATAATGCTAATGGAAACCAGCTGGTGCTTTGCAGGCTTCTCAGTGAGAGCATTGTACAGACATACACATACACTCCCTCCTGTGTGTTTTTTTTTTTTTTTTTTTTAAGTGAAAGCACTGCATCCCACTACTATGAATAATCCTCCACTAGCCTCATGGAGTTTGTATTGTGTCATGTGGACCACTTTGTTGACTTCCTGATGATGAAAGAGTAGTTTTGAGGCTCAGTACACTCGATCTAGCCTCTGAGCATGTGAGTGCTGCACTATACACCGTGGTATTAGCAGAGGGTAAAGTGGGTGTGTGCATAACACCATCTTAGTTTTTTTGTTGTTGTTGTTGTTTTAGTCTGGTAGAATGTGGACTCGAGAGATTGTGGCCTGTAGAGAAATGAACTTTAGTATTCACCGATATTGAAATAACCCGATGGTGTATTCAGGCATCTTATCGCTGTCTTTATCATCAAGAAAATGTACTATTTCATATATGTGTATATATGTTCAGAAATTTCTCACAGTAACCATTTACCATATTCAATAAGTGCACATGTCATGATAACATGGTATTAATATGAGCAAGCCTTACCACCACGGGTTTGTATATTATGTAGTGTTAGTCATAAATGCAGAAGCAGGAAGCATCTGTCCATAGAATTAGCAAATATATTTCAGACTCTTATGGTGGTACGTTGTTACAGAGAACCTTGCTTTTGGTTTGATATACGGTTGTGCAAAGTTAATCGAGAATTAATGGGCAATGTTTTTACCATTACCCCAGCAGTTCAGGCAGCAGAACCTTAAAGCTGCAACATTAACGCCACAACGTTCTCAAAAATTACGAATAAAAACCCCAGTTGTAATTTTCATTCTTGAGAATTATTGAGGCATTATGTAACTGTTTCATGCTGGTCATCGGAACATGTTTGTGTTGGCAGGGGCTATGGAATATCAGCTCTCCAGATGTTTCTTGTTTGGTTATTTTTAGCTTAATAATTTGAGCACTTGCACATGAAAGAAAAACCTGTTAATATTGAAGGGGGGAGGATACGTGTATGAGTGAGGGTATAACTATGAGTCTGAGGTTAATCTGACTCATCAGCCAATTAACAAGTCCTTCCTGAGTTTGAATATTTTTTATTTATTTATTTATTTTTTTTTGAGAAAAGAAAATAGTAAAATGTTCAGGACACACGTCAGAAAACACTGCTCTAGTCATCCCATGTCACTGGGCACATTTTAGAAGTATTTATTTACTATTCCCAAGCCTACCATCAACTAAAGCTTAGAAAGAAAAACTCCCATTTGTTTCATCGGGTGCAAAGGACAGTTTCATTTCCTGTTTTACAGTGTCTGTTAAGCAAAGTGACTTCCTTTCACAGGAAGAGGAAATGTTCCATGTATTTTGAAGACAGTTAAATTCAAGGTGAGCGTAACATGTGGTGGGCGTCCGTATAAATGCAGCTGAGTAAAACATAATCATTATAACCGATAGATGCTTTTCATACACTTTATAACAAGGAAACATGTACAGGAAAAACTAATGGGCTTTGTTCAGGTTTTAGTTTTGCGTTTTGACTTATAGGCAGTATATACAATACAAATAGAAATACATAAATATATAAAAACTTGTTCAAAAAAAAAAAAAAAAGTTCCTATTAAATGCAAATGAGATTGCAAAGACATTTTTTTTCCGTTTTTGGATTTGTGGAATAAGGATGATGAAGTACAATATCAAACAGAAGCATATCGCTGTTACGGCATAATCAGACCTGTTTAGACATTGACACAGACACTGAAATGTACATTTTTATTTCAATTTTAACAGGTAGCTGATTTTTCATTGTTGTGCAGAAGAATGCAGATGTAATTACATGCTTTACAATTGAATTTGAATTATGTCTCAGATTATGAATTTGCTAAATTAGCATTTGAATTTGATTAAAGGCAGGCAAGATGCTGCCATAGAAAGCAGTTTTGGCTGACATGCGCACACACACATAAACCTCATACTAGTGTTGTGATGCTATGCAGGGTTCTGGCTCATTAAGAGAGAGTGCTATATTGCCTGCCACCAGTCAGCTTTGTGTTTGCCCCTGTTTCAGTTCCACATGACACTGCCATTCCCTCAATGCCATTCCACTGGTTTCATTTACCCCAGGCCAAGAAAGCTGATACAATGAATCTACATAGCACGAAGGTAATCATATCCAGCTGTCTCCCATTAAGCATGCTTGCCACTCCAGCACCTATTTATAAAACCCTACAATGGAAAACATACTGAAATGTACACAGCCCTACCCGTAGTGAATACCATGGAAAACTCTAGTCCAAAATGAGCACATGTAATTCCCGACAAATGTTCTGTCATCGTGGATCATTCATTAATGTCCTTAATGATGTTAGGCAATGTTATTTACATACATATTTAGCTAGAAAAAAAAAAAAAATACAAACAGGGAAAACGTTTTTGGCAGTGGGAACCATACAAGCTAGTATTTAAAGGTCAGAGGATGTAGTGTTTTTCACCTGCTTGTTTCTATATTGCTACTATACAGTCATTCAGTTCAGTGATTAAGCCTGGTTTCTACCCTGCTTGTTGCTTAATTGCATCTAGTATCCCAGAAGTTTTCTATTTTGCTTGTAGGTGTGTCCGGCTTCACTTCTGACTAGTGCACTTGTCACCAACCCTTTTCCTGGAGATCTACCTTCCTGAAGACTTAATCGTGCCCACCTGACCTTCAAGTTCTTGATCAACTAATTTTTACTACCTAAGATTTTGTTTGGAGATGAAACCTGCAGGGGAGGCACTGTGGCTTAGTTGTTAGCACGTTTGCCTCGCACCTCCAGGGTCGAGGGCTCGCTTCCCGCCACAGCCACGTGTATGCGGAGTTTGCATGTTCTCCCCGTGTCTCGGGAGTTTCCCACAGGCGCTCCAGTTTCCTCCCCCAGTTCAAAGACATGCAATGTAGGCTGATTGGCATGTTCAAACAAAGTGTCCGTAGCATGTGAATGGGTGTGAGATTGGGCCCTGCGTTGGACTGGCACCCCGTCCAGGGTGTTCCCTGGGATAGGCTCCAGGTTCCCTGCAACCCAGTAAGGATAAGCGATATAGAAAATGGATGGATGGATAAAACCTGCAGGAAGGTAGATCTCAAGGAAGAGAGTTGGTGACCACTGGACTAGAGGGTTCAAACATACACACACAACGATTGTGTTCAGGCAACACAAAATCACAGGGAGTGATTTTGAAACACAAACCTGCATTTTTGTGAAAGCCAGTACTTTCCTAATTCTGGCTCCGTGACCGAACGTTGAGTTGAGTATTTATTGAAATTGTTTTTATAAGTATTTATAAGTCTTTATTGAAAATGTTGCATAAAGATCAGTATTCTGCCATATTTCTTACACAGGATGCAGTGGTATAAGTACAGGATATATTCCTATGCATTTGATTACAGTTCCATTTACACCACATGCTTTTCAATAGTGGTTAAATTTGTAAAGAATGAAATACATTATGTACTTTTAAATACTTTATGCTTCATGTTATGATATGTATGATTATATTCTCATATCTATATCTCATTTTAAATCTAATGAGTTGTATTTACACACTCGGAAGCGCTTTGTTGAATTTTACTTCGGTTGAATGAACTTTATGACCTTTCATGCAGTCACTGAACCTTTTATACCCCACCAGGTGCAGCAGTTTTTTAGTATTTCAGTATGCAAGTATGCAGTGGTTTAAAATTAACAGAACATCCTCCTGTTTACAGTTAATATGAGGATGTTCAGCTGATTGAGTCTTTAAAACATTAGACAGATTGAACACTAATAACTGTGTGGTGAAAAACCAGCCTCGAAAGTACCCTTAAGCTAATTGAGCAACTGGGGACCACCCTGTGTGTTCTTCATTTATTCCAAATATTTACACCTCCAACCTGAAATGGGGAGGTGTAATTCTGTAGTTGGTGGAACATTTGTTTAAAAAGAAGACTCCTGTCTTAGACGAAGCCTTTATTGGTCACATATACATTACTGCACAGTGAAATTATTTTCTTCGCATATCCCAGCTTGTTAGGAAGTTGGGGTCAGAGCGCAGGGTCAGCCATGATACGGCTCCTCTGGAGCAGGGAGGGTTAAGGGCCTTGCTCAAGGGCCCAACAGTGGCAGCTTGGCGGTGCTGAGGCTTGAACCCCCGACCTTCTGATAAGTAACCCAAAGTCTTAACCACCACTGCCCCCAAGCACACTTCTTACACTCATTATATTGAAAAAAAAAAACATAGTGAAGGTTGATGGCGTCATGCACCCACAGCCTCCGTCAGTCACTAAACCCTGTCCAAGATTACTTCCATAAAAGGACCTGATCCCAATCCCCCCTCCTCAAATGTGTTTTTCCTGGTTGGAGTCTGTTTGTTGTGTCCTGTCTGTTGATCAGCCAAACCAAAAAAAAATTAACTACACTACTCAAAGAGTAGAGAATAAGAGATGGGGGGAACTAAGTCTGAATCCAGGGAATGAGATGGGAGCAGTAGAGGGTATTTTCGACTAGTATAATAGCGACCTCCCTAATTTTACTTGAGGGGACCCACCTGCTCTCTTTGCAAGTAGAACTGGGGGGGTGTATTTATTATTAGAGGAACTTGAGCATAACTCACTAAAAGAGAACACTAATTAGGATACATTAGAGGAAAGTGAAAGTATGTGCATATAAACCAAACCATGATAACGCGTGTCAAAGGTTGCTGTACTGTAATTTTTCCAAATCAAAGGAGGTTGCTGTTGGATGCCATTAAAATCAAGGCATTTCTTACATTAAAGAGTCATCTGAGTAATCTTCTTTGTTTGGTTAAGTGCATGGAAGTTGTGTGTTTCTTGGAGCAGGTTTTGGCCAACAGTTTCGACAGTTACATGCATCTTACTAAATCATTAATAATCCAATCAGAAAGAAAAATGTTCACATAAAAGCTTGAATCAGAGCGGAATTTGAGTGAAAATCAGACGACCTGTCTGACTAAATATTTGATCTGACTGAGCAAGTGGAAGTGATACATTTAATAACCCATTATATACAAAATATATACAAATCATTTTGTAAAACTTTAAAAAGTATACATGAAAATATTAACAAAATAAAACATTTTTTTTGTGCAGTTATTCCCAGAATTTGGTTTTTATTGACGGTAACATCAGGATTGTCTCCAGTGTCCATTTTTCACACATTTTATGTTAACATACATCATACATACAGTTAGAGTATTTTCTTTGTTCACATCAGAGGTCATTTTAAAAGAATCTAATAGAGACAGATTTATTTCAGCTTTAATTCACTATATCAGTATTCAAGTGGGTCAAAAATTGACATACAGCAAGTTAACTGTCTCTTTAAACAGTTTGGGAGATTCCAGAAAATATGTAATGACCTTTAGAGGCTTCTGATTGGCCAGTGGCAAAATTAGGAGTTAATTAGGAGTGTACCTGTGGCTGTATAAGGGCCCTCCTATAGAGACAGTATGCTTTTTTGATACCATGGGAAAATCCAAGCAAGTCAGCCATGACCTCAGACAAAAAAAAATATGGACCTCCACAAATCTGGTTCCTCCTTTGGAGCAATTTCCCAAAAAGTGAAGGTATCATGAGCATCTGTACAAACAATTATACGCAAATATGAAAGTCTTTGGAACGCAGAGACACTGAGTGATTCTGGAAAAAAAACAGGAAATGAACTGGTGAAGGAGTTGGAGGCATCATGTACCAAATCACGCACATCCACCATTAAGCATTGTTAGATTTTATGTCACATTAATTGAACACAAAACATTGTCCATTTACCTTACACGAGAGCACTTGTGATGGGGAGAAAGGGACGGACATTCCAAGCGGTGTCAGTTAATATCAGAGAGTTAAAACTCCTGTGCAAATCATTCCAGATGAGTATGTCAATAGGATCGTCTTGTGTTTTATTCAGGAGAAAAAGACTGGTTGAATTTTGAGTGATTACTCGTGCTAGTGTACTCAGGTTGAATTGCAGAGCTCCTATGCAAAATGCGTTGAAGTTCACAGGTCTGGTAATGTAATATAATACGAGTAAACATCACTGGATGTCAGGGAACTATAATATCATGTATAGGTGATTAAATAGGTATGTAATAGTACTGAACTATAGTCTCCTGTGAGGAAAGTAATTGGATGGAGGTGAGACCCAATCACAATGTATATCAGCAACAACTTGTAAAAAACGTAAAATCTTAGAAGTATTTACATACATTTTTTTAAAATTAGTTTTTTAGTTGTTTTTTTTTTTTCTTTTTTCTTTTTTTTTAGTATTTGGTATGCCCCCTTTTTTTTTTTTTGCTTTAATGACACCGTGCACTCAAAATGACACACTCCACAGATGTGCTTCAGTGGAAGGGATAAGGTTCACGGAAAATCTGACCTTTTGTACAAAGCAGTTAATATGGTCAATATCACAGATTTGTTTAGGAATTTAAATACCGGCCTAGAAATTGTGCAGAATCGTGAATATTACATAGCCAAGATGTTGCACATTTCCTTTTTTTTTTTTTTTTTTTTTTTGTTTTAGAATTTTAAAAAAAGTTCTGTTCATTTTTCCAGGTTTCAAAAAAAAAAAATCCCAGATTTTCAATGTGGTCTCAGACTTTTGGACCCCACTGTATGTGTGGTGCTTGTGAAGACCGTGTGAGAATGTATGAGAATCGGGAGGAAGAAAATGTGGTAGAGTTACGAGAGGAAAAAAGACAGCACCACAGATGGAATGAGTTTTCTGCCCATTAGTGTGATCATCCTCCCAAATGCTAAAACGCTGTGTACCACGCAGCCTGTATGCTCTTATCCATTGCTGGGCTGTGAGTGACCCTTTCCCATGGGAAAAATTATAGCTGTTCTGTTGGTGCTTAAAATGCGCAATGGGCTTGTGAATGTTGCCTGTAGGAGTGTAGCGCTTCTTCTTGGCTTAACTCAGCTTTTGGAGAGCTTTTCGTTTGATTTGTTTGGAAAATGAAACATTTCTGTATACAGGCTAATGGCTAAGGAATGAGTATCTGTGTTTAATCATGAGTTTCAGATGTGCTTAGGTATTTTGGAGAGCAATTTACACCAGTGTGCTGTTCATGTCTCCCCCATCCCCCCTAAAACCAAAACACAGATAGGATTACCTGATGGACTGGAATTTCATGGCTATAGTCTCAGATTTGAGCTGGAGACGCATTACTGTCATGATACAACCCCAATTCCGAAAAATTTGGGACGGTATGGAAAATGCAAAAAAACAAACAAAAAGAGTCATTTGAAAATTCTATTCACCCTGTACTATATTGAAAACACAATATTAACACATTATTTGATGTTTTACTTTGTGAATTTAATTTATTTTTGAAAATATACACTCATTTCAAATCTGATGACTGCAATAAATTACAAAAAAGTTGGGACAGTCGACTGTTTACCGCTGTGTAACATCACCTTTTCTTTTAATAACATTTATTAAGCGTTTGGGCACTGAAGACACCAGTTGGTTAAGTTTAGCAAGTGGAATTTTCCCCCACTCATCCATTATACATTTCTTCAGCTGCGCAACTGTACGGGGCCTTTGTTGCCTTATTTTGGCTGCAGGACTGCAGGCAGGCCATGCTAGCACCCGCACTCTCTGCTTACGCAACCATGCGCTTGTAATCCAGGCAGAATGTGGTTTGGCGTTGTCCTGCTCTGGATGGCAGCATATGTTGCTCCAAAATGTGTACATATCTTTCTGCATTAATGATGCCCTCACAGATGTGCAAGTTACCCATGCCGTGGGCACTGACACACCCCCATACCATGACAGACGCTGGCTTTTGGACCTGACGCTGATAACAGCTTGTACGGTCCTTTTCCTCTTTGGCCCGGAGAACACAACGGCTGTTTTGTCCAAAAACTATTTGAAATGTCGACTCGTCGGACCACAAAACACGATTCCACTGTGCTACTGTCCATCTCAGATGAGACCGAGCCCAGAGAAGTGGGCGGAGCTTCTGGACAGTGTTGATGTACGGCTTCTGCTTTGCATAGTAAAGCCTTAACTTACATCTGTGGATGCAGCGGCGAATGGTGTCGACTGACAAAGGTTTACCAAAGTATTCCCGAGCCCATGTCAGGATCTCCATTACAGACTCATGTCGGAGATCACGTGCATTCAGAAATGGTTTTCGGTCTTTGGGGAATGTTGTTCTCAAAGTGTTGGATTATTCGCTGATGCATCTGTTGGCAGATCGGCGATCCTTGACCCATCCTTGCTTTTGAAGAACTAGGCCTTTTTTGGAGGCTCCTTATATACTATGACTAGATTTTTTTTTTTTTTTAAATACAAGTCAAAGTACATTTACAAATCACTCCTCTTTGTTTTTATTAACATTTTCCATGCTGTCCCAACTTTTTTGGAATTGGGGTTGTATTATAGGTATATGCAATCATAAATCTGTTGATATTGTTAGATCCATATGTACAATTAAATTTTATGCGAAAGGCCTCAAAAGATGAAAATACTAGAAAATAGGCCTGTATTGATATATTCGGTTTTTTTACACTGTAGTATAGCTTGGTTTTGGAATGTGCATGGGTTTAATTTAGTTTTTTTCAACATAATAATTTATTTACAGATCCTGAATGACCTCCGAATATTCTTAGCAGTTGTGCTGTATGGGCTGTTTTTATCATCACAGCTTCTTAGAGTCATTTCTTGTGGTTACTTCCCAATTCCCGATCGGGTTCTGCTGTCTCATAAATGTATTAAAGGGATATACACGAATGATTCACTCAAGGTGTTTTAAAGTTATGCTGATGCAACTCTTTTGTGGGGTTTGGTTATGTTTTGCTTCAGGTTCTCACTGTGTATATTAAAACGTTTTATAAGCGTTCTTAGTGAAGCATTGGAAAGAGCTAAAAGTAATTAGAGTTATTTTCTAGTCACAGATTAATGGCATTACCAAGGACTAAACTGATAGCTGATGTTGCATGTTGATGTGCTTTACTATACTATCCAACTGTTCTGTCAAAATGCATTGAGACAGATTGCTTGCATGGATTGCTTAAGCCCTGTAGCAACTGAACATGGAGCACACACCCTTATATCCGTGATCTGGGTGTGCCTGGCTTACGTCATCCCCAGTCCCTCCCCTGCTTACTGAAACACGCTGGCAGCATAAAGGAAGAAATTGTGCAACGTGACCATTTTGTTTTTTGGTTACACTGACACTTTCAGTAGATCAAAGCAGAGCTTAGCTCATAGTTTAAGGTATGCAAGCTGTGATATAATCAATCTCAGAGCCATTTCATTACATCATTCCCTCTCTGTCTAAGACTGTAGACTGAGATTTACAGGGAGGTTCATTCAATCCACACCAGTCTAGGTCTTTAAAATCAGACTAATATTGTTTGAATGTATTTTTTCTATCTTAAATAATAACTTACACAGAAATAGGTTACACAGACATATCTTTTGCTAACAGAAAAAGGAACATGCCTATGCCTTTAGCCTCATGAAGAAATCTAGACTGTATTCATTAATCTTGAGTAACAGCTATATCCTGGTCCCGGAAACACTGAGAGCAGGGTGGGAATGCTATTAATATATGATTTGGAAATGCCTCCAACTCTTCATGCAGCCACCCCTTTCTCAAGCAATATTTTGCATATAACCCTATTGATACTAAAGTATTAGTGTCAGATTTTTCCCCCCTGTTCTCGCCAGTGCCCACCCACTAACTAACGCTCCCCTATCACGTGACAGCTGCCAGCTATCTGGGGCAAACACATGCTTCCTCCAAAACACATGGAGTCGAACCTCCTTATCTTTTCTAACTTAATGCTGTGTCACAGGGCAGTATAACGCATTCAGACGAGAGCACTACATGCACTCTTCTGCATACTTGAGCCCACGATAGTGTTGCTCTGATTGACAGGGGAGAAAGAGTCTCTCACCCAGAGAGCACTTTCTGTTCTGAGCCCAAAATGTTGATCATTTAACAATGGCTACTAGTAAAAGTCAGAATAATAGGTTTTGTTTTTGAATTACAGTACTGTGTAAAAGTTTTAGGCACATGCAAAGAAATGCTGTAGAGCAAAGATGCCTTCAAAATAATGAAATTAAATGTTTCTACATTTTAAAAAAATACAGTAAAGGTCAGTAAACAGTAGTAAATGAAACAAAGTCAATGTTTGGTGTGACAAAAAAAATAAAAATTAAAATATTAGTCTCCGGTACAATGTGTGCAGTTTTATAAGGAAATGAGCTGGTAAGTTTTATTGAGCATCTTGCAGAACCAGACACAGTTCTTCTGGACACTTTGACTTTCGCACTCGCTTCTTATTTTTGCAGCGAAACCCAGCAGCCTTCATTGTGTTTACTGTCTGAAAAATGTAATACGCTGCTTTCTTTAATGACATACAAACATTTTTTCTTTGTGCTAGAAAACGAATGTTTGGGAATCTAAACTGTTTTTTTGTACTGACTTGATAATGTAGAAAATCATAAAATAAAAAATATATAACTATAAGTTATAAATCTATAATTATAAAAATAATCTATTTTTAAGTTTGCACTAAAAAAATAGGTTGCCTAAAACTTTTGCACAGTGCTGTACATCATCCATATCTCAGTCATTAATTGTAACAAACTACTTAGTTAAAAACATAACATTTATTGTTAGCTAGCATCCATCTGCTTGTTTTTTCTACATATGATCCACACTTCACGCTCTAGCGTTGCCAACTTTTAAGGATGACGAGAGATTTTGTATAAAGTTACTCAGACTCCTTGAGTATAATATTTATGTTGACTTTACATACTGTCTTATTTGCCATTCAATCAGCTCTTTTATATTTCATTGGCCCTGTGTTCAGCAGCATGGGGTTGCCTTTAAAGGAACTACCCTGAATGACATGTATTTCAATGTTAATTTTGTGTGATATTAAATGGCAACCTAGATTTATTTTGTACCGAAGTTCTGAGTTGATTTTTTTTAGTTTAAACATTTTTCATTAACATGTTGGTTTACTTTCACTTTGGTTTCTACATTACCCACAATGCCATTTGACTACCTGCTAGTCGGCTCACACTGATCAGGTTCCAGAGGTTTAACTTTCATGCTAATATCCGCTGTAACTCGGTGCAACTGTGTGGTATAGCTGCATTGCACTCTGGAACGGAGTCCAACAACTGCTGTCTCCTTTAATTCCAAGCTGGATTTTTCATTAATATGACATTGAACATCATTGAAAAAATGGTGAGTCAGCAAAGAAGCTCTTGCTCTTTTGTTTTTTTTTTCTCTCACTAACAGCAAAACCCAACTGTTATCCTTTATGTTTGAGTTGTTCAATTTTTTTCTCCTATTAAACGCCATTGAAGCTGCACTGGTGCTCTGCTGTCCTCCTATGACAGCAGAGCAGCACATAACTGCTAACGTCTCACAGGATTAATGAAAACACAGCACCAACCAACACCACATATTTAATGTGTTTCAAGATGGAGGTTTGCGTTAATGATCTTTGGATGAGAATGATATGCCCAAGTAAATATGGGAATGAATGGGTTTGTTGCACTCGTACCATGATTTAGAGCACATACAAAGTAGCAATGCTGTCATAAGAAGATGCATATAGTGGACATTTACGGCATTTGGCAGACGTCCTTATCCAGAGCGACTTACATTTATACATCTGAGCAATTGAGGGTTAAGGGCCTTGCTCAAGGGCCCAACAGTGACAGCTTGGCAGTGCTGGGATTTGAACTCACAACCTTCTGATCAGTAGTCCAACTTCTTAACCACTGAGCAACCACTGGATATATTTAGCTGTTCATTGTTAATCAAATGTTCTCACTTGTAAATGTTAAACGTAAATGTGTTTAAATACAAGGCTGTTAAACAGAACATGGTCTCCTGTTTAAGTCTTGATCTTAAGTCATAAAAAACTGCATGCTGTCAGAGAAAGCCTTTGCTATTTAAAATGGAAACCATTGGTGTAAACAGAGCGCGCTCTGGTTACAGACCTGATTGGCTTGCGCTTACTATGTGATACATAAGGAACCGTTTTTGGGGGTTTGTTCCAATTGAAAAAAAGAAGCTTTTAACACTGGGAGCTCTACAGATGTTCAGACAGACTGGGTTCCCCTCTATAGGGGTCCTAAAAGAAAGAAAGGAAAGTTATGGTGATGAAGTGTTAAGTGCTAATATGACCTATTTTAAACTGTCATGAGAAGTAAATTAAGTTATTTCTTAGTGGCATTCTCAGATTTGTAGCATTTTTTTACAGGGGCAGAGTGAAATGTCCACATAAGTGTGACTAGAGGTTAAAGTCTGACTGGAGGTTAAAATCTCATACGCAGCTTTGATTTCGTCACATGTCCGTGAAGTTTATCTTCTAGTGATTATTTTTGGAATGTTTATTTTTGCGATTTAAGCCTGTATGTGGCCTATTTTATTGGCCGACAAAGGATCCTTCATGCCTTTCTGTTCTCATGTGGCCCAGTGAAAATGGCAGACAGACTGCCAGAACCCTGTGCCGATGTCTGGATGTTGACGTCCTAATCTTAAGTGGTCTCCAGGGCAGGGGTCATTGGCAGGACAGTTCACAGGCCCACATATGCAGTTTTCTTTAATTGTTACTGGAACTAGGGGGCTATTTATCTCAGTAAACCATAAACTCATGTACTCTAAAAATTACATTGTTCATTTTATTGCTGCACCACTGTCTCTGCAACTAAACAAGGTGAAATATGGAATGGGTTTTACCCCTACTTAGATTTACATTAATTTATCAAACTTGGCTCTCCAGTGTGCTTCCAATATTCACTTTTGGTCATGCACCACCATTTCTTCAGTTACATTATATGGCCAAAAATACAGTATGTGAACACCTGACCATCACACCCACACATATAGAGCCTTCCACAAAATGTTGCCACAAATTTGTAAACATTGTGTAGAATGTTTTGGTTTGCTATAGCATTAAGATTTCCTTTCACAGGAGCTAAGGAGCCCAAACCTGTTTCAGCATGACAATGTCCCTGTGCACAAAGTGAGGTTTATTAAGACCTATATGGCTTGAGACATGGATGATGTGGAAGAAAATAAGAGCCTTGACCTCAACTGCACTGAACACCTTTGGGATGAACTAAAACACTGCCAGGCCTTCTCACCCGACATCAGTGCCCAGCCTCACAGATGCTCTTCTGGCTGAATGGACAAGTCCCTACAGCCACACTCCAAAATCTAGTGGAAAGCCTTCCCAGAAGAGGAGGCTGTTACAGTAGCAAAGGGCGGACCAACTCCATATTAATGGACATTTTTTTTTTTGGAACAGGCGCTTCAGCAAGCGCATTTGGGTGTGACGGTCAGGTGTCCACAAACTTTTGGCTATATGATGTATATTTCCGTGTATATTTCCAAAGTCTTTAAACTGATTAAGTGATTAATTAACTGTTTATGCAAATAAATTATTTCCAATTTTTGCATTTCCATTTGATATTGCCGAATACCTTTAGACTCATAAAGACATCCAGATATTCCATAATATGTTCTTGAATAAACCTTTGCTCACCTTTTGGCTCACACTCACCTCTCCCTGCCCAGCCTTTCTGATATATACAGTTGCAATCAGTATTATTCAACCCCCATTGCAAATTTTCAAAATTTACAGACTTTCAGTTGTTTGCAATGAACAAATAAAACAAGAGCAATTGAAATAGTTCAACACAACGAATGCTTCAAGTGGTTTCCCCAAATTCAACTGAAAATGCATCTTATAATGACTTCTCCAGTCTCAAAATTATTCAACCCCTTCATGGCGAGCATCTTTAGTATTTAGTAGAGCACCATTTAGCTGTTATGACCTGCTGCAAACGAGATGCATAGCCAGACACCAGCTTCTGGCAGCGTTCCTAAGGAATCTTAGCCCATTCCTCATGAGCAGTTCAGTACACCACCACCACAATGGATTTGAAATGAAGCAATCAAGATGTGTTTGAAGTATAGAATTTCAGCTTTAATTCAAGGGTTTAACAAAACATTGCATTAACTGTTTAGGAATTACAGACATTTTATGCAAACATGGTTGTCCCACCATTTTCACATATAATCCTTTTTTTTCACTTTATATATATATATATATATATATATATATATATATATATATATATATATATATATATATATATATATATATACACACACGTGTGTGTGAATGTGCGTGTGTATATATATAGTGTTTACTGCACATCCAATTTGGAGTGTGTAAAAATCAGCAAAACTTTTTCCCCCTAAAATGTTTTTGTAAAATAGAGGTAGATTTTTTGTTTCTTTAATTTTACCCCCAATAGATGACTGGAAGTAGGGAACAGTCTAGGTCCAGTGTGCCCTGATGCAGTAATGCTCTTATTTAACCCTGCTGAGGAAATGATGGGTGGGAAGCTATAGGAAAGGCAACAGATAAAACAGGCAGAGCAAAGTGAGATGGAGGATGGGAGAGGAATGAGCTGGAGGTATAGCAGCAACCAGACCTGTGTTTGTACAAAGGGTTTGCAGAGTATGCATTATCAGACATCAGTGATATTAAGTTGGTAGGCACAGAGCTGCTAACAGGGCAGTTTGCTTTTGTTTCCTCTGTGTGGCCAAAGACAATGAAATGATGGAAACCAAGCCCAACATCTATCTTCAAAGAGCTGAGTGATGCTTATTGGCCATAGGAAAGAGGAAGCACTAAAGGCTTACTTTATCCATGTTTCAGTGATATCTTTTAACTATTGAGGGGTTTTAATCATATTCAGCATTTTGCCTGAGTGTTTCCAAGTTGTGTGCCAAAGGAAAGTCTACTGTTCTGGATCCAAAGGACCAAAGGGTTCTGAAAGGGACATTATGACCGGCTACGTTCTTCGAACTGATGGGTTACATTTCACCTGCCACTGCTTTGCTTTTAAGCCAAGCTGAAATATGTGATGAATTTAACAAGACAGCTAGTTTCTGTGAGAAATAAGAAAAATATGAAGGTTATGATTTGTTAGAGGTTTGTTTAAAAGGAAATTACAGTTGATACAGTGGATTCTGTGCCATTAGGAACATGTGCACCATTTAAACCTGTGTAAATGCATTTCCACAGAAAGAAGTGAAGGATGTGTTTGCAGCCATCACTTTTGAGGCATCGTACAGCCTGGGCAAGCATGTGCTGGATGTACATCGTGAGCGTGAGCTTGCTTCACTCTCTCCTGTACTACGCTGGAGGAAAGGAGAAAAGATTGCACAAAGGAATGAGGTTAGATAGTCAAAAAGAGGTCATGGTAAACTGCTCCCCACTTCCATTTGTTTTTAGCCTCTGCAGCATGATTATGTGAAGGACTGTTGGCTTTATTTGAACAAAGGTCGTCTTAATGGAGACACTTTGGTTAGCCAATGTGTTATACCCTCTAGTATAAAAATCTTTCAGCACATCAGGAATCAATTATCATGCAATTAGTATCCTTTCTAACTATTCAGAGTTTTTATTAATAAGTACCTTAAAAGGAGAGGTGCTAAATTTAGAATTATTCCAACAAAAATATTATTTTATTCTGGTGGACTGTAACTGGAATTCAGTTTTGGAATCTTTAAAAGTGAGGATTGAGCCGCCCTTGATCAGAAAAATGTCCATGCAGTATCCAAGCACAGTGTCTGAATTCTGGCACAATAGCACCCTCTAGTATTAGATCTACCATTTATCACACTGACATTTAAGTTGTGTAAACATCCTGTACTTTGTCCATTTGCAGACTTGGTTTGAGAAGAACTGCCTGTCTGATGACTGTGCTGCTGACCTGAAGCTACATGGCAAACTGCTGCTTTCAGGGTAAAATCTTCTGTCTGTTATTTTGTTCTCTTCCTTGTCGCTCACGTTGCACTTGGCTGCTGCTTGCTGGCCCATTTTAGGACAGTGACGTCAGAAAGGTTGAGTCGGTGTGGGTGTGTATGCTGGGGCTCTGACACATGCTTGGCTCTGACTAGCGCTGGATGTCAACCATCTTCCAGCTCTTAAGGAGGTCTCAGAGTCTGCTTTGTAATGATTTAGGTCTTTTTGTCCAAATGGCAGTAGTGTTTCCTTAACCTCGCAGCTGAAGTCATATGTGAACTTTTCACCAGTACACTCATTTAGATGTTTAAAATCTGGTGTGTGTGCGTGTGCGTGTGTGTGTGTGTGTGTGTGTGTGTGTGTGACATCTCCTCTTCATGATTCAGAGAGGCAAAGATGATATCCCATTGGTGAATATGCAAAAGGTATATATAAACTGTACTAGTTTATGCCAGACTCAACATTAAAGAACCTTCCCTTACCAAAAAATAAAACAAAAGCCTATTATATTCTTGTAGAAATATCTGCAGGATATTATAATTCTATGAAGAAAAAAAAAATTACATGCAGGAATTAAATCCTCCAGTAATTATGTCCTGCAGGTCTATTTAAAACACACACTACCTGCAGGACTATTGTGTAGGACAGATCTGAAATTCTGCTGGAGTGTTTGTATCCTGCAGGATACCTACAGAAGAAATAACTTCAAAAGCAAAGTATTTTCACGAATGAATTATTTGATTGATTGAAATTACGCATAATGGCTGATGCAACCTGTAGTTTCCAAGCCGGAATACAATTTTTTTAAAAAGGCAATAATTTTTTGTACATAATAAAATTTATTATAACAGAACAGTAATTTAGTACACCATAATGATTACAGAAAATATTTAATAAAAGTGGACTACAGGTGCATCTCAATAAATTAGAATGTCGTGGAAAACTTCATTTATTTCAGTAATTCAACTCAAATTGTGAAACTCGTGTATTAAATAAATTCAGTGCACACAGACTGAAGTAGTTTAAGTCTTTGGTTCTTTTAATTGTGATGATTTTGGCTCACATTTAACAAAAACCCACCAATTCACTATCTCAACAAATTAGAATATGGTGACATGCCAATCAGCTAATCAACTCAAAACACCTGCAAAGGTTTCCTGAGCCTTCAAAATGGTCTCTCAGTTTGGTTCACTAGGTAAGCCACAAACATTCATTGCCAAAGAAGCTGGCTGTTCACAGAGTGCTGTATCCAAGCATGTTAACAGAAAGTTGAGTGGAAGGAAAAAGTGTGGAAGAAAAAGATGCACAACCAACCGAGAGAACCGCAGCCTTATGAGGATTGTCAAGCAAAATCGATTCAAGAATTTGAGTGAACTTCACAAGGAATGGACTGAGGCTGGGGTCAAGGCATCAAGAGCCACCACACACAGACGTGTCAAGGAATTTGGCTACAGTTGTCGTATTCCTCTTGTTAAGCCACTCCTGAACCACAGACAACGTCAGAGGCATCTTACCCGGGCTAAGGAGAAGAAGAACTGGACTGTTGCCCAGTGGTCCAAAGTCCTCTTTTCAGATGAGAGCAAGTTTTGTATTTCATTTGGAAACCAAGGTCCTAGAGTCTGGAGGAAGGGTGCAGAAGCTCATAGCCCAAGTTGCTTGAAGTCCAGTGTTAAGTTTCCACAGTCTGTGATGATTTGGGGTGCAATGTCATCTGCTGGTGTTGGTCCATTGTGTTTTTTGAAAACCAAAGTCACTGTACCCGTTTACCAAGAAATTTTGGAGCACTTCATGCTTCCTTCTGCTGACCAGCTTTTTGAAGATGCTGATTTCATTTTCCAGCAGGATTTGGCACCTGCCCACACTGCCAAAAGCACCAAAAGTTGGTTAAATGACCATGGTGTTGGTGTGCTTGACTGGCCAGCAAACTCACCACACCTGAACCACATAGAGAATCTATGGGGTATTGTCAAGAGGAAAATGAGAAACAAGAGACCAAAAAATGCAGATGAGCTGAAGGCCACTGTCAAAGAAACCTGGGCTTCCATACCACCTCAGCAGTGCCACAAACTGATCACCTCCATGCCACGCCGAATTGAGGCAGTAATTAAAGCAAAAGGAGCCCCTACCAAGTATTGAGTACATGTACAGTAAATGAACATACTTTCCAGAAGGCCAACAATTCACTAAAAATGTGTTTTTTATTGGACTTATGAAGTATTCTAATTTGTTGAGATAGTGAATTGGTGGGTTTTTGTTAAATGTGAGCCAAAATCATCACAATTAAAAGAACCAAAGACTTAAACTACTTCAGTCTGTGTGCATTGAATTTATTTAATACACGAGTTTCACAATTTGAGTTGAATTACTGGAATAAATGAACTTTTCCACGACATTCTAATTTATTGAGATGCACCTGTATACCTCTACAGACACACAGCAGTTGGTGACAGTTTAGTGAATTAATGTATTCGAATACCTGTGCGACTCTTTCTGAAGTCTTTTGGTAGATATGTAGGCGTGCTCATTTTGGGATAATAAGGGTAATATCTACTAAAAAAAACTTCAGAAAGAGTGTTTAAGCAGTGTGTTTTTCCCACTCAAAGCAGATCTACCATTTTTTAATTAATTTTGTCGAGTACATAACCTGCAGAAAATTTTTTTTACATCATTTACAGAAAATAAGAAGTTGCCCTGCAGGATAGATGAAGTATTTGGGAACTCTTGTTTTATTTCTGCAGGAGGTGTGTTCAGGAATGATGAAATTCCAGCGAGTGTGCTGGAAATTCCTGCATGTTTCTATTGTACTGAAGGCCCCATCCTAAACCCTATAGGAATATCCTGCACAGCAATCATCCTATAGAAAAATAAAAATCCTGCAGGATTCCTTTAGGTTGTTTTTTTTTTCTTTTTTCTTTTCCGTAAGGGTTAGAAACATATTGACATACTTGAGGATGTGCTTTCCATGCATATGCCATATTGATTTATCGTCATCATTAAGTTGTTCTATGTTTTCTGTCATTTTTTTCACTCAGACATCACATCAGGCCTCATCTTGCTCTCGGAGGGGTGAAAAATGTCTCTATCAATATAACCATTGTCAATGCTGGAGATGACGCTTATGACACCAACATCTACCTAAATTTTTCCAGGGAGGTTCACTACATCAACTTTCTGCAGAGGGTGAGTCATAAAAACACAGACATATGTAGCATATTCTAGCATTGCAAACAACAGAGAGATCTATAGATCTCTTCTATAGAAGAGGAAGTTCAGGAAACAGGAGGTGCAACAGATTTACTGATGTGAGCTAAAGCAGCTGGTTATCATCATACCTCAGCCTTCTTTTACCATCATATCTCAGCATTCAGGAGCATCTTTTAAACTGACCTCCAGTTCCATGTGTTTTACTGAAAGCAAAGTTATCAGAACACATTCTGTGGTAAGAACATGTGTGCCTTGAGAGATATCGGTCACACTGGACGTACTCAGACTCAAACAATGTGTGGATTTTTCTTTAAAGAGGAAAACAAATGTGGGACTGACAGGCGTAATCACTGTTGAGGACTTCCAGTTTCGTTCTCTCAAAATTTATTCCATCTGTCAAGCATCTTTAGAAATAAGTTTTTTTTTTGTTTTTTTTTTAAAAACCCAAAATAATCTGACAAATATAGTTTGCAATTTAAAAATGTGATTTTCAAATATATAAAATGGGGTCTGAGACCACTAGTGACCACGAAATGCTTCTGTTTGGCATTCATTTTAATTTAACACAAAGGCTTTCATTACAAATGATATTATCAGCAATAACTTGAGTGAAAAGTAGAATCTTAAAAATGTTAACATGAATTTCAGAGTTTAGTAGTATTTGATATGCCCCATTTTTGCTTTAATAACAGCATGCACTCGAGCTGATACAGTGGGTATAGAAAAGAATCACCCCTCTTTAAAATAATCACATTTTGTTGCTTTTCAGCCTGAAATGAAGACAGACACAGTTTTTGTTTTATCCAGCTGTATTTACTCAGTGCAACTTATAACATCCAAGTGAAAGATATAACACCAACATGTCAGAAAAAACATTAAAAAATTAAAAAACAGAATCACTAAGTTGGAAAAAGGATCACCCCCTTGCTTTAATTTGCTTTAATTTGGCTTATTTTTTTAATTATAGCCTTTAGTCTGTTGGGATATGTCTCTACTAACTTTGCACATCTAGACTTTGCAATATTTGCCCACTCTTCTTTGCAGAACTGCTCAAGTTCAGTTAAATTTGATGGTGACCGTTTGTGGACTGCAGTCTTCAAGTCATTCCACAGATTTTCAATGGGGTTTAAGTCTGGGCTCTGACTAGGCCATGCAAGGACATTCACCTTTTTCTCCTTCAACCACTGTGTGGTCAGTTTTGCTGTGTGCTTTGGGTCATTGTCATGTTGGAAGGTAAACCTTCTTCCCATTGACAACTTTCTGGCAGAGGGCAGCAGATTTTCCTCAAGAATTTGACGGCATTTTGCCCCATCCATTTTCCTTCTATCCTGACAAGTGCTCCAGTCCCTGCTGCAGAGAAACACCCCCATAACAGGATATTACCACCTCCATGCTTTACTGTAGGAATGGTGTTATTTGGATGTTGAGCTGTATTGGATTTCCGCCAGACATATCATTTGGTGTTGAGGCCAAATAATTCATCTGACCATAACACCTTTTTAACCATAACATTCTGTGGCCTCAGAATCTTCAAGGTGCGTTTTGGCAAAGCTCAGTCGTGGGTGGCTTTTTTCTTGCAACCCTCCCATACAAGCCACATTTGTGGAGAATTTGTGATATTGTTGTCACATGCACACAATGACCACTCTGTGTCATAAATTCCTGAAACTGCTTCAGAGTTGCTGTAGGCCTCTTGGTAGCCTCTCTGACCAGTTTCCTCCTGGCTCTTTCATCCAGTTTGGAAGGACGTCCTGATCCAGGGAGGGTCTGTGTTGTACCAAATACCTTCCACTTCTTAATAATAGACTTCACTGTGCTTCTAGGCATTGATAAAGCCTTTGAATTTTTTTTTGTATCCATCTCCTGACTTGTGTCTGTCCACAACTTTATCCCAGAGATCTTTTGACAGTGCCTTGCCACCCATAGTTGATTGTTTGCTTCAGTTGCACTACAAAATGCTCCAGGAAAGCTTTTCATGCTGAGCTAATCAAAATGACCATGGCTGATCACAACTGAAAGTCAAATGACTTTGTGTGCCATTGAGAAGGTGATCAGCTACACCTTATTTAGTTTACAAGTCATTTTTAGGAGGGGGGTAATCCTTTTTCCAACTCTGTGATTCTGTTTTTTATTTTTTTATGACATGTTGGTGTTATATCTTTCACTTGGATGTTATAAGTTGCACTGAGTAAATACAGCTGGATGAAACAAAAACTGTGTCTGTCTTCATTTCAGGCTGAAAAGCAACAAAATGTGATTATTTTAATGGGGGGTGATTCTTTTCAATACCCACTGTATTTTACTCTCAAGTTTGTGTAAAACCTGATGGTCCACGTTAGAGCAAATATATCGGTGTGTCATCTGAACATGTGCTTCAATAGAAGGGATAAGACTAACAGAACAGCTGACCTTTTGTACAAAGGAGTTAACATGGTCACAAATTTGCTTAAATATAAATAACGATCTAGAAATTGTGCAACATGTTAAATATTGAATAGTCAAAACCTTGAAAACTTTTAGAATTTTTAAAATTTTAAATGTTTATTTCCGTTTTTTAAAAACAAATCCCAGATTTTCAGTGTAGTCTCAGACTTTGGAACCCTACTGTACTGTATATTACTGAATGCTTCACATTGACTAATAATAACTGGCATTAGTTCACAGATTACTTAACACGAACAAACCACAAACTTCAGCAATAATTCACCATGAGAAAAGTTTCTTACAGTCATAAATGATTGTATTAACTGGTGTTTTGTTTTTTTTTATAATAAACCAAATAAGCCAAATAATTAACACCTGCATCCATGTTTTTCATACTATCTATAAGTAAAATTAAGTCCACAAAGATAAACCATGAACTTTAATGAACACCTGAAGACCAGAGTTCATTTTGACATTTTGGAACATCCTGTAATTAAATATTTGCTAATTAATAAAATGTATTTATTTATTTATTCATTCATTCAGTACATAATGTTAGTTAAGGGAATCTTAATATAAAGAATTAAAATTAAAATAATGAATTATTCATTTAATATACAGTCTATATTAATAACTATATATAGTTATTTGTACAGTACTGTGTAAAAGTCTTAGGCACATGCAAGGAAATGCTGTAGAGCAAAGATGGCTTCAAAATAATGAAATTAAATGTTTCTATATTAAAAAAAAAAATACTGTAAAGAGCAGTAAACAGTAGTAAATGAAACAAAGTCAATATTTGGTGTGACAAAAAAATAAAAATAGTAGTCTCCAGTACAATGTGTGCAGTTTTATAAGGAAATGAGCTGGTAAGTTTTATTGAGCATCTTGCAGAACCAGACACAGTTCTTCTGGACACTTTGACTTTCGCACTCGCTTCTTATTTTTGCAGCGAAACCCAGCAGCCTTCATTGTGTTTACTGTCTGAAAAGTGGTCTCATATGTAATATGCTGCTTTCTTTAATGACATACAAACATTTTTCTGTAACATTTAATTTTGTGCTAGAAAACTAAAGTTTGGGAATCTAAAATGTTTTTTGTACTGACTTGATAATGTAGAAGTCATCAAATAAAAAAATCTATAACAAAGTTTGTACTAAATAAAATAGGGTGCCTAAAATTTTTCCACAGTACTGTACACTCTATTCTATCTAGTGTCATTTATTTCCTTTTGATAAAACCAGGATTTTATGGATGGTACAGAGGGCGTGACCCATCTGGAAAGAACAATACATACAGGAATAAGCACTGTGTTGGCTGTTCTATTACTGTACACACTGTTAAACCTTCAAAATATTCCAGCTCAGAAAAGAGTTTGCAGTGTTGATATGACTCCTTGCGGAGCGGAGGTCAAGCCAGGGCAATTCCCATGGTGCTCTTTTGCCGTGTTGCTGGACCACATATTAACTCGTACACTCCTTTTGTTTTGTAGTAGACTTCATTGTCTATGTTTTTTGCAACCTTATTCCCGGGCTGAGCTGTACCAGCTGACGGGTTTCAGAAACTCACTCAGTCTTTTGAGTCTGCATAAGGCAGCTGATGTGTAGATGCACACACAGCAGACTTTATTAGAGATAGAGGATATACCGTATATTCCCTTTTCGTTGATTTAAGGAGATAAAGAGGCTATATCACAGCTTTTGTACAGACTGATGTGTTAAGGAAGGGTACTTCTTTGTGTTTTCTGACATCCTGTGATTTGCGAAGTTGTCTGTTCACTGATTAAGGGACAATGGGGGGGGGGGGGAGTAAATGGCCAGATCTAGGACCTTTTAGCATTCATGTAGAGTTTACATTTGCTTGTGTTAAAACAAATGTGGGAGTGCTGTGAGAAGAGGGGATGAAAGTGAGGGTCTCCTGGGTCTTGTCGTTTTCACTTAAGCATCTCTGAGACAAAAAAAAAAAAAACCATGCAGAACATGGCTCAGAGAGTGTCCATATGTCGGGTCTTTCTCACAGACTGCCAGGTGGACGATGGGTAAACAAACTGTCTTCACTTCATTCACTTCCTTTGCCCTCTCCTGAGGGAGTGCTTGTTGTTTGAAGCTGAACTGTGCAGTCAGGAAATAGAGGAAGTTCTGACTCCCCTGTCATTACTGGTGCAGATGTGTGAGTTATACTTGTTTACTCTCACTTTCTGAATGTAAAATAACACTCTGCCACCCTGGGCCACACTAGGTGCTCATGGACTAAACTTTGTCTGAACTGTGATGAAGTGAGTGAAACAAGTCACATGCGAAGTGACTCAAATATACACAGCCAAAGTATCATAGTTTTATGGTGTATGTTTCACAAACATTTCTGAGCTTTCCCATCCCTCTTATCTGCATAGACTATTTATTGATATGTTTTCTTCCAAGTGCACTCTAGTCAAGCTAAGAATAGCTCCACTGTAAACTAAGGGAGGAGGGAGTGCATAAGGCCCGAGACTCACGTGCAGCTCCAGAGCCTCCGAGTCCTGCGCTTCTCCTTCTGCACAAAGTTTGATGAGCGTCTGTTTTATCAGTGCACTTGTCAGAGTCTTGATGGCTCTCAGCTTTCTTCAGGCTTCCCACGCATGGACCGTGGAAGGCCAGCTCCATGAACCATGAATGTTCATTCTTTGCAAGGGTCAAAGCCTTACTGTTTACACAATCCAGCTAAAGAAGCTACGCAGTGTTTGGACAAGCTTCCAAACACACTGTCTGGAGGTTTTCACTTTTACTGTCCATTTTTTGTATGTTGTTCTGTGTGTGTGTGTGTGTGTGTGTGTGTGTGTGTGTGTGTGTGTGTGTGTGTGTGAGAGAGAGAGGATTAAAAAAAAAATGTGTCAGGTGCATTTTATTGTTATAAGACTATCATGGTTTGTGCATAGAAACCACAGAGAAAATTCATGGTCTTACAGTATGACTGGTTTTTGCTGTTTGACCATAGCAGATCAGTAAATTTTAAGGGCATTATAAGTCAAAGACTTAATGGTTGAGACTGCAAAGATGTGCCATTGTCATTCTGATGGTTTGAGGTGTACGTACGGGTTGTATATTAGCTCCAATACTTGATAACGGATGTGGTGGCGGATACGGTTTTCTTGGAGTAGAGGTGAATTGCTCTCTCTCATAGCTAGCAGGAAATAAGTGCAATTTACCACACTGACCATAGCAACAACAACAACAACAACAACAGAAACCTAGGAAACTCGATACCTAGCTGAATCAAGCGAACAAGTGCACTAATGTTAGCCAGCTACCTATTGAGCCACTTTCCTTTTTTGACAGCAGGCTTTCTTGGTTTCTTGGTTTCTTGATTTTGACAACAGCTGATTCCCCAGATGTCAACGATGATTGAGTTTAGAAGTATCCAGATTAATCTAGACAACAAGCTTAAATTCTAAGTAACTGTTGTAAGCTACAAACACTCCACCATCCTCGGCCCCCGCTCACGCAATATAGTAGCCGTCTCTTCTTCTTTCTGTTTACGGACGTGACGTAACAATGACGTCAAACTGACATTTCCCACGAAATCCGACCCTCAGCTCAAATTATAAATCATTATTATAATCTTACCGCTGCGAATCGGGGTAAGGTAAGGAGACCATTTTGAACACTGTTTTTTTTTTTTTTTTATGTACTTGCTCAATAATTGATTTTTGTTCATTTTTCACCAAAAAGAAGTTTGATACTGCAGCTTTAAATAGTGTGGCAGTAATTGTGCACAGGTGTGTGTGATCAGTAAGATGGTGAACGTGAAGTGACAGTCTCTGTGGTGGTTGGGTGTTGTAGTCCTGTGTGGCCATATTTGTAGGCCATGTGGTGTTCTGGAAAGTTTTAACGCTGAATCTGGCGTTGACGTGACAGTTATGTGCGTGTTTTTTTGTGAGGACCAGAACCCCAATATGGTAGGATGTGAATTCAGAGATTTTTGAGGACATTTATCTAGTCCTGCATTTTTTCCTGCATTTAAGTCCAATGATATTAAAACCAATGTAGCATAGTGTGTATGTACAATTACAGGTTTTATAAAGACACATGTCGATATAGTCACTTGTTTGACATCCTGCCTGAAACAGAGGTCAGACTACTCATGGAGTCATTATTACCTATTTTTTATTGTATTGTACCATTCTTTATGCATACCAAGTATGCAGTTTGAACAGTCAAAAATGGCTCTATCAATGTCCACTCACTGGCCACTTTACACCTGCTTATACACCTGATTTTTATGCAATTATCCAATCAGCTAAACATGTGGCAGCAGCACAACTCATAAAATCAACCAGATATAGCTCAAGAGCTTCAGCTAATGTTTAATTAGTTAAATGTTTAATTAATCAAACATCAGAATGGAAAAAAATATGATCTCTGTGACTTGTTTGTGCCAGAGGTGCTGGTTTGAGTATTTTAGAAACCGCTGGTCTTTAGAGTTTACAAAGAACAGTGAAAAACAAAATCAAAAAACATTGTCAGTGACAGTTCTGCTTGTGAAAACATCTTGAATATGAGAGAAGTCAGAGGAGAATGGCCACACTGTTTTGAGCTGACGGGAAGGCTATAGTAACTCAAATAACCACTCTTTACAACAGTGGTGAGCAGAAAAGCACCTCATAATGCACAACACATTGAACCTTGAAGCAGATAGGCTACAACAGCAGAATACCACATTAGTTTCCGCTCCGTCAAGATCCGAGGCCACAGTGGGCACTGACTGAGCAAATGTGAACAACTGAAGACTGGAAAGATGTCATCTGGTCTGATTAATCTCGATTTCTTTTGTGATGGGAAAATGGTAGGATCACAAATGCCTCAACAACAGAAATCTGTGGATCCATTCCGCCTTGTGTCAGCAGTTCAGGCTGGTGGTGGAGGTGTAATGGTGTGGGAAGTCTTTTCTTGGCACACACTGGTTGAATGCCACAGCCTGAGTATTGTTGCTGAGGACATGCTTCCTTTATTATGCCTACTTCCAGCATGATCATCCCAAGTCATCCCAAACTGTCACAGTGAGTTCAGTGTATTTCAGTGGCCTCCAGATCTGAATCCAATACAGCATTTTTGCGATCTGGTAGAACGGGAACAATAAAGCCCTTATAAAGTGGACAGTGAGTGTATATAAGATTTGTGATGGATGTTAATGGTTAGACAAAATTACGTGAAATGTTAATTATTAACACTAAAATACAATATTAAATCGTGTGGCTTTACCACTGAGCAGCTGAGCACGGTAGCTGAGTTGTAATGTGGTAGGTCTACCTGGATGGGCCTTTAAGTGTCAGCTGCTCAGTGGTAAAACCACACGATTTAATATTGTATTTTAGTGTTTCCTAATGTCAATTTCTCCTGCAGGAAGAGAAGGGCATTTCCTGTGAACTGATTCAGCTGGATTTCCTCAAATGCAGTGTGGGATTTCCTTTCATGAGAGCCCAGACTAAGGTGGACACATAAGAGCCACTTCACCTAAGTAAAATAGATCGACTTATGCACCCTTTTTTTTATTAAGTAAAATATATTGAATTTTATATCTATTTATTTATTACATCTTAATTAGTTTCCTTTAAGAGTGTTGAATGTAATTCAGTAGAAATTTTCCAGGGATCTGTACTTCTGGTCTGTTTTTTAATGTGTCTATGTCGCCTTTCTCTTTTAGTACCATCTGTCTGTGCTTTTTGACACAAGTCATCTGTCTGGTGAAAATGAAACACTGCTATTTTTAGTACATGCCAGGAGGTGAGCTTTGATTGATTACTGTATGTGTATATATATATATATATATATATATATACTTTATATACAGTATTACAGACAGTTATTTAGTTATACCTCACAGGCTGCTAGACTGAAAATACACAATGTATAATATTTCTATGTAGCCAGTTATAGTAAGTGCTAATGTGTGATTGAACTTTGTTATTGACTGTCCTGTTACTTGCTGTGCCTTTGAATCTTGTTTGTGTAACTTAGCGCCAACCCAGAACATGAGAACAAATTACACGATAACACGTTGGAACTGTCCATCCCGCTGATGCACGAAGTGGACACAGCTGTCACTGGGTAAGAGTTCAGTCCATCAGAGGTCTAAACACAGCTCATGTTAAACACAGCTCACGTTAAACACAGCTCACGTTAAACACAGCTCACGTTAAACACAGCTCACGTTAAACACAGCTCACGTTAAACTCAGCTCACGTTAAACACTGCTCACGTTAAACACTGCTCACGTTAAACACTGCTCACGTTAAACACTGCTCACTTTAAACACAGCTCACTTTAAACTCAGCTCACTTTAAACACAGCTCACTTTAAACACAGCTCACATTAAACACAGCTCACTTTAAACACAGCTCACTTTAAACACAGCTCACTTTAAACACAGCTCACATTAAACACAGCTCACTTTAAACACAGCTCACATTAAACACAGCTCACATTAAACACAGCTCACATTAAACACTGCTCACTTTAAACACAGCTCACTTTAAACACAGCTCACTTTAAACTCAGCTCACGTTAAACACAGCTCACGTTAAACACAGCTCACTTTAAACACAGCTCACGTTAAACACAGCTCACGTTAAACACAGCTCACGTTAAACACAGCTCACGTTAAACACAGCTCACGTTAAACACAGCTCACGTTAAACACAGCTCACTTTAAACTCAGCTCACTTTAAACTCAGCTCACTCTAAACTCAGCTCACTCTAAACTCAGCTCACATTAAACACAGCTCACATTAAACACAGCTCACATTAAACACTGCTCACTTTAAACACTGCTCACATTAAACACAGCTCACATTAAACTCTGCTCACATTAAACACAGCTCACATTAAACACTGCTCACATTAAACACAGCTCACATTAAACACAGCTCACATTAAACACAGCTCACATTAAACACAGCTCACTTTAAACACAGCTCACTTTAAACACAGCTCACTTTAAACACAGCTCACTTTAAACACAGCTCACATTAAACTCTGCTCACATTAAACACAGCTCACATTAAACACAGCTCACATTAAACACAGCTCACATTAAACACAGCTCACATTAAACACAGCTCACATTAAACACTGCTCACATTAAACACTGCTCACATTAAACACTGCTCACATTAAACACTGCTCACATTAAACACTGCTCACATTAAACACTGCTCACATTAAACTCTGCTCACATTAAACTCTGCTCACATTAAACTCTGCTCACATTAAACTCTGCTCACATTAAACACAGCTCACTTTAAACACAGCTCACTTTAAACACAGCTCACTTTAAACACAGCTCACATTAAACACAGCTCACATTAAACACAGCTCACTTTAAACACAGCTCACTTTAAACACAGCTCACTTTAAACACAGCTCACTTTAAACACAGCTCACATTAAACACAGCTCACATTAAACACAGCTCACATTAAACTCTGCTCACATTAAACTCTGCTCACATTAAACTCTGCTCACATTAAACACTGCTCACATTAAACACAGCTCACATTAAACACAGCTCACATTAAACACAGCTCACTTTAAACACAGCTCACTTTAAACACAGCTCACATTAAACTCTGCTCACATTAAACTCTGCTCACATTAAACTCTGCTCACATTAAACTCTGCTCACTTTAAACTCTGCTCACTTTAAACACTGCTCACTTTAAACACTGCTCACGTTAAACTCTGCTCACGTTAAACTCTGCTCACGTTAAACTCTGCTCACGTTAAACTCTGCTCACTTTAAACTCTGCTCACTTTAAACAGAGCACACGTTAAACACTGCTCACGTTAAACACTGCTCACTTTAAACACTGCTCACGTTAAACACTGCTCACGTTAAACACTGCTCACGTTAAACACTGCTCACGTTAAACTCTGCTCACGTTAAACTCTGCTCACGTTAAACACAGCTCACTTTAAACACAGCTCACTTTAAACACAGCTCACTTTAAACACAGCTCACTTTAAACACAGCTCACTTTAAACACAGCTCACTTTAAACACAGCTCACTTTAAACACAGCTCACTTTAAACTCTGCTCACTTTAAACTCTGCTCACTTTAAACTCTGCTCACATTAAACTCTGCTCACATTAAACACAGCTCACATTAAACACAGCTCACATTAAACACAGCTCACATTAAACACAGCTCACATTAAACACAGCTCACTTTAAACACAGCTCACTTTAAACACAGCTCACTTTAAACACAGCTCACATTAAACACAGCTCACATTAAACACAGCTCACTTTAAACACAGCTCACTTTAAACACAGCTCACATTAAACACAGCTCACATTAAACACAGCTCACATTAAACACAGCTCACATTAAACTCTGCTCACTTTAAACACAGCTCACTTTAAACACAGCTCACTTTAAACACAGCTCACTTTAAACACAGCTCACATTAAACACAGCTCACATTAAACACAGCTCACATTAAACACAGCTCACTTTAAACTCTGCTCACTTTAAACTCTGCTCACATTAAACACAGCTCACATTAAACACAGCTCACATTAAACACAGCTCACTTTAAACTCTGCTCACATTAAACACAGCTCACATTAAACACAGCTCACATTAAACACAGCTCACTTTAAACACAGCTCACTTTAAACACAGCTCACATTAAACACAGCTCACATTAAACACAGCTCACTTTAAACACAGCTCACATTAAACACAGCTCACATTAAACACAGCTCACTTTAAACACAGCTCACTTTAAACACTGCTCACTTTAAACACTGCTCACTTTAAACACTGCTCACATTAAACTCTGCTCACATTAAACTCTGCTCACATTAAACTCTGCTCACTTTAAACACTGCTCACTTTAAACACTGCTCACGTTAAACACTGCTCACGTTAAACTCTGCTCACGTTAAACTCTGCTGACGTTAAACTCTGCTGACGTTAAACTCTGCTGACGTTAAACTCTGCTGACGTTAAACACTGCTCACTTTAAACACTGCTCACTTTAAACACTGCTCACTTTAAACACTGCTCACGTTAAACACTGCTCACGTTAAACACTGCTCACGTTAAACACTGCTCACGTTAAACACTGCTCACGTTAAACACTGCTCACGTTAAACACTGCTCACGTTAAACACTGCTCACGTTAAACACTGCTCACGTTAAACACAGCTCACTTTAAACTCTGCTCACTTTAAACTCTGCTCACTTTAAACACAGCTCACTTTAAACACAGCTCACTTTAAACACAGCTCACTTTAAACACAGCTCACGTTAAACACAGCTCACGTTAAACACAGCTCACGTTAAACACAGCTCACGTTAAACACAGCTCACGTTAAACACAGCTCACGTTAAACACTGCTCACGTTAAACACTGCTCACGTTAAACACTGCTCACGTTAAACACTGCTCACGTTAAACACAGCTCACGTTAAACACAGCTCACGTTAAACACTGCTCACGTTAAACACTGCTCACGTTAAACACTGCTCACGTTAAACACTGCTCACGTTAAACACTGCTCACGTTAAACACTGCTCACATTAAACACTGCTCACATTAAACACTGCTCACATTAAACACTGCTCACATTAAACACTGCTCACATTAAACACTGCTCACATTAAACACTGCTCACATTAAACACAGCTCACATTAAACTCTGCTCACATTAAACTCTGCTCACATTAAACTCTGCTCACATTAAACACAGCTCACATTAAACACAGCTCACATTAAACTCTGCTCACGTTAAACTCTGCTCACGTTAAACTCTGCTCACGTTAAACTCTGCTCACGTTAAACTCTGCTCACGTTAAACACTGCTCACGTTAAACACAGCTCACGTTAAACACAGCTCACGTTAAACACAGCTCACGTTAAACACAGCTCACGTTAAACACAGCTCACGTTAAACACAGCTCACGTTAAACACAGCTCACGTTAAACTCTGCTCACTTTAAACTCTGCTCACATTAAACACTGCTCACTTTAAACACTGCTCAAATTTAAGAAAAAATAAAAGCTCAAATTAAACACACAGCTACATGACTAAAGTAAACTAATGAATAGGCTATGCATACCTGTGTAATGCCAGTATCTGTTACACCGCTTCCTGACTGAACTACAAACCAATAATTAAGTTTTGAAATGGTCATTTTATACCCTAAATGTATAGGACCTAACCAAAACATGCTATCTTTTGCATATTAAAGTGTGGCCATTTTTGTCCCATGACAAGCTGTACATTTTCTTTTGAACACCTTGCACAGTAACAGTGTTTAGTGTTAATTATTACTGTACATGATTGTGCACTGCAGACACACCATGCAGCTGAACGCTGGATGAGCAGCTGTTCTGTTTTTATAACGCAGCTGGTTGTAACGCTTGGGATTTTCAGAATAAGACAGGTCTAAAACACTCCATCAGGGTTCTGTTTCAAATAGAGGCATTAAAGTGAATATAAACAACTCCAATCTGCAGGTTGTCCCTCAGCTCCTAATGGCTTTGGATGAAAATTTCTAAGACTTCACTCTACTACAGAGACATTGATATTGCTATAGATTTTTTAAAAATTTATTTATATAGTTTTTCAGCACCTTTATGTTATATATAAATAGATAAAAATTCATATATGTCCTATTTTCTTCATTTTTCCATGTAATCACAAAAAAATACACTTTTTTATTGTGCTTTATGTTTCGGTGATGTTTTGTCGACCTGGCAATATTAGATCAAAACAGATACCTAATATCTACCCCTGTCTCCACAGTGTGGTTACTCCTTCCTCATTCGTGTATGGAAATTCTGTTGATTCTTCTCGCTTTGTTAAGCTGGAAGACTTGGAGTGCAACTTCCAGCCTCTCAACTTTACCTTTCAGGTATGCAAGCATTTAATTATTAGATAGCCAGGAAACTGCAAAGCTTATAGAGTGGATTTTCTTGCATACTCTAAAGTTTAACAAAAATAAATAAAAAATAGAAAGGATCTACAGTGATTTTTTTTTTTTTGAAAAAGTACCATATCATGGTGCTTATGACGATATCTAAAAAACAAATAATTGAAGCTGGACGTCTGCATGTATCCACTTCCCCAATGTTGTTATTTTAGGTGATAAACAATGGGCCAAGCAGACTGCCGGGCTCCACTGTGGACATAAGAATACCTAATAGACTGGTGGGAAATGGAGCTGACATGTTCCACATCATAGACACACATGTGAGTACATCTGTTACATTGTAACATTTATATGTCAAAAATGTCATTTTACAATTATGCAGTCTGTACAGGCATATGAAAATTAAATTACTTGGGTCTTTGGTAATTGTGATTTCTGTCATTTACACTCTATGTCAGCACTGTGACTTATATTTATATTTGGGTCCATTAGGTCCATTAGTGAAATCAGATTCAGCTGAACACTTGCCTATGTCTGTAATTCATAAATGTGATGATTGTCAGTGTAGCCCAAATATTTATCATTAAGACTGTCACAGCTGTTACATTAATCATTTAATTTCACAATCATATGTATAAATTTAAAAGCCAGTTACGCAGAAGGTTTGCTATGTAAGACAGGCAGGCAAGATTTAATTTAGTTACGTGTTCAATGCTCCCGAGCCCCTGGTTCAGTCCTCGGGTTGATGTCTATGTGCACAATTTTTTCCCCTCCGATTTCCTCCCTGATATATTCATGGCCAATTCCCACCCATCAGGCATCTCTCCCCTATCACACAACTATGCAGTATAGTTCTGCATGTGCGAGCCCACATACATGCATGCATGAGCCCACAGACGCTCACAATTGGTCAGTGCCGCTGTGATTCACAGGGGAGAGAGAGAATGTGACCCCTCCCTCCCTGAGAGCACGGCCAATTTTGCTCTCTTGTGCTCCCGGCCATGAATGACTGCGGCATCATCGGGATTCAATCTCTGGACGATAGGGCAAACGCTTTTCTGTTGCACGACGCAGAAGCTAAGGCCTGTGTGCGCTATTAAGTTTTTTATTAAGTTGTGAATTTCACAATTTGAAATAAGTATAAAGATAAAGCGCTTTCATCTGCATTACATTTTGGTTCCTTTGAGAGACAATGATTTTCACACTGCTTTGCCAGTGCTGTTCGGTGGTTTCTGACAGTTTAGCAGAGTCATCACTCTCAGTTAATAAAACGGCAAGTACCTCAGGTGATACTACATGATACTAGTAAATCCCACAAGAGCTCTTATTTTAAATGGAGTAATGAAAGCCTAACTTTGAATAAGACCCTTTGCAGGGTTATGTTGGTATGTCGTTATCGGCCTGTTAAAAGGACGCTATGCCCAGAGCGGTAGAGGACAATTGCAGCAACTCTAAGAGATATGAGTTCAGGTTAAAAGCAAATATGTGAAAAGGTGAAAAGAAAGCTTACTAGGTACAGTATGATGAGGTACTGATGTGCAGTAACCACATTCTCACTAAGCTTTTCATTTTGGGCTGAAGGAGGAATGTGATGTATTTGGGAACAAGCCGATTATGGCACACGGCACACTAGGGAGTATATGGCTCATTGTAGGTTGAGACATACCAGATCGGTCACTTATCTCTCCTTGAAACATGGCAATAGAAAATCCAAGCTCAGAAAAAACTTGGACATTCACAGGAATGACACAGGATCTTTTTGTAAGCTGAATTAGTGCTGGCTCAAAACTGTTGCACAGCATTAAAACATGTGGCAAACGGACCCAATTCATAAGCCAGTTTTCATCCTCCAAAAAAATCTCGCCAATCTCGAAATATGTATCTGTTCCCTCCTATTTGCGAAATCTCTCAATAAAAATCAATTCTACCCTATGCACCACCTTGGCTTATGGCTACCATATGCACAGACCAGCCTGCCCTCCCTTTACACGGTGGCATCTTTTTATCTTTTGTATATTTAATATTTCTTTAATGTGGGTTTAAAAAATATAAAATTTGCACATGCAATTGTAATAAATAAGCTATTTAAACATAATTCAACATAATTGACAGCATAATCAATATATTAAAATACAGTAATCAATCCAATCCAATCAAGGTTTACATTTGTTAGTCTTCTTATGCATAAATTTGCACACATTCAGGAGCACGAGTAGGATATGAACATATTTTTCAGAATTTACAGGATTTTTCATGAATACCAAATTTCTTGTGCAAATTCTTGTATGAACGATTTATGAATAAATCTGTTTGTATCTAGCTTGATAAATGAGGCCCAGTGTATATAAGCTGAGATTCCAACTTTAACTAAAGTTCATGTGATTGTGACCTGTTTTTATTTGGTCAGTCAGCATCTAACATATTTTAAATTGCTTTTGGTTTGATTTTAAAATAATGTTTCTAATTGACATTTTGACACTTTAATTGATGGTGTGCCATTGAATGGAAAGGCAACATAGTAGAGTATTTGTTTAAAACCACTGCCTACTGTTGAAGCTGTGTTTTAATTTAATGTGTTCCTGTTCATTAAAGACAGTCTTTTTTTTATTGGATTGTTGGCAATGGAATGAGTGATTGACAGTGTCGAGGGCGGTTGTAATACTGTCATTTGAGGAATGGCACAGTACAGTGACAGCGCTGTGGGTGGCATGAGAGTAAAACAATGGGGAAGCCATTAGACATTTCCACAGATGGAAGCCCCTTGTCTGGCTGAAGAGGATAGAAGTGAAAAAAAGCTAGAGGGGGAAGAGCTGCCTGGGGACACTGGTGTGAGGTGGAGGTTAAGTAATAAATCACTTGAAATGAGGAAATCTGTTCAGGAGGAGCCTCTGAACTCCTACTGATTGACCATCCTTTTATCTCATAAATCGCCCAGTAAGTCAGAGTTTATCCATGTAGAATAAGATGACTATCCCAGCACATCTCAGACTCATAGGATACAACCCCAGTTCCAAAAAAGTTGGGACGCTGTGTAAAATGTAACTAAAAACAGAATGTAATGATTTGAAAATCTCACAAACCCATATTTTATTCACAATAGAACATAGAAAACATATCAAATGTATAAACTGAGGAAATGTACCATGTTAAGAAAAAAATAATGTAATTTTGAACTTGATGGCCGCAACACGTCTCAAAAAAGTTGGGAAAACAAAAGGCTGGAAAAGTAAGTGTTACTAAAAAGAAACAGCTCGAGGAACATTTTGCAACTAATTAGGTTAATTGGAAACAGGTCAGTAACATGATTGGGTATAAAAAGTAGAGATGGGATGAAATCTGGATGGAAGCATATGCTGCTGTAAAACCTGTATATACCTTTCAGCATTGATGGTGCCTTTCCAGATGTGCAAGCTGCCCATTCCATAGGCACTAATGCACCCCAATACCATTAGAGATGCAGGCTTTTGAAATGAGCGCTGATAAAAAGCCAGATGGTCCCTCTCCCCTTTATTCCTCTTTAGTTTAGAGGACACTGCGTCCATGGTTTCCAAAAAGAATTTCAATTTTCGATTCATCTGACCACAGAACAGTTTTCCACTTTGCCTCAGTCCATTTTAAATGAGCTTTGGCCCAGAGAAGACGGCGGAGTTTCTGGATCATGTTCACATATGGCTTCTTCTTTGCATGATAGAGCTTTAACCTGCATTTGTGGATGGCACAGCGAACTGTGTTCACAGACAATGAGTTCTGGAGCTGTTTCTGAGCCCATGCAGTGATTTCCATTACAGAATCATACCTGTTTTTAATGCAGTGCCGCCTGAGGGCCCGAAGATCACGGGCATGCAATATTGATTTTCACCCTTGTTCCTTGCACACAGAGATTTCTCCAGATTCTCAGAATCTTTTGATGATATTATGTAGATGTAGATGATGAGATATTGACAATTTTACGTTGAGGAACATTATTCTCAAATTGTTCCACAATTTGTAGATGCAGTTTTTTGCAGATTGGTGAACCTCTGCCCATCTTTACTTCTGAAAGACTCTGCCTCTCTAAGATACTCTTTTTATATCCAATCGTGTTACTGACCTGTTGCCAATTAACCTCCAGCTGTTTCTTTTTAGTAACACTTACTTTTCCAGCTTTTTGTTGCCCCTGTCCCAAGTTTTTTGAGACGTGTTGCAACCACCAAAATCAAAATTACCTTATTTTTTCCTTAAAATGGTTCTACTGTGAATAACATATGGGTTTATGAGATTTGCAAATCATTGCATTCTGTTTTTATTTATATTTTACACAGTGTCCCAACTTTTTTGGAATTGGAGTTGTACCTTGAATATCTTTATAAAAGCACTCGGAAACTGGAATGGAATGATGTAGTGTATGTCAAACCTAGACTTATACATTTATGCTGTAAAAAATTTAAATTACAAGGTAAAAAATAATGGAACACACCAGTTTTAATGCATTGTTTCCTACAACATCCACTGAATGAAGCAGCCGACACTCATTGCCTCAGGCCTTCAACTGCTTGTAAGGCATTTCAGAAAGAGAAGCGCTCACAAGAAAGTCCTATTTCACAGAGACTGCAATGTATGCAGCTATTCAGAGTGCACTTGTAAGCCATTTTCACAATCAAATATCAGTGTATCAGTAATGTTCAGAATTTGCATCGTTCAAACTTGTAGCCTTCGAGCGGTATTTAAACAGGATGCAGGCATTCACATTCGAAAGATATAAAATACGAAGATATGAAAATCCCATTGCACTTGTTTTTGTTCCTGTTGTCACTTCACTCTGCTAATGTTTTAATCCTTGCCTGTAGTATATGGGTTTCTGTTCACACATGATTTCATTTCCCAGGAATTCTCCCAGGTCTATTCCTGCAGCAGTTTTCCCAGGCTTTTGACTCTGACCTGTGTACACGCTTAAACCCTTTCCTGATAAATAGCTGTTAGTCCTGTGTATGTGTGTGAAAGCCTCCTGTGGTGTCCTCCAGGTAGCTGAGGGCAGAGGGAACTGTACATGGCACAGAAACCCTACACCGTGTGTCATCCCCCAGGACAGAGAGAGTATTTTCCATACCATCTTTGCGTTCTTCACCAAGTCTGGCAGGAAGGTCTTGGTAAGCCAAGAATGACCTCTCCTCTTCCTGAAAAGTCAATGTTCTATTGAATGTTTTTCAAAGGGAAAATTGTGCTTAGAGATATTTATTTAGCCTGCTATATGGTTTCCATGAACTACATATAAATTTAAGACCCTGTTACTTTTAAATCACCATATAATATAGTCCACCCCCCACCCCCCAACTGCAGTCCTTGTGTTGACCAGAGTGTGTGTGTGTGTGTGCAATATGATGGTGTCCTCTGTCTATAGGACTGTGACCGGCCAGGAAGAGCCTGTCTAACCATTTCCTGTAGCCTAGGATCCCAAGCTAAAGACGAAGCTACACTTATCGATGTGCAAATGCTACTGAACACTGAAACACTTAAGAAAGTAAGATATTTCTTGACCCATAATAATCAGTATGTTCACCACACAAAAAGTTGCAAAAGTCTTCTGTGAGATATTTAATCAACACCATGTCATAATGTATATTAGAGTGGACTGGCCATGGTTTCCATCCAAATAGGAATAAATGTGTCCCAAATGTTTGTTTAATGCAGGACAGCTCCTCAGTTATTCAGTTTGTGACACGAAGTCATGTCCAAGTGGACAGCCGAGCTATGGAGGTGTCCAGCGGCCTACCAGAGGACATTTCTGTGAGTAGCAGTCTATTATTAGTTCTATTTTTAAAAATATTATAGCTAGCATTATGTCAATGGAGTCCATTTATACTTTGCACACTTACTGAATTGCTTGCTGTGTGACATTCAAGAGAAAGCTCATACTGAAAATTTTGAGTCATGACCCAGATGCTCCAACACTCTCTAAAGCTCTAAGCACAATGAGATTGAGGTTAAGAGCCTCCCCCATCCCAACCCCAACCCCCAAAATTGTTCTCAGATACACAAGGCTAGACTTTCTCTTTTGCTCATTGATGGCTGGTCCTAGGAGAACTCGCGATATAGTGATAGTGCCGGTATGATTGCCCTGGAGCACCGCACATCTCTCAGTTAATTGAGTTGCTGAGCCAGTCATGGACCCCTGAACCCCCGCACTACCAAACATGAAGTAATTCAGGATAGTACTAATAAAATGGGCCTGTGTCCAGCCCCTCTTCCCCAGCTCTAAGTAAGTAAGTGGTCATGCCCCTCTGTCCCAAGGCGTTTTTTTTTTTTTCCCATTAAAGTGAGTGGATCTTTAGAAATCAGGTCCTCTTAACATGTGTATTGTTTACCTCAATTAGCTGTGTTGTGTGCTATTGTCCCAGGCCATCTCTTCATTTTGTTTTCATCAATTCAAGTGCACCAGTTGTTTTAAAATCATTTTCTTCATTTTAGTGTCTCATTATCTTTGCATTTTTATTAAAAATTTAAACAGGCCAATTTGACCTGAACAGAACACAAGAATTAATCGTACTTGGTTTGCTTTCATTTAATGCATACCATTTTGTAAATACAAATCACACCCTCAATTAAATGACACTGTGATTAAGACTGTGGAACTTTGGCTGGAATTCTGGGTAGCATCTGCTTTTTGCTAGATAGCCACTAATGACTCTTGGGTAGGAGTTGTTGAATAGTAGGGAGGAGACTGGGAGGTGCAGAAACATCATTTGAGGAGTCACTAGTGGAGAAAGATGGAAGAGATGGGAATTTATAGGAAGTAAACTAGGAAGAAGGTGGAGGCCTGGTCTTTCCCTCCATGAACTTCTGCCTTGAATAGTGCAGATTGGCCAACTGTTGGGATTTCTATTTTTCAAGCCATTGTATCCATTTCTCACAAGCCATGCAGCATTAATGTAAACTGGCAACAGTGTTTTGTACTCGTTAGAGATGTGGAAATTTGACAAGCGGTGTTGCTCGTACCTCACTTCAGGTGAAATCCTTCCACATTTTAAGGTCACAGACCATATATTGTGTGTCAGTAGTAAATTACAAGAGAGAGAGAGAGAGATTACTTGGGTCTCTGTTGGATACCCTTGAGAATGAGTATACTATAATAATTATGTACAGTATTTATGAAAAACTAGTATGACACTAGTATACAGCATATTTCAGTTCCCTTCAATTATTCGTGTTTTATTTTTCTTTTCCAAAGTAATGCACTGTAAACACTTGATGATGACTCTTGATGGGTAAAGTCGCACAGATGAGCTGATAAGATATCTTTTATACTGTGCATTTATAGATAATCACTGTAATGTTTTATAAACATTAAATATGTTTTCACATTCAAGGAAAGGAATTAAAACCAGGCAGCAATGTGGTCTGCAGTGAACTCCAAATATCAGATATTTTATCTTAATTAAAAGCTAACTGTGACTGTCTCAGGTTGTGATGGGCTTTTGTTCTTAGATATACCATGTGTATTAAAGGAATATCTGTGAGAGTTTGCCTGTGTGTTTGTCTAATCTTTGTTACGTTACAGCTGGTGTTTGAGGCACTGCACAGTCAGGAGCCCAGGGGTTATGTGGTGGGCTGGATCATTGCCATCAGTCTGCTAGTGGGGATCCTCATCTTCCTCCTGCTGGCTGTGCTGCTCTGGAAGGTATTGTTTTAGCCTATAAAAACCTAAATGATTGACTAAGAGCAAACAGTCTTGTGACTCTGAGCTTTAGTCATAGTCACGGCTATTCTGCTAGCTGCTTCACCCTTTACCTCCTGAACTGGAGACCCTGTACATTCACAATGCTAGATTGTTTAAATGATTTGCAGTGGTCATTGGATAATGTGAACCATCAGGTCATATAGACCATAGCTAGCACTGACAACACCTGACCATGCACAGTACACTGTATATGCAGTCATTTCAAGATTCAACCCGAATGAAATTGCACGGCCATAACTCAGGCAGCAGCAGAAGCGCTCAGATTCATTGGGGAAACTGTTCAGTCAGTGCAAAAGAAGCTTACCTCATATGTGCTGAGAGTCATTTCTATGGGCTCAGATGCTTTCACAATGTTATAATAATGACGTGGTATTAAATCATGCTACGTACTCGCATATTTCTCTCTAATATGATATAAAGGCATTATTCCAGCATACTACAGTCCCGGTACATTAACAGACAGTGTGGGAATCTTTCCTTCCTTTTTATAAGCATCACATGCCCCAAAGGTCTAATGTATACTGTCATTTACACACTTGTCTTGTGAAGGGCTGTTTTGTTGGACAAAATAGCCTAAGGGGCCAGTTGAGAAATCTCATCCTGTCATTGCAACCATGAAAAGGACAAAAGCAAGCGCTCACATTAGATTACAGCATCTCTAAAGGGATGTGGCAATGGAACTGATTTCAAGTTCCCTACAAATTCTTACTTTTATTTTCTTCCATTTTCCACTGGGAAAAACACAACAAAATCTTGGAATGTTGGTACAGGGATACATTTCCCTCCCATTCCCCAACACCCTATATCTGCCAAAACAAACCCCTTTTACAAGAGCTGCACATATCCAGCATGGAGAAAATTCAGGAAATGCCTGAGGAGAACGGAGGTCTAGATCAATAAATAGCGCTCAAAGCAAAGACAAATCCACTGAGTCACCCAAAGAGGAACATCATTTTTACTGCTCTGATCATACAGTATAAAGATACAGACTGTATGTCTGTCTATCACTCTATCTGTTTAATAATTCCTAAATGTACCCCTAACAAAATTGTAACATGTTTTGCAGGGTAGTTAAGGGTTTTCTAGGGGCCTTGGAGTCAAGGAAACAAGTCTGTAATGCCCTGTCCCAAAAGGAACACTTGTTGTCTCACGGTTCTCATTTGCACAAGGTTGTAGGGTGGTGTGCTATTTTTCATTTCTCAGGGCTTCAAAATGGTGCTCATGAGCGTCCTCTATGCAGCCTTACTGCGCTCTTTAACGAAGCGTGCATCGAAACGGACTCAGCAGCAGTCTCTTACCCAAAATTCCATGAGATAGTTAGCAAAGACCAATCATAGCAAGTCCTTATGTTTTGATATTAATTTAACTTGTCATTAATCAGCATTACAACTTTTGTGAAACCCAAAATAACTGATTAAACCAAGTATGATTCATTATCTTGATAATTACCTAATGAATGTTTATAGCATACACATCATTTTATATAGAGCTACTGCCTGCAGTCATCATGGTGCCCCATTTGAAATTGTCAGTGATCTCGTACAATTGTGTTTTGGTAAAAGGACTGACAATAATTTAATGAACTCCATTCTTCTTTAGAGTTGACATCTTCACTGGCTATTGCACTGTAACCAATTTCTTGATTATCGGGATATTTCAGTGCAAAACCTTGCTGCCCCTGCCAGAAGGTTCAGACTTGGACGTAGATAGAGTTTTCAAAAAGATGATGAGGCAAACATACTTCCCATCTCCATCTCAGTCTCCAGATTTAAACCCCAGTGAAAACCTTTTGGAAGAAGGAAGTCCATGTGCACAAACCTAAGAATATAAAGGCACTTGATATTCTAAATAGAGTGTCATTGTACATTGTTACTATACTTAAGCATTATTGTTGCATATGTATACTTTGCTTGAGTACTGCTGAAATTGAACACTTGTACTTATACTAGTACATTTCCAAGAAAAAAATAAACCTTACTTTTTACTCCTTACATTTTTATTTAGACCTTCAGTTTACATGTTAGAAATCCTGAAGGTCTCTTCTCTTATCCACCCAATGATGCTACACATCACTAGAATGGACTCAGTTTAAGATCCAATCAAGTCAGTTAGTGTAGAAAGAAATTATTAAGAATCATGCCCATTTGTTATAGGCTTTGACCTTCTCATGTTACACAATGTAGTTAGCTATCTGTGTCCATTTGAAAACGGATAAGCCACCAGACTGCGGTGTTGAACCTGAGGATGAAGACCCCTGGACTTACCTCAGTAAAATGTTTGAATAGGCTGGAGTAAACAAAGACTCATAAAATGAGGCGTCTCCTTTACCTCCATAGAAGGCATCTAATTTGAAAAAGCATGTTGAGGTACGTTTCGCTAATTTGCTCTTTGGCTATGTTTAATTAAGCCTGTTTTCTAGGCAATACTGTGTAGCTGTTTCAAAACAAAAATCAGCTACAGTTTTAGTACTGAAAGTTTCATTTCACATGAAAACATAACAATAACTTAATTCCATCAGTTAAAAACAATTTACCTTTTACTTGGGTACATTTAAAACTTTTTTACTTTCACTTCAGTACATTTTTGGGCACTTTATTTGATTAAGAGTTTGACACATTATTTCTACTTCATTAAGTATAATTACTCAGTACTTTGTATACTCCTGGGCGATCGTTTTGAAAACAGTGGTTTGTAGGGAAAAAAAATTGCACTACAGGAAAAAATAGTTTTGTCAAAATATCACTTATTGCATTTTTATTCTTAATGAATTTGGCTCATTGTCATGAAGGGTTCTAACAATTCTGGAGGACACTGTAACTAACTAGGTGAATGCTAATGTTCTTAAGTTGCTGATATTATTAGTTAAGGGAAAAAAAACGAGCAGACATACAGCCGCTGCAGCGGAGGCAAGTGTAGCCTGCGTGGTGTCTGTGTTTCAGGGCTTTTACTTCATGAAAAAGTGAACGTGAAAGAAAATGTGAGTGTAAACACTGTGTTCACCAAATCCAGCGTGTATGAATTCAGACCAGTTTCTCTTGCAACCATGACACGCAAACACGCTATGTGAGTAACAGTGCCCTTTGTGGAGAATCTTGCACCTGCTAAACATTAGTGCGTGTGTCTGCGCATGAGTAAATGTGGATGATAGATAAATATTTAGTTGTATTTCATTTATTTAGAAGAGGTCCTTCATATCTAACAAAAGCTTCTAATGCTGCCAAGTCAAAGAATGATTTTGAAATACATTATTTATTTTTTGTTACTCTGCCATTTCCCCCACCTCATAGTTGTAATACACTTTGATTCAATAGCATAAATATTGCATCATTAACCTGTTTTTAATGTTTTAATAGTTAAGTTGAGTGTAAACATGACCGCATTGAAAAATCAATGAACTTAAAAGCTTTAAAAAGAAATGTCAAAAATTAACTTTGAGTAGAAACCTTTGCTCTTATCCACTAACCCACTGTCTTTCTCTTTATGTCTGTGTTTTGTGAGCGTGGCAGCAGCGGCTTGCGATCACAGATTTTGGTGGGGGGGGGGCACCTTTCCATTCCAACATCTCGAAAACCTAAAGACCTAAAATGGGCATTGGAAAAGAGGCAGACATTTAGACACACTGCATGCACTTAATTTATTAGATTTAAGTTTGGCTATTTGCTATAAAACAAGATCTTGGTGGCCACTGAGTATTTTAAACTAGCCCAGTCTGCAAACCCCATAAACTGTCCTATTTACTGCTCCTCTCCTGAGCATGGGGCAGCATGATTCATGCCCCAGTGGACCTCTAGTAGTGTTCAATGCAGTTCCCATTTTTGACCACTTTAATAATAATACTAAGCTGAGTGGGGCAGTGAGCATGCTGTGAGCCCACAATTGCACAACATCTAGAAAGGCAAGCAAATCAATTGCACATCTGTCAAACAGCAACATTTTTAAAGTCGTTGGTCACTGAAATGAGGTATTTAGTATTTCAATGTAATTTAAAATGTATGGAATTGTGAATGGGGACTTTAGGTATGAAGCTCATCATTTGCTGAATGGCTGATTTATCTAGTGAGGCTCCGCCCCATCTACCCCTATGAGCGAGCCGTCACTGGAGAGTGGCCATCATTAAGGCCATATAAATGTAATTTATTGTTAAACAATAAGCAATAATTGTAATTTATTGTACTATAACTAACTCAGAGAGGAGCATTTAATTCCTGGTCAGGTCAAAGATTAGAATAAAATCACTGATTGTTTCCACACAGTGGTGGACAAATATTTTTAAGTTATAATCAGAGATTTCACTTAGTTAAAACTAATTCACCAGTTTATAGTTCAGTATTATTCATTATCTATAACATGTAGTTGAAAAAATCTAACTAAATTAGTCAATTAACTTATTGGTAAGATCTAAGTAAATATAGTGTTACACCATGATCCATCTCATCACAGGGCTTGTGTAAAGTTTGTGTAAAAAGTTATTACCGGTAATTAGTTTTCTCTGATAGAAATTGAATCATATTTTGGAGAATGTCACAATATGTCATACTGACATGCTTTTTCTTTTTTTCTTTTTTTGTCAGATGGGATTTTTCAGGCGGCGTTACCGAGAGATAATAGAGGCAGAAAAGAACAGGAAAGACAGCGATGAGAGCTGGGATTGGGTTCAGAAGAGTGAATGAGAGCCTGGGGTTGTTTCAGATGACCCACTAAGCTGCTACCTTCACCACGGCCATGTCCTTAGACTCATACCATCCAGTCTTCCATATGTGGAAGAGAAGAATATTCTCCAAATTTTTCGGAGCCTTGACACTTTTTTTTTTTTGTAGGTAGAAATGGATATTTGGCATGACAACGTGGTTCACCAGATATGACTCATAGTGGAATTCCATATGATCCCAACGGAGGTGGCCGTCTGCCAGTTGGAGTGGAGAGACGGAAGGAAAGAAACGGAGACTTCCACCAAAGGATATGGATATTGTGTCAAAACTAGCAGATCATTAAAAACCCTCAGGGCGCTGTTTAAGAGCAAAGAGCTATTTTTTTACGTCTTCATGTATGTTGTATAAATGAGAGCTTCAGGAGGGCTTGTAGATTGTTGGCCTTCAAACATATATTTTTGGTATTGATGTTTGAAAGCACTGATTACTGATACATGCTGAAGACTTGACACTCTTCATGTACAGATCAATGTTCCAGGAAGAACATATAATAGTATGATAAGTTGGAAACATCCTGCAAATGAAGGGTTGTACCTCTGTTTCTTTTCATTTCACATCCATCCAATTTGCGAAAGATTTTTGCTTTTGGTTATTTATGAGAAACAGAGAGGCTTATGTCAGTGCAAGTTACCAAATCTTTCATCATTCACCGTTGCACTGGATGGTACTCCATTTTATAATTGATATGAACAATTCTATGTAGTCCCTTTAGCCCCACATCCCTTCTTTGATTTCTTTTGAAAGTAAACAATAGCATAAATCGTCCGCCAAAGAGTGTAGCAGTGCAGTATCTTGAGTCCAGCCTTTGCACGCATCATTTTCTTAAAGCTTTCACTGTTTTTGTAGTGTAATTATTCTTAGCCTCTGGTTAAATATTGCACGTAAAGATAAGTCAGAATGTGTTGCACTTCATGACTGGGTCTAAGCTCACTCTTTGGGGCTTTTGGGAAAAGTTTTATGTCAACACATTGGAATGCAAAGCTCCCTCATAACTCAGAGCACATCAGTTATAAAGCAAAGCCCCACTCCAAGCAGAGGTGTGCAGTCAGTTCTTTCAAACCTAGTTTTATTCAAGATCATTGACCAGTGAAGCATAACTGTAAAATACAGCATTAAAACAGAACATAATGAATATAGAAACTGTTCAAATCCATCATTATGTTCTGGTTTCTTGTGTGAGGGCCTAAACCAGTGAGCAAACTGTAGCCGTCGTTTTCTTATTTTCCTTCAATTCTTACCCACAATCTTTATCATACACTGAATCTACAACTTGTCACAATTATGTTTATTAATAATATAAATATTTGTTAAAAACAGAGATGCCATCTGGCTAAGAATTGTTTTATTAGCTCTATAATTCACCAAACTTTTATACCAAAGTCAGCAAATTTTCCAGTTCACTTCACTGCTTATCATTTACATTTGCTGATTTACTGATATCTGAGAGATTGGTGTGAAGAAAATTGCTTGTATGTTGTATGAATGATCCATTATGTCACTGGCATGGCAAACATAAATTCACATTTCTCCTCTGCACCTGGCAAAGTGTTTTGCATGGATATGCATCTGAGAGAGAAATACTTGACATTGAATAGGTATTTAAGTGTTGTACATTAACTGTGAGCGTTTTAACAGTATTATTATTGTTATTATTCACTTTTTTTTTTAATAAACTACTGTCACAGATTTTCATTTTTGTAAATGCAGTGAAGTCTATGTTGTACAAGTTATGCGAGTTGTTCAAGTTGTATATTTGTCTGTTGATTTTTCCATTTTAAAATTAAAGTTCACAATTGGATGTTTTTTTGTTTACCTCAAATGTGTGAACTCTTTAGTGATTTTTGTAGTAATGTCGCCATCTAGTGCTTTCTCAAGTTGCACTGGAGATTTTTCTCAGAAAAGGCTTTTCAACGTAACGCCAAAGCCTTCCAGTTTCATGTTAGTAATAAAGCATAACTCCAGAATGAAAATGATAAGAGCTAGAACTACACTATCATTTAATACAAAACGACGCTTTAAGGTTTCAAGGTTTATTTTCATTGACAGTGAAATTGCAGTTGCATCTGACGTTGTACACACAAGTAAAAAGTATCCTCAACGAATACTAACATCCTCCCATCCACCCCCAAAGTGACATTTAACATCCTGTACACACAAACATGCAACAAAAGACAAGTGCTCCCATCCTACTCTTCCCACATATATTAGTTATTACACAAATACTTATTTATGCCCAAATTTTATTTGTGTTATTGCGCATACTGTAGTTATTGCACAATTTCTGGTTCTTGCACATATTGTCATTTTCAGACATATAGTTATTGCATGTAAAGTAGTTGTCCTGAAAACTATCCTATTACTTAAAGACGATTTAAACCTAAACTACATATTTGTTTTTAGCTGCATGTAACTGCAGTTTGTTTGTTTTTTAAATTGTCTACCCACTGCACTAAAATGACATAATACCTCATAATCATCAAGTATTTACTGAAGTCATTGTTTGGCTCAGCTGACACTTGTTGCTATTAGACACAGGAGAGCCAATCACAGAGCTTTGCCAGGAAACTACATTAATAATTTGTTGCTACAGTGTTGCTGGTGGTTACAAGGAGCTGCTACAACACCAGGTAATTACAGAAGTATTTTTATTATTATGGACAACTTCCCAGTTTTTAAGAGCAAGACAATTTCAGTCTATTTTCTCAGTTTGTGACATCAGTTTATAAGGAATGCTCTTAAGTTTTTGAAATATCCCAAGGCCAACAGAACAGGTTTGCTCAGTATACAAACTATATATACATGCCATGTTATTCATGATGTCATATACACCCGTGTGTGTGTGTGTGTGTGTGTTATTGTAATATGCTTTAATATGCTGCTAATATGAGATTTTATTTTCCTTATAAGTGATGGCATCCCTAGTAGAAGACGGATTAATAAAGACCAGTTTGATTGAGCAGGTTGTTGCCCCCATCGCCGCTCACATTTGTTACCTCACGCTGCTGTCTGAGACTGACGACGAGGCAGAACAGTTCATACAGCTGGAGGCTTCGGCTCATGCTGTAGCCAAGGCCTCCAGGAACATGGCTGATATAGCATCAAGGTCAGTTAAAGTCATGAGGAATTATGTTGAAAATGGTGTACTATGCATATGGACTATTAAAAATACGCATACACTTTATTCGTAACACCTACCTACTCATTCAGGCAATTATGTAGCACACGCATAATGCATTGTGCAAACTGATACGGGTCAAGAGCTTCAGTTAATTTCCACATCAAACACCAGAATGGAGACAATATCAGTGACTTGGGCTGAATTTCAGAAACAGTGGATTTTCTGGTATTTTCACATACAATAGTCTCTAGAGTTTATACAGAATGGTGTGAATAAAAACATCCAGTGAGCGAGAGTTCTGCAGGTGCAAACACTTCGTTGATGAGAGAGGTCAGAAGAGAACGGCCAAACTGGTTCATGCTAATAGGAAGGCCACTCTTACTCAAATAACCACTCTTTACAATCATGGTAAGCTGAAAAGCATTTCAGAACACACACTACATCAAACCTTTCAGGCAGGTGGGCTACAACAGCAGATGACTACATAAGATTCCATTTCTGTCAGCCAAAGAACAGGAATCTGAGACCACAGCGGGAACAGGTTTACCAAAATTGGTCAGTTGAAGATTGGATAAACTTCACCTGGTCTGAAGAATCTCAATTTCTGCTGTGACATGCAGATGGCTGGATCAGAATTTGGCATCAATAGTTTGAATCCATGGACCCAATCTACTTTGTGTCAAGAGTTCAGGCTGGTGATGATGGTGTGAGAGATGTATTCTTGGAACACATTGGGCCCCTTAATATCAATCTAGTATCATTTGAATGCTGCAGATTATCTGAGGATTGTTGTTGACCATGTGTATCTCTTTATGGCCACAATTTACCCATCTTATACTATCTACTTCCAGCATGATAATGCAATACGTCACAAAGTAGAAGTTGTCTCCAGCTGGTTCCATGAACATGACAATTGGTTCAGTGTACTTCAATGGCCTCCCCATTCACCAGATCTGAATCCAATAGAGCACCTTTGGGGTCTGGTAGATTGGGAGATTCACAGTAAGAATGTGCAGCTGACAAATTGATTTGATGGAGTATAATATGAACCAGACATGTGGACCAGAACATGGACCAGAATCTCAAAAGAATCTTTCCAACACCTTGTGGAATCCATACCATAAAGAATTGAGGCTGTTCTGAGATTTTAAAAAAAGAATCAGTACACGAAAGATTTTCCAGTACACGAAAGATACTCAAAACCAAATTTCCAATAAGATAGCCAGAGTATTCTTTGCATTTAACTATATCCCAATGCAATGTGGTCATTTTCAAAATAAAAACAGGAAAACTGTGGTGAACATACATGTAAAATGTAAACAAGCTAATGCTAACTATTAGTATTATTAGCAGTATGTATGTCATTTTAAACACACGTACTGTTAGCGTACCTCTGTTTTCCTGTCCACAGAGTGATGGCAGAGTCAGATGATGATGTCATGAGGTTGGAAATGGGTCCACTCCTGGAACCTCTAATGATGTCAGGTCAGCATGTTCTTCTTGCCACTCAAAAGCTCAGCATACAGCCAGAAGTTAGAGAGCACAGAGAAGAACTTATTGAAGCCACACAGAATGTGCTCCTAGGAGTTGTGAAGGTAAAATGAGGAGAGTACGCAATTAGGATGCACAGGATATGGTTGTATATAGTCGATTACCATTGCTTTTTTTCTTACATCAGACTAAACATGCCATTTGCTGATGCAGGTTCTTTTAGTGGAGGATGATGCAACTGTAAGGGAAATTACTACAGCTGCTCACTGGCTCCTGGATTGCCTAAGAGACGTTGGAGATTCTACAGACATGCCATCATTACTAAAAGCATTCCAGGCCTTTTCCAAGGCATTACTGTTGCTTCACAACTTGGTAATGGATAGAATAAAAGACCTACGGGATCACAGGCAGCAAGACTGTTTGAAAACATCTGTGGAAATATTGAGAAGATGTATCTCAATGGTTCACACTGCCATGTACACAACAATCAAGCACCCAACCAGTGAGGTTGCACACGATTCAAAGAAATACATACTCCAACTAGTGGACTCCACTATAAATGATATCATAATGATGCTGAAAGGCAACTATCAGTGCATGTCCACAGGCTTATGTGGATATTACACAGACAGACGGATGAGATTATTGAAATTGCTGTCTGATCCAGCATTCATTTTGTTTAAAGACAGTAATTTTGATGTTGTGCTGCGAGATTTGGTGTTCCATAGCATGGCTGTTGCAAACTCCTCTCAGAGAGAAATTAGGTCTCGTGTGACAGCAAACTGTAAACTTGTCCTGCAACTGTGGTCAGAGATATCACAGCAGATGAAACACACAAAGATACATTGTACAGATATGCAGGAGCCAAAAGACCATCAGGAGAATTTGTGCGTCTCTTTAATGATACAAATCCATGAGCTGGATGAGGCAGTGGTAAAAGCAACTCTATACCAGGTAACTGACACCTTTGTCTTAACATCAAGTCCTCTAGAGCAGCTGGTAAACACCGTACATAACCTCTTAGAAGCTGACCTAGAGGACGGTTTGGACCTGGATCCTATCCAAACTTTATTTAAGACTTTCATATCTTATGCAGATAGGATGGCTGAAGTAGCCAGCTTCGTCTCAGCTTTAGCTATTGATGAAAAGAGTCTTGAGAGTGTGGAAAACTCCATTTCTTGCCTTCTGCGACTTAAGGATGGAGTCGTACCACTTTTGCTGGAGCTTGAGGGAGACACAGTGCAGTACCATGGAGCTCTACATAAACTGGTAAATTTTCACCAGAAATGGGGGGAAGAAACAGAACAACTGCTGAATGCAATCTGTGATGTCATAAATGTAAAAGACTTCATATACCTCTCTGTTCAGGAGATGAAGTATGATTTGGATAAGTGTGTAGAGGCCCATAAATCCCAGGATCACCACCTTTTGAACAAACATATAAGACTTCTGATTGGTCAAATGAGCCAAGTAGTTCAGTTTGTAAGAAGACGTGTGGATAAGAGTGATGATCCCATCTACCGTAATGGATTACTGGTACTTGTTAAACAAGCTGAAAATTCTGCAGCTGAAGTGACGGGGTATGCAACAGACATATTTAACACCAACTTTCAAGAGGAAGCATTCCTTTTGTTGGCCAACAGCATCACAGTGGCTATAAAGAACTTTGATGTTCTTCATGAGGGTTTAGACGGTCTACAGCACCCACATCTTCTTAGCCCACTCAGAGAAGGGGCTCGGCAGGTAGCTACTACCCCACCAGTCCCTAACATAAAAGACCCAAAGAAGACAGCAAATGATCAGGCCAAAACTGAGGATTTAGACAATGGGGATGAAAAGGAAGATTTAGAAGTTAAGCATAAAGTTACACTTTCTGAAAAGGAAAATCCTGAACTTTCCACAGTGCATCAGTCTGAAATCAGAGAAGTGAAGAAGTCATTTTTAACAGAATCGTACTCTGTACAAATGTATCACAGTACTGACTTGTTACCTCTCTTATATGAAGTTGTTAACATGAGCAAAGCTAAAAACATTGAAGCTTTAAACATAGCTTGCACACGGATTATGGAACTTTCCAGTTGTTATACCCAGGCTACAAAAGAGGCTGCCAGTATCGTAGAGGAAAAGGATAATCAGGCAATTGAAACTCTTCGGTCTGAGCTAGTCACTCTGACACCACTGCTTGTCCAGGCAGCACAGGAAACAGCCATGAGCTCAGTCAAGATCATAGATACTGTCTATAAACATAGCGCTCAGTTTTCTGACCTCATCAAAAACACACACAATATTCTGCTGCCATTAACTGGCATGTGGTATCCTGCCATCAAAACAATGATTCATAGCCATACAGCAGACATGGTGGACACCTGCATCCAAGAGCTCACGGAAGTCATGTGTTTGTGTGCAGACACAGTTGAACTTGTGACATCAACTGATATTAAAGTAAGAAGAGGTGAGAGTAATGACAGCATAACATCTCTATTAAGCAAGCTCCAAAAAGCCCAAACTAATACCAAGAATCTCACAGACCTCCTAGTCTCCAAAACAAGTCAGTCTGATGAACTTGATGGACCTTGTATACTCTGGGCATTGTCCATCCAAGTTCTACTGACCTCACTAAATCGGATTTTGGGAACAGGTACCACTCATGAGAGGGGACAGCTGACCCAGCATCAGATGACACCCAAAAAATGGTTAGCAGCAATGTCCGAGAACTCACTTCGACTCCAAGAGGCAGCAAGGCTGTCTTCCTTAAGCTGTAGAGATAGCTGTAAAGCAAAACTCTTGAAAGAACGAGGTGACATGAAAGCACTCAGTGAAGTCTATTTACAGGCCATGGAGGACCTTGGTAATGTATCCAGGTCAGGTGTACTGAGGCTTGCAAGAACAGAGCTCCTACAGAGACAGCTTCAGATAAAAATGAAATCACTTTGTTGTCTTTTGAGCAAAGTTAATGAGGAGTATGTAACAGCAATTCAAAACGCTGTCTCTCTGGCTTGCTCAGCAATCAAAAAAGATTGTTCCATGGAAGCTGAAGAAATCCACACACAGTTTGAAGCAACTGCAGACTTTCTCCTGAAGAATGTTAACACTGCCACAGAATCTGTCCAAGATTGTTTAAACTTTATGAGAGACCCAAGAGAGAGGTCCAGTCTGAGATTCATTAGTGACCATTTGTCATTTCAGATGTCAGAAATAGTGAATAGGGCAAAGTTAATGATGGAGACACAGACTGTCTCTGAGACTTTAAGCATTGACATTCAGACACAGTGCTGGTCAGCAAAAGCACATTACCTTGTAGAAGAACTTTACAAAATAGATGGAATTTTGCCCATCACAAAAGAGCAGATCAAACTGGGCTTGCAGGGCAAATCATACAGTGGAGTGTCGCAGACTGATATAAAACCAAGCTTTATCACAAAGGACACAAAACCTCCTAGACAAGTCAGTTCTGAAAAACCAAATCCTGTAAACATTCCTCCTACGAACAACCAGGAATCCAAAATGGTAACGAATTATTCAACAATGAAATGAGTGATCTCACAAATTGATTATTACTATTTTCATGTAGAAATAACACATTCATGTATTAAATAGGACCTGTTATTACAGAGGAGTACTAGAGTGCCAGTGTTCAGCTCTCTGGATCCAACTCTGACCTACACTTCACTCTTTCTGAAGCAAGAAGCAGAAAAATGGGATGTTCGTGGAAACCAGATTGTCAAGGTGACTAAAGAAATGGCTGATAAAATCTATGATATGACCCAGTACTTAAAAAGGAAAGGGCCAATTCAGGTAAAATAAACATCTTGAATATTTATTAATAAATTATTATTTCATAAATTATATATATTTTTTTATTAACAACTTGATTTCATTTCCAGACTAAAGATGCCTTTGTATCATCAGCTAAAGCTTTAGTCTTGAGCTGCCAGACCGTCACACACTTTGTGAAGGTCATAGCTGACCATTGCCTGGATCAACACTCTACTAAGGAGCTGTGCATCATAGCAGAGCAGATTGTCACCATTACTAACCAGCTCACCATTATTTCCAGGTGAGGTATATCAAGACAGAATCATTACCTATATTTTTCACTCCATACATTTCATGTTATCATGCATTTCTTCTGGCAAGTCAAGTAGGGCATCTACTTTGTTTACATCAGAGATAATTGTAAAAGTCTCTAGCTTTAATTCACTATATCAGAATTCCAGCAGGTCAAAATTTTACATTTACACCAAATTGACTGTCTCTTTAATATCTGGAAGATTCCAGAAATTGATTTAATGACATTTAGAAACTCCTGACTGGCCAGCTGTCATAATTAAGATATCACGGGATGTGCACCTGTGGCCTCCCTTAAGAGCCAGTGCTTTTTTGCCTTTATATCATGGGAAGGTCCAAGAAACTCAGCCAAGATCTAAAACAACTTGTGGACCTCCCAATGAACTCCCAATGATGAACAAACTTTGGTCCAAAAAGTTGAATTGAACCCCAAGACAACAACAAAGGCGTTGGACGACTCGGGTACCAAAGTATGTGCATCTACCATTAAGAGAGTCTTAAATTACTATGGTCTGAAAGGCTGTTGGGCAAGGAAGAAGTCCCTACTCCAAGACCAGCATAAAAAAACCATCCAGATATGGATGTTGATCCCTAATGAGCAAGCCAGAGTCAACATTGCCAAAGGAAAACTCCATGAATGACATGAGGAAGAAACCGTGAGAGGAACCAGACTCAAAAGGTAAGCCATCTTCATCTGGGTGACACCAGATGTGTGATTATAAATCTTTATTTTTCCATAGCTGTACAATATAAACAGTACTAAGTGTGCTGAAAGGATCTGGGTTGTGTGTTGTGGCAGCATGAGAGTCATTTTTTTATTTCATTTGATTTTTTTTTTTGCATTAAGTCTATACTATACAAGTGAATAATTAATGTGTCATGTCAAACTTTGACTATCCATAACTATACATATGAGGCCATCCTTAGCAGCAGCAAGTGATTCACAGGTGAAGGAAGCAGCTCTAAGCAGAAGTAAAGCAGGATGGATCAGGCAGGTCCAGAGGGCAGAAGGAATAGGGCTCACCAGCATCTCATTAGTCCACAAGAATAATGTGTCGATTGATCATAAAAGACCAAAAGTTCACTCAGGTACTGCACTGCAAGACCATTCAGTGCTTGGTACATCATTAGTAGTATTTTATAATCTAGAAATGAGAGCAAAAAGAAGCTAAGAAAAAGCAGCACCTTCCTGAGTGGGATGGATACCATTCTACCCTAAAGGGCCAGACTTGGCTTAAAACTACTGCAATTGATCATAAAGCCCTCGTCATTTTCGGAGCACCACCTAGACATCCCACATTTCAGTGAACAAAACCTGCTGAAAGCTACATTGCCATGCCATGTTGGGATTGGGCCAGAGCATACTACAGCATTGGACATCCCTTTTGCTAATACAATGCAACCTGTCCAATGTTAACCTAAGTAACATCAGATACAAAGGTGTATATCATAAACTCCTATTCAGTTCAATTCAATTTTATTTGTATAGCGCTTTTAACAATGGTCATTGTCCCAAAGCAGCTTTACAGAAATATGTAAACTCAGGATATAGATTTTAAATGTACAAATTTATCCCCAATGAACAAGCCAGAAGTGACAGTGGCAGGGAAAACTCCCTGAGACAATATGAGGAAGAAACCTTGAGAGAAACCAGACTCAAAAGGGAACCCATCCTCATCTGGGTGACACCGGATAGTGTGATTATAAATAAATAAATCCCTTCTTTAAATGTGCTAATACTACATGGTCAAATAGCAGTTGTGTAACCAGGAAAATTCATTACAGGTTTTACATGAAGACTGTTTTGTTGAACTTCTCCACTCTTCACTGATGGAGACTTGAGTGCAAAACTGTTTGTGGCAATTGTAGTCGTAGCCATCATAGCATAACTGTTCATATGAATTGAGGTCCAAAGCCATCTTTATGGTTTTTAAGTGGTATCATCCTCAGTAATCTCAATGATCTTTAGGCTGCACCATGTGGGGCCATCCTCAGCAGCAGCATGTGACTTCCAATTGATGAGAACTCCAACCAGAAGTAGGGCATCAGGATGGATCAGGCAGGTGAGAGCAGAAGGGGTCGGGATCACTGGCATCTCAGGAGTATCAAGTGTAGCTCGACAGAAAGAGAGCGAATGAGAGAGAGAGAGAGAGAGAGAGAGAGAGAGAGAGAAAGAGAGATTATTAGGTATACCTATTGTCCCATAATGGTTAAGGACAGTGTACTTTGCGTGAGTGCAAGCAGGGACTCCGGCAAGACTAGCTATGACAGCATAACTAAAAGGGAGAGCCAGAAGGTAACACAAACATGAGGGCTCCCTGGGCAGCCAGCCACTCCACCATCAACAAACCTGGGTGAACGCGTGAAAGTGGGGGGGTGACAGCATCCAAACATCCCAGTTCACCACAACACACTATGCCTGTGAGCCTCTAGATCTGCTCCTTTACCTAAGAAAAAAACTATTCACAAAAGCCTTGACTAAACAAATGTTTTCAGCCTGGACTTAAACACTGAGACTGTGTCTGAGTCCCGAACACTAATTGGAAGGCTGTTCCATAACTGCGGGGCTTTGTAAGAGAAAGCTCTTCCACCTGCTGTAGCCTTCACTATTTGAGGTACCAACAAATAGCCTGTACCATCTGATCGAAATAGGTGTGGCGGATCATAAAAGACCAAAAGTTTGCTTAAGTACTTTGGTGCGAGACCATTTAGAGCTTTATAGGTCAACAGTAGTATTTTAGAATCAATGCGAAATTTCACTGGGAGCCAATGCAGTGTGGATAAGACAGGGGCGATGTGGTCATATCTTCTGGTTCTAGTGAGGACTCTTGCAGCTGCATTCTGGACTAACTGGAGTTTGTTTATGCTCCTACTGGAACATCCAGAGAGTAAGGCATTACAGTAATCCAACCTAGAGGTGATGAAAGCATGAACTAATTTTTCTGCATCCTGTAGTGACATTATATATCTTATCTCAGCAATATTTCTGAGGTGAAAGAATTGTATCATAGTAATATTATCTACATGGGCATCAAATGAAAGACTGGAGTCAATAACCACACCAAGGACTTCTACATGAATAATCTTGTGCCCTGTGATGGGTGGCCCCCTGTCCATGATGTCCCCTGCCTTGCAAGTCCCCCAAGTCCCTGGGATAAGCTCCAGGCTCCCCTGTGACCCTGTGTAAGAAAAGCGGTACAGAAAATGGGTGGATGACTGGATGAATAACCATTTTTGAAAACCTAGGCTTACCTAGGACCCTGAGATTACCTGCAATGTCCAGCAACCTGGTTCCTGGTATACAGCTAACTAGAGTTGCTGTTGCCCTTAAAGTCCTAGCTACTTTAGATGCCAAAAATAGTCACCTATTACCAGAGCGCTTACAACAGCCTTCTCAGTGTGTGTCTCACTGAGATCAACAAACCTGTTTGGCACATGAAGCAGAGAGGAGTGGTGCTCCCATGGACGAACCTTAGAGTAAGCTTTGGATTTGCAACTATGCCGCCAAGTTGTCAGCCATTCAACCCACCCCAGATAGCAAATGACAGCTGGCCCACATACCGTATGGAATGACGGTAATGACTCAACCTGAGTGTGGCTGGCTTCTGGGTCAGATGTTGGTCCAGACAAAACAAGCCAAAACTCAGCCTAAAACTAGCTTGTTGTGTGTGGGCCAGATACGGCCGTTATGACCTTTGCCATTGCCAGAACTTAGCCATAGTTGGCCCAGATATGTGTTATCTGGGACTGTGAGGGCTTGTTGGGGGTTCGCTATCTCTGCCTAAGGCATCCAGATTTTCCTGCTGCAGTCTTCTCCATCAGAGTGCTAATTAGTCTACAGTTCCGACAAATAAAGCTATTATTAATAACGGAAGAAGAATGATTAAACATCCTGCACTCAACACACTGAACAAGCCCTGACCTGAATACCATGGAAAATGTGTAGACTGAACTGAAAAAAACTTACTGTTTGCTGATACGGAGTTTTATCTGGAGGAATGGGCAAATATTGTGAGAAGCTTGTGGAAGGTTAACACAAGCATTGCATTCAAGTTAAGCAATTAAAAGGCAATGCCACCAAATACTATACATGTATGTACAGTGGGGGAAAAAAGTATTTGATCCCCTGCTGATTTTGTACGTTTGGCCACTGACAAAGAAATGATCAGTCTATAATTTTAATGGTAGGTGTATTTTAACAGTGAGAGACAGAATAACAACAAAAAAAATCCAGAAAAGCACATTTCAAAAAAGCTATAAATTAATTTGCATTTTAATGAGGGAAATAAGTATTTGACCCCTTCGACTTAGTACTTGGTGGCAAAACCCTTGTTGGCAATCACAGAGGTCAGACGTTTCTTATAGTTGGCCACCAGGTTTGCACACATCTCAGGAGGGATTTTGTCCCACTCCTCTTTGCAGATCCTCTCCAAGTCATTAAGGTCATTTTCAATGCCCTGGCTGAGGGAAGGAGGTTCTCACCCAAGATTTGACGGTACATGGCCCTGTCCATCGTCCCTTTGATGTGGTGCAGTTGTCCTGTCCCCTTAGCAGAAAAACACCCCCAAAGCATAATGTTCCCACCTCCATGTTTAACGGTGGGGATGGTGTTATGACTTGGGGTCATAGGCAGCATTCCTCCTCCTCCAAACATGGCGAGTTGAGTTGATGCCAAAGAGATCTGACCACAACACTTTCACCCAGTTCTCCTCTGAATCATTCAGGCAAACTTCAAACGGGCCTGTACATGTGCTTTCTTGAGCAGGGGGACCTTGCGGGCACTGCAGGATTACAGTCCTGGTGACTATGGTCCCAGCTGCTTTGAGACCATTAACAAGATCCTCCTGTGTAGTTCTGGGCTGATTCCTCACCCTTCTCATGATCATTGAAACTCCACGAGGTGAGATCATGGAGCCCCAGACCGAGGGAGACTGACAGTTTCTTCCATTTGCGAATAATCGCACCAGCTGTTGTCACCTTCTCACCAAGCTGCTTGGAGATGGTCTTGTAGCCCATTCCAGCCTTGTGTAGGTCTACAATCTTGTCCCTGACATCCTTGGACAGCTCTTTGGTCTTGGCCATGGTGGAGAGTTTGGAATCTGGTTGATTGATTGCTTCTGTGGACAGGTGTCTTTTTACAGGTAACAAACTGAGATTAGGAGCACTCCCTTTAAGAGAGTGTTCCTAATCTCAGCTCATTACCTGTGTAAAAGACACCTGGGAGCCAGAAATCTTGCTGATTGATAGGGGATCAAATACTTATTTCCCTCATTAAAATGCAAATCAATTTATAACTTTTTTTGAAATGTGTTTTTCTGGATTTTTTTGTTGTTATTCTGTCTCTCACTGTTAAAATACACCTACCATTAAAATTATAGACTGATCATTTCTTTGTCAGTGGGCAAACGTACAAAATTAGCAGGGGATCAAATACTTTTTTCCCCCCACTGTACATTTTTGACCCACTGAAAATCTGATATAGTAAATAAAAGCTGAAATAAATCTGTCTCTTAGTTATTATTTTGAAATGACCTCGTATGGAAATAAATTAGACACGCTAACTGACTTGAAACAGGAAATGTATGGTAAATGTAATTGTTTGAGAAAAATTTAGTTTGAATGTCCTTCGCCTAGATGTATGTACACGTTTGGCCTCAACTGTATACAGGTTAAGGTACTTTCTTACTACACCTTCATTCTAACACTGTACCTTTCTACAAGCTATCAACCATTAATTAAACAGGGCAATATCTCATGTGACCCAAGGGGTGCATGGTCTCTCTCCAGTGTTAATGCAGTGACTCCTGCGTGCAAGTCCTCAAATGAAATCCTGGTGAAAAATGCCCAGAATTTGCTTCAGACTGTTATCCAAGGGGTACGAGCTGTAGAAACTGCATGCATAAAGGTAAAATTATATATAAAGATAATGAACTCCAATACTATTATCTTAAAATAAGTACAATCAAATTTTTTACATGTAGAACTACAGTCAACTTCAAAATAACTGGCACCCATCACTGTGTAAAATACTGTTAACATTACATAAAAAGTTTCCAGTCAAACAGCTAAAGTTCTTACCCTTGCCCCAACTAAGCATCATTTCATAGCAATTTTAATAGTATTTTCTCATTTAGCATAATTATTGACACCTATAAAATATTTTTTTAAAAATATATTACTTTTTAAATTGCTCTTAGTCTCCATGAACTCTACAACTTCACGTTTGGTTTTGACTACACTCTGTTTATGTGGGGTATAAAAATTACAATTTTGACATGCCATGCCATGAAATGCCTTTATCATCCATCACCATAGAGAAAACAAAAGAGCTTTCAACACAAAAGATAGTCCATGTTGGTCATTTGCCAACTAGGTGCATGATGATATGCAGTACAAAGTACCAAGATATTTTATCCCAAAATCTGGTTGCCAGGTGGTTAACAACTTGAATAAATGTTTGTGGGACACAAAACCCAATGTTTTGCACTAAACATTTCATTCTCCAGATTTGAAACATATTAAACACTTGTGTTCTAAATTGAAGAGTGCAGATTGTATGTGCAAATATAAGAATGTACAACCCCAATTCCAAAAAAGTTGGGACGCTGTGTAAAATGTAAATAAAAACGGAATGCAAGGATTTGCAAATCTCATAAACCCATATTTTATTCACAATTGAACATAGAAAACATATCAAATGTTTAAACTGAGGAAATGTACCATTTTAAGAAAAAATAAGGTAATTTTGAATTTGATGGCCGCAACATGTCTCAAAAAAGTTGGGACGGGGGCAACAAAAGGCTGGAAAAGTAAGTGTTACTAAAAAGAAACAGCCGGATATTAATTGGCAACAGGTCAGTAACATGATTGGGTATAAAAAGAGTATCTTAGAGAGGCAGAGTCCCTCAGAAGTAAAGGTGGGCAGAGGTTCACCAATCTGCGAAAAAGTGCATCTATAATTTGTGGAACAATTTCAGAGCAGTGTTCCTCAACGTAAAATTGTGAAGACTATGAATATCTCATCATCTCATCATCAAAAGATTCTGAGAATCTGGTGAAATCTCTGTGCGCAAGGGACAAGGGTGAAAATCAATATTGCATGCCTGTGATCTTTGGGCCCTCAGGCGGCACTGCATTAAAAACAGGTATGATTCTGTAATGGAAATCACTGCATGGGCTCAGAAACACCTCCAGAACTCATTGTCTGTGAACACAGTTCGCCGTGCCATCCACAAATGATGGTTAAAGCTCTATCATGCAAAGAATAAGCCATATGTGAACATGGTCCAGAAACGCCGCCGTCTTCTCTGGGCCAAAGCTCATTTAAAATGGACTGAGGCAAAGTGGAAAACTGTTCTGTGGTCAGACGAATCGAAATTTGAAATTCTTTTTGGAAACCATGGACGCCGTATCCTCTGGACTAAAGAGGACTAAACACCATCCGGCGTTTTATCAGCACTCAGTACAAAAGCCTGCATCTCTGATGGTATGGGGGTGCATTAGTTCCTATGGAATGGGCAGCTTGCACATCTGGAAAGGCACCATCAATGCTGAAAGTTATATACAGCTTTTAGAGCAACATATGCTTCCATCCAGATTCCATCCCATCTTTACTTCTGAGAGACTCTGCCTCTTTAAGATACTCTTTTTATACCCAATCATGTTGCAAAATGTTCCTCCAGCTGTTTCTTTTTAGCAACACTTACTTTTCCAGCCTTTTGTTGCCCCGTCCCAACTTTTTTGAGACATGTTGCGGCCATGAAATTCAAAATTACATTTAAAAAAAATAAATAAAATAAAAATGGTACATTTCCTCAGTTTAAACATTTGATATGTTTTCTATGTTCTATTGTGAATAACACATGGGTTTATGAGATTTGCAAATCATTCTATTTTTATTTATATTTTACACAGTGTCCCAACTGGAATTGGAGTTGTAAATAAGCTTGAAATGTTAAAAAAAAAAAAAAAAAAAAAAAAAAAAAGTCTCTACAAGTGTTTCCAGTCTAGTTAGACCTTACAGATGTTCAGTGCACCTTATTCTCTCAAGGCAAAGCTTCACCATTAGGGGTAGTGGTGCTTATCATTATGGAACCAGGAACACCTGTACATTCATGCAATTAGTAGCCAATCATCTGGCAGCATCCCAATGCACAAAATCATTTGGATACAGGTCAAGAACTTCAGTTAATGTTCACATTAAACGTCAGAATGTGGAAACAGTGACTTTCACTGCGACATGGTTGTTGTTTCTAGATGGGCTGGTTTGAGTATTTCAGAAGGTGATCTCCTGGGATGTCCGTGAACAGTCTCTAGAGTTTACACAGAGAGATTGTCCAGACTGGTTAAAGCTGACAGGAAGGCTACAGAAACTCAAATTACTAATCTTTACAATTGTGAGCATCTCAGACATGTTGAACCCTGTCGAGATGAGCTACAACAGCAGAAGAGTTCCACTTTTGTCAGACAAGCACAGGAATCAGAGACTACAGTAGGCACTGGCTCACCAAATCTGGGCAGTTGGAAAATGACCAGGCATCTGCAACTGTCCAATTTTGGTGCACCTGTGCCCAATGTAGCCTCTGATTCCTGTTCCATACACCTCGACAAGTGCTTTTTGAGATGCTTTTCTGCTCACCACCATTGTAAAAAGTGGCTATTTGATATACTTCATATCAGCTTAAACCAGTCTGCCCGTTCTCTTTCGACCTCTCTCATCAAGGTCTGCAGCAATTGTTGTTGGGTGTTTTTTTTTTTTTTGCACCATTTTGTGTAACCATTAGAGACTGCTGTGCCTGAAAATTCCAGATCAGCAGTTTCTGAAATATTCAAACCAGCCATGTGGCACCAATACCCATGACACAAAGTCACTGAGATAATATTTTTCCCCATTCTGATGTTTGATGTGAACATTAACTGAAGCTCTTGACCTACATGATTTATTGCATTGCGCTACTTCCATATGATTGGCTAAATTGATAACTGTGCTGTGTGTTGAATTTAGCCAGTGAACATAAACTGACTTTGCATGCTCTTTTCAATGTGGAAGGGTTTGAGACAACCTGAGCCCAACTCTGAAGCAGCAAAGGCAGCTTCCCTGTGCATACAGTGGAAAAAGAACCTCCTCATCCACCGGACACAAGAACAGCTGAACCCTGAGACAGATGACCTGGGTCTCCGCAAAACCTCACTACACCATGCAACACCAAGCCTTGCACCACCCATCAGTGTGCTTGAAAGATATAAATAAAGCTTCTGTAATGAATAATGGAATAACACATCCTACATAGAAAAAGGAATGATGATTATATGTACACCTATGTGAAAAGTCACAGCATTTGCAATTTATTTAAGACAATATAAAAGTAATGTGATGGACAATATTTCAATGTCCTTTCTCACAAAGGTAACCAAAACAATTCAGTACAAAGATACGGAAAAACACATAAAACGATAAAACCATTAACCGAAACGTTGTCTGTAAAATAAAGTGCTACAACATTTCATAAACTCCACCTTACGGGGGGTGGGGTGGCGGTAGAGTATTCTCTAGATGAATTTTGGTCTTTAATTTTTCTTGCTCGAGTTGTCTCTTCAGCACAAACTATCACAAATGACTGAAAAGTAATCTATTCGCAGTAAATTAGCCACATGTTCACATATACTTTTAAATAATTACAAGCTTAGCACAGTATTACTTCATAAAATGTCTTAGCATAATTTTACACCTTTATGTAATACATAGATCTAAGATTTTTAAATGTTATACTTTAAGTACCATTATACATAATTTTTAACCACACAGTGAGATTTCCCCCAAACAGCCTCTGTATTAATAGCTGTACACCTGCAAATGATCTAGCTAACCACATTTATTCTCAGTAAATCTCAGTATGTTGATGCTAACATAATTTGATGACTGATGGTAATCGTTATGTAACATGTTAGCTGATCATGTGGCATGGTGAAGTGTATGTACAAAAATATAATAAATATGAAATATATACAGTGACGTGTGAATTCTTAGACTTGAGACTGACTGGTCTCAACACAGGAGACCAGTTTTTTTTTTTTGTTTACTGACAGAATGGTGAGGCTGTGGGGTCAAAGGTCTTAAATACATCCCTTAATGGCCTGTCCTTCTTTTCCACTTCTTTGTCATCATCTGGTTCTTCCTCCTGGGCTCCAGTAGCCTGTCCAGTAGGCCTATTCGGTCGGCTGTCTGTGTAAGCTGGGCGTATGAGCCCCGCTAGTTGCTGGATTGGGAGGTTGTGCATGGCGGGTGCTGCTGCATGGACGGGGGAGCAAGAAGGAGCTGCCATCGCTATAGGCATGGTCTGGCCTGGCTGAGAACCATTGGTCTGGTTTTCTGAGACTTCATATAAATCTTCACTCTTCTTTTCAGTCACCACTGTTGAAGGCACCTGTGACGGTGGAAGGCTCTCACATTTCACCATCTGCTTTAAGATGCCTGCATTTTTCACAGGCTCCTCTGGCTCCCGTTTTGGCAAAAGCAAGGTGTGGTTACGTGGATCATACAAGCTAATGCCCCCAAGCAGCGTGGTCGGGCTTTCCAGTCCGCTACCTGTGGAAGATGCCAAGCGGGGGGCGTATGGGGGCAGCTTCTCTGAATCAGACCTAGCTGAAGTGGCAGACTGACGAGCTGCACCTCGCTGTAATCTTGGATCTGAAACCCCTGCACCACAGGAACCTTCTCTCTTGACAGGAAGCTTTGAATCCAGGCTTCCAGACCGATTTATCCTGGCCTCTCCAGCTTTATGAGTCCGGGGATCTGTCGGTTTCTCAGGGTTAAGTCGAGGCTGCAGAGTCCTGCCATGGGGGATGCCTAGCACATCCACATCTTCTCTAAGACGGGCAGCTGCCAGGCGTGGGTCTGGAGGAGACAGAGCAGAGGATGTATGGTCTGAAGAGGTGGAGAGGTTGCGGTTCAACTGGGCATCTGCGATAAGGGGTGGCAGAGGAAGATTAATAGAGGGTTCCTGCTTAGGAATCAGCAGTGGAATGAGATCCTCGGGTGCCCACACAACACTGTGAGCGAAAGCTGGCCGCTGAAGGAGGATGTCCACCCGGATGTGGCTAAACTGTTTGATTTGGCAACGAGGGTCACGCAGCATAGCTCCAGGACCAGGATCAAGCGGGATAAGGGCAGCTCGCTCCCTCAGCTCACGCTCTCCCTCCTCATCCTCCTCCCCAGCAGAAGGCTTCTGAGCCACAGAGGAGCTAGGGTGTGGGTGGTGGTGAGGACCTGCCTTGGATTGCATAGGCTCTATAGGTGGCTTAGCCTTGTGGGTATCTCGGGCTAATCTGGGGTCAATCACAGCTTCAGCTTCTCTTCTGGTGTCTGAAACGTGCTGTCGAGGGTCAATCAGAGCCCTTTCCTTGTGAAGCCTAGGGTCAATCAAGGGGGCCGCGGGCACGCCAGACTGCTGAAGCTTAGCCTGTTGGGACTGTTGTGGCTGCAGCATTTCATTCTGCTTTTTAAGAGTCTTCAAGATAGCTGTTACACTGCTGCCATCATCATCATCACTGGAATACCAATTTGTGGTTTCATCTGAAACAGGGAATACATTTTTACCGATAAAATGCCTGCTCAGATTGTATATGCAAATAAACCAATGCATATACACACTGTATTTCCTCCCTCACCTTTGTCTCTGCTGAGTGGTGTAGAGTCCTGTCTCTCAGTTCTGTAGGAGTCAGAGGCTTGTTGATTTTGATTCAGGTGTAGAAGCAAAGCTTTCTGGACAGCTGGCAAAATGTCCTGCAGGCCGCTGTGGGACTCGGCACTGCCTCCCTGGTGCTGCTGGGAGTCCTGCATGGACTCTGACTGGCCTCCGTCTGGGGAAAGAAGAAGATTTGGAGCACTGTATGTCAGGGATTCAGTAACCACGTTCAATCAAAAATAAAATTATACTCACCCCTTGTGATTAGAGCACATTTTAATGTTAAGCGTATAATCCAACTATTCAAACCTTCATGAAGGTGGTGCCCACAGATTCGATATATACTATGGTGGTGACGTTTATGATCAGTAAACATATAGATATAACTTTTTAGTAGAATATTTATTTGTTGTAGCTGGTCACTTCCAAGCTGCTGCTCTGCACTGCTAAAATCCTGATTTATAACCGTGACATCATCTGACAAAATCATCATACACATAAGCTAAAGACAACGGGTGTGCTGTGATTTCGGCTATATTTACATGTAAAACGATCACTCGGAGAGAAAGTTAGACGTGACTGAATGTGCTGCTCCTCTCCGCCACTCACTGAACAGAGTAGCCGCAGAGAGAGAGAGAGAGAGAGAGAGAGGTGTACCTGCAGCAGACCTCACACTCTCTTCTATGGAAAGTAGCTAAAGTTTGCCCAAAAAGTCGCTAGATTTGACGCTAGGTGCTTTTTTGAAAGAAAAAAACAAAACAAAAAAAACAAGTCTGTAAAGGAGTGGAAAAGTGGACCAAAGCGCTCTCGGTCACAATGAGTGAATGAATAGCGGGAGGAGGAGGGGGAGGGGCTGCAGCGGGGAGTCATGTTTTGAGTGAAAGTATTGTATTCATGTTCTATGAAAAATAAACACTTTAAAGTTTTTAGCGATTTTGTATTTATTGACTTTTTATAATTCAAGCACTTTTTAAGCACCACTAGATATAAAATAGCTGTTTTCAAGGTACTTTCCAGTACTTAAATTTTTTATTTTTTTTTTAAAGCCAAATTCAAGCACCTTGTACAAACCCTGAAATAAGCATTCCATCTAACCGACTTAGTAAGCTTTAGCTAGCACACTGAGCGCAGTGTCTGAGCTATGTTTGCACCCATGCAAAATCATACACAATACACACATACATACGAAAATCATACAACCATGAGATCATGCGGGTAAAATTTAAATATAAACGTGTGTTGCCATAAGAAATCATGGCTCGTATGCAAGAATAAAAACTGCTGATAGAAGTATAACTGCAAATTAATCGGCAACTTTTTCTGGATGTTTTAAGTGGAATCACAAGTATTACTGAGTGATACTGAGCTTAAAAGGGTTTGTTGAGTGTCACGTTTGACTGCATGTTAGAAATATGGCTAGGTCAAAAGAATCATCCAAAAAGTTAAGAGAAGAGATCATCGCCCTTCACAAACAAGGAACAAGATACAAAAAGATAGCGAAGGCACTGAATGTTCCTAGAGACACAGTTGGAAGCATAGTTCGCAAGTTCAAAACTTAAGCTGCTAACGTAACTTATTTAAGCTGCTAACTGCCTTTACTAATATATTTGTAGCCAAGCCCAATCTTGACTTTTTTTATACTACTCTTATTTGTACAATACGTATATACAGTATCTCACAAAAGTGAGTACACCCCTCACATTTTTGTAAATATTTTATTATATCTTTTCATGGGACAACACTGACGAAATGACACTTTGCTACAATGTAAAGTAGTGAGTGTACAGCTTGTATAACAGTGTAAATTTGCTGTCCTCTCAAAATAACTCAACACACAGCCATTAATGTCTAAACCGCTGGCAACAAAAGTGAGTACACCCCTAAGTGAAAATGTCCAAATTGGGCCCAATTAGCCATTTTCCCTCCCCGGTGTCATGTGACTCGTTAGTGTTACAAGGTCTCAGGTGTGAATGGGGAGCAGGTGTGTTAAGTTTGGTGTTATCGCTCTCACACTCTCTCATACTGGTCACTGGAAGTTCAACATGGCACCTCATGGCAAAGAACTCTCTGAGGATCTGAAAAAAAGAATTGTCGCTCTACATAAAGATGGCCTAGGCTATAAGAAGATTGCCAACACCCTGAAACTGAGCTGCAGCACGGTGGCCAAGACCATACAGCGGTTTAACAGGACAGGTTCCACTCAGAACAGGCCTCGCCATGGTCCACCAAAGAAGTTGAGTGCACGTGCTCAGCATCATATCCAGAGGTTGGCTTTGCAGAATAGACGTATGAGTGCTGCCAGCATTGCTGCAGAGGTTGAAGGGGTGAGGGGTCAGCCTGTCAGTGCTCAGACCATACGCCGCACACTGCATCAAATTGGTCTGCATGGCTGTCGTCCCAGAAGGAAGCCTCTTCTGAAGATGATGCACAAGAAAGCCCGCAAACAGTTTGCTGAAGACAAGCAGACTAAGGACATGGATTACTGGAACCATGTCCTGTGGTCTGATGAGACCAAGATAAACTTATTTGGTTCAGATGGTGTCAAGCGTGTGTGGCAGCAACCAGGTGAGGAGTACAAAGACAAGTGTGTCTTGCCTACAGTCAAGCATGGTGGTGGGAGTGTCATGGTCTGGGGCTGCATGAGTGCTGCCGGCACTGGGGAGCTAATGCCAACATGTACTGTGACATACTGAAGCAGAGCATGATCCCCTCCCTTCGGAAACTGGGCCGCAGGGCAGTATTCCAACATGATAACAACCCCAAACACACCTCCAAGACGACAACTGCCTTGCTAAAGAAGCTGAGGGTAAAGGTGATGGACTGGCCAAGCATGTCTCCAGACCTAAACCCTATTGAGCATCTGTGGGGCATCCTCGAACGGAAGGTGGAGGAGCGCAAGGTCTCTAACATCCACCAGCTCTGTGATGTCATCATGGAGGAGTGGAAGAGGACTCCAGTGGCAACCTGTGAAGCTCTGGTGAACTCCATGCCCAACAGGGTTAAGGCAGTGCTGGAAAATAATGGTGGCCACACAAAATATTGACACTTTGGGCCCAATTTGGACATTTTCACTTAGGGGTGTACTCACTTTTGTTGCCAGCGGTTTAGACATTAATGGCTGTGTGTTGAGTTATTTTGAGGGGACAGCAAATTTACACTGTTATACAAGCTGTACACTCACTACTTTACATTGTAGCAAAGTGTCATTTCTTCAGTGTTGTCCCATGAAAAGATATAATAAAAATATTTACAAAAATGTGAGGGGTGTACTCACTTTTGTGAGATACTGTATATATGAAATTTAAATATTATTTTTTGTGAAATATCATGTTGTTTAAAATGATACCTTTTTAGTTTTCCTTTCCAAAAACAGCAACATCATCATTTGTCTTTACTTACATGTTACTCGTTGCTGATAGATGGCCTACTGCCCAGCCCTAATCAACAGCTTTCTTTCTAAAGGAAAAGGGAAATGTAAAAAAAAATTTTAAAAATAAAAAAAAAATACTAATGAAGTTTCATTCCTACCTGCTAAACCAAGTGGCTGGACACTGAACAAGCTTTTGAAAAACTCTGAGGGCATCTGACTGATAGCTTGAAAGGGTGCATTCATCTGTCCGGCAGCCAAAGACTTGAATGGTGCCCCCTGCTGGTTCATCTGAGGAGTTGTATTCTGATGGAAGACTGGGGGCTGACCTTGCAGTCCTGTGGGTGGCATGGGAATGCCCTGGCCAAAGCCCTGAGGTGGCGCTGGTGTTGGGGGGCTCTGGGGAAGGCCTGGGCCTGGGAAGTGAAGAGCAGGACCACCCATGGATCCAGGGGAGCCTGGAGGTGCCAATATAGATTGACTGTGGCCTGGGGACATCATGTTTCCAGTTTCCATGTCCTCCTGAGCAGAGCATCCACTACCCTGAAACTGTCCAGACGGGGGAGAGGTGCTATTGTAGAAATTGGGCCTAAAATAGAAAATAAGCATCACCACAAAAAAACAAAAGCAAAAAAAAATAAAATAATTAATTGTAATACTGACATGTTTACAATGTTGTAAGTCCCAACAGTTCATTCTAATTTATCACAGACATATAGAAAACAAAGTACCTTAGAGCAATCTTCTGTGCCAGGTCCACAGTTGGCTGGACTTTGATTTCAAATAGAGAGGGGATCTTCTTGCTGCCATCCTGGGGACTCCCTGAGCCAGGTGTTGGCAAGAGCCCTACACCAGGAGGTGGTTTAGGCAAAGGAACTATGCCTTGCTTCCTCAGGTCCTCCAGCTCCTGCACTTCCTCATTGGCATGCTCCTCATCTGTGTTCAAAATCTGAAAACGTCAATGTAACACAGTATACAAGCAAATGTCAAATGATCAGTCATCTTAAAGATCACATCAACAAATGGTCAGATGCATAAACAGTGCAGATGCATAAACTCTTACCTTGTCTAACAATTCTTTTGTGACCTCAGTTAAAGGATCATGAGAGAATTTGCAGTGGTCTCCTTGGTAGCACTTTGCTCCAGTGTGGAAGAACTTACAGGGATATTCATGTGAAATACTGTGTAAAGGGTCAATACCAGGAAAGAAAAAGGGCACAACTCTATATTTATTTCAAAAACACTAATAAAATTTACACTAAATGAATAGTTCTGTTGATGTTTATTTTTAAAGGATATTGTGCATGTAGATGCAGTTCTCTCCTTTAGTGCAGTATCCCTGGACATAGAACTTGCAAAGTTCTTTCTTCTTCTCTGGGACTACATTGTCATGTTCAAACTTGCATTGATCCCCCTATGAAAAGCCAATAACAGTCAGTAACATCTAAAAGCCAAGTCAGGAAACATGCCATGCACATCTCATACACGTAAAATGCAAAGACTTACTTTGATGCATCTACCCTCAATGAAATATTTACAGATGTTTCTCCCATTGTGCTCAACCGTGTGTTGATTGATGAACTCTTGACTCATGATCGGACGTTTTTTCTGGAAACATTGTTGGCCTTGCAGTTCCTGCAGGGTCATGAATATACTTCTTAAACACAGTTACTGAATATGAAACGCTATCAAATGCCATTAGAGAGCCTCACCCCTTTCGATCCACCTCCACTTTCTCCTGGCTCTCCACCTCTGCCCCGGCCACGGCCCCAGTTTTTGCCCTTCAGTTTCTTGTTCTTGTTTAGCACACCACGCCCCCTGCCCATACATCCTCCACCACGCCCCCGACCACGTGGGCCACTAACTGAAACAGTTGAGTGAAAGAGAAATGGAACCAATGAAAATAAATCTGATGGACGGCAAACAACACGGTGCTGTCGACTTGACTTACTATTATTACACATTCAGTATGAATCTGAAGGCATTCATAATGATTGGACAGACCTTAAAATGGACAGGTAAGCGCTGTAAAATTTGAAAGTGACAAAAAACTGAAAGTGAAATGAAAAGAACATACATTGCAGCCCTTTCATGCTGGACTTTGACCCCTGCTCTTTAGATGACCCTGCTTTGCTGGATGCGGTGACCTCTTTGGCTTGTTTGTATTTGGAAAGCTCCTCACAAAAGTCATCCTGATCTTCATCATAATCATATTTCTCTTCACTCTCACTGTTTTTGCGCTGTGCCGATCTTGGTGGTTTTCCATGACCTCCACTAGGTTCGTGTTCACGCTAGACACAAGCAGGTGCACAACAACAAGTGGTTAGACAGGGGACAGTGATGCAATTAGTCTTCTAAATCTAAATGCAATAACTGACTTCTAAGTGAACTGAAATTTACCTGTGCAAACCGACCATCGTAGTCCCGGTAAGAGCTTTTGTTCTTTTTGCTCTTGTGTCTGTCTTGATGTTCATGATCAGTATTGTAGCTGTCAGAACTAGAACCACTAGATGGAGAGTGGTGCTGAGAGACAGTAAGAAATGAGAAATCAGAAAAGTGCCAGAGGAAACACCTTTACAAAGACAGAATATGTTATTTTTAGAGAAGGAAGTTGGGAATATACCTTCTGCCTGTCCCTTCGCCTTCTTTTTGACTTTCGTTTCTCTTTGATTTTCCTGTGTCTCTTATGAGCGTGCCGATGCGATTTGTCGTCTTTCTCCCGTGCTTTTTCCTTTTCTCTGTCTTTTTCTAAGTCTTCAGGCTCCACCTTAGTTTCCTTTTCATCTTCAATCCCAATCCCTTCATCGTCAATTTCTCCATCCTCCAATTCACCGTCCTCCCTTTAAAAAGAAAATCAAGTGTTTTCAACAATCATATTGAGAACAGTACATTCTGGGTCAAACAAACAACTGTGCATGCATATTCCAGCAAACTAGGGTGCCAATACAACTGCAACAGTCGGTAGGAGTTGGACCAGTACTAAAACAGAAATGAAATCTACCTGTTAATACAATATCTTTTAAAGCATTCTCACAATACACGGTATCTTCTAAAGCGTTCTCAAATTGTCATGTCAACATAACAGCCTTGGGAGCTGTGTCTTGGAGGAAATAGCTCAGCTTTGACTGGGTGTCCAAAATGAAAGTCATCTGGCAGACTGTGGCCCAGATGTGGACCCAGCAAAGTTTTTCAGCAGACTGAACTGAGCACTTGAACATCCTGTAACATCGAGTCGATCAACATATGAGGGGAAGAGAAAAAACAGCCCACTTTTCTAAATTTTCACATGGCTTCCCTAAGACCTCGGTTGCAACTTATCCAATCACATACACTACATGGACAAAAGTTTGTGGACGCCTGACCATTACACTCATACGTGCTTGTTGAACATCCCATTCGGAAATTAGTCCCCTCTTTGCTGTTATAATAACCTCCACTCTCCTGGGAAGGCTTTCCACTAGATTTTGGAGCGTGGATGTGGGGATTTGCGCTCATTCAGCTACAAGAGCATTAGTGAGGTCAGGCACTGATGTCAGGTGAGGAGGCCTGGAGCGTGGTCTGCATTCCAATTAATAGCAAAGGTGTTCAGTGGGGTTGAGGCCAGGGCTCTGTGCAGGCCACTCGAGAGCTTCCATTCCAAACTTGGCAAACCATGTCTTCATGGACCTCGATTTGTGCATGGGGCATTATCATGCTGGAACATTTTTGGGGCTCTTAATTCCAGTGAAGGGAAATTGTAATTTTGCAGCATAGAAAGACATCCTACACAATTGTGTGCTTCCAACTTTGAGGCAACAGTTTAGGGAAGGCTCACATATGGGTGTGATGGTCAGGTGTCCACATACTATTGGCCATATAATGTACAGGACCAGACATTTTTGTTTAACCATCTCTGACCTGCTTATGGAAGTAACATCGCAAATTTTAGAATACCCCCTGTATTAAAGTATAAGTAAACATTTATTATTATTATTATTATTATTATTACTACCACTACTTCAGTTTCTAAGAAAAGCTACGCTTTTAGGAACTAAAATTTTAGACTTAATTTGGCTTTGTAAAGAAATTTCTGGTGACGACTGTTCTACAAAGGAAGACGTTTATGTGTCCTGTGGTTGTACGGACTGCCACCAGAACCATCTTTAATTATCACTCAAATAATTCACTAGTTGAATGGCTTCCAACACACATATCATAATGTAACGGACAATAATATGCTTTCTGGATAACCTATTCATATGAAACAAAAATACTTTATAAATACCAATGATCTATTTTCTAATTACTGTACGTAGGTTTTAGACATTTTTGGGTGGACCGACTGCTTTTACTGCTGTGTTTGTTAAACTGGCTCCTTACACGACACGATCTTTACAAGCAGACGCCAAGACAAGGACCGCCTCACATATAATCAATCCAAAATGACGTGTTGGTAAAAAAAAAAACTCCACTATATCTTGTGAGAAAAGAGTGATTGTACTTTTCCTTCAGTATGGAGACACTCCAGAAAGCTGTATTTTCGATCGGATCCTGCCGAAACCAAATCAAAGCCAAGTCGTGTAAAACATGGATGACATTTATAAAGAGAAGCGATGCTTCTGTGGACTTTTAAGCAAGTTATTGAGGTCCTAGCACAGGTATGACCCACAGACACGCAATCAAGCACAACTTGCACGGCCACAAGCACCGTAACGGAAAGTCTCATGACAAAAGTCAAAGCGGTCAGTTTACATGAACAGTATGAGGTGTTCGTAGTACGAATGAACCGTTTGGTGCAACAACTCTGCATACGTTGTGGCGACACGTCAATCTCTGCAACTTATTCAGAGATCACTCATAATTACTAAAAGATGCCTTTCGGCAACACGTCAGGAAAGGTCATCTCGTCGGAACAGACCTTTAGAAACCCCTGGAGCTTACAGACTCCTTCTTTAAGTTTATTTAATGATGAATGAATAAACAAGAGGTCTAGCCTTACCTGGAATAATTCTAAGACACAAGATACACATTTTAACTGAAACCTATTTGTTTGATCAAATTCCTACTTCCTTCATCACCTACATTACTACCAGGACACGTACTAATCCCTCACAACTCATTTCCTCAATTAAAGACACAGCATTTCACTGCCATATACAAGGGAACCCCTCCTGGACTTTTCCCTGCATCAGAGGGAGGTCCTGGGAAGGGGCGGGGCTAATCTGATCCACGGTACGTCAGTGGGAGGGGTTTCCAGCACGTAATCAAATATTCAAACAGCTTAGAACCAGCTCATAGCAAAACACTTGTAACGAGGACAGTGTCCTGCGAAACGGCTCGTATTCTGGAGATTAACCGCCAGTACAACATTATAAATAAGGGGAAAGCAATGGGGGGGGGGGAATGGACCAGATGAGCAGGGCGTGAACACATGAATCACTGGCTTTGTTAAACTGACAGTTGTGCTAGGAAAATGAACGCGCATGCAGTAAAAGATGGACTGGGGGCAGGCCTGTTGCAATGAGCTACGAAATCAAGCCAATGCCCTAAACGTTGGAAAACTCGAGTGAAATGAAAACAGCCACTGAAGAAAAAGAAAAAAAAAAAAAAAAGTACAAATAAACTCCTGCACAGAAGCAGATAAGAACGTTACTCGACCTTTCATCCCCTGCCAGCTCAGAGTCTGTCATGTTTTTGTCAAGGACAGGGGTTGGGGGACAGGAGAAGAGGCTCACAAAAGCCATGATGGTTAGAAACGGATTTGCCCTTCTCCGCAACAAGAGTGAGATGCATTCAGTCACTCATGGAGACGTTGGCTTGTTGTGAGAGATGATGACGGATTGTATTAGCTAGTCTGAAAAAAACACTCACGGATACACGTCTCAACAATGAGACGGTTAACAGACATTATCCTCTCTCATGTCAATGCTGATATTTTTACGCTGTAAACACAGCTTTGATACCGCAGGTTTGTTAACGTCCCGTCGGCTGACAGCTGTCTTGGTGCGATACTGCAGACGGAGTGTGGAACAGAAACTGTTATGATTTTCGATGCGGTCAGTATCTCCTTCAGACATGGCGCCCGTTAAGAGTTTTACGCAAAATGGCTGCGAAGACGGTGAACAAGAAGAAAGTTCCCGCCCACTTACAGTTTGACCAATCGGAATCCTGGCTCGTGTTGCAGCGGACCCGGAACACTCGTCTGATTGGTCAGAGTACTGGCGCCCTGGAGTTTGTCACAATTTTGCCTCACAGTATTGGCTGTCAAGGCTGTCAAACACGCATGTTCGTACTTGGAACAGAAACCAGCCAATATCAATTCACAGCTGAGCTCATATAACTTACATCTTCCCCTCTGTTTTAGACATATTCTCAGGCAGTACTCTCAAATGTGTTGTTTTATATTTGCAGCTGAAATTATTCTATAACAAGTACTTTTTTGACAGGGTGCCTCGTATAAAATGTGTGTGACGCTACTTTTTTGCCACTAGGTGTCACCCGTTTCAACCCAGCCACAAGAATGTTGCCAAGTGCAGGTGCCGATAATAATTCTTCACATAATTGAAAATGGTTTGTTATTATAATGACGGTCGCTAATAATAGCCCTGCGTTATCATTCTTTAAATATAATTCATTAACAGTTCGTGCGGTATCAGTTCACGGTTAGAAATCAGTGTGGAGTGATTGAGTCAGGTCACGTGACCAATTAAATCCCTACTCAACTTGAGCATATGTATGAACGTGTACCTGTAATGTATGAGTAAAGTTTAAGTGGCCTAAAATCTTGATGATGAGTGAACATTTCGTGTGGTGTTCCCTCATTGAGGGAAGTTTTGTTTTATTTTAATGTTGCCTTTTTTCCATAGTATCAAGGAAAAGTGCGTTAAAGTGCTCATTTCAGACCCCAGCGTTCAGAGCTGGGACTCTCTCTCTCTCTCTCTCTCTCTCTCTCTGTGTGTGTGTGTGTGTGTGTGTGTGTGTGTATATTAGAGGACCGGTGAGTCCTGCACACTTCTGAGACTCCAGCAGGTTGCGTCTCCATCGCTCCTGAGCAAGCGTACTTCCTGGCTGTGCCTCCATTTGACAAGAGGACAACATCTGCACATCAGCTGGGGAAAAAAAAGCAACAACAACAAAAAAGGCACGAGCGCTGTGTGAGGCTGTGGTTTACAGAGCGTCTGTCTTGGCACTTTGGATTCGAAAACACCCAAAGTCCCTCTTCAGACCCCGAGACAAGTGCTCAGGCAGTGGATTTGGGAGAATGACTCCCTCACATCAGTGCCGTGCTGTTTTGTTTCTGTCGCTGTTGGCTTTATATAGTTGTAACGACGGGATGCAGGTCAGTGAAACATCTTTCTCTGCCTGTGCGCGTGCGCGCGCGCGCGCGTGTGTGTAAACATGTTTTAGTCACACTTTAGTCACAAGTTATATGTCAATAATCATGATTAAATAACCGTACCGCTCTTAAATGTTCCATTTTGAACCATACAGGTGTTCTTTCAGAAAGGTTTGGAAACTAAGAACTCCTGAAAAACTCTCATTAACGGGGAAAGTGTCTGGTAAAATCTCCAAATGATTCATTTCTTAATAGCTACAACCCGTTAGTCTGGTACACTTTTTTGAAAAGATTTCTTAACAGGTTCTTTAGGAGTTTATTTGATGATTTATATGTTCTTAGACTCCTAAAAGGGTTCAACTTGAAACCCTTTCCGATCCCTTTTTGAACTCTTGGGGGGAAAACAGTTGTGGGGTTCACCTAAAACCTACTGTACAAACCCAGAAGACAGCCAAAGAGCCCTCAAGGGGTCTACATTTTCTAAGCATGTAGGCTGTAGATATTTTGGTAGCAGTGATCCTTTTTGACCGTAGTCTTTAGCTGATGTAGGGCCTTACACTCTAAGAAAAAAGGTTAAATCTGGCGACCTAGAGTTCTTTGGTTCACATGTGGTGAGCTTTTTGAAAGTTAGGTGTATAAGCTTGTCTCAGGTTTACCTTTTGAGAATAGATTTCATTAGTAAGCTGGAACAGTCACCCATTCCTCAGTCACCCTTTATTCTAAGAGTATAATAATGAACAAATCCTGTAATATGGGTCATGTAAAGCCTGTCTGGAAAGAAGTCAACCAAGTACCATACCTAATATCATACCCAAAGTGATCGTATGATGCTGTACAATGTATTTCAATTACAAATACAGTAAAGAATTTCTCTCTCTCTCTCTCTGTCTCTCTCTCTCTCTCTCTCTCTGTGTCTCTCTCTCTCTCTATCTCTCGCACTCTGTACAATTGACACCTCATGTGTTTCTGTCATATGTTATGAATCTATAAATAAGTGGACGTTTAACTGCTGCCAGTATATACAGAATTTCTAAACTAACTATATGTGTATATATATAAATCCTGTAGTGGTTACGAAGGTGTAAAATCCAGAAGTTTCACCATTTGCCATGGCTAAGTGAATATCTTGCAAGGTTTTGAAATTCCAAATGTTGGTCACTGACTGTAAATGCCACCCTTTTCTGTTTTTATAATGGTAATGAAACATTGTAATTCAATGCCATTGCATTCCCTTCCTCTGTGTCTTCCTGCCATGAAAAATATACAAGAGACCAGCTTCTACTCTTGAAGACATCTGTGCAACAGCTTTTGGCTTAGCTGTCACCCGTCCCTGGTAGAGAGGAAGACGGGCAGGGAGAGAAAAGGACTTGTGATACTTGCTGGCCCCCAACTTTCTTGGGCTCAGGGTCTTGTTGATATTAGACCCTGATTGTTCATGTTCATGCTCTGGGGAGTCATCATCCTTGCATGTGTTGGTGTTCAGATGACTCTGGGGTGACCATCTGGTTGAACTTGAGAGTTCTGTCCAAGGCAGTGCAGTGGTCATCTTCAAATACCATTCCAGTTAGTCTAAAGGTGTATCACGTCCTTATGACATCATGACATATATGTTCTCCAGATGACTCTCACTGATTCTTACTCACGTAAGTAACTGTGGTTCTATGAAGCCTTGATAACTGCTATGTTTCCTTGTCATTCTGGGATCAACCGAGAAGGTTCCAGGTAAAGATGGCTCTATGAAAGCAGTATTTATTGCAAACACTACATCGTACATCACTATGTGGGCACACATACACAAAAAAGGTGTTATTCAGGGTTTATATGAAAACAAATACTAGCAGAAGCCATCACACTTCTGTTAAAAATGATAAACTCCTCCCGTAGCATTAGCTATATACTAGAACCACTGATTAAAAGAAACCAGACCTTGACCTGAACAAGTCTCTTCTTTATCTTAAAGGTCATAGAAAAGGCTGTAGCTCAACAGCTAAGCTAATAGGAATCACATGCCTGAAATCATCATTATGATATTATATAGTTTTGTTAAATAGCTTTTCTCTTAGGAAAAGGTGCAGATCTGGGGGTTTCGTTGGTATAGAGAGTTTTGGAAGACGGACAAGTTTTAGAAGTTTTGGAAGCTGTCTCCCTCTCTCTCATGCAGTCACTCAGGTTTGTTGATGGTGGAGTGGCAGGATGCTTCATGTCCCAGGGTGCCCTCGTGTTTGTGTTACTTTCTGTCTCTCCCCAATAATTATGCTGTCATAGCTAAGACTTGCCGGAGTCCTTGCTTACACTGTGATCCCAATGTGCACACTTTGGATGTGTGCAAACAACTGTAGGATAAGAGCATAACTAATAATTAGGGATGGCAGGATACCTCTTTTTCTTTTCCAATACCGATACCAACACTGTTACCTTAAGTATCATCCGATACTGATACCAATCCTTTAAAAACTACTAAGCATTGCATTTTTTTTTTTACCTAAAGCACTTAACAGTTAAACTCTTTCACACAAAATCACTTGCATTGTAAATGTAATAAAAAGAATACAACTTAATTTCCATAAAAGTTGGGATTTTTTTCTAAAATGCAATAAAAACAAAAATCTGTGATTTGTCAAGTCTGACAAACTGACAAAAGTACAAAAAAATGTTTTCAATGACCGACTTAATTGTATTTTGTAAATATAAACAAATTTAGAATTTAATGCCTTCAACACACTCAAAAAAAGTTGGGACAGAGGCAAAATAAGACTGAAAAGTTTATAGAATATTCAAGTAACACCATTTTGGAGGATCAGGTTAATTGGTAACAGGGGAGGGTATCAGGATTGGACATAAAAGGAGCATCCACCAAAAGCTCAGTCTTTGCAAGCAAGGATGGGTCGTGGCTCACCACTTTGTGCCAAACTTCGTGAGAGAATTGTCAGTCAGATCAAAAAGAACATTGCTCAATGCAAGATTGCAAATAATTTAGGTCTTTCACCATCTACAGTGGATAATATTCAGGGAATCCAGAGAAATCTCATTGCATAAAGGGCAAGGCCGGAAACCACTGTTGAATGTGCATGACCTTCGAGCCCTCAGGTGGCATTGCCTGAGAAATCATCATGCTACTGTGATAAATATAACCACATGGGCTCAGGAATACTTCAGAAAACCATTGTCACTTAAGACAGTCCCCCGCTGCATCTGGAAATGCAACCCGAATCTTTATTATGCAAGGAGGAAGCCACACATCAACTCTATGCAGAAACGCTGCCGAGTTCTCTGGGCCCGAGCTCATCTCAGATGGACTGAAAGGCAGTGGAAACGTGTGCTGTGGTCAGATGAGTCCACGTTTCAGCTTGTTTTGGGGAAAAACAGATGCTGAGTTCTCGGTGCCAAAGATGAAAAAGACCAACCAGACTGTTATAAGCGAAAGGTACAAAAGCCAGCGTCTGTGATGGTATGGGGGTGCATCAGTGCCCACGGCATGGGTGACTTGCATATGTGTGAAGGTACCATTGACGCAGAGGCGTATATTGGGATTTTAGAGAGACACATGCTTCCTTCAAGGCAACGTCTTTTCCCAGGAAGTCCACGGTTATTTCAGCAGGACAATGCCAGGCCTCATTCTGCATGTGCTACAAAAGCATGGCTTCGTAGACACAGAATGCGTGTGCTTGACTGGCCTGCCAGCAGTCCAGATCTGTCTCCTATGGCGCATCATGAAGAGGAGAATCAGACAATGGCGACCGAGGACTGTTGAGCAGCTGAAGTCTTGTATCAAGCAAGAATGGCAAAAATTCTACTTGCAAAACTGCAACAATTAGTATCCTCAGTTCCCAAACAATTAAAAAGTGTAATTAAAAGGAATGGTGACGTAACACAGTGGTAAACATGCCTCTGTCCCAACTTTTTTTTGAGTGTTTTGAAGGCATCAAATTCTAAATTTGTTTATATTTACAAAATATAATTAAGTTGGTCAGTGAAAACATTGAATATCTTTTCTATGTACTTTTGTCAGTTAATTAAAGTTTCAAGAGACTTGACTAATCACAGATTTTTGTTGTTTTAGAAAAGATTCCAACATTTATGGAAATGAGGTTGTAAAATCAAGCCTAACAAAAGAAAAAAAAAAACTCTTTATATGTAAACATTTCCAGTTCCAAAAATAAATTTCTTTTTTGCAAATCCAATTTCAATCTTTCACAATTGTTAGAGGATCCAATATCTGATATGTTTTCATTGATATCCAATCCACCATTCTTTCATGGTATTGGCCTAGTACCGGCACTGAGTATCAAATCAGTGCCATCTCTACCAATAATCTGTTCTCTCTCTCTCTCTCTCTCTGTCTCTGTCTGTCTGTCTGTCTGTCTGTCGAGCTGCATGTGCACTTCTACAGCTGTGGCTTCTTTCACCATCCTGACATAACTGATTCATGCTGATACTTCGTCTGCTCTGAGTTTCTGCACTTGCAACCTATCTCTTGTACTGTTGTGAATGGTCCGACATGGATACCCTAAAGATTTGCATTTCCCCCAAAAATAATTTATGCCCAAAACCAACCCTTACTTCAGTGGATAATCTCACCTGGATACTATAGATTTTAAGTTCTAAGAACTGCTGCTGTAATTATAAACACTTTCCTGTGCTCATCCCTGGACTCATATTTACAATATACTCCTACTGTACTGTCATTTCAGTGCATTAGTACTGTTTGCCTTTACTCTTGTATACTCCTGTATACTGTAATGATTTATAATCCCACTATCTGGTGTCAACCAGAATAACACATAAAAAAAATACATGTTTTCCTTTATTGGGTGGAACTGGTGTCAATTCTCAATTACTTTTGGAATTAAACATGACATCTTGAATTCTGTGAACAAAGATTAGTTTGTTGTGAGGACTGAGTGTTGTGTGCATGTTTCTTGCCTTGTGGTTTGCATGAGAATAGACATACCTATAGCCTACAGAATCTGCAGACCTTGACCAACCAGCGAATCTTGTTATTTAACTGTCTAAAATGATTTGACTATTTATTCTGGAAAAGAAACATGAAGAAATTGAACAGAGTCCGAACACATTTTTTTTCTAACGCCAGCTAGACAGCTAGCAGAAGCAAGCTAGATAGCTAAGAACAGCCACCAAATCAGCGCATAGTTTTCAACAAACTTCAAAGACAACATTAAGATATTACTCATATTTGAATAGTGGCAAGTGATAGTTTTTGTTTTGTTTTTTGTTTTTTGTTTTTTTAATATATACATAGCTGATCCGATTTAGTTGGTAATTAGACCAGCCAGCTAATTCTTGCCTTTTCAGTTAAAGGGTAGCAAGACATAACCTAGACTACTTAAAACTAGCCAGGTACTAGCTAGCATTGTTGTGTAGTTAACAGGAAAATTGTATTAGTAGACCAGATGACCTCATATGCAATCATTAATCTTCTTTAGAAGCTAAATATAAATATATATATATATATTACTGGTCATCTGTCATGCATTTTATTTTCTTCATGCAATGCAGCATTTTTCTTTTTATTTAATTGTGCAATTATGTTGTGGGTTTATTATAATATATACTGTATGTTATTTACACATTCAAATTTTTGTGAAAAAAAAAAGATTTGTTTGGTCTTGTTTCTCGATATAAACAACATTCTAAAAATAGTCATATTGTATTGATGGGTAAAGAAATAGTTGTGTTTAAGTTGAAAATAAAATAAATAAAATAATTCTTCAGCTAAAAGCAGTTCATTTTGTTAAAATTGGGACATTTTGCTCTAAGCATTAAAATTAAGATACTTGAGTATCTGAATACAATAGGCTTTCTGAGTTTGCCCAATATAATTATATTCATCAACTGACTGAGGTTGAAGTTGATTCAGTTTTTATATCTATGTTCATGTTTCTTTTTTTTATTAGAACAAAATATGGGAATACAACAACATAAATACAGGACAAACAAAACAATAAACCAAGAACAAACAAAACAGGTTTTACATGTGATTATGTGAAGTGTAGGTGTGAGGTTGTGTTGTGCGTGTGTATATCTCTATTCATTATGTATGTAAATATATATATATATGTAAGGCAAGCTGTGGAACAAAGAGTAGAGAGAGGAGAGAAAAGAAAAAAATATGTATATATAATGAACTACAACAACAAAAAAATTCAGGGGAAGAGGCATACCGAGGAGATACGGGTACTGGCCACCATTGGGGGGTATCAGAGTAGGACAGTAAGACACCCCCAGCCAGGACACAGCACTCTGATGCATGTTGATGACCGAGACCAGCATGCATGTGGCCTGCAGGTTGCCCTCAAACCCCACCGGGAGGGCCAACCCACTGCACAATCTGCTTCAAAATCTCTCCCAAGCCCCACGGGGGGAGCCAGCCCACTAGGGAGTCAGTGTAGTCAATGTATGTTTCTTATGCACAGTATTGTGCAAAAGTTTTATTCACCCTAATTTTTTTTAGTACAAACTTTGTTATAGATTTTTTTATTTTATGACGTCTACATTATCAAGTCAGTACAAAGAACATTTTAGATTCCCAAACATTAGTTTTCTAGTAGAAAATTAAATGTTACAGAAAAATGTTTGTATGTCATTAAAGAAAGCAGAATATTACATAAGAGACACTTTTCAGACAGTAAACACAGTGAAGGCTGCTGTCTTTGCATGTGCCTAAAACTTTTGCACAGTACTGTACGCTGATGAGATAGTTCTGGCTCTGTAAAAATGTGTGAAAAATGAATCATCATCTTCTCAAGAAAACAAAAAGAATTATCTGATTATAACTAATAACAACTAATACCAATAACTTGTTCAGCCAAAACGACCATAGAACTACAATCCCCTCCAAAAGTATTGGAACAGCAAGGCCAATTTTATTTTTTTCGCTATACATTGAAGACATTTGAGTTTGAGATCAAAAAATTAATATGGCGAAAGATCAAAATTTCAGCTTTCATTTCCTCATATTTACATTTAGACTAATTTTTCTTTCAAGTGATCAAAAATATTGGAACATGCGACTGATCGGTGTCTCTTGCTGCCCAGGTGTGTCCTGTCAAATTGTTTAAAGAATTAATAGCTCTGAATGTCTACTCTTGGTTTTAGTCCTAGGTTTCACCTGTGAAGGCTGCATTTATTGTTAAAAAGGATAAACCAACATGAAGACCAGAGAGCTGTCTATAGGAGAAAAGCAAGCCATTTTGAAGCTGAAAAAGAGGGGAAATCAGAGCCATTGCACAAGCATTGGGCACAGCCAATACAACAATTTGGAATGTCCTGAAAAAAAAAAAAGAAACCACTGGTGTACTAACAACCCGAGATGGAACAGGTCAGCCAAGGAAAACAGCAGCAGTTGATGACAGAAACATTGTGAGAAATGTGAAGAAAAACCCAAAAACGACAGTTGACATCACCAACAAAGGCCAAATGTGGAAAAAGAAAGGATCTGCTCATCCAAAACATACAAGCTCATGTGAAACGTGGTGGAGGTAGTGTCAGAGCTTGGGCTTGCATAGCTACTTCTGGGACAGGCTCACAATCTTTATTGTTGATGTAACTCATGATGGTAGCAGCAGAATGAATTCAGAAGTTTACAGGAACAATCTGTCTTCCAATTTACAGATAAATGAATCCAATTTAATTGGGAGGAACTTCATCATGCAGCAAGGCAATGACCCAAAACACACCGCCAACTCAACAAAGGACTTCATTGGAGTAAAAAAGTGAAAGGTTTTAGACTGGCCAAGTCAATCACCAGACCTTAACCCAATCGAGCAGTATTTCATCACACACGGGGAGAACATGCAAGCTCGACACAAACAGGGCAGCGTCGGGAATCGAGCCCCTAACCCCGTCGGTGCAAGGCAAACATGCTAATCACTAAGCCACCATGTCCTCTGTCTTACTTAATATTTCTACCTTTTATCTATCTTATCTTTTATCTATCTATACTTAAGTAAATGTACTTTGTTACTATACTTAAATAATATTTTGGTGTGTTTATACTTGAGAATTTAAATATACTATATAGTATACTTGTACTCAGAATTTATTATTATTTTTACTACATTTTACTCCTTTAACTTTTATTTAGACTTTCAAATAACTAATAACACGAGGTCTTAATATTATGTCTTAATGATGTCTTTGAAGTTTGTTGGAAACCATATGCTGATTTGTTGGCTAGCTTGTTTGTGCTAGCTGGTTCTGACTAGCTGGTTGGTTAGACAAAATGTTTTTGGACTCAATTTTTACATGTTTCTTTTCAAGAATTAATAATAAAATCATGTTGGACAGTTAAATAAGAATATTAATAAAGTGAAATTTACTGGCCGGTCAAGGCTTGCAGATTCTGTAGGCTACAACTATGTATATTCTCATGGAAACATGAACATGTACACAACACTATCCTCACAACAGGCTAATCTCTGTTCACAGAATTCAAGATGTCACATTTAATTCCAAATGTAAACAAGAAATTGACACCAGTTCCACACAATAAGGGAAAGAAGTTGTATTGTTTTTTTTTACACTGCATTGAAGAAGGTCCGTCCCTTACAAGTCTGGTGTCTGGTGCCTTGCTCATGTTGTCTCACTGTTGCATTAGGCAGTCCCTCCAGGATTTTGCGATTGCATAAATTAATTGAAAATCAAGCAAACTCCGCAATATTCGGAGGAGCTTGCAATTTTTCAAAATTACCGCAGGTTTTCTGCAGATTTGGGCCAAGACGCATCATGTGACATCATCACAACACGCACTCAGCCAAGGACGATAGCTATAACAATAATGATAACGATATAGTTCTAAAAATCATTCTAAATATATAAGAATAGCAGAATCCACAACGGCAACGTTGTATAACGACAACGGCACAGAGAAACAATATCGTTGGAATCACATTCAGAACAATTTTTTTCCAGCTGATGAACGATACAAACATTGACAGCCAATCAGAATCCATCCTGCTTTAAAAGCTCGAGAATTTAATGCAGCAGACGCCATAACTGCAGCACGCGATTAGAATAAACAGAACGATATTGTGCATTGGTGTGGACACTAATATACAGTGGGTATAGAAAAGAATCACTCCCTTTAAAATAATCTTTTAAACAATAAATTTTGTTGCTTAGCAGCCTGAAATGAAGACAGACACAGTTTTTGTTTTATCCAGCTGTATTTACTCAGTACAACTTATAACATCCAAGTGAAAGATATAACACCAACATGTCAGAAGAAAAAAATTCACAGAATCACTGAGTTGGAAAAAGGATCACCCCCTGGCATTAATTTGCCTTAATTTTTTAATTACAGCCTTTAGTCTGTTGGGATATGTCTCTACTAACTTTGCACAGCTAGACTTTGCAATATTTGCCCACTCTTCTTTGCAGAACTGCTCAAGTTCAGTTAAATTTGATGGGGACCGTTTGTGGACTGCAGTCTTCAAGTCATTCCACAGATTTTCAATGGAGTTTAAGTCTGGGCTCTGACTAGGCCATGCAAGGACATTCACCTTTTTCTCCTTCAACCACTGTGTGGTCAGTTTTGCTGTGTGCTTTGGGTCATTGTCATGTTGGAAGGTAAACCTTCTTCCCATTGACAACTTTCTGGCAGAGGGCAGCAGATTCTCCTCAAGAATGTGACGGTATTTTGCCCCATCCATTTTCCTTCTATCCTGACAAGTGCTCCAGTCCCTGCTGCAGAGAAACACCCCCATAACAGGATATTACCACCTCCATGCTTTACTGTAGGAATGGTGTTATTTGGATGGTGAGCTGTATTGGATTTCCGTCAGACATATCATTTGGTGTTGAGGCCAAATAATTCATCTGACCATAACACCTTTTTCCACGTGGCCTCAGAATCTTGAAGGTGCGTTTTGGCAAAGCTCAGTCGTGGGTGGCTTTTTTCTTGCAACCCTCGCATACAAGCCACATTTGTGGAGAATTTGTGATATTGTTGTCACATGCACACAATGACCACTCTTTGTCATAAATTCGTGAAACTGCTTCAGAGTTGCTGTAGGCCTCTTGGTAGCCTCTCTGACCAGTTTCCTCCTGGCTCTTTCATCCAGTTTGGAGTGACGTCCTGATCCAGGGAGGGTCTGTGTTGTACCAAATACCTTCCACTTCTTAATAATAGACTTCACTGTGCTTCTAGGCATTGATAAAGCCTTTGAATTTTTTTGTATCCATCTCCTGACTTGTGCCTGTCCACAACTTTATCCTGGAGATCTTTTGACAGTGCCTTGCCACCCATAGTTGATGGTTTGCTTCAGTTGCACTACAAAATGCTCAAGGAAAGTTCATGCTGAACTAATCAAAATGACCACGGCTGATCACAGTTGAAAGTCAAATGGCTTTGTGTGCCATTGAGAAGGTGTTTAGCTACACCTTATTGAGTTTACAAGTCATTTTTAGGAAGGGGGGGCTGTGATCCTTTTTCCAGCTCAGTGATTCTGTTTTTTTTTTATTAAAAAAAAAAAAAAAAAAAAAAAAAATTCTGACATGTTGGTGTTATATCTTTCACTTGGATGTTATAAGTTGCACTGAGTAAATACAGGTGGATAAAACAAAAACTGTCCATTTTCATTTTAAAGGGGGGTGATTCTTTTCTATACCCACTGTAGTTATCGTTATAGCTATCTTTATAGTTATCGTTCTTGGTGTGAACGGGCCTTAAATCTGAAAAGCTGCTTTGTGACAATGTTAAAAGTTCTATACAGATAAAATTGAATTGAATTGCACACTGATACTGCTTTATTTCTTTCCCACTAATATTCTGATAAATTCCGCTATTTTCAGAATTTGTGTTGGGATTGGCTAGTAGATCTAACCTGACCTGTGAAATGAGAAAGCAGAAAAATATGTATGCATATAGCTTTTAAAAGCTAATGCAAAGATTTGTGAACTGAACACCAACAAAAAAAAAAGAAGCGAACAAACAAAAACAAAGGTAGCCTTTAGATTCCAGATCAAAGACACATGATGTAGTTTTTATTCTCTAAACTAGCAGTTAACTTTGTTTTCTTATGTGGATATGACTGAGTTAATTATGGAGCTGTTTTGTATAAATACAGTGAAACACAGGATTATTTCAAAATGATCAAATACATACTGTATGCCAAATTAACTCTAATTTAAGTCATATTATTACTCATATTACAATCATCCTGTAATCTTTATTCCTAAGACAGCAAAAAGAATTAGTCTGATTATAATTAGTACACGTTTGGTAATGATTAAGTGGCCACAGATGTAGCAACATTTGCAGCTGCTAATTGTCAGGCTTATTAAGTTTAACAAACACTGTAATCCTCACCTTGTTCTTCTTTTACTGTATGGGACCAGTATGCTCACCCATTTTAGAAGAGAATCAGTCACATCTGGATGTAATCAATCATATGTGCTTCTTAGGTTTCAGAGCTAACCAATGCTTCATTGGGAGTTTCGGTGGTTTTGCCACAGCCTCCATGTCATGAGGATGCCTTTAATTAAGGTATTGGCTATGAAGCAGATGACAGCCTGTGGATTATCTGTTGCCTGATTATATTTATGTGGTTGTTAATATCTCAGGGCTGCATAGACAAGCAGAGAGTGATGAGTGTGCTTCGCCAGATGGAGAAATTCTTAAAGGGACAGGAGATCCGGTTTACAGAGGGTCTCAGAATAATGAAATCCAAGCTTACCAGCCTTCAGAACTCTGTGTCCAAGTTTCCACAAGCAGACCAATCTTCACGTATGTATGCGGTGTTAATGTGCATGTTATTATTTTGTATGAATGCCATTTTAATAATGTGGTCATAAAACACCAAATGTAGAGTTAATGATTTAAAAATGTGAAGACATCTATACATAATACGGGTGTAATGTGATGCCTGTATCTTATCTGTTTAGTGATCAAAATATTCATAGCTGTATTCAAATTCAGATTTAAACTGGGAGTTGGCATGGTTTGTAACAGAAGGTGTTTTTTTGTTGTTGTTTTTGTTTTTTTTGAGGGGTGCAGGGGTTTTGGTATAGTTTTGATTTTTTTTAAATTTTCTTTCATGCTAAAGTCCCCATGAAATCAAAATTGAAATTTTGTGGCTTTTAGTATGAATATGTTAGCCTTAAGGTTATCTATAAGCTAGTGTGCTCCAAAACAATGACAAAATTCGCATTTAGAAGATATATGCATTCAAAACATGCAGCCTCTCTCTACCACCAATACGGAGCAACGATTTTGATGACATCATTCTGCACTTCAGCTTCACTTCAGGATCTGAATTGTCCCACCCCCTAACATTATACGAATCCATGGTACTAACTGTCGGCTTAGCCCAAGCTGTGAGGTAAGCTAAACGCTATTGGCTATTTAGAAAGGGGGAGGAGCCACTCGACATGTCCCGCCCTGACTTCTGTTTTAGTGGAAATTATGTCAACACATCGAATAATGCTGTGCGTTTCATGGCACTTCACGGGAACTACTGTATAACCCTATTACTATGCCCCTGAACCACTGGAAACCACTGAAAAAACAAGTCAAGTCATGCTGCAAAAAGTCATGTTTCATTCACAAATTATAACAACAAATAGCAATGCGCAGTACATCTTTTGTCTGCTGTGACCGAGCAAGCAAGCTAAGTGTGTTTTAAAAGAAAAAGAACAATGTCTTTCCCTAATCAAGAAACAGTCATTTAGGCTACAGTTGACAACAATAGTCATCTAATAATATTTAATAATATTTAATCAGATATAGTTTGTGTGTTTGTTACGTTGCAGAACGTTGGACACACTATCCGATCCTATTATAAACCTGGGTCGCACTTACAGTGTTGCTGAGAGTCAAAATAGGATCCTTTAATTAGTGTTATTATAATACCAGTCTGATTATCTGAGAACATTTTGTTTTAATAATGCTGGTGAATGATAATTTGAGCACGATGAAAAACACATACAATTAACCTACAAGTTTTACAATCATTTTAAATGAATGAAATTATAATTTTTTTAGAGAGCCCTGCAGAGATCTACAGCTCTGTGCACAGTGCATGGTCTGTACGAGCTATATCAAGCAACGGCTCAATGCATGAAAGCATGTTTCCTTTATTTGTACAGAAATATAGGAGAAATGTGATTTAATATTGGAGCAAACTATACTTTCTGAAAGAAATACTTCCTGTCCCATTAGTATCATGTTAATAAACTTGCTTTTTTTTTTTCAGTTCAGTGAGCAGGGTTGCCAGCAGGTTCCCGCACCGCTGTTAACTTTTTCCCCCCAAATAGCTGAGAAAATGTTCCTATGCCTGAACGTTTGGGGCTGCTTTTTAACCCAGGAGATGGAATCAACAACCATGCCACAATCAAAGACTCTTAAATCACTCATATGTCCTATTTTTTAACTATAACCCTCATTAACTATAACCCTTTACCTGTATCTACATGATTTTGTGTTGCACTGCTGCCACATGATTGGCTGATTGGATAATTGCATGAATGAGAAAGTGTACAGGTGTTGTGTTGTGTAAAGTGGATGGTGGGTGTATGTTTGCACTGAGAAACCAGTGTAGTTTGATTACCACGGGGTAACACTACAAAACTGTACTTGTCTTTAATGAGAACATTCCTGATGTCTTCTTTTTTGTATTCACATAGGAGTTTGGTATTTTTATGCCTTTTTGTCTAACATTCTAATACATATGGTTATATTCATTTTAGGCAAGATAGGTATGAAGCTAAAAAATAAAAAATAAAAACTCCTACAGTGCTACATACCATCCATTCCCATGTCCTTCCTTTTCTTTCCTTTTCTCTGTATTTGTAGCCTCATCCACTTGTCCTGCTCTGGAAGCTCCAACTCATGGGAAGAAGTTTGGCTCCAAGTACCTAGTTGGACATGAAGTGCACTTCACGTGTTCTTCAGGTTATCATTTGGTGGGCTCGGGAACCCGAGTGTGCCAAGAGAATGGCAGCTGGAGTGGAGTCAGTGCACTCTGTAAAGGTCTGTAATAATATCACCTCATTCAATGTGATATTAGCACAGTTATGGAAATAACAGTATTACTATGCAAAAAAAATAACCAGAATCAGAGCACATACAAGTAAAATGACAGCCTTTATCCTTTACCAATGACACTTTTTCTCATCCCATTTCTCTGATGAACTCCATACTGAAACTGTTCCTAATTGACAGTTTGAAGTTCTGTACTGCTGTAAAAGCAGCAAGAAAGATTACAATTTGCAAGACAGGGAGAGTAACGATTGTGGATGGAGACTGTTGTTGGAGCATTTGAACAAAGGCTGTATTTAAAAAAAAAAAAAAAAAATCTTTCCCACTAAAGTATATAAAAAAAGAAGCTGAAATTAGCTTCTAACAAGCAGATTTAGGAAAAACTTTTTAGTATGGTTGTGTTCATTCTATATTTGAACATGTTTAATGTTTTCAGTCGAAGAGTAATTCACAAAGCACTTTAACACTAAAAGCAGCTCATAAATCTGCAGAATTTTAGCAGTCGAGTTAATGAAAGTATTTAAAAAAGATATCATCTTGAATGCCAGGTGTGTTTACAGCATGTATATCCACAAAAGAAATATTTCTGGATAAGGAAATTGATAAAAACCTGGAGGGCATCATATCATTTGACATGTTGGGACAGCAAAATGGATTTTGCTGGTTGATTTGACTTGCTAATAACTACATTGGACCCTCATTTTTCACCTAAACTTACAAGACTCAAAACAAAAGCACATCTCAATGTAAACCAAATAAAAGAGCGCAGTGCTCTGCCACCCAACGCCCCCCTTCTTCCCGAGCCCAATGCCATCGTAGGGTCTGGTGCAGCCGAGGAAGTTGAAAGGGAAAGCCTATCGAGTCAAATACTGGTATAGATAGATAGATAGATAGATAGATAGAGAGAGAGAGAGAGAGAGAGAGAGAGAGAGAGAGAGAGAGAAAGTTCACCTTTGAGATGTGAAGTCTTTTATAACATGTGGTAACTTGGGCCAGATTCAAGTGAATCAAATCAGTGTGTGGTTTATTTGGGCTAATCTAACAATCATAGTCCATGGCAGGGGTCAAAACACAGGTGGACAACATCAACCAAGGATAATCCATATTCATAAACAAGACTACAGGTACCAATCAAAACACAGGAGTAACTAAAAATAAGGAAACAGGGAACACAGTACTACAGGGGCCTGTACCATGAAGGTGGCTAGCCAGGTAAGTTTCAGTTTAGTTTGTGCCAACCATGGGTTTTAGGTACCATGAATGTGTCTCGGCTTTTACTGGTGTTCATCACCATAGTAACTTACGTGCCATGGCTATCCTGCTCTGGGGCAGGTTATGTTTTGGGTAAGAGAACTCAAACCCAACTTGGACCAATCAGCTGCGAGCAAAGTGACATATACTGTAAGTGATGCAACTCATCCCAGAGCAAATTGTAAGAAGAACACTCCACAGAGAAAACTCATGGACTAATAATAGCTTAAGGATCAAAGCCTGAGTTGACAGAGAAAGTTGATAACCAGTGTCATGGTACCAATAAAGCCTGGTTGGATTGGTTTGGTTTTGTCAGCTCGAAATGAATCCCCTATCCCTGAGTTTGTTCAACTATCTTCATGGTACAGGTCCCAGGAGGGTAGAAGTATGCAATCTAATCAACAGAGCACACCTAGAAACCAAAACACTGTTGCAGTAGTCGAGTCTAGATGTAACAAATGCACGTATGAGTTTCTCACTATCGGTGGGGGAGAGAATATCATGTACTTTAGAGATGTTTTGAAGGTGATAATATGCTGTCTTACAAACATTACTAATATGTTTTTTAAAACTGAGATCACTGCCGGGCACGATCCCTAAATTCTTGATGCAGTCAATAGCCTTGAGAGATAAGGAGTCTAGATATGGCATAATCAACTGTCTCTGTGCATCATTTCCAAAAACAAGTACAGTACTGGGCAAAAGTTTTAGGCAAAAAAATGCAGTAGAGCAAAGATGCCTTCAAAATAATGAAATGAATGTTTCTACGTTTTTAAAAAAAAATTACAGTAAAGAGCAGTAAACAGTATTAAATGAAAGTCAATATTTGGTGTGACAAAAAAATAAAAATTAAAATAGTAGTCTCCTGTACAATGTGTGCAGTTTTATAAGGAAATGAGCTGGTAAGTTTTATTGAGCATCTTGCAGAACCAGCCACAGTTCTTCTGGACACTTTGACTTTCGCACTCGCTTCTTATTTTTGCAGCAAAACCCAGCAGCCTTCATTGTGTTTTTTGTTCTTGCATAATATGCTACTTTCTTTAATGACATACAAACATTTTTCTGTAACATTTAATTTTGTGCTAGAAAAAAAAAAAATGTTTGGGAATCTAAAATGTTTTTTGTACCGACTTGATAATGTAAAAGTCATAAAATAAAAAGTCTGTTACAAAGTTTGTACTAAAAAAATAGGGGGCCTAAAACTTTTGCACAGTACTGTACCTCTATCTTATCTTTATTTAACTGCAGAAAGTTCTGTGACATCCACAACTTTATGCTCTCTATGCAGTTTACAAGGATTCTAATTGACTTGTGGGCATCTGGTGCACGTGAGAGATAGAGTTGTGTGTCATGATTAATTACACCAGCTAATGGCAGCATATATAAGTTAATTAACAAAGAACCCAAAATTGAGCCTTGGGGAACACCACAAGATAGCACATGCCATCTGGAGGTGTGTGTACCCAGTGCAACATAGTATTGTGGCTCAGTTTAGCAGCTCACATCTACAAGAAAAATGCATGGCATGTTCGGTTCATTTCCTGCAGTTGGATCTATTCAGGGTTGAATTGCTTTCTGATCGCAATTGAACCACACAAGAGTTCACTTGGAACGGGACTGAGAATACCTCGGTCAGACGCTCTCAGACTGGACAACGAGTGCAGACATAATCCATTTACTGAATCAGTGGAATTATGAAACCAGGCTTTCTAAACAATGACTATGAACCCCACAGCTAGTAAAAAAGACTCACACGCTGATAAACCTGAGGCAAAGAAAGAGTCATTCTTTACACTGGATTGAGTTGCTGAGCTGAACTAAATGAAGCGCTCATTAAATGTCCTGAAACAGAACAACCCTGCACTCATATGTCTGAGACTTTCTCTATTACATGCTTTTGTGCCAAAGCTGTTGTTGGCAGGGCCACTGTAAAAAGAGCAGGCCCCAAATCTCCTGTTTCAGCCAAGACTATAGAGACCCCTTTCCCTATGTACCTTGTACCAGGAAGTCCCACTGGGCAGAGATGACTGGAAAGGTTGACTCAAAAATGCTAATGATTGAAAAAAAAAAAAGAAATGAATGACTCATTTGTGATATTGTCGTGCTCCCCACCTGCTTTCAGTCATGCTCGCATTTTTATGTGAAATATCCCTTTAAATCCACTCACACATTTCATTAAATCGCGTTCCAGGTTTGATGGCAGGAAAGTATGCTAAGCATGCTATTGATGGCTTCCTTGAGTGCTGCAGCTGGCAGCAGTCTCAGACATTCCAAATGGTACAAGGGGATAGGCTCTAGACCCTGGAGCATGTAATCCTGCTGGGTCTGAATGTTTATAAGAGAGTGAAACATTGCAGAAAAAGATTTTTTTTTAAAAAAATAATTGACAAAAAAAAACAAAAATTCTGTTTTCAAATCTGGGGGTCAGGGACAAAGGGAGTTGTCCAAATAAGCATATTTCTGACACTTTCCTTCCAGAAGTATCTAAAGGAAACAACTTATTGTTATTGTGATATTGAAGGGCGGTTTAGGAACATGCCCAGAGAGCAAAGCTGTGAAATCCTCTCTCTGTCTCTGTCACTCCATCTTTCTTTCTCTCCAACACACAAAAACTAATTGTATTAACTCTTTTTACCAGAGGCCAAAAAATGGAATCTCCGCCTGTTTGGGGGGAGCCTGCGTCTCACTCCACAGTAGTGGTTAATGGCTCATATGAAAGTAGACACTCTGGGCTTTGAAAATTTGCAGTTTTTCATAAGTATTTCCTTTTTTAACTAGACTACTAGCTTTAAATGTTATGATGTTATGATGTAAATGATGTTGAGGTTCTCTTTGGGAGTGATGAGGATGGGTAGGATCAGGAACGAGTACATCAGGGGGACGGCACATGTGAGATGTTTTGGAGACAAAGTTAGAGAGGCCAGGTTGAGATGGTTTGGACATGTTCAGAGGAGGGAGAGTGAATACATCGGTAAAAGGATGCTGAGGTTAGAGCTGCCAGGCAGGAGGCCGAGAGGAAGACCAAAGAGGAGGTTTATAGATGTAGTGAAGGAGGACATGAAGGTAGTCGGTCTGAGAGAAGAGGATGCAGGGGATAGGGCTAGATGGAGGCAGATGATTCGCTGTGGCGACCCCTGAAGGGAACAGCCAAAAGGAAAAGAAGAAGAAGACTAGCTTTAAATGTTATAATTTTATTGTGGCAGTTGTATACAGCGTTTTACTATCAAAAAAGCTTTAGTTGTGCTGTCTGCTTTATCTCTGTACCAGTGTTCTTGTAGAGAGGTGTAAACTGTTTGCCCGGCAGGGGGCCCACACTCCTCCCCTTTCCCATCGCCCTGCTCAGCAGCAGCTAAACACAGAGTCACTATACTCTACACACAGAAACCCAACAGTGTCCTGACTAATCTTAAACCTTAAATTTGTTTATACTGATTAGAAAATTTCCAATTTCCATTCTGCTGGCGTAATGGAATGTAAGTGTACTGTGAGAAACGGTTAATATGATCTCTCAATAGGAGCAGCTTCACATACAGATATCGTAAGCAATCCTAGGCCCTGCATGCCTATTCTATTTACACACTTGGTATGACAAGCACCTTTTCAAAACAAAAATTATATAGAAGTATCAAGAGTCATGTCGCATGTCAGAAACCGAAACTGATGAAAAAACTGGCAAATACGTTACATTACATTACATTACGTTACAATACATTTTAGTTCAGAGTGATACCTTCATTTACTCTTAGGAGTAAGACATTGATTAGGGCTAAGAGTAGCAATATCATATTCCAACTGTTAGAATGGAAAGAACATACGGGGCTCAGTTGCTGTGGGGGGAAGTTTATCTGGAGTAGATTGCTAGAGACAGTTACAAATTATAGTGACATATTAAAACGGCCTACGGCCGAATCACAGCCGTGGCGATACTCTGTATAACCACACAATTGCGAGTACGACATTTCTTATATACAACAGTTCTATAAACAAGAAATCAATATCGAGTAACAGATCTTTCTGACAGAAATGTTTTGTTTATTGTTGATCCTGAAGAAGCCACACTCACTTTATAGCCTGTCAGCTAGCTAGCTCACATTGACGTCTACAGTCCCATTAAAGGCTCTTCCAGTGAAATTGACATCCCTTCTTCCTTTTCATCTTCATCTGACAAGTCAAAAGTTATATTCATGAAAAATGTATCATTTGCCATGTCCACTGATGATAGCAGTTACACTACTTTAGAAAAAGTTTCAAACTAGGAAGTGTGATACATGGTGAATGGTGATACACACAGTGAAACGTCCCAGTGCAGTTACATTAAATATAAGCAATCTTGGAATGCTGCTCAGCCAATCACATTACGTTAAATTATATATTTACTGTACAGGTGCATCTCAATGAATTATAATGTCGTGGAAAAGTTCATTTATTTCAGTAATTCAACTCAAATTGTGAAACTCGTGTATTAAATAAATTCAGTGCACACAGACTGAAGTAGTTTAAGTCTTTGGTTCTTTTAATTGTGATGATTTTGGCTCACATTTAACAAAAACCCACCAATTCACTATCTCAACAAATTAGAATATGGTGACATGCCAATCAGCTAATCAACTCAAAACATCTGCAAAGGTTTCCTGAGACTTCAAAATGGTCTCTCAGTTTGGTTCACTAGGTAAGCCACAAACATTCACTGCCAAAGAAGCTGGCTGTTCACAGAGTGCTGTATCCAAGCATGTTAACAGAAAGTTGAGTGGAAGGAAAAAGTGTGGAAGAAAAAGATGCACAACCAACTGAGAGAACCGCAGCCTTATGAGGATTGTCAAGCAAAATCGATTCAAGAATTTGAGTGAACTTCACAAGGAATGGACTGAGGCTGGGGTCAAGGCATCAAGAGCCACCACACACAGACGTGTCAAGGAATTTGGCTACGGTTGTGGCATTCCTCTTGTTAAGCCACTCCTGAACCACAGACAACGTCAGAGGCGTCTTACCTGGGCTAAGGAGAAGAAGAACTGGACTGTTGCCCAGTGGTCCAAAGTCCTCTTTTCAGATGAGAGCAAGTTTTGTATTTCATTTGGAAACCAAGGTCCTAGAGTCTGGAGGAAGGGTGGAGAAGCTCATAGCCCAAGCTGCTTGAAGTCCAGTGTTAAGTTTCCACAGTCTGTGATGATTTGGGGTGCAATGTCATCTGCTGGTGTTGGTCCATTGTGTTTTTTGAAAACCAAAGTCACTGCACCCATTTACCAAGAAATTTTGGAGCACTTCATGCTTCCTTCTGCTGATCAGCTTTTTGAAGATGCTGATTTCATTTTCCAGCAGGATTTGGCACCTGCCCACACTGCCAAAAGCACCAAAAGTTGGTTAAATGACCATGGTGTTGGTGTGCTTGACTGGCCAGCAAACTCACCAGACCTGAACCCCATAGAGAATCTATGGGGTATTGTCAAGAGGAAAATGAGAAACAAGAGACCAAAAAATGCAGATGAGCTGAAGGCCACTGTCAAAGAAACCTGGGCTTCCATACCACCTCAGCAGTGCCACAAACTGATCACCTCCATGCCACGCCGAATTGAGGCAGTAATTAAAGCAAAAGGAGCCCCTACCAAGTATTGAGTACATGTACAGTAAATGAACATACTTTCCAGAAGGCCAACAATTCACTAAAAATGTTTTTTTTAATTGGTCTTATGAAGTATTCTAATTTGTTGAGATAGTGAATTGGTGGGTTTTTGTTAAATGTGAGCCAAAATCATCACAATTAAAAGAACCAAAGACTTAAACTACTTCAGTCTGTGTGCACTGAATTTATTTAATACACAAGTTTCACAATTTGAGTTGAATTACTGAAATAAATGAACTTTTCCACGACATTCTAATTTATTGAGATGCACCTGTATATGACTGTAGAGTTTTGTTTTGTTTTTGTTTTTTTAATTTCTTCAGCAATCCCTTTGCTTTAGAGCATTTTTCACATTACAAAAAGTTACTTTGCCCTTCCTGTGTAACACTATAGCAGTCAAACAGAAAAGGTTTAATGTCTTAACAACAACAATATTTCAGTCTTTCATAGCTTTGGTCAAACAATAATAAGACTTTTCTTAAGTACTTTATATTAGTATGTGATTTATCAAGAATATAATAAAAATGCAATCCTGATGGTTTTGTTGTCACAATGGCCCATTTGTGCAAAAACCAGAATTTAGGTCTATTTTAAAGCTTTGTTTAGCTGTGATGTGTTCTCTCTCTCTCTCTCTCTCTCTCTCTCTCTCTCTCTCTCTCTCTCTCTCTCTCTCTCTCTCTCTCCTCGTATAACCTCACTGATATTGCCTTTTTTTAGTAGCAGGTTCAAGTCAGTGTGCTAGTAACCCATGCCTGAATGGTGGTACCTGTGCTGAGGAGGTCAACCAGTACAAGTGTACTTGTCCTCACAAGTGGAGTGGGAGCCGCTGTCAGCACCAGACTCAAACAGGTGAAACAGCCTGTTTTTCTGCCTAGTCTATACATTACTGTCCTTGATCAATGTTATAAGCTTTACATAGCCTTAAATGATTACTTTTTCTGAAACTTAGTGTGAAATACTTGTTGTTTTTAGTTGAAAGGTTAGCATCAGGCACAGTCATGCTGACTTGCAGCCCGCCAGTTTCCACACGTAGCATTTCCATACACAGCACGTGTTGTCGAGTCTCCTGTCTGTTGTCAAGTCTTTGTGTGTGTTCTGTGTTGCAAAGGGTATGTCCACAATTGGCTACAGTTTAATCTAATGGAAACAGTTCCATAACAAAATTAAATCTAGTCCATGGCTATTTAGTGAACGTTTTTAAACCTTTTTAAAATAATTGAGGACATATTCAGAGTTGGCAGCTTAAGTCTAAAAGCTGTGCCAATATCGACGTAAAAAGCTACACGTATTTTCAGAAGCTGGTTACACAGCTGGGTGCACAATTCAGAATGTGCGTGTAGTTCACATCCCTGAGGTTGGCAGAGGTTGGACTTATATCCAAGTATTAAAAATAATCCTAATATTTATGATTGTTTGTTTGTCCAGTTACTTTTGAATCTGTGATGGAGGGACTCTGCAATAAATGGCTGTAATTCCTCCTGTTAAACCACTTGAATGAAAGCTGAAAGTCTACACTTCAATCACATCTTGATTTTTAAAATCCATTGTGGTGGTGTACAGAGGCACAATTACAAAAATCGTGTCACTGTCCAAATACTTATGGACCCGACTGTACATGTGTTTTGTCTTGCATGTCTGTGATTTTGTGTATTAGTGTATGTCTGCATGTGTCTACGTTTATATGTCTGTATGTGTACTTGTCTTTCTGTGTGTTATGTGTGTGCCAGTGGTGCAGCGCCCCCCTGCAGCCAGCCACGGGCTGAAGCCTAATCCCCTCTCACCTCCCCTCTCACGTTCAGCCCCTCCAGAGTGGAGCGTGGTGAATGATCCGGAATTTCGCCGCAAACCCCGCTGCACTAAAGTGGACGAAGCTCAGCACTGCAGTTGTGATGCAGGCTTCCATATGAGCGGCACCTCTCACAGCAGCATCTGCCAGGGTACGCTCTTCCTATTTCCTCTCAGGTTTTTAATGCTGTCAAGTCAACTTTTATTACTACCCCATCAATATCCAGGGAATACCATTAAAGCATACAGGGCGGGAGAGGAAATGTCTTGCCTCCAGGATTATTGTGGGACATGCAAAAGGATGCCTTTCAATACAATGTACAATATTTCATCTAATATGCAAGGGTGGACAATTCTACTTAATTAAGAATATTGATAATGCGTCAAAAATTTGTATGTACACATGCACTGAAGGGAAAGCAAAAAAAAAAACAACACTTCTTTTAAATGCACTCAAGTATTAAGTTATTTTTCACAAGGAAACATGACAGTAGCTTATATTTTCTCATTCCTCATTTAAAACTGTTAAAGGTAACTATTTTCAATACTTACCTTTAGCTAGAATTTGACTTGCTGTCGACCCAATTATGTAAGCCACTAGAATCAATGCTAGTCTAACCTGACATTAGCAAAGAAAACAAGCTAAACATATCCACTTAATGTTAGCAAATTAGCAAATTACCTCAACATGTTTTTTCTTTCTTTCTTCAAATTAGATGGAGTTCATGCCTTCTAGGGAGACACCTCATTTTATTCAAGTCTTTGCTTACTCCAGCATATTGAAGCATTTTACTGAGGTAGGGCCAGGGATGCTCATCCTGTAGTCTCGTGGCTAATCCATATTCAAACGCACATGGATAGCTTTAGTGTTAACTACATTGCGTAGCATGAGAAGGTCGTTGCGAATGATGAATTGGCACAATTCTTGATAGTTTATTCTACACTGATGAACCTTATTGGATGCTAATCTAAAATGATGAATTGATGCTAACCTGAGCCCATTTAATTGATGTGTAGCATACAGGTGTTAGCTCTCCCTCCTGCTGCTCCGCTACGGAGCAGCATATCTCTCTCGCTACGCTATTAACGGAGCAACGCCCTTCCGGATTCCACGGAGCGCATTCCAGCGCAATTCATAAAGACTCTGCTTTTGTTTACGTTGCCATGTGTTTTTGTGTTGCATCATGTCTCTGCCCCCATTTCCTCATTGGTTCTCCTTTCAATATGATTATCGTTTCCAGGTGTCGCTGATTTAATCTTGTTTCTGTTTGAATGAACTCTGCTACTTAAACCCCCGTCTGTGTCCGCTTCGGGGCGGAGTATTGTATTTGTATTTGTTGAAGTTAGATGAATTTGATGGTGGATGTTAAAGATAGCGACGAAGCAAAAGTTTATCCTATGTTTTTGTTAACCAGGCGTTCCCTGGTTCCTGCATTTGATCTCAGGTTTTTGTTTACCCAGCGTTCCCGGGTTCTTGGATTCCTGCCTCATTTTGTCCTGGATTATTGCCCTGTAAGCCTTAGTGTAGGATAAGCGGTACAGAAAATGGATGGATGGATTAAGTCCACCTTGCAACTATGCTGATCAAAACCATCTTCACCTCACAGATCATTCCTGCATTAATGGAATAATGATGTTTTCTGTTAATGAAACTGCTGCGAGTTACCTCTTGAAGTTGGTCTGTTCATTTCATTACAGAAATTAAATTTATCTGTGGGACATCTTAAATATGGCATTCCATATGACTAGCATGGCATGGCTGAGGGAATGACTGAGAGATCAAAAACAGTCATCGTCTTAGTCATCTTAGCCTTAATATTCCTTGCAGTGCCACTGTATGCATAGTGGTATGCAAGTTTCCATTGCACTTGATATTTTCCTGGTGTTTGCATGGGAAATGCACTTTTCAAGGCCCATTTGTGTGGGTGTGCTGTGTGTGTTTGTGTGTGTATGTATGTGTGTGTGTGTGTGTGTGTGTGTGTGTTTGTGTGTGCGAGTTGTCTAAAGTCTGTAACAGCCAAAAAGCCATTAAATGCTGGAGGGCTCCAGACAGACTGAACACATGAGTGGAAGGGAAGGAGTGTATTTCTGAGTTTTCATTCATGCTCTTTCATTTATTTTTTCCTGCTTCTGTTTATTTTTTGCCCTTTTTTTCTGGCTGTCTACTTCATTTCTTTGTTCTGACTACTTCGTCATCCATCTCTCACCGTATTATTGCTTTTCTATGTCTGTCTCTTTTCTTTCCAGCCTTCAGGGTGAAAACATTTTGACCATCTTATCATCCATCTCTCTGCAGATGTGAACGAGTGCGAGGTGTACAAAACGGACAACGGATTACTGTGTGCTCACATTTGCGTGAACATTCCAGGCTCGTACCGCTGCTCCTGCCCCAGTGGCTACAAGCTGCTTGCAGATGGCAGGAGCTGTGAGGGTAAGTGACACTTGTGTCTGTTAGTATGCACACAAACACTGATACAAACGAGAAAAATCTGAGGTGAGGCAGGAAAATGTCCAGGATTATACCATCTGTTATTCACAAGCACAGGCCTAACCCCCTTTTCTTGCTGAGTTGATGGGGAATTCTTCTGTCTTTAGAGTTGTAAATCCATCTAGGCTAACACAAGTCCAGTATGTGTTTGTGTTGCCATGTCTCTGTGGGTAAGACATGATGCTGCATTGCTGAAGAGATGAAAAGGGATGAACAGCGTGGGCTGTGAATCCTGCAGTTGGCATGTGTGAGAATGAGAGAGTTGTACATGGTATCTAGGTGAAGAGATGTTCAGTTGTTCATCATGCATCTTCTGCTAAACCTGTTCCTTATCACCACATGGCCCTTCTTCATCTTTTCGGGCATTCTTTTCCTCACTCAAACTTTTTCTCTCTTCTCTGTTTCTCTTTCTCTCCTTCCTCCTCACATGCCTTTACCTCTCCAGATGTGGACGAGTGTCTTACACAACAGCATAACTGCAGCCGTGGCACCACCTGTGTCAACACCGGAGGAGGTTTCCAGTGTGTAAATCCAGAGTGCCCACACTTGCATGGAAATATCAGCTATGTCAAGACGTCACCTCTGTGAGTGCCAGTGCACACACAACTGAAACAGCCATAAACACCAAACACAAATTGTGCTGTTTTAATGTTCTTCTTACCTTAATGCCTTTGTAGTATTTCAGCATGGACATCTGCTACAACAACAACACTAACACCAACAACATGAGCTACTGTGGTGTCCAAAAGTCTCAGACCACATTGAAATTCTGTTGTTGTTGTTGTTGTTGTTGTTGTTTTTTTTCATTTATTACTTAAAATAAACAGAACGTTTTAAAGAAATAATTAACATTTTAAAAAGGAGATGTTCAAAATAATTATTAATAAATATTCAAGATTCTTGTGGAGAAAACTTGTGGAGTCCATGCCAGCTCGAGTGCACACTCTGATTACAGCAAAAGGCAGGCATGTTTGAAATGTTCAAATTCATGTAAATATTCTTTTAGGCCATGGCTTTGGAACCCAAACCGGCGATGGCTGGCGCGCTCTTGATCTTGCCAAAGCGCACGACCTCGCTGTGGCCAATACGTTCTTCAAGAAAAGGCTGACCCACCTGATCATGTACACCAGCGGTGGCCACGAGACACAGATCGACTATTGGCTAGTCCAAAGGTGAGACCTGAAGCTCGTAACCAACGCCAAGGTTATCCCGTCCACCAGCATCGCCCCCCAACATCGGCTGCTCGTCCTGGACCCTCAATTCGACCTCGGACAGCGAAGGAACGCCAGAACAACAGCCGCAGAGAAGATCAAGTGGTGGCGTCTACCCGACCACAAACAACAGTTCCTGAACGCCTTGGGCCCCGTGGACATCATCGATCCCGGTGAACCGGCACCAGACATCTGGGACGCCCTCATCAGCCGCATCCACTCTGCAGCGACGACTGTTTGGGAAAGACGAAACCGGGCCGGCGATTCCTCGATAAGCAAATTTGGTGGTGGAATGAAGAAGTGCAACAAGCCATCAAAAGATAAGAAGGCGGCGCTGAAGACCTGGCATCAATCCCGATCGGCATCCGACTTCCAGCAATATAGAGCTAGGAAAGCCGCAGTGAAGCGGGCCATGGCGAAAGCCAAAGCCATGCACTACGATCGCCTGTACGAGGAGCTGGACACGCCCGCAGGTGTCAACAGCATCTATCGCCTGGCCAGCGCCCGCCACCACTCCGTGCAGGATATCGGCCATGTCAAGCACATCAAGGACGGCGACTACCGAGTCCTGCGAGACCCGCCCGCCATCCTACAACGCTGGAGCGAATACTGGAGTTTCCGCATCCGCTGATCCCACCCAGCCCGCCGATCCCTGGACCCGTCCCTCCGATCACTGCACGCGAAGTCGAGATCGCCATGAAGAAAATGAAGAACGGCAAATCAACCGGCCCCGATGACATACCGGCTGAGGTGTGAAAACTGCTTGGACGACAGGGTTCCGCCACTCTGTTCAACCGCATCGTCGAGCAAGGACAACCCCCCGCCAACTGGACAACCAGCACAACGGTGTCGATCTGGAAAGGGAAAGGCGATGTAGCCGAGTGCTTCAACTATCGCCCAATCTGCCTCCTGTGCCACGCCATGAAGATCTTCAAGCGGATACTCGACAGACGGCTCCAGAACATCGTCACCATCAAACCGAACCAGTGCGGATTCGTCAAGGGAAGTGGGACCACCGACGCCATTCATGCCGTCCGCCTGCTCCTGGAGAAGCATTGGGAGAAGAACAAGCTGGTGCACATGGCATTCTTGGATCTGGAGAAGGCTTTCGACCACGTCCCCCACGACGTCATCTGGCACTCGCTCCGATAGCATGGTGTCCCTGAAGCATATGTCGACTAGGTGAAGCTTCTGTACCGGAACATCACCAGCACCGTCAGATGCCCAGTCGGCACGTCGCCACCCTTCGCCATCACCGTCGGCGTCCATCAAGGTTCGGCCCTCTCGCACCTTCTGTTCATACTCTGCACGGACACCGCGACAGCCAACCTTCAGTTACCTCATCCATGGACGCTCCTGATCGCTGATGACGTCTTTGACGCAACTGAGTCCCGGGGGCTGCTGCAGGCTCATGTGCAGCGATGGCAAACACACCTGGATGACTACGGTATGTGACTTAATCTGAAGAAGACTGAGTACATGGAATGCGGCCCGCAATCCGACGGCACTATCACCATCAACGGCGAAGATCTGAAAAAAGGCCACCGAGTTCAAGTACCTGGGATCGGTTATCAGCAGCGACGGCGACCTCACATCCGATGTCCGAACGCGCGTAGCGGCCATCTGGGTGAAATGGAGACAGGTCACCGGCGTTCTGTGCGATCGACGCATGCCAAATCGGCTCAAGGCCAAGATCTACAAAACCATCATCCGCCCCATCGCCCTGTACGGCTGCGAGTGCTGGCCCGTGACCACGAGGCACGAAAACACCCTCCACGCCATGGAGATGCGCATGCTCTGCTAGTCCCTGGGCCTCACCCTCCATGACCACATCACGAACATCGACATCAGGAAGCGAATGGGAGTGGCGCCGATCACCGACAAGATGCAAGAGGCGCGGCTGCGGTGGTACAGGCATGTCGGCCGAAGCGACGCCGACTCCGTGGCGAGAACCACCCAGCGCCTCAGTCTGCCAGGCAAGCGACCCCGAGGCCAGCAGAAGAAGCGGTGGATGGACCGCATCAAGGAAGACATGAAGATCATCAACGCCGCCCCGGAAGATGCCCTCGATTGAGCCAAGTGGAGGAGACTGGAGGAGGGTGATGTTCTGCTGGGAAACCTTGGGTCCTGGCATTCATGTGGATGTTACTTTGACACGTATCACCTACCTAAACATTGTTGCAACCCTTCATGGCAACGGTATTCCCTAATGGCAGTGGCCTCTTTCAGAAGGATAATGCGTCCTGCCACACTGCAAAAATTGTTCAGTAATGGTTTCAGGAACATGACAAAGAGTTCAAGGTGTTGACTTGGCCTCCAAATTCCCCAGATCTCAATCCAAGAAACTGTGGGATGTGCTGGACAAACAAGTCAGATCCATGGAGGCCTCACCTGGCAACTTACAGGATTTAAAGCAACTGCTGCTAACGTCTTGGTGCCAGATACCACAGCACACCTTCAGAGGTCTTGTGGAGTCCATGCCTCGACAGGTCAGAGCTGTTTTGGTGGAACAAGGGGGACCTACACAATATTAGGCAGGTCGGTGTATATTCAAGTTTCCAAACTATACCTTTTAGCCTCTACTTTGTAATCTGCTATGAACTATATTATGGTTGAAATATACAAACTCAAGCTTCAAAATGCCTTAGTATCCTCTGTCAGATAAAAATATTTTACTGCTATCATTAGTCAAGTCAAGTAGGTTTTTATTGTCATTCCTCTATATAGCATGTATACATTGGAACGAAATGAGGTTTTTTCAGGACCATGGTGCAACACAGAACAGTACGCAAGACTACATAAAGTGCAGATACACAGCAGTGTGAGATGAGTGCAAAACAATAAGTACACCAAACAAAAAATACACAGGACAATAAATACACAGAACATTGACTGTAAACTGTAAACATAGACTGTAAACTATAAGCTATTGTGTAATGTAGCAGCATAAGTATAGCAGTAATACTGGCAGTAAAAAAAAAGTGAGTCCCATAGTAAAGTGACTGATGCAACTGTAAAATGCAGTGTGCAGTAGAGTCTTACTGGGTTAGTGTGTGTGCAGAGGTATGAGTCTTACGGGGTTAAGTGTTTGACTGGCCCAGGTGAGCGCTGGGAGGCAGCAGAGTGTTGAGTAATCTGACTGCCTCAGATAAGAAACTATTGTGGAGTCTGCTGGTGGTGGCACGGATGCTCCTGTACCTTCTGCCGGATGGCAGGAGGGTGAATAGTCTGTGAAAAGGGTGAGAGGGGTCGCCCGCAATACTGGTGGCTTTGCGGATGCAGCGGTTGTTGAAGGAGGAGTTGACGGTGGGTAGAGAGACCCCGATGATCTTTTCAGCTGTCCTCACAATTCGCTGTAGGGTCTTGCGGTCGGAGGCTGTGCAGTTCTCGTACCACACAGTGAGACAGCTGGTCAGGACACTCTCTATCGTCCCTCTATAGAAGGAGATGCGGATGGGAGGGGGGAGTTTGGCTCTCTTCAGCCTCCGCAGGAAGTGGACACACTGCTGGGCCTTCTTGACTAGGCAGGTGGTGTTGAGAGTCCAGGAGAGATCCTCAGTCATGTGCACACCAAGAAACTTGGAGCTTTTGACTCTCTCCGCAGTTGTCCCATTGATGTGCAGTGGTGAGTGGTCCACTTGGGTTTTCCTGAAGTCGACAATCATCTCTTTAGTCTTATCAACATTAAGAGATAGATTGTTGTCTCTACACCATTCTGTGAGCTGGTTCACCTCCTCCCTGTATGCTGACTCATCATTTTTGCTGTAGTGTCATGATGATGTGATTAGAACTTAAGATTGAACATAGCAGCACAGTCGTGAGTCAGCAGGGTGAACAGCAGATGTGGTACACACAGCAGGGTGTACCAGATTACTGGTACAAATAAGTAAATGATTATGTTGTCATTCGTATAGCCTACAAAGACAGAAGTTTTATTAAAGATACTAATATACTGCTTGAAAGTTAATTGACCTACATTGACTTTTACCCATTATAAACCATTATTAAGAGAATAATGCTAATCTGGCTAGAAATAATACAGTATAATAGTGATATGTGCTTTTGATTTGTGCAATGCGAATACAGTTCACTCATAAACCATTAGTTAATCATTAGTTATGCCCTACCCCTTTGCAGTCAATGTGAGAGGAACCCCTGCTCCCTGACAAGCCGTGCCTGTCACCTGGCCTCAAAAACAGTTTCCTATCACTACCTGTCTCTGCCTTCAAACCTCCAAACCCCAGCTACACTGTTCCGCATGGCCACAGCGACTGCTCCTGGCCGACCAGGACCCGACAGCCTGCGCTTCGGCATTGTGGAGGGAGGAGATGCACGAGGCATGTTTGTCATGCAGCGCTCAGACCGCCAGACTGGCGAGCTGATCCTCGTCCAGCCGCTGCTCGGGCCACAGGAGATCAGCGTGGATGTGGAAATGTCTGAGTACTTGGATCGCACCTTCCAGGCTAAACACCTCGCTCGGGTCCACGTGCTCATCTCTCCATATAAGTTCTGATGAGGGAGACGTTCCACAGGCGAGCTTTTGACCTTTCATTTCTGTTTTGAATCTGGAATGATGGTAGAATAAGCTTTTTATAAACTGAAACATTATGAATATGAAACAAATTTTCTGTCACTTTACTTTCAACTGGCTTTAAAACCAAGCAGTAAAACTTAAAAAATACCTACCTACAAAATCTCTGTTCTCAGTATTCTTTTTTTCTGTGTGTTAGTATTCTGTGTGTCAGATTCTGTGCTATTTTTAAAAATATTTTTCATAGTTTTTCTCAGAATAATTTGGAAACTTCATCATGACTATTGTTTTTAATAATACAAAGTAACACATAAGAAGACCAATGTGAACCTACTTGATTTATTTATGTACTGTATATAGGCCTTTCAGCAAAACAGCTCTTGTGTAAATTAAACAGAGAACAAAAATGTGTCCTGGATGAAATTATTCTTTTATTTATTTATTTTTACTCACAAATCATGATTAAGTGCTTAAGCGACTGGACATGTAATGTATTCATAACTACCTTTTTGTATCTGTGTATAATAATCCCGGTGTCTTTAAATGAACGAAGAATGCCAGGATCAACATCGGCCAGAAAAATGAAGAATATATTTCAATGTGTTTTTTAATGATCTATTTTGCAAAGTATAGAAAAGGAAGGTTAACCATCTTGCTGTCTCACTCACTCATTCTCTAGAATTATGAGTAGATCAGAGGGACCACACATTTCCGGAAGCACTTTTGGACCAAGTGCCTAGGCCTCAAAATGGCAATGAGCTGTAATCGTCAGACCTCAGCTGCATAATCATTAGTAATGACAGCTTTCAGACATTCTGTTTGATGTACACATGCTTTTATAACTTATGTTGCAGGGTTTGTGCCCCACACAGTCAGGGACTTTCACTAGGTAGAAATATTAAATGCATTAGAATTCCCCTGAGCCATTGCTTTAAGGAAAATGAACAATGGGCTGTAATGTGACCAGTGCTCTACAGTAATTAATACTCATTGCTCTCTACATATAGTAATTATGCCTGATGCTGATGATTTTGATCAAATTGTTAAAACCAGTGGCAGCTCATTGATAGGGGCAGTTGGGGCCATTCGAGCTCAACCATGTCATATAACTCAATTCTCCTTTGATTTGCATGAAAGGAGCAGCAGAAAGGACAGTTTTGCCAGATTGGCCTAGTTTAAAAATACTCTTTGACTGACAAGAACTTGGTTTATAGCAAATAATCTGAATTAAATGTAATACAATTCTCCAAAATGGCAACGTGTAAGTGTAGACAGTGTATCTAAGATGTACAGAAGCATTTCTATTGTAGGATATATTGCATTGATTGGGAATAGGATGGGGGATTGTGGAGTGAAAAACATCAATACATCAGTGAAATACTTGTATCACACTCTAACACTAAGAAAAAGAAGAAACGCCTCGTTTTTTCCCTAGTTTCAGGTATTTTGGAGATGTAGTTGGTCTGGAAATTTTGCTGAAACTTACTGAAGCCCCAATTAATGATATTAGTTGAACAAATGTAATGTGCATCTTAAACTGCTCAAAAAGACTTGCTAGACTGTATGGCTGTATGTGGTCGACTCTCAACTGCCCATCTTAAATTCACTAGACTGTAGCTTGTAGCATAAGTCAAGCATGATAGCCGACTTAATTTTGCTTGAAGCTATGTCATTATTACTGTTGTCCTGTCCCACCAAAATCTACGGTCACCAGTAGCTGCTGGTTAAACACTGAATTTTGATTATGACAAAGTCAAATCACAATGATCCAAATTCAGAACAAATTAGCTGGCAGCGTTTCTCACTTAATCAAGCCCATATCTCAGGTGTAATTCAGAGCAAAGAAGCCTGGGACACTGAAGCTATGAGGCAGCAATGCTACCTGCTGCATCACCAATATTGGCAGTTAGGAAAAAAGAAAACAATTAAACAAGTATTCCATCATTTTTATTTAAGGACTTATTCATTACCCACTACCAGATCGGCAAGTGCAATTCTTTGGTGAAGCAGTCACTGTATGTAATGTAAGTTACTATAAGCATAGGTTTGTCATATTGTTGATATTATGCAGTTAGTAATTACTGTAAGACAAATAACTAGACGAAAAAGCTATGTGCTACAAGTGCCTAATTAAAGTAATCCAGATTTGGATTACCAGAGCCTTTTCTAGGTCTAGATTATAAAAATACAACCGTATACTGTAAAATATTTCCACAGATATTTATTGTTCATTTCTGACAATTATGCATCATTTCTGCTATCTCTAGTTCACACGTTTCCACTAAACATAAATGCTTAGGATAGATTGACAGATGAGAACCTATCCAAACAAAGTGTAGAGGACACACTGGAGATGTGAAACAACTCTGTCCTCACACCTGGTTATAAATCATCAATAGCACGGCAACCGAGTAATGAGCTGCTGGAGGACTCTCCTCATAACACGCTCTTCAGCACCTGCAATTTACACCAACTATAAAGAGCAGGTCTGCCAAGCAGGGCAAGGGTGAAAAGGTCACAATTTAAAGACTACAGCAGGTTAAACATGGCCAGGACTAAAGAGCATTTGGGTGAGTTCATGGAGGTAAGCGTTCATGTTACAGGCAGTGGTAGCTCTGTGGTTAAGATGTTCTTCCGACTTCTGATTGGACGGTCATGTGTTCAAATCCCAGCACTGCCAAGCTGCCATTGCTGGGCCCATGAGTAAGGCCTTTAACCCTCAACTCCTCAGTTGTATAAATGAGATGAATGTAAGTTACCCTGGATAAAGGCATCTGCCAAATGCTATAAGTGTTTGGGTGATTCAAGTTCAGTGATGAAGCACTGAGCACCTTAATGTCTTTGAACAAAACTTCTAATAAATACATAGCTACGAATACAACTGAAAGATTACCATACTATTTGTGTGACTTCATAGCAGCCACCAAAACCTCTCCTAACTGGCATTTTACCCCTGTTGTTTTGGTAGGACCATTAGGCCCCCTTGTGGCTAGCATTTTCTGAACAACCTGAAACACGGGGAAACAGTAAGCACCCCTTCTGATCTGGTTTTAAAGACCATTTTATACTCCAGCAATATGTTCTGCAGTGTCCCCTATAGTCAACTATAAATGTATAAGATAACTAACTGGGAATCAACACAAGTAAAAGTTAAATAAATCACGAGTAAATTACTCAAGTACAAGTTTCTGACATGTACAGTGATGCTTGAAAGTTTGTGAACCCTTTAGAATTTCATATATATCTCCATAAATATGACCTAAAAATGATCAGATTTTCACATAAGTCCTAAAAGTAGACAAAGACAGCCCAATTAAACAAATGAGACAAAAAATATTATACTTGATAATTTATTTATTGAGGAAAATGATCCAATATTACATATCTGTGAGTGGCAAAAGTATGTCAGCCTCTAGGATTAGCAGTTAATTTGAAGGTGAAATTAGAGTCAGGTGTTTTCAATCAATGGGATGACAATCAGGTGTGAGTGAACGTCCTGTTTTATTTAAGGAACAGGGATCTATCAAAGTCTGATCTTCACAACACATGTTTGTGGAAGTGTATCATGGCATGAACAAAGGAGATTTCTAAGGACCTCAGAAAACGAGTTGTTGATGCTCATCAGGCAGGAAAAGGTTACAAAACCATCTCTAAAGAGTTTCAATTCAATTCAATTCAATTTTATTTGTATAGCACTTTTAACAATGGTTATTGTCCCAAAGAAGCTTTACAGAAATATATAAATTCAGGATATAGATTTTAAATGTACGAATTTATTCCCAGTGAGCAAGCCAGAGGCGATGGTGGCAAGGAAAAACTCCCTGAGACGATATGAGGAAGAAACCTTGAGAGGAACCAGACTCAAAAGGGAACCCATCCTCATCTGGGTGACACCGGATAGTGTGGTTATAAATAAATAAATCCCATCTATAAATGTGCTAATACTACATGGTCAAATAGCAGTTGTGTAACCAGGAAAATTCATTACAGTTTTTACATGAAGACTGTTTTGTTGAACTTCACCACTGTTCACTGATGGAGACTTGAGTGCAAAACTGTTTGTGGCAATTGTAGTCGTAGCCATCGTAGCATAACTGTTCATATGAGTTGAGGTCCAAAGCCATCTTTATGGTTTTTATGTGGTACCATCCTCAGTAATCTCAATGATCTTTAGGCTGCACCGTGTGGGGCCATCCTCAGCAGCAGCATGTGACTTCCAATTGATGAGAACTCCAACCAGAAGTAGGGCATCAGGATGGATCAGGCAGGTCCGGAGAGCAGAAGGGGTCAGGATCACTGGCATCTCAGGAGTATCAAGTGTAGCGAGAGAGAGAGGGAAAGAGAGAGAGAGATTATTAGGTATGCTTATTGTCCCATAATGGTTAAGGACAATGTACTTTGCGTGAGTGCAAGCAGGGACTCTGGCAAGACTAGCTATGACAGCATAACTAAAAGGGAGAGCCAGAAGGTAACACAGACATGAGGGCTCCCTGGGATATAAGGCGGGCAGCCACTCTACCATCAACAAACCTGGGTGAACGGGTGAAAGTGGGGGGCGACAGCATCCAAATGTCCCAGTTCACCACAACACATTATGCCTGTGAGCCTCTAGATCTGCTCCTTTACCTAAGAAAAAAACTATTCACAAAAGGCTTGACTAAACAAATATGTTTTCAGTCTGGACTTAAACACTGAGACTGTGTCTGAGTCCCGAACACTAATTGGAAGGCTGTTCCATAACTGTGGGGCTTTGTAAGAGAAAGCTCTTCTCCCTGCTGTAGCCTTCACTATTTGAGGTACCAACAAATAGCCTGCGAATCATAAAAGACCAAAAGTTCGCTCAGGTACTGTGGTTTAAGACCATTTAAAGCTTTATAGGCCAGCAGTAGTATTTTATAATCAATGCGAAATTTCACTGGGAGCCAATGCAGTGTGGATAAGATAGGGGGTGATGTGGTCATATCTTCTGGTTCTAGTAAGGACTCTTGCAGCTGCATTCTGGACTAACTGGAGTTTGTTTATGCTCCTACTGGAACATCCAGACAGTAAGGCATTACAATAATCCAACCTAGAGGTGACGAAAGCATGAACTAATTTTTCTGCATCCTGTAGTGGCATTATATTTCTTAGCAATATTTCTGAGGTGAAAGAAGTCTATCCTAGTAATATTATCTGCATGGGCATCAAATGAAAGACTGGAGTCAGTAATCACACCAAGGTCTTTTATGGTTGCACATGATGAAACAGAAAGGCCATCCAGCATTACTATATAATCAGAAAACTTACTTGTAGCTGCATGTGGTCCTAGTATAAGTACTTCTGTCTTGTCAGAATTAAGTAAGAGGAAGCTGATAAGCATCCACTGTCTAATGTCCTTTATACATTCCTCAACTTTATTAAACTGGTGTCTGTCATCTGGCTCTGCTGAAACATACAACTGTGTGTCATCAGCATAACAGTGGAAGCTAATTCCATGTTTACGAATAATTTGACCCAGAGGTAGCATATATAAAGAAAAAAGCAGTGGGCCTAAAACAGAACCTTGCGGAACACCAGTTTGGACTCCACCAATCCACAGTCAGACAGATTGTGTACAAATTCAAGACCATCGTTACCCTCCCCAGGAGTGGTCAACCAACAAAGATCACTCCAATAGCAAGATGTGTTATAGTCCACGAGATCACAAAGGAAGCCAGGGTAACTTCTAAGCAACTAAAAGCCTCCCTCACATTGGCTAATGTTAATGTTTATGAGTCCACCATCAGGAGAACACTGAACAACAATAGTGTGCATGGCAGGGTTGCAAGGAGAAAGCCACTGCTCTCGAAAAGAACATTGCTGCCTGTCTGCAGTTTGCTAAAGATCATGTGGACAAGCCAGAAGGCTACTGGAAAATTATTTTGTGTACGGATGAGACCAAAATAGAACTTTTTGGTTTAAATGAGAATGATGTTATGTTTGGAGAAAGGAAAACACTGCATTCCAGCATAAGAACCTTATCCTATCTATGAAACATGGTGGTGGCCATTGTGCCATCATTGATGGAACAATGAATTCTGAATTATACCAGCGAATTCTAAAGGAAAATGTCAGGACATTTTTTGGTCTTTTATGATCCGCCAAGCCTACTTCGATCAAAAGGTGCAGTACGCCAATTGGTGTTCGGGACTCAGACACAGTCTCAGTGTTTAAGTCCAGGCTGAAAACATATTTGTTTAGTCAAGCTTTTAGTGAATAGTTTTTTTCTTAGGTAAAGGAGCAGATCTAGAGGCTCACAGGCATAATGTGTTGTGGTGAACTGGGATATTTGGATGCTGTCGCCCCCCCACTTTCATGCGTTCAGCCAGGTTTGTTGATGGTGGAGTGGCTGGCTGCCTTATGTCCCAGGGAGCCCTCATGTCTGTGTTACCTTCTGGCTCTCCCTTTTAGTTATGCTGTAATAGCTAGGCTTGCCGGAGTCCCTGCTTGCACTCACGCAAAGTACACTGTCCTTAACCATTACAGGACAATAAACATACCTAATAATCTCTCTCTCTCTCTCTCTCTCTCTCTGTCGAGCTACACTTGATTCTCCTGAGATGCCAGTGATCCCGACCCCTTCTGCTCTCTGGATCTGCCTGATCCGTCCTGATGCCCTACTTCTGGTTGGAGTTCTCATCCATTGGAAGTCCCATGCTGCTGCTGAGGATGGCCCCACACGGTAAAGCCTAAAGATCATTGAGATTACTGAGGATGGTACCACATAAAAACCATAAAGATGGCTTTGGACCTCAATTCATATGAACAGTTATGCTACGATGGCTATGACTACAATTGCCACAAACAGTTTTGCAATCAAGTCTCCATCAGTGAGGAGTGGAGAAGTTCAACAAAACAGTCTTCATGTAAAAACTGTAATGAATTTTCCTGGTTACACAACTGCTATTTGACCATGTAGTATTAACACATTTATAGAAGGGATTTGTTTATAACCACACTATCCGGTGTCACCCAGATGAGGATGGGTTCCCTTTTGAGTCTGGTTCCTCTCAAGGATTCTTCTTCATATCGTCTCAGGGAGTTTTTCCTTGCCTCCTTTGCCGCTGGCTTGCTCATTGGGGATAAATTCGTATATTTTAAATCTATCCTGAGTTTATATATTTCTGTAAAGCTGCTTTGGGACAATGACCATTGTTAAAATCACTATACAAATAAAACTGAATTGAATTGAATTGAGGACATCTGTCCATGAACTGAATCTCAAGAGAAAGTGGGTCATGCGTCAAAATCCTTAATCCATGAAGCTGTTCTGTACTGAGGAATGGGATAAATTTCCTCCAAGCTGATGTGCAGGACTGATCAACAGTTAACAGAAACGTCTAGTTGCAGTTATTGCTGCACAAGGGGGTCACACCAGATACTGAAAACAAAGGTTCACATACTTTTGCCACTTACAGATATGTAATATTGCATAATTTTCTTCAATAAATAAATAACCAAGTATAATATTTTTGTCTCGTAAAAAACGCACACTACATGGGACTCAGTATACACAGCAGGGGTTTCCAAACTTTCTACAAGGGGTGCCAGATTACACCTCAGATTACAATTCAGTAGGACTGAAGAAACCATGAGAAACTATAAAGGGTGCTCCATTATTTGGACAGCAGCACCTTGATGACTCTTTCAGGGCCTGCTCTCTTTCTGCAATTACAACCACACCCAAGTGTGGATTAGGGCTGTAACTGAACAGTGACTGCATTTCAATGTGGCATGACTGCAATGCACTGATGAAAGTGATGCAAATGGGAATTACATTCACTTCTGATGCAAAGTCAGCTTTAATGAAAAAAAAAATCCTCTGCTGATTGTTTCTCACTAAGAGATAAAGTGATGTAAGAGCACCAACGATTTTGGTGTGGCACGTTGTCCTCGTGTCACAAATGAAAACTAATACACTCAATACTTCACATTTTCCCCTGATGTGATTGTTTTTCTATCTGGCACAGAACATTCTTTATATTTTTCCAGTTCTTATCTCCCCGCACCCTCCACTAGGGTACTGTTCCCTAGCTTTGCTCAGACTAGTCCAGCACTTCATATGCCCCCTCATTATCATGTATGAAATGAGGACATTGAAATACACTATATGGCTCAAAGTATGCGGACACCTGACCATCACACCCATATGTGGGCCCTCCTCAAACTGTTGCCGCAAAGTTGAAAGCACACAATTGTCTAGAATGTCTTTGTACGCTGTAAAAATACAGTACATTTTCCTTCACTGAAACTAAGAGGCTAACCTGTTCCAGCATGACAATGCTCCTGTGCATAAAGCAAGGTCTATAAAGAAATGGTTTGCCAAGGTTGGTGTGAAAGAACTCAACTGACCTGCACAGAGCCCTGACCTCAACCCCTTATACCTATGGGCTCAACTGGGATGCCAACTGCAAACCAGGCCTTCTTGCCCATCAATAGTGTCTGACCTCAATAATGCTCTTGTGGTTGAATGGGCAGATCCCCATAGCCACACTCAAAAGATTAGAGGTTATTATAACAGCAAAGGGGGACCAACTCCTTGTTGGTTGGGATGCTCATGGTTGTGGAATGGGATGTTCAACAAGCACATACATTTTCCAAACTATTGGAGGGTGGTGGTAGCTCAGTGGTTAAGATGTTGGGCTACTGATTAGAAGGTCATGAGTTCAAATCCCAGTCCTCCCAAGCTGCCACTGTTGGGCCCTTGAGCAAGGCCCTTAACCCTCAATTGCTCAGATGTATAAATGAGATAAATGCAACTTGCTCTGGATAAGGGTGTCTGCCAAATGCTGCAAGGCCAATTCATTTGTTTGTACTACACACCAAAAACCTTTGGGTTTGAGATCAAAAGATGGATATGAGACAAGAGTTTAGGATTTCAGCTTTTATTTCCTTGTATTTGCATCTAGATGTATTAAACAACATGTAACATAGAACCTTTTGTATCAGACCACCCAATTTTTAGGTGAGCAAAAATATAGGAACAGATAAGACTTGAAGTAAATTAAAATAAATAACACTTAATATTCGGTTGCATATCTCTTGCTTGCAATAATTGCATCAAGCTTGAGAATCACTGACTTCACCGAATTGTTGGTTTCTTCTTTTGTGATACTTTCCCAGGGTTTTACCGCAGCTTCTTTCAGTTGTTCTTTGTTTTGGGGGGTTTCTCCCTTCAGTCTCCTCTTCAGGAGGTGAAATGCTGCTCAAGTGGGTTAAGTTCTGGTGATTGACTTGGCCAGTCTAAAACTTTCCACTTTTTCCTTGCAGTGTGTTTTGTCTTGCTACATGATAAAGTTCCTTCTGATTAATTTGGATGCATTTCTCTGTAAATTGGCAGACAGAATGTTCCTGTAAACTTCTGAATTCATTTTACTGCTTCCATCATGAGTTACATCATCAATAAAGATTAGTGAGCTTGTTTCAGAAGCAGCCATGCAAGCCTAAGCCATGACACTACCTCCACCATGTTTCATAGATGAGCTTGTATGTTTTGGATCATGAGCAGATCCTTTCTTTTTCCACACTTTGGCCTATATTGATTTCAGAAGTTCTGTGGCTCATCTTTGTATTTCTTTGTAAATTCCAATCTGGCTTCTCGACTCTTACTGCTGATGAGTGGTCTGTACCTTGTGGTATGGCCTCTATATTTCTGCTCTTGAAGTCTTCTTTGAATGGTGATGCCTTCACCCCTGCCCTGTGAAGGTTGTTGGTGATGTCACTGACTGATGCTTTTGGGTATTTCTTCACAGCTCTCACAATGTTTCTGTCACCAGCTGTTGTAGTTTTCCTTGGCGAACCCATTTGGTGTCTGTTGCTCAGTATGCCAGCGGTTTCTTTCTTTTTCAGGACATTCCAAATTGTTGTATTGGCTATGCCAAATGCTTGTGCAATGCCTCTGCCAAATGCTTGTGCAATGCCTCTGATTGATTTTCCCTCTTTTCTCAGCTTCAAAATGGCTTGCTTTTCTCCCATAGACAGCTCTCTGATCGTCATCTTGGCTTATCCTTTTTAACAATAAATGCAGTCTCCACAGGTGAAACTGAAGGGTTTCTAAAACCACATACTGCATCTATTACAACAGCACGGCTTCATAGTAGAAGAGTGCAGGTACTGAACTGGCCTGCCTGCAGTCCAGACCTTTCACCAATTGAAAACATTTGGCGCATCATCAAACGAAAAATACGACAAAGAAGACCCAGGACTGTTGAGCAGCTAGAATCCTGTATCAGACTCGAATGGGACAACATTCCTGTCCCAAAACTCCAGCAAATGGTCTCCTCCGTTCCCAGACGTATACGGACTGTTGTTAAAACAAGAGGGGATGCTACACAGTGGTAAACATGGCCCTGTCCCAACTTTTTGAGACGTGTTGCTGCCATCAAATTCAAAAAATTTTCCTTAAAACGGTACATTTCCTCAGTTTAAACATTTGATATGTTTTCTATGTTCTATTGTGAATAAAATATGGGTTTATGAGATTTGCAAATCATTGCATTCTGTTTTTATTTACATTTTACACAGAATTGTGTACAAAATGTGCTGTGTTCTATGTTGTTTAAAACATCTACATATAAATACCAGGAAATAAAAAATGAAATTCAAAACTCTCTTCTTATAGTCATCTTTTGATCTCGACCCAAATGTCTTTAATCTACAGCAAAAACAAATGAACTGGCCTTGCCATTCCAATAGTTTCAGAGGGGACTGTATGGGTGTGATGGTCAGTTGACCATGTACATTTGGCCGTACAGTATATGTTGCGTGAGTGAAATAGATAAAAGACTGAACGTAACTGATAAACTATGAAAATAGATAAGCTGAAATATAAAAAGACAGTATATGATAGAAGCAGGAGTAATCTAGTGTTATTTATATTATAGTCCAGTTTTGTTTAGACTGTTTGAGACTTTAGGAAATGGCTGAAAGTGTTTATTTGTTCTCACTCTATAATCTTTTTTTTTTTGTATTCAGTTATTTTCCATTAGATCTATATCATTAGGCTATTGATGATTTTTGTAATTTTGGGGACTCCATAGCAGCTGTCTCTTAGTAGGACAAAAAATGATTAATCCCAATTTATTCCCTGACCCTTACATAGAGTATCCAGTAATGAAATATACATCAAATCTATGACGGTACTAAACAGTGTGTGAAACCAGGACGCCTCCACCGGCTGCTGTGGACACAACCTCTCTGCAAACACTGCACTGCATGCCAAAGCAGCCACTCAGCTATGGCCGGTACTGTTGTTCGGAGGACGGTGAGCTCCAGTGCCCTGGACAAGATGCTCGGTTCCTTTCTCCTGTCCTGCATTTTATTCATATCGATCATCAATGGCGTTTACACCGCTCCGGAGACGGGACACTGGACTATCACAGTTGTCAATGTAAGTAGACACAAGGAGGGAGTGCAGCGTGTGATCCGAGTCGAGTATTCAGGCCAGCGAACAGGACTTGCTAACTAACCGAATGACCAGTTTTCATAGCAGTTTATTTCATTTAAATTAAATCCGACGTAACTCATATTGTCGCATTATAGTAGCTTGTGTAATTTATTCCCCGAAGCCACAACACTCACCAACAAAAGCTTTACAAATGCTTAGCTTATTAGCATGGCAGCTAACTAGCAAGCTGATGTGGCATTAAGTCATGTCCTAAGCGAGAACACGGAACCATTACTAAACACACAGCCACAGTGTATTACCATACTGGTAGGCTAGCTAATCTGTCAGCTGGGCTCTAGCTAATGTAGCTAGCCAGTTTACTTAGCTAGATAGCTGTCCAGTTCAGCTAACACTCAGGAATTATTTATTTATTTTTTTCTTAATTTCTTGACTTACATTTGACTGTTTGTTATTAAATATTTAAAGGCACTCCCAGTGTTTCCAGTTGATATCTAGTGGCTGTTTGAAAGGTGATGCGTCTCAGTAACGTGAGCATTAATGTTGGACAATGGTGAACTGCTGTCATACACTCAGTGGCACTTTTTTCTTTTAAACAAACACATACCTGTATTGCCATTAATTGGCAATTTTATCCTTTTTAATCCTACCATAAAGGTGCACTTCAGCCACAGTAAGCTGCCTCTAGTCCATCTATAGCATTACTACTAAGCATTATTTCCGTAGTGTGTGTGGTACGAGTGTATCAGACACAGCAGCTTTGCTTGTATTTTAAACACGTTTGCTGGACTGCAAACAATTCACAAATTCAGCACTGCAGGAAACTGAGGACTGATGGTTAACACATTGTGCTTATGGATGGGTGTGGGGGGTCTCTTCTGTACCGCTTTTCCACAGAGTATGGTCACAAATCTGAACACAAAGCAATCCAGAGCCTGGTCCATCAAATTACACTATTCATGACAGAAGGTTCTGGAATGTTGGCTAGGGATCGCCACAAATAGCAAAATACTATTCAAAATTCACAAAAGGTTTTTTAAAAACAAAATGGAAAAACAGGCACCTCTCATTTTACTTGAAAATGTACTTGTTGCAGTTGTGTGTCTCCCTCACAGAGGGAACTATTGACCATGAGACAGGGCAAGGTGGCGAGCAACCTAAACAAAGCCAATATGTTTGAGTCAAAACACTACCAGTGGCACTAGTTGTGAAGTAGAACAATTCTTTGACCGTTGAATTTGACTACTAATTCATCTGCATTATTTCTAGCTCCGGTCACTGTTTGGGTGCGTGGTACTGAGGCAAGAAGGCTAACTAAATTCAGCACGAGTTCCTAGGCCTAGTTACTGTATGTATACGGTCATCAGGCAATGGATACAATCACAAAATGTGTAATCAGAGATTGTAAACTTACAATGTATATCAGGTACATTTACCTAATATGGTTTAAAAGGGTTCAAGGATACTATAGGTGTACCTTACAAACTGACCAATGGGTGTATGTTTTTGTATTATACTATGTTACAATGTCAGTGGAATTATGACTATGATTAATGACCTGTTTTTTTGTTTTTTTTTGACAGACATCAAGACCTTTGTTATTAAAAAAGTCCATGTACAAAGACACAGACATCCAGTTAAAAGGTAGGGATTACATTGAGTACAAATAGTATGCTCAACCAGGATGCCGTGTGGCTTTTTGTACACGCTGCATATTAATTGTTGACTGCACACTGTAACACAACGGGAGTTAACTAATATAATGTTTTCTCCTTTGCAGTCTCTTCCTTTAACTGTCCAGTAGAGGTCTCGTTTGGCATTAGGTGGTATTTAAAGTTCTACCCTTGTCACAACGAATTCAGTAACATAGAGGTGAGTGGTGTTCATGCGTGTTATGAAGCCGCTTATGTATGAATCAGATATTTCATGTTAAACTTTCCACTGCTACCAGGAAATGTACGAGAGGACACCACTGAGTAGAGGAGAGGGTCTAGACCCCAATCCTCTTGCACCAGGAGAGTACATCGAACACAATTACAGAATATTAACCTGCAACAACGGGCTGCAGGTTTTCCCCATGCTAAATGTATGTAAAACAGGTATCATTTCATTTCATAATGGCTAAAACATTGCCTCAGCTTTTAAAATAGTAGCACGTTGGAATATCTTAGTCAGGCATCATTTTATTTTCTTGGGCTCAGGGTATGGACACTGAGTAGATGTGTATTGTGTCATTTGTTTAATAAAATTACATTAGTAAAATTACATTAATTACATAGTTTTTATCCAGCGGAGAAGCTGATATAGCCCAGTGAGTGTAGACCAATCCAGGAAGAGAATGTCATACCCATCAGTACACACATTACTACATACTTTCCAGAGCTCTTGTTGTTTTGCTCAGTAGCACTTTTTGGACTAATGTCAGTTTTTTTAATTGAACATTTCTGTATAGTCAGAATGTCGTTCCTGTTATCTAAATGTGCTTTTATATTATCTGTAGAAATCCCAAGCAGAGCCAAGAACAGTGGAACCACAACAAGAGGAGTTATATCATGTAAGACTGTATAGGCCTGTATAATGGAGGTTTGACTTCTTGTGATGCTCACAAAATGTGAAATCTGTAACGTTTTGTATTAATCTTGTTAGGAGGCCAATTACACCAGGTGGCTTACAGCAGAAGCTGTAGCTAAACCAGGTAAAAAGGTAAAGTTCATGTTTCTTTATGTCTGTTTAAAAAAAAAAGAAGCAGTTTGTAAAGCAGTTTTATCAACAGCACATCCTCTCTCAAAAGGATCATGTCATTGCGACAACATGGAGAGATGGACCATACCTACTTGTGGTTTTGATCAAGTCCGATAAAAAGGACGTCAACTGGAATTTAACCTGTAAGCCTCACAGCTTATTTATTATTTATTTAAGACTTTCCTATAAACACAAATATTGGAACTTTAACTTCTAGTAATATTGCTACTACTGAATGACTAATTACAATAGTAATGTCTTTTACTTTGTTACAGTCACTGTGATTATGAAAGGAGACCATGGTTACATTTCAGTAACAGAATGGCCTCTTATGATCGTGAGTGTTTTAGTTGATATTCTTTTATTATATAAGTTAACTTTAAATCAGCAATGGTATTTGTGAGATGCTATACACTTCTAATCATGTCTGTTTATGCCTATATAAATGATATATAACCCTTTTTACATGTTGTGTGGTGTTTATTGTCCACCCCCTTAGTTCTACATGGTGATGTGCATTGTGTACATCCTGTACGCTCTGCTCTGGTTCATCTGGGCCTCTTGCTACTGGAAAGACCTGCTGCGTATCCAGTTCTGGATAGCTGGCGTGATCTTCCTGGGCATGATAGAGATGGCAGTCTTCTGTGCCGAGTATGAGAACACTAATGCTGTCGGCTCAGCATGTAAGTGACGAAAAAAAAAATATATATATATGGTTTAGTGGAATTTTTTTTTTAGTTAAGGCCCCAATTTCAGCTGTTTGACCCCCAATTTCGGTACGATTGGTGAAGTGTGAAGTGGTGCTGTTTTCAAGCCTGGGCTCAGTCCAGAGAACCAGTCCCTGATCCTCTTTAAAACACTTCATCCAAACCATGTCACTTACTGTTTGTCATTTTGTGATGCCATGGAACAAGTTGTTATGGTTATTGATATATATATATATGTAAAACCAGATATTCAGAGTTGGAGCACGGTCATTTTTCTTTATATTTTTTTGTGGTGCGGGTGCTTGCACTGAAACCATCGGAAGAAATGCATCGTGTGAAAACATTATTTAAAAAAGCTTGACTAAATTTCACACAACTATCTAAAAATAAGACATTAAAAAGCTTTGAATACAAATGCTTTTTTTCGAATTATCCTCTTTTATTTATTGTGTTTATTTGCCCGTTTGCAGCGTCATAAACGATGTCAGTACTCTCTTCTTTCTACAGCACAAGGCTTGCTGATTTTCGCTGAACTTGTGTCAGCTCTGAAGAGAACCCTAGCACGACTCTTGGTCATCATCGTCAGTCTGGGCTACGGTATAGTCAAGTGAGTAGAGGGTAAAAGCTGCTGTATATTAATAGATATCAGAGATGGTGACAATCATTAAATGATGTGTGTTTTGTGATTGTGTGCTTTTCCAGGCCTCGCTTGGGGACTGTCATGCACAGAGTCGTGGGTCTAGGTGTCCTCTACTTTGCCTTTGCTGCCATTGAGGGTATTTTGAGGATTACTGGGGTAAATAAGCTTTACTGCCAATGCTTCTGTTTGTATACATAAGGCTCTCTTAGTAACTACTTACTATTTACTTACTAAGTTGTACTTACTATTTACTAGTGCCTACTTTCTTTTGCATGTTCATGACACCTAATGAAAGGAGAGCTCCACCCTGAAACACATTAAAGATGGTTATATCGAAATGTTTATGATGTGCTTAGCGGTAAGGATGCTAATTCGTTGGATGGTGTTGCATTTTCATTATGAGAAGTTAGCAGTTTGTCAGTTGCACTGATGTCATGGGGGGGGGGGATTTTCCAGCGACGTTCAATATCATTTTAATGAGAAATCCGGTGTAGAGACAACAAATGTTGGACTCAAAAGTTCCAGAATTCAGTGCAATGCAGTTACAGCAGAGATCTATGAGATGACAACATGATGGTGTTGACGGCGGTGTTAGTATGAAAGTTGAAGCATTGGAAGCGGAAGTGTTTGGGCAGAGTGTACCGATGAGGAAATGAGAGATCTGGACAGACTAAATGAATAAAGCGCTGCTGCATCGCTCTCTCTACACAGAACTATCAGCAGGTAGTCAAATGGCATTGTTTAAAGAAGTTGAAAAATGTGAACCCAGAATTTCATGACAGTATAAAAACGAAAAGTCTTGGATGCACATTAATGATAAAATCATTCGGGGTGGATTTTTCCTTTAATAAATTTAATGACTTTTTCTGTAAAATATAAAGAAAAAGGGGGTGAATCTGGTTTCTCTTGCCCTGTGTAAGTAAGTGTGTTATATGTGTTGATCTGAAAGGGCCAGGACAGTGTACCAGCTCTGATCACTGCCATTGTACTGACTCTGTTTGACTCCAGCATCATTTGGTTCATATCCTTCCAGAGGTTTTGCTCTTCCAGTCAAGTAACCATATGAACCTAGAAATGCTATACAGTCTATTATGGTTAGCACAATAAGAATTGCCCTTTTAAATATTAAAGCAGAAACCTTTTACCTGTAATTTGGCTGGATGTTAAGTTGTAAATGTTCCAATAAAGTCAAAGTAGAGGTTCTCAACCTTTTATATCTTGCAGCCATAAAAGCTCCCATGACCCACAACAGGACAGAACCGAACTGTTGTAATATGTTTTTCTACATCGGTAATCAAAGGAACCAGACCTACACAAGCTACAGTGAGGCTTAAAGACCTCGCATTGATTCACAAAACAAAGATTTTCCTTGTAGCCTGTACATGAATGTCACTTATTAAGATTTTTAAATTGAGCTAATCATTTTTGGCAAATACATTATATGCCCAAATGTTTGTGGACACCTGACCATCACGACGATATATGGGCCTTCCTAAAACCGTTGACCCATTGTTGGAAGCACACAATTGTATAGGATGTCTTTGTATGCTGTAGCATTGCTGTCACTGGAACTAAGGGGCCCAAACCTGTTCCAGTATGATAATGCCCCAGTGCACAAAGCAAGGTTCATGAAGACATGGTTTGCCAAAGTTGGAGTGGAAGAACTGAAGCAGCCTGTACAGTCCTAACCTCAACCCCATGAACACCTTTGCGATGAATTGAACACAGACTGCACCCCAGGCCTCCTCACCATTAGTGAGTGCTTGACCTCACTAATGCTCTTGTAGCTGAATGAGCACAAATCCCCACAACCACGCTCCAAAATCTAGTGGAAAGCCTTCCTAGGAGAGTGGAGAGAAGGTTAAATGGGAACTAAATCTGGATGGAATGGGATGTTCAAAAAGCACATATGGGTGTGATGCTCAGGTGTCCACAAACATTTGGAAATATAGTGCAATTCAGGTTATAAATGTATTGATTCCCTTCAGGAACACCACAGCCCACTCATAGTATATCCTGCACTAAAAGCATAAAACAGATGATATGTAATATTTTAAAAACACCTTTACCGTCATGAATTATAATTGCTTGAAATTGTGCTTGATCAGGATTTTCGTGTGTAACTGACTAAAAGTGTGTACACCAGTTGAAGTAACCGCACTGTCATAATGAGTGAATTCTCTACTTGATCAGGCTTGATTGGCTTCAGTTTTTCCCTTTTCCTGAATTTGCTCTTTCACTCATTCTTGCTTTTCCTCTACCTCTTTTCCCTTTTCCATCTCTGTCTTTCTCAGGCCAAAGATTCTGACCTGGCCTTGCTGGCCAACATTCCCCTGGCACTGCTTGACTCCTCTCTCTGTTGGTGGATATCCTTTTAGGTTGACCAGTGCATACACAACCACAAAACATGTCATCATGTTTAATTTCTGCATGCTTAATTCAGTATTTATTTATCTTAAGACTTTGGTGTGTGTGTTTCACCATGGCTAACATGAATGAATGCTAGCAGTTTAATTTGCTGAAAAGTACCAATCCTATAGTTTTCATTCATAATTAGCAGTGCTCTTATTTATTCATTTTGAATGAAGGTTCTTTGTCAAATTCTTTGATCCTTTGACCGTTCTCTTTCTGTCAGTGTTGTTCATAAGCTATGACGATTCTGCCCTAATGTTTTATGTTATTTCCTTGACTACTTCTTAAATATTTGTTAGTCTTGCACAAACCATAAAGACGCTGAAACTCAGGAGGAACCCAGTGAAGTTATCCTTGTACAGACACTTCACCAATACCCTCATCTTTGCTGTAATTGGTGAGTAAATTAAGAGAGATTAAAATGGAAAATAATTCCTGTTCCTGGGATAGGCTTCAGTTGCCTAGGCATCCCAGATGTTTCTATATACATGATGTGTATATAGTACATAGTATTTACATTTGCCTTATTTTCAGCCTCTGTCATTTTCATGGTATGGACGACAAAGAAATTCCGATTAGCAGACTGTCAGGCTGTGAGTATCTGATGCTGTACGGTTTTCATACTTTCTCTTTAAAAAGAGGGATATGTGAGGTGTTGTAACTGTGGTGATGTTCTGAGCAGGACTGGATGGAGCTCTGGGTAGATGATGCTTTCTGGAGGTTTCTGTTCTCTATCATACTGCTTGTCATCATGTTTCTCTGGAGACCATCTGCAAATAACCAAAGGCAAGTTTTGACACCAAAATGATTTCAGCGTCACCCCTAATCAAATGAATACAGAGTAATACATCGAGTCTAATTGATACAGAGGCATCGTACTTCGAGTCTAATTGATACAGAGGCATCGTACTTCGAGTCTAATTGATACAGAGGCATCGTGCTGGAGTCTAATAGATACTGAGGTGTCGTGCTGGAGTCTAATTGATACAGAGGCATCGTGCTGGAGTCTAATTGATACAGAGGCGTCGTGCTGGAGTCTAATTGATACAGAGGCGTCATGCTTCGAGTCTAATTGACACAGAGGCGTCATGCGTGGAGTCTAATTAATCTTTAAATACATGGTGCTCAAATGTACATAATTTATGCAGTCCACGTTCATATTTGGACTTTGTCTCTGGAATATAAACTTTATATTGAGAGTAAATCTGAACCAAAAATTTGATCGATTAACTTATACTAGGCTATTCAAACTATTAAGCCTGGACAAATGTATACAGAGAACATTTTAAAACTTCTTTAATGATTGTTCTCAGTGCAGGCAAGCTTGAACCTTGAAAGTGAATCTGTGCTTTATTATATACCCCCCTCCTACCCAATGCTATAGATACGCATTCACACCTTTAATTGATGATTCAGATGATGAAGAGATTGAAGAGTTCTTGGTGTCTGCAAATATTGGTGAGCAATAACCTGTTCATAAATTTACAGGCACATCAAGATTTTCCTCCACTCTGTGTGCTGTGTGAACTCATCAGTGTCTTGATTTATTTCTAGCTGATGGCATAAAATTGAGAGCTGCTAAGACTGAGACGAATGGAACATCGAAACCTCCTGCTTCTAGTGTGGTCAGTATCAGCCGAGAAGAAAAAAAACCACCAACATAATACCAAATAAACAGTCAGCTGCAGAATTATTGGCACCCATGGTAAACATGGATTAAAAAAAAAAAAGTTATCTCACAAATAAAACGTAATCTGAAAATATAAGAACATTTTAACCTTTAATTGAAGTACATTTATCAAAGGAAAACACCTTATAAAAATATTTTTTTAAACAAAATTGCTTGTCACAATTATTGGCACCCCTGAATTCTCATGAACAGAATGTAATTAAAGCATTACCACATGCATATGTTACTTTTTAACATCACCTGAGTGTTTAGGAGCTGTCCATGACTTCTTTTCACATGGGCTTAAAAATGAGGTGACAAAAGAGGCCAGGTTCACCAACATGGGGAAGATTAGGCAATACACAAATTAAATGAGACAAATAATTTAATAAATATATGAATATTTAAAAAAATATCCATAATCCAGACGTTTAAAACAACCGGAGCTGTAATAAACCTGACTTGGATGAGGACAGGTGTGTTTTTCTCCCATGCACAGTGAGGAACATGTGAAGAAGTTGGTGGCACAGTTGTGTGGTCACTCCAAATCTACTGTACAATTAGACACCAGCTCCATGCTAGTCAGCATGAAAGGTTGAAAGGTGGACCAGAAGAAGGCTTTTTCTTTCATCTAACCAAAAATATAAATGCTTGGAGTTTGCTAGATGCTACTAGAACTTTGACTGGAACCAGGTTCTATGGTCAGATGAGACAAAAAATAGTGCTTTTTGGCAACAAACACAAAGGTAGGTTTGGTGTAAAAAGATGAATGGTCATACAGAAAAGAACCTAATCCGCATTGTTAAGTGTGGTGGAGGATCTGTGATGTTGGTTTTCCTCCAGAGAACCCGGGACCCTTGTTGGAATACATAGCATAATGAACTCCATGAAGTAACATTAGATTTTAAATGAGAATCTGACTGCCTCTACCAGGAAGCTACACCTGGGTCATGGTTGGATTTTCGAGCAGGACAACGATCCAAAACATGCATCCCAATCCACACCAAAATGATTCAGTGCCAGAAGAATCAAGCTCATGGTGTGGCCATGCCAGTCTCCTGACCTAAACATCATTGCAAACCTGTGAGCTGAAGCAGATAAGCTGTGACCCTGGTGGATCTGGAGAGCTTGTGTATTGAGATGTCTCAGATTCCTTTCTCTGTATTCTCTGTATCTTCTCAAGCATACTGTAATAGGTGACTCAGTGCTGTTATTTTGGGGAAAGGGAGGTTGCACAAAGTACTAAATGCAGGGGTCCTGAGAATTCTGACTCAGGCAGGTTTTTATGATGATATATATATATATATATATATATATATATATATATATATATATATATATATATATTTATCTTAGAATAAATGCAAGTAAAGGTTGGATTTCTTTAATTTTCAGTGCTATTTAACCACAAATACCTTTATCAAAGGTGCCAATAATTTTGGACTGTAATTTAAAACAAATAACAAGCAAGCTGACTGTAGGACATTTTTTTTTCCCTTCAGGATGAAGACTTGAAGTGGGTGGAAGACAACATTCCTTCCTCTTTAACAGATGTGTAAGTGTTTTTTTAAGGGGGTAAATGCTGCTTTGTTCACTTTCAGGCTTATTATAAGAGGGCGAGTTAAAAGTAAATCTTAATGTTTTATTTTGCATTGTGTATTGCAAATAGCTGTCACAAAAGTGCTTAATGTTGCTACATGGGTAGTTTTCACACTGGGCACATTTGCTGCGGTCCGAATCCGAGTGTGATTGTTCCCGGCCCCCACTGCAGCGTTGGTCTGGTTTCAGACTCACTAGATTCTATCAAACCCCGGTGCATTTGCGTTCATCTTGCATCATCACAAACGCACATGGAGAACACAATGCAAGTCACCATATTTTTTTAAATAAATTTTTTTAGTTTGGTGCTATTATGCACAGTGATGGACCTCTTCTGTATCCTACAAAATCCCCTGTCACTCATGGTACACGTGTGTTGTGGAAACTAATGATGTCATCATCAGCTAAAACACGCACGCAGGTTACTTTACTTCCAGGAAAAGTGCAGACCCGAGTACGAGTTGCGTTCACGTTCACGGGAATCGCGCCTCAGTTCCAGTACAACCGAACACAGACCAGCTCCTACAGGTAGTCTGGGGTTCGGTACCGCGGTGCTCTTCCTGGTCCACCTGACAGCTTTCACATTACCAGTTTTTCATGCAAACTGTCCTCTGTTTCAGACTAAACTGCCAGTGTGAAAGCCCGCATAATCTCCATTTCATTCAATGCAAGTGCTCCAGTGCTGCCCAAATGTCTGGATTCCTCCAGAGAGAAAAAAAATCTCATGGTTGCTGTTTTATGTTGCACTTTTAAGGTTTTCATTTGACTCATTTTTGTGTAATATCACCAAAATTATCCTAATGATCACAAAAAAAGGATTAATGGAAGTGCTGTGGGGCAAGGGTAGCTCAGTGGTTAAGATGTTGGGCTACTGATCGGAAGGTCAAGAGTTCAAACCCCACAGCACAGCCAAGCTGCCACTGTTGGGGCCCTTGAGCAAGGCCCTTAACCCTCGCTGCTCAAATGAGATAAATGTAAGTTGCTCTGGATAAGGGCATCTGGTAAATGCTGAATCTAATTTTTCCCCCCATATAATTATAGTTTTGCTACTTGATCTGTATCTTACACATAATCCCTGCTGAATTGTAACAGTATACCATCAACTTTCTCAATATTGTGAACTTTCGGTCTAGAAACAAGAGCTGAAAGTCAACAGTAGAGGAAGCTGAGATGAACACTCATCACATTAGACATCAGAACCAAGTATTTTCTAACAAAATATTGCTGATGGTGATTTAATCTAGGGAATACATTTTGCAGGTGTGAAAAAATGCTGTAAAGTAAGAATGCTTTCAAAAATAGGCATGTTTATAGTTTATCTTTATCAATTAACAAAATGCAAAGTGAGTGAACAGAAGAAAAATCTACATCAAATCAATATTTGGTGTGACCACCCTAGGTACACTTGCACAAAGTCAGGGATTTTGTAGGCATATAGTCAGGTGTATGATTAAACAATTATACCAAACAGGTGCTAATGATCATCAATTCAATATGTAGGTTGAAACACAATCATTAACTGAAACAGAAACAGCTGTGTAGGAGGAATAAAACTGGGTGAGGTACAGCCAAACTCAGCTAACAATGTGAGGTTGCTGAAGACAGTTCACTGTCAAGTCATACACCATGGCAAGACTGAGCATAGCAACAAGGCAGAAATTTCAAGGCAGACAGGGGTTTCCAGCACAAGCGCAAAGAAACAGGCAACGTTGAGGACCATAGACGCAGCGGTCGGCCAAGGAAACTTACTGCAGCAGATGAAAGACACATCAGGCTTACTTCCCTTCGCAATCGGAAGATGTCCAGCAGTGCCATCAGCTCAGACCTGGCAGAAACCAGTGGGACCCTGGTACACCCATCTACTGTCTCGAGAAGTCTGGTCAGAAGTGGCCTTCATGGAAGACTTGTCTATGCACGAAAACACAGGAACTGGGGTGCAGAAAAATGGCAGCAGCTGCTCTGGACTGATGAGTCAAAATTTGACATATTTGGCTGTAGCAGAAGGCAGTTTGTTTGCCGAAGGGCTGGAGAACGGTACACGAATGAGTGTCTGCAGGCAACAGTGAAGCATGGTGGAGGTTCCTTGCAAGTTTGGGGCTGCATACCATCAGGGTGGCATCTGATTGGCCCCAAATTTATTCTGCAGCATGACAACGACCCCAAACATACAGCGAAAATCATTAAGAACTATCTTCAGCGTAAAGAATAACGGAGTCCTGCAAGTGATGGTATGGCCCCCACAGAGCCCTGATCTCAACATCATCGAGTCTGTCTGGGATTACATGAAGAGAGAGAAGCAACCGAGGCTGCCTAAATCCACAGAAGAACTGTGGTTAGTTATCCAAGATGTTCGGGCCAACCTACCTGCCGAGTTCCTTCAAAAACTGTGTGCAAGTGTACCTAGAAGAATTGATGCTGTTTTGAAGGTGATCACACCAAATATTGAGTTGATGTAGATTTTTCTTCTGTTCACTTGCTTTGCATTTTGTTAATTGATGAATGTAAACTATTAACGTGTATTTTTGAAAGCATTCTTACTTTTACAGCATTTTTTCACAACTGCCTAAACTTTTGCACAGTACTGCCCTCATGTTTTCATGCACACTAGGCAGAATGTGTTCAGAGCTCCTTTAACTTACGTGTTTCTTGCATTCCAGTGCTCTGCCTGTTCTTCTCGACTCAGATGAGGTTTGTTAAATCAAACGTACAAACTATTTCTTTTAAAGTTAAAAGATTTTATTTATACAGAAAATGATCATGCTTTTCAATGTGGGTCACTTTGCAGGAAATCATGACTACAAAGTATGAGATGTCAAAAATGCAGTGAAAGCACAAATGCATGGCCTCCTTCTGAGACCAAAGGCGCTGCTGCTGCTGCTCCCACTTACCAGTGTGAAAAGGATAAAAAACCAGACAAGAGACAGGTACTGGTGAAGAGTTTGATGGTGGATCTGAAGAGAAGAGGAATTGTGCTTCTAGTCACAGGAGTATCCTGGCTCACTTAGCAACGGTCCTTTCTGTATTCATGCCTTTTATATCTAATGTGAAAGATTACCGGTTTTTCCCCTCCAGAAGTACAAATACTCATTCACAAATTTTATAATCATTCCATTTAACAGACAAGTCACACAACCCATCAATCCAAGCAGAAATTATACCATATTTATTTTTCACTACTTCGTGCCAGCCAGTCGATGGCTTGGGTTTAGAATCTTGTTTTTATGTTTTATTTAGGGAGGGTCTTAATGAAGATGTCAAATAATTTAACAAGGACATGAAGTTGAACGACCAAAGACGGTTTGCTTAGTCTTTATCAGAGGGGAAGACTTCTGAAATTCTCTTCAGGCATCCTCTTTACTTAATATATTACGTGTTATTTATGTATTTATGTTTCATGTTGGTGAGCCATTTTGCTTCTGAAAATACAGTGTGGGAGCAGAATGTTCTGCTACGTTTGTAAATATACAGAAGTTTTCCTAAATGGCTGGGTGATGAGTAAAATAAAATGCGTAAGGTATAAACTCCAGTCTGGCCGTTAACTACTGAACCGAGCTGGATTACTTTAGCAGGAAGCAAAATGTGCATCTCACATCAAAGAGCAATATGCCGTTAATATTCCTCCATTGCCTTGTGCATTTTTTTTTTTTTTTTTTTAACATACATTTTGGTTTTTTTCTCTCTGTTGTTTCTCTTTTTCTTATTTAATCACAAGCCTTAGAAACACTACGAATGAACAGTTGATTGAATGATGAGAGTAGTTGGTTTTGTACAATCGCACATCTCTGCCCATTTTCCGTTGAATGTTGTCATTTCTTTTCAGAGAAAAGCACAGTCTGCCATGCAGAGATATACCCACAGGACAACTGTTAAGAATTAAAGATAGTTAGAATCTATTGTAGCCTACTTGTGTGCTCACCTTGTTCATGTCAGTGACAAAATAAATCCTTTTATTTTTGCATTTAAGTGATTTCTTGCCACACGAATGCAGTGGTTAGACTGATTCTGTGCAATATTTTGGTCTTTTCTACTACTTTTTCCTTGAGTGTGTACTTGAGGATTTTGTATCTTCTCATGAATTATTATTTTTTCACCTTGCTGTGGAATATCAGATTCTTCCTTTTCAGATATTTACTTTTGTCCATTATGTCCATTTTCATGATGCATGTTTTCCGGTTTATGATTGTTTGCTTCAAATGTAAATAAATATTCTTTATTTATGGGTCTTCTTTTGTACTGTTAATTGTTGCAAAAGTACCAATTTGCAGCATGATTATGTAGTTTCATTACTTGATAATTAGGTCATATTTATGTTGCATTCCCATAATTTTGATAAATGAGCATATAACACTAACAGTGGACGTGGTCAGAAGACCAGTGCCTAATGGACAAGCTGAGGTGGACAGGTATAATTCCTTACCACTTAAATTCTCTGAGATTACATGAATCAGAAAACTTAAGAAAATTTAAAGATGTGTCATTTACTAAGAATTTAATACTGGTGCATTCAGTAAATATACTATATTCCTCACTACAATTTAATTATAACTAAAAGCTACAAAGACCCCTGTTTTATGCCTGTTCAGAACTGTGTGGTCATGTCACATCACATAATGATTGACAGTAGGGTCCCCCGGCAATGCAAATAGGGGACAGGCAAATTGGGTGCTAGGTGCTAGGTGCTGGAAAAGTTTGACGGTACCAACAAAGTGGAAAAACAGGTACCTACCTCCACCCTTCATCTGTACACCTGCTCATTAATGCAGTTATCCAATCAGTCAATCAAGTGGCAGCAGCACAATGCATAAAATCATGCAGATACAGGTCAAAGGCTTCTGATAATGTTCATCAAACATCAGAATGGGGAAGAAGTGACTTTGACTATGGCATGGTTGTTGGTGCCAGATGGGCTGGTTTGAGTATTTCAGAAACTGCTGATCTCCTGGGAATTTCACACACAACAGTCTCTAGAGGTTACACAGAATGTTGTGAAAAAAAGAAGAAAAAAAAAAAAACAGAAGTCAGAGGAGAATGGCAAGACTGGTTCAAGCTGATAAGAAGGCAATGGTAACTCAAAAAGCCACTCTTTACAATCGTGGTGAGAAAAGCATCTCAGAATACACAACACACAGAACATTGAGGCAAATGGGCTACAATAGCATTAATACATTTACAGACACCCTTATCCAGAGCAATTTACAGTTATCTCTGAGCAGTTAAAGTTTAAGGGCCTTGCTCAAGGGTCCTGCAGTGGCAGTTTGGGTGGTGCTGGGATTTGAACTCATAACCTCCCAATCAGACATCCAACATATTAACCACTGAGCTACCCCTTCCCCACATCTACCAGCTGATTTGCACAGTTAAAGATAGGGAAAAGACCATGAACTGCTTTTACAATCTTTAACTGTTCAGTTTCTGTGAACCTGTGCCTACCCACTGTACCCTCAGACTCCTGTTTTTGTGTGGGTTCCTGAGTACAGATGCTCCTAATAAAGTGGATGGTGAGTGTAACATAATATACACAAATCTTCATTCTTGCTGTCCGCTGCCATTACTACTAATAATTTGCCATTCTGTTCTGAACACAATCTCTTTAATATAAATATGATTTTTGAAAATGAGTATTCCTTTATATTACAGAAATTAGGCCAAGAACATTTTCATGTTGGAAAATATCATTTTCAGTATTATTCTGAAGAGAATATCAAGGGTGTAGAGTAATGAAGTAGAAATACTTCAGGCTATGTTCTGAGAAAACATCTACTTTTCTATCACTTCTCTGTCATCTGTGACAATGGGTCTAACTGAAGAGAAATTCCCAGGGCAACTAGTGTGGACAGCATTGAAAACCAGGGTCTTGCTGGCTCCTTCGCAGTCTCAATTAGAAGATTGTAGATTGATTACTGTATGCTGTGGCTCAGTCAGTGAAGGATGTGGAAATATATTGAGTAGGCTGCCAAGTCTACTAGAGGCCTAGAGGACTGTTTGGCTCCACTAGGAGAGAACCACACTCGATAGTAAATGGTCTCGACACTGGGAAAGAGGTCTGTGGTAGTGGTGGTGTAGGTGACCGTGGGCTGCAGACGGAGTGGAGGCGGGCAGAACCGGCAGGTAACATTTGATGTGATGATTCTCACTTGTGTGTGATCACGGGAAGGTTATTTATGTGTACTTACTTTGTCCTTTCAGGAGACTGCCATGAGTCTGAAAGAGAGAGTGACAGAGCCTACAATACGCGTGCACAGAGCATGAACTGGAACGTTGAACTTTTGACTTGAACTCGAAGTTGAACTTGAATAAGGCGAACGCCACGACGGGTGTCGACCCTTTTCAGTTGTGTTTACTTTTGGTTTTGGTGACACTTCTGAGTTGAATAAAAGTGAGCCAAGGCTCCATTAAAAATCCACCATCCGCCTGGAAAAATTTCTGCTGCACCAACTCTCCCAGGCATATACTAACCCCAAGTTGGGATTTTTTCTAAAATGCAATAAAAACAAAAATCTGTGATTTGTCAAGTCTCTTGAAACTTTAATTAACTGACAAAAGTACAAAGAAAAGATATTCCATGTTTTCACTGACCAACTTAATTGTATTTTGTAAATATACACATTTAGAATTTGATGCCTTCAACACACTCAAAAAAGTTGGGACAGAGGCATGTTTACAGCTGTGGCACATTCAACAGTGGTTTCCAGCCTTGCCCTTTATGCAGTGAGATTTCTCTGGAGTCCCTGAATCTTTTCACAATATTATACACTGTAGATGGTGAAAGACCAAAATTCTTTGCAATCTTGCGTTAAGCAATGTTCTTTTTGAACTGACTGACAATTCTCTCACGAAGTTTGGCACAAAGTGGTGAGCCACGACCCATCCTCGCTTGCAAAGACTGAGCTTTTGGTGGATGCTCCTTTTATGCCCAATCCTGATACCCTCCCCTGTTACCAATTAACCTGATCCTCCAAAATGGTGTAACCTGAATATTCTATATACTATAAACTATGACACCAATCCAGTAGGTATGCTTTCTGTGAGTGTTATTTTTACCTCACCTACATGCCACTCTAGTGATTTATGTACCTGAGCGTCACTGTTTTTTTTGCTTCTTTGTTTTTAGAAGAGAAATGCGGCTCATATTCATCTCACTTAGATGATGATGCATTTCTGTGGTATTTCTGGTTTAGTTGCAGACTGAACTAACCTGGTATTCCCTTAATTTTAATAGCCCCTAACTGCAGCTGCAGTTAACAGTCCAAGTATTCGAGCAAGAACTGGAACCACCCACACCTTTACTGGCCTATCTAAATTGGGATGACAGGGTGGGGATCATTCCCCATGAATCTAGCTTCTCAGTGATGAATCGTGTGGTCTGATTTGGTACTAGGGATCTTTCCCAGTTTACCATGAGTCTGAGCACCTTGATGTATACGAGGAGGGTGGACATGTTCCAGATGGCCACTTCCCTGGTGGAGGAACGCCTGTACACATCATCCTAGTATGCCAGTAACCTTATGCCTCTGGCCATCAGAGGCAACCAAGATGCTTTCATGCATTTCGTGAACACCATCAGATCTAGAGAGAGGCCAGAGTGTAGGACATTGAATTGTGCTTGAAAGGCAACTCCAAATGTAAATCTGTGTTCCAGAGTAATGAGGGCATGAAAGGTGCATCAAACAGATTCAACTATGTGACCCAGTCTTCACAACAAAATTAACATCTGATAGCCAAATGAGGTCGTTACAGAATCAAACAAAGAATCTTCTAAAGTAAGAAGCATGTGGAGTAGAACTCAGTGCTCTGTCCATGGGATCTACCCTTTCGATTGTACATCTGTCCAGATGAAACAAATTTGTTGAAACATAGCAACCATTTGATAGGATTAGAACTTGTGCAGGCCCTGAGCACTGAAGGCTGAAATGGCCTGATTGCAGAAAGCTCTTATACCCCTGTGGCTTTGTCAACAGCATCCACTGGGCTGATGCAGTCGCCATCTAAAGAGCAACCCTCAACCCTAGCCCTAACCCTAACCATAGGCAATTTTGGAACTATATTTTAGAAGCTGAAATGTCTAGAGCTCTAATTGGTATACACATCCAATATAAGGACCTAAATAAGGATAAGATTTTTAATTCAATGGGACAAAGTTTTAAAAGTATGGATTTCTGTCCAATTTGGCTCTGGCCTCCAATATATAATAGTTTTGATCCCAAAATTGCCTTGAAGTGAAAATGGCTATTTGTCCTGTAGAGTACATGCAATGTGTGATTAAATTACAGTGTTAACAGCACACAGGCTTAATGAGGCCTTTTAAATGGCCCCATCCCAATGCACTGTGGTGATGTACCTTACATGGGTAATGGTTTCTGAACTACTGGATGTAAGTGCTGATAAGTGCTGCTCCAAAATCGCTGTGGGCTTTATTAACAGTTGTGAGACAGTTGAGGGCAAGTTTGGTGTTTTTGTATGGAATGTGTCCCATCACACATGGGAAGGTGCTAATCTCATTTCTTGTAACATACTGTAGCGCATAGTCTTATAACAGTTCCAGTTAATAAGTGACAGGGCAGCAGACAAACCAGCTAAACCAATGCTTGTTTCCTTGAGGCGTCACTCAGGAGCCATCAAATTGAGACTGTGCCTGTACCCTGAGCTAAACATCAAGCTAAAGAATTATGCAAAAATCCTCAGAACGTTTGTACTATTAATCTAATTAACATAAAATTATCTGGTGTACATATTATATTATTATATATTATGTATGGATAGTATACAGTATTATGTACAGCAGTCCTTACTAACTGCCTCTTATTTGTGTAGCTAAACACGAATACATTATTATTTCAGACCAAGTTCATTAACATGATGATCAACAGGATGCGCATAGTTTTTTTTTTTGTCTATCATCAGTAGTTTTGCTCCCATAGCCCAACCTAAACTCTGCCTTACCGAGCTCCAAAATAAAACCATATTTCTACTATATTTCTGTACAAACTGGCCCGAAATGTACAAAACAAATATTTTTTAAAAAAGTTTTTATTTACAGAGCATCAGCTCCATATAGCCTATGCAGATCACACGAGGTGCACAGGGAAGCATTTCTCTCCTGGAGACTCCAAAAAAAAGCAATTGATTACTTTAAAAAATCTTAACTTACAGTGGGGGGGAAAAGTATTTGATCCCCTGCTGATTTTGTACGTTTGCCCACTGACAAAGAAATGATCAGTCTATAATTTTAATGGTAGGTGTATTTTAACAGTGAGAGACAGAATAACAACAAAAAAATCCAGAAAAACGCATTTCAAAAAAGTTATAAATTGATTTGCATTTTAATGAGGGAAATAAGTATTTGATCCCCTATCAATCTGCAAGATTTCTGGCTCCCAGGTGTCTTTTACACAGGTAATGAGCTGAGATTAGGAGATCTCTCTTAAAGGGAGTGCTCATAATCTCAGTTTGTTACCTGTATAAAAGACACCTGTCCACAGAAGCAATCAATCAATCAGATTCCATACTCTCCACCATGGCCAAGACCAAAGAGCTGTCCAAGGATGTCAGGGACAAGATTGTAGACCTACACAAGGCTGGAATGGGCTACAAGACCATCGCCAAGCAGCTTGGTGAGAAGGTGACAACAGTTGGTGCGATTATTCACAAATGGAAGAAACTGTCAGTCTCCCTCAGTCTGGGGCTCCATGCAAGATCTCACCTCGTGGAGTTTCAATGATCATGAGAACGGTGAGGAATCAGCCCAGAACTACACGGGAGGATCTTGTTAATGATCTCAAGGCAGCTGGGACCATAGTCACCAAGAAAACAATTGGTAACACACTACGCCGTGAAGGACTGAAATCCTGCAGCGCCCGCAAGGTCCCCCTGCTCAAGAAAGCACATGTACAGGCCCGTCTGAAGTTTGCCTGAATGATTCAGAGGAGAACTGGGTGAAAGTGTTGTGGTCAGGTGTGGTCAGATCTCTTTGGCATCAACTCAACTCACCGTGTTTGGAGGAGGAGGAATGCTGCCTATGACCCCAAGTCATAACACCATCCCCACCGTCAAACATGGAGGTGGGAACATTATGCTTTGGGGGTGTTTTTCTGCTAAGGGGACAGGACAACTCCACCGCATCAAAGGGACGATGGACGGGGCCATGTACCGTCAAATCTTGGGTGAGAACCTCCTTCCCTCAGCCAGGGCATAGAAAATTACCTTAATGACTTGGAGAGGATCTGCAAAGAGGAATGGGACAAAATCCTTCCTGAGATGTGTGCAAACCTGGTGGCCAACTATAAGAAACGTCTGACCTCTGTGATTGCCAACAAGGGTTTTGCCACCAAGTACTAAGTCGAAGGGGTCAAATACTTATTTCCTCATTAAAATGCTAATCAATTTATAACTTTTTTGAAATGCGTTTTTCTGGATTTTTTTTGTTGTTATTCTGTCTCTCACTGTTAAAATACACCTACCATTAAACTTACAGACTGATTATTTCTTTGTCAGTGGGCAAACGTACAAAATCAGCAAGGGATCAAATACTTTTTTACAAGGTCATTCTGCATGTTTTTGTCATTATTACTGGCTATTGGCTTTGTGACATGGATACCATTATCCTGTGTCACCTTATGTCAAGTGAAGGGATTTTTTTTTTGCTTGTTCCTGCCAAATAATTAACTGGAGGCCACATATGGGCTCAAGTTGCACAATTCATGGCCACAACATAATATGTGGCCAGTCCTTATTAAAAAATAACCACCATGTAATTTCAGAAAGTCCATAGTTAAGGAATCATCATATACAGTGGGTACAGAAAAGAATCACCCCCCTTTAAAATAATCACATTTTGTTGCTTTTCAGCCTGAAATGAAGATGGACACAGTTTTTGTTTTATCCAGCTGCATTTACTCAGTGCAACTTATAACATCCAAGTGAAAGATATAACACCAACATGTCAGAAAGGAAAAAAACCAAAAAAAAACAATCACTGAGTTGGAAAAAGGATCACCACCCTCCTAAAAATGACTTGTAAACTCAATCAGGTGTAGCTAATCACCTTCTCAATGGCACACAAAGCCATTTGACTTTCAACTGTGATCAGCTGTGGTCATTTTGATTAGCTCAGCATGAAAAGAGCTTTCCTGGAGCATTTTGTAGTGCAACTGAAGCAAGCAATCAACTATGGGTGGCAAGGCACTGTCAAAAGATCTCCGGGATAAAGTTGTGGACAGGCACAACAGGAGATGGATCCAAAAAAATTTCAAAGACTTTATCAATGCCTAGAAGCACAGTGAAGTCTATTATTAAGAAGTGGAAGGTATTTGGTACAACACAGACCCTCCCTGGATCAGGACGTCGCTCCAAACTGGATGAAAGAGCCAGGAGGAAACTGGTCAGAGAGGCTAACAAGAGGCCTACAGCAACTCTGAAGCAGTTGCAGGAATTTATGACAAAGAGTGGTCATTGTGTGCATGTGACAACAATATCACAAATTCTCCACAAATGTGGCTTGTATGGGAAGGTTGCAAGAAAAAAGCCACCCACGACTGAGCTTTGCCAAAACGCACCTTGAAGATTCTGAGGCCACATGGAAAAAGGTGTTATGGTCAGATTAATTATTTGGCCTCAACACCAAACAATATGTCTGGCGGAAATCCAATACAGCTCACCATCCAAATAACACCATTCCCACAGTAAAGCATGGTGGTGGTAATATCCTGTTATGGGGTGTTTCTCTGCAGCAGGGACTGGAGCACTTGTCAGGATAGAAGGAAAATGAATGGGGCAAAATACCTTCAAAGTCTTGAGGAAAATCTGCTGCCCTCTGCCAGAAAGTTGTCAATGTGAAGATGACATCCAGCATGACAATGACCCAAAACTGACCACACAGTGGTTGAAGGAGATAAAAGTGAATGTCCTTGCATGGCCTAGTCAGAGCCCAGACTTAAACCCCATTGAAAATCTGTGGACTTACTTCTGAAAGTCCACAAACGGTCCCCATCAAATTTAACTGAACTTGAGCAGTTCTGCAAAGAAGAGTGGGCAAATATTGCAAAGTCTAGATGTGCAAAGTTAGTAGAGACATATCCCAACAGACTAAAGGCTGTAATTAAAAAATTAAGACAAATTAAGGCAAATTAAAGCAAGGGGGTGATCCTTTTTCCAACTCAGTGATTCTGTTTTTTAATTTTTATATTTTTTTTCCTGACCTGTTGGTGTTATATCTATCACTTGGATGTTATAAGCTGCACTGAGTAAATACAGCTGGATAAAACAAATACAGCTGGATAAAACAAAAACTGTGTCTGTCTTCAATTCAGGCTGAAAAGCAACAAAATGTGATTATTTTAAAGGGGGGTGATTCTTTTCTATACCCACTGTATATAATAATAATAATAATAAATGTACAGCCAGCACCTATGATATGAAGTTAGGACTGCTAAATATCAAATCCCTTACATCTAAACCACTTACTGTACATGAAAGTCTAACTGATCAGGGCTTTAACGTGGTTTAACAGAATATTGGATTAGATCAAAAGAGTACATAGTTTTAAATGAGGCTAACCCTCCCACATACAGCACCTTCCTCATCTAGTTTGCTAAGGAGGATGAATTATAGCTTTTTGTAACAATACTCTAAGAGTTACAGAAATTTAAGCATATATTATTAACATTATGGACTTGGCCTGTAAAAGAATCTACTCAATCATTTCCATTAAATATTTGCAGACCACCAGGGCATTATTCTATAAACAAAAACATTGTTTAATAACAAGCAAAATATTTATATTTGCAATTAATTTCAAAAACACCTGTTACACATAGCAACACAATTTTAAAACCCCTGGACTATTCATGTACATCATATTTCCAACTGCAAGAATACACATTTAATTTTATGTACATAAGTTCTCCTAAACGGACACTGTTAAGAACACTATTGCATTATTTTTTAGTTTGAAATTGCAGTGAATCCTTCAAACCTTTAAACATCTGGCTGATACCCCTATGTGCAGAATAGAGAAGGATGGAGCCCTCATAAAAAGCCTTCCTTGTGCTGGCCGGAAGGTTATTTTCTGTCTACCTCAGCTTGATCTAGACACAGTTTTCTGTAAAGCAGCTTTGTGACAATGTCTACTGGGAAAAAAAAAAAAAAAACTTACACAAAAGAATTTAACTAAATTGGCAATATATACACTTATGGTGGCAGAGACACACCAGCATCTATGTTTCTATGTATAATTTCACACATTGGTTCTAACCTGGTACTTAATTATTAAGTCAAATTAGATATCATTTGAAAGTTTGTAGTGGAAGATATCAAAAGGGAAAATCAGATTTTTTTTTTTCCACAGACAAAACAAAGGTAGCTGTTATGTTTGCAGTTTGTAGTTCATAGTAAATGTGTTGTATCACTAGAGACTTGATGTAGTTCTGTTACATCTCCAGAGAAGTCAACAGCGTCCTGGTCCAAATTCGCCGCAGCTAAAAGTAGAGTTTCCACAGTGCTGCTCTGTCCCAATGCCCCAGGATCCTCTGAGGGGACAACGATAACGTAACGGTCATCATCATCTGCAGCAGAGCTCTCATGAACGTCCACGGTCACTATGGACGTGTCCATGGTCTGGCGGCTGCAGGATGGTGAGGAGGTGAGAACAGGGCCCTCCACTGACACCTGTGCCAGCTGTTCCTCCTCAGAAACAGTGGTGTTGATGTAAATGATTTCCCTCTTGTCAGAAAGCTTCTCTGCCAGCTTCTCCAGCATCTCCTTCACCTTTGTAAAATTAGGCCGGTCCACAGGGTTGGCATGCCAGCAGCTTAACATAATGTTATACCTGCAAAATACAAAAAGTGCTGAATATATTGTAGTGACAGGTAATGTCCTTCATTCATGTGTATACTCATAAGGACAGGTTTCCTCCAGACATAAATTAAGCATAGTCCTACGCTACAAACAGATTCAGAGAATCCAGTAGAACAAAACTAGGCTTGTGCTTTGGAAAATTGATGTGTCAGTGAGAAAAAAGACAAAAATCTAAGATACTCACAGATCATCCAAGCAGTCATTTGGCTGCTTCAACCTGTGTCCTTCCAAGAGGTAGTCATAAATCTCGTGGTTCTGGACACCAGGGTATGGAGTCATGCCTCGAGTAGCTATCTCCCACATGGTTACACCAAATGCCCACTGAGGGGAAACACAGAAATGATCATAAGCAATAAATATGTGAACAAGCCACTCAGCATCAACAAATTCTTCACTCCAAATCCTCAAGGGTCACAGCGCTTTAAATATCTGTGTGTTATCTGTTCTGACACACTAATTGAGCTGACTAGCAATCACTTCTTAAACTGAAATCAATGTGCAGGTTCTTCTTACCACATCACTTTTCACGGTGAAGACTCGGTCTGCCAGACTCTCCACAGCAATCCACTTCACGGGCATCTTGGCTATCCTGCCCTGTCTGTAATAATCTCCACTGTAAATCTTCTTTGAGAGGCCAAAGTCCGCCACACACACAGTCATGTCATCTCGTAACCTAGTAAGACATATACAGAAATGATTGAAAAAAAATACATATAAAGAAATAAAGTGAAAAGATAAAAATGGCTATAAGAGAGTAAGGAGGAAATTACATTTATACAGTATTCCAAAACAGGTGATATTAAAATGTTTTTACATTTTTTTTGACCGCTGAAGACCAATAAAGATCAGTCCTACAACTCTTGAGTAATATAACATTAGTAGCTGAAAATAGTTGCATAATAATGGTGAATAATAAGTACAGGTTAGTACTCTTTCTGGTGATGACAGATAGTGGGTTTGGACACATATACATACATAAACATATACACATATATATATATATATATATATATATACACACACACACACACACACACACACACACACACACACACACACACACACACATATACAGTTCCCTCCACTAATATTGGCATCCTTGGTAAATATGAGCAAAGGCTGTGAAAAAATTTCTTTATTGTTTAACCTTTTGATCTTTTGTTAAAAAATTCACAAAAATACTCTGCTCTCATGGATATCAAACAATTACAAACTCAACACAGCTTTATAAAAAAAATATATCTTTGTTAAATATATGTGTGCCACAATTATAAATATGAGGTAACACAGGCCAAATTCCTTTAGTCATTCATAACAATGAGTAAGACCAAGGAATATACCTGTGATGTGCGGCAAAAGGTTGTTGAGCTTCACAAAATGGGAAGTGGCTATAAGAAAATAGCACAAGCATTGAAAATGCCCATTTCCACCATCAGGGCAATAATTAAGAAGTTCCAGTCAACTGGAAATGTTATGAATCAACCTGGAATTGGATGTGTGTCTATATTGTCTTGACACACTGTGAAGAGGATGGTTCGAGTGGCCAAAAAATCTCCAAGGATCACAGCTGGAGAATTGCAGAAGTTAGTTGCGTCTTGGGGTCAGAAAGTCTCCTAAACTACAATCCGAGGTCACCTTCATCACCACAAGTTGTTTGGAAGGGTTTCAAGAAAAAAGCCTCTACTCTCATCCAAAAACAAACTCAAGCATCTTCAAAATTCTGGAACTTCACATGAGATCTGGTTCTATGGTCAGATGAAACAAAAATAGAGCTTTTTGGCAATAAACACCAGAGGACCTGGACATTTTATTAGGATACATGGCATCATGGATTCTATCAAATATCAACAGATATTAAATGAAAACCTGACTGCCTCTGCCAGAAAGCTTAAAATGGGCCGTGATTGGATCTTCCAGCAGGACAATGATCCAAAACATACATCAAAATCAACACAAAAATGGTTTACTGACCACAAAATCAAGGTCCTGCCATGGCCATCCCAGTCCCCTGACTTGAAACCCATAGAAAACCTGTGGGGTGAACTGAAGAGGAGAGTCCACCAGCATGGACCTCGAAATTTGAAGGATCTGGAGAGATTCTGTATGGAGGAATGGTCTCAGATCCCTTGCCATGTATTCTCCAACCTCATCATGCATTATAGGAGAAGACTCAGAGCTGTTATCTTGGCAAAGAGAGGTAGCACAAAGTATTGACTAAAAGGGTGTCAATAATTGTTGCACACCTATATTTAACAAAGATTTATATTTTTTGGATAAACCTGTGTTTTGTTTGCAATCGTTTGGTATCCATGAGAGCAGAGTATTTTTGTGAATTTTTTAAACAAAATATCAAAAGGTAAAGAACGATAAAGAAAATTTTTCACAGCCTTCTTTGCTCATATTTACCAAGGGTGCCAATATTAGTGGAGGGCACTGTATTTAGGCCTTGGGTTTGATGAGAAACTCTGATGTTTTATTGCTCTGCGTTTTATTATGGCTGACAGAATGACTATGCATTACTGTGAGGCTTTGCCTTCACCAGGCATCCACGCACACTTACGTGGCTTTGTTTTTGTGTATATGACTTTACTGCCTTTTCTCAATGTTGCACTTTTTTTTTTCCATTTATGTACACTCAACGTCTACTTTATTAGGAACACCTGTACACCTGCACATTCATGCGGTCATCTAACCAGCCAATCATGTGGCAGCAGCACAATGCAAAACAATCATGCAGATACAGGTCAAGAGCTTCAAGAGCATCCGAAAGAAGAAAATGAGTGTTATCTCTGTAACTTTGATTGTGGCATGGATATTGGTACCAGATGGGCTGGTTTGAGTATTTCAGAAACTGCTGATCTCTTGGGAATTTCACAGATAACAGTCTTTAGAGTTTACACAGAATAGTGCAAGTAAATAAATAAATAAATAAATAACCTGAGTGAGCGACAGTTATGTGGGTGGAAACGCCTTGTTGAGGAGGAGGACAGAGGTCAGAGGACAATGGCCAGAAGGATATAGTAACTCACATAATCACTCATCACAACTGTGGTGAGCAGAAAAGCATCTCAGCATGCACAAAACATCGAACGGTATGAGGTAACACAGGCCAACTTCCATTAGTCATTCATAACAGGTGGATGAGCTACAACAGCAGAATACCACAAGGGGTCTACAGGAATCTGAGTCTATCAAGGCCACGGGCTTATCGAAAACTGGACAGCCGAATATTCGAAAACAAAATCACCTTTTTTTCCCCCAGTCTTCAGTTGTCCAGTTTGGGTGATTGTGTTTTTAAAAGTTACTATGAAAAGCTCATTTTAAAGTAGAATTAATAATCTAATTTCTTTTGCACTTTTGTGCAGCTATCTGCTACTCCTTCCCGCATTAACCAGTGTGTTTAATTAAACCAGCTGCACCTAGCAAGCAACCAAATATTAATGACTTTAATTTTACAGTTAAATTTCACAGAGATGAACTGAGGAAAAAAATATTAAACAGTGCTGTAACTTAAGCTATAAAAGATACATCTCTTTATAAACAAAAACAAAAACAAAAAATGTACTACTTACATGCAATTCCGTGCTGCAAGGTCTCTATGTAGGAAATTTCTGCTGCTGAGGTATTCCATTCCCGAAGCAATGTTAATCATAAACCTCAGAAGAGTTTGTGTTGGGAGATACTAGGATAAACACAGTGTGCAAATCATATCTCACACACATACACAATTGTCTTACTATCCTTCCACTGCCAAGACATATATAAACGCAGCAGTTAGTGCTCTGTCTATTCTTAAACCTAACCATAACCTTAACCTCAGCAACCGTAAGGAAATATTTTGGCTCTTTTAGTTTTTTTAATAAAAGCTGCAGTTTTTGTAATAAAAAAAAAATAATAATAATTTTTCTTGCAGTAAAATGTCACCACAAGGTCAAAACTTTCAGATATTCCTATCCTTCTGGGGTCATTTGGTCTTTAGCAATACATAAAACATGACCACCCCCACACTCACACATACAACTTCGTTAACTCAAGAGTTAAAACATTATAAAAAGCTAATTTAGTAACCAAACTCCAAAAAACTAAATGACACTGAATTTAAGTAAACAAATAAATAAATAAAAAGCACAAATGCAGAAAAAAAAAAAAAAGGTAACATACCAATGGACTGCTTTCAATCCGGGAGCGAAGAAGAAAGCTATGCAGGTCTCCGTACCTCATGAAGGGAAGGATGACCATCGGCTTTGGGAAGTGGCCTGGACCCACATCTAAACATACACCTGTATGAATGGATCAAAAAAGAAAGCTGAAAAAAAGATTATGTTCCAGCATGCCAACTCAAGTGGCCTGCACTGATCCCTGACCTCAACCCCACTGAACACCTTTGGGATGAACTGGAATGCTGAGTGTACCCCAAGCCTCCTCACCCAACATCAGCGCCTGACTTCACTAATGCTCTTGTGGCTGAATGGGCAAATCCCCACAGCCACGCTCCAAAATCTACTAGAAAGCCTTCCCAGAAGAGTGGAGGCTGTTAAACCAGCAAAGGCGGACTAAATCTGAAATGGAATGTTCAAAAGCCCATCGGCTGTGATGGTCCGGTGTTTAGTATAATATACAAAGTTTCCAGTGAAACAGAACATTTCAGACAAAAGTCCTTCATCAGCTGTACAAGCCAAGTGCTTCTGAAGTTGTAGAGCTGCAATATATACAGTTTATGTATGTACTGTATGCATGTATGTATGTATGTATGTATGTATGTATGTATAAGGTCATAAGAAACATGCTAACTAGAGCCCAATGATTTTTATTAAACATTTTTCGGTTTTAACCGAAAACTAACATCTTACCTAGTAGCCGAATTACATTAGGGTGGTTAAAGTCCTTCATGCAGGCAGCCTCATTCAGAAACTCATCTATCTCCCTCTGAGAGAAATTCTCCACTGGAAAAAAGCAAATCTTTGGTTAAATGTTTCCACTTTTAATGAAACAAATTGTAAAGGGGTGGCGAGTCCAATTTGGACCAAAAATCCATATAGACACAGGGAAAATCCACATACACAAACACACTGTATATAATTATACAGAGCATCATTATTAAATATTTCAACAATAATATGAAAAATATTTATTCTTCACTGGTTAACACTGTCTATTATACCCTTTTTTTTAAAAGTAAGTTCTTTAGTGTTTGCTTCGCCACTTCTGGAGGTTGAACTCCAGCACACAGAACCAAACACTCTGCATTACCAATACAGTTAATGTGACCTCTCTACTAATGACTCATGTAAACATTAATACGTACAATATGTAAATATGAATTAAATTAAAATGTCAAATACAGTGCTGTGAAAAAGTATTTGTGCTGTGAAAAAGATTTCTTCTGTTTTTGTGTATATCTCATACATCTAAATTCTTTCAGAAATTAAATCAAAATCTAAGATAAAACAAAGGCAACCTGAGTGAACACAAAATACAGTTTTTAAATGATAATGTTATTTATTGAAACAAAAAAGTTATCCAATACCAACTGGGCCTGTGTGAAAATGTATTTGCTCCCGTAGTTACTAATTCCCCAAATCTATGAAACTGCATTTATAATGGGGTTCAGCTCGACTAGACGCAACCAGGCCTGATTACTGCAAACCCTGTTCAATCAAATCAACACTTAAATACAACTTTTTCAACAGCATGAAGTTGGTTAAAAGGTCTTACCCAGTAACATACTATGCCAAAGTTGAAAGAAATTCCAGAAATGATGAGAAAGAAGATGATTAAAATACATCAGTCTTGTAAGGATTACAAAGCTTTCAAAGGTTCTGGGACTCCAAAGGACCACAGTGAGAGCCATTATCTCCAAATGGAAAAACCCGGCACAGTAGTGAACCTTCCCAGAAGTGGCCGGCCTTACAAAATTCCTCCAAGAGCACAGCAACTACTCATCCAGGAGGTCACAAAAGACCCAAGGACAACATCAACTGAACTACAGGCCTCTCTTGCATCAATAAAGGTCACCATTCATGACTCCACTATCAGAAAGACACTGGGCAAAAATGGCATCCATGTTAGAGTGGTGAGGTGAAAACCACTGCTAACCCAGAAGAACATTAAGGCTCGTCTAAATTTTGCCAAAACACACCTTGATGATCCTCAGACCTTTTGGGAGAATGTTCTGTGGATTGAGGAGTCGAAAGTGGAACTGTTTGGAAGACAGGGGCACCGTTACATCTGGCGTAAACTAAACACCAAATTCCACAAAAAGAACATCATGCCTATGATTAAGCATGGTGGTGGAAGTGTGATGGTGTGGGGATGCTTTGCTGCTTCAGGGCCTGGGCAACTTTCAATAATTGAGGGAAACATGAATTCTGCTCTCTACCAGGAAATCCTAAAGAAGAATGTCCGGTCTTCAGTCCGTAAGTTGAAACTCAAGCACAACTGGATTATGCAGCAGGACAATGATCCAAAGCCTAGGAGTAAGTTCACCTCTGAATGGCTCAAAAAAGCAAAATTAAAGTTTCGGAGTGGCCTAATCAAAGTCCTGAATTGAACTCAATTGAGATGCTGTTCCTTAAACAGGCAGTTCATGCTCAAAAACCCTCCAATGTGGCTGAACTAAAGAAGTTTTGCAAAGAAGAGTGAGCCAAAATTCTACCACAGCGCTGTGAAAGACTGATCTCCAGTTATCGGAAGCATTTGGTTAGTTTGGGGCAATTAGTTTTTCACATGGGTGATAGGTATTGGATAACTTTTTTGTGCTTCAATAAAAAAAAAAAAAAAAAATTTCATTTGAGGATGTAAAACTATTTAGTGTGAGAAATATCTTGAGTAATAAAACATTAATTTAAAAGTCCTTTGTAATGTTGTTAATTGGGATGAGTGGCATTCCCTTGCATGCCTTTAATTAATCCTTTTTTAATCCACCATAGTATTTTTGGTAAAGAATAACTTTTTTAATTATTCTGACAAAACTCTCTCACTCACTTACTTATCCTGGTTGCAGTGGATCTGGAGCTGATCCCTGTAATACTGGGTCAGTTCACAAAATCAGTTCAAATCAGGGCACCATGCATACCCATTCACACACTCACTCATTCACACCTAGGGGCAATTTATCTTAGCTAATCCACCTAGTGGCATGTTTCTGGGAGGTGAAGGAAACCAGAGAACCCAGAGGAAACCCATGCGAATAGGGGGAGAACATGCATAGAAACTTCACACAAACAGTAACCTGAGCTCAGGATCGGGCCTGGGAACCTGGAGATGTTAGGTGTAAACGCTACTCAGTGCACCACAATGCCACCCCAAAAAAAATGTATACACACATTTCTAATTACCATAGTATAATAAGTGTTAAACTGGACTTACATTTCATTGTCTTCACAGCTACTTTTTCACTTGTTCCATCAGGCCACTTTAGGTGGCCCTCCATTACGGAACCGAACTCCCCTGAGAAAAGAAACAGGTCAGTGGTAGAGCTTTAAAAGAGATACACCTAAACACCATGTGACATCTTTACAAAGAATGTGGTTTCACAGTCCATAAAACTCAGTCCATTCTGCTTAAAATCAGTGCTGAACTGGTTCTAACCTTCTCCAAGGACTTTTCCAATGGCAAGCAGGTTTCTTAAAATCATCACATCCTGAAGCTTGGTCTGAAGTTCTTGACTGACACCTAGGTTTGTGACTAGAAGGGCAAAGCATTTTGAGGTTAAAAATGTAAATTGCAATGTAGCTTTTAACCAAAAAAAAAAATCAATCAATCAAACATCGATGTGCTGTATGACTGGATAAATGAACATCAAAATAGAAAGCAAGCCTCATTCAAAGTGCAAAAAAAGGAAAATAGATATGAATTCCACTACTACATGAAACTATATGGAATAATGATATAAAATCCAGAATACCCTCAGCATTCTGTATGTGTGTGCTTATATGTTTGTCTGGGTGTGTTCTCTTTTGCTGTGTTACTTGTTGAGGTGATTGATGACCCAAAGTTTTCTCTGACTGACAGCTTCATGACTAGAGTTTACCATATTTTCCAAATTCTAAGGCTTGCTTTTCTCATAAGTCTAATAAAATAAAATAAAATAAAATAAAGCTTTATACATCAGTGTGTCTAATAAAACTTCCTCATGTATATATACTAATATACTCTATTAGACTTACAATCTGATAAATACAGAGTTGTCAGATGTCCAAAATAATTTCACTCCTACTAAAAGGCAGGGAAACAAAGCTGATACTGTTTGACCTACGTGTCATTTCAATCGCTGATCGATTGTAGGACCTCTGAGGTGTGTACTCGACGATGGGCGAAAGCTTCGCGTTGAATCCAAGCAACCTCCTGTAGGGGGAGGCAAATACCCGCATGAGACTCACAGAGCAACGACAGGAAAAAAACCCTGCAAATAACAGCCATCAAACTAGTGACCATTTGAATGTAAAGCATAATTAATCAGCTTGCTAAAAAATAAAATCTTTGCCACTATGAGCTTAGGACACATTCTTCTAGGAACCTGGTGTGAGTCAGAGGTTCCATAGTGGCTGCCAGAGAATGATGGGGGGCGGGGTGTTTTTATTGTTGTTCCTGACACACAGCTGGGGGCACTGGAGCTTGTCAGCACTGCTGTGATCCGCCCCCCCCACCCCAGATTTTCCCAAAACAATATTTTTATCTGATAAAATTGCACAATTGACCAATCTCGACTGAGGAAACCATAATGAGCAAGCAAGCTCTGGAAGTGCCCGGATGCACATCTCCTTCTCACGCCTTCGAGAGCTACAGTATGTACAGTGCCCTCCATTAATATTGGCACCCTTGGTAAATATGAGCAAAGAAGGCTGTTAAAAATTGTCTTTATTGTTTAACCTTTTGATCTTTTGTTAAAAAAAATAAAAAAAATCACAAAAATACTCTGTTCACATGGATATCAAACAATTGCAAACAAAACAGGTTTATCCAAAAAACAAAAAAGAAGATCTTTGTTAAATATAGGTGTGCAACATTTATTGGCACCCTTTTAGTCAATACTTTGTGCTACAGTGCATCCGGAAAGTATTCACAGCGCTTCACTTTTTCCACATTTTGTTATGTTACAGCCTTATTCCAAAATGGATTAAATTCATTATTTTCCTCAAAATTCTACAAACAATACCCCATAATGACAACGTGAAAGAAGTTTGTTTGAAATCTTTGCAAATTCATTAAAAATAAAAAACGAAAAAAATCACATGTACATAAGTATTCACAGCCTTTGCTCAATACTTTGTTGAAGCACCTTTGGCACCAATTACAGCCTCAAGTCTTTTTGAGTATGATGCTACAAGCTTGGCACACCTATTTTTGGGCAGTTTCTCCCATTCTTCTTTGCAGGACCTCTCAAGCTCCCTCAGGTTGGATGGGGAGCGTCGGTGCACAGCCATTTTCAGATCTCTCCAGAGATGTTCAGTCTGGGCTCTGGCTGGGCCACTCAAGGACATTCACAGAGTTGTCCCGTAGCCACTCCTTTGTTATCTTGGCTGTGCGCTTAGGGTCGTTGTCCTGTTGGAAGATGAACCTGTCTGAGGTCCAGAGTGCTCTGGAGCAGGTTTTCATCAAGGATGTCTCTGTACATTGCTGCATTCATCTTTCCCTCAATCCTGACTAGTCTCCCAGTTCCTGCTGCTGAAAAACATCCCCACAGCATGATGCTGCCACCACCATGCTTCACTGTAGGGATGGCATTAGCCAGGTGATGAGCGGTGCCTGGTTTCCTCCAGACATGATGCTTGCTATTCAGGCCAAAGAGTTCAATATTTGTTTCTCATGGTCTGAGAGTCCTTCAGGTGCCTTTTGGCAAACTCCAGGCGGGCTGTCATGTGCCTTTTACTGAGGAGTGGCTTCCGTCTGGCCACTCTACCATACAGGCCTGATTGGTGGAGTGCTGCAGAGATGGTTGTTCTTCTGGAAGGTTCTCCTCTCTCCACAAAGAAATGCTGGAGCTCTGTCAGAGTGACCATCGGGTTCTTGGTCAGCTCCCTGGCTAAGGCCCTTCTCCCCCGATTGCTCAGTTTGGCCGGGTGGCCCGCTCTAGGAAGAGTCCGGGTAGATCCAAACTTCTTCCATTTACGGATGATGGAGGCCACTGTGCTCATTGGGACCTTCAATGCTGCAGAAATTTTTCTGTACCCTTCCCCAGATCTGTTCCTCGATACAAATCTGTCTCAGAGGTCTACAGGCAATTCCTTGGACTTCATGGCTTGGTTTGTGCTCTGACATGCACTGTTAACTGTAGGACCTTATATAGACAGGTGTGTGCCTTTCCAAATCATGTCCAATCAACTGAATTTACCACAGATGGACTCCAATCAAGTCGTAGAAACATCTCAAGGATGATCAGTGGAAACAGGATGCACCTGAGCTCAATTTTGAGTGTCATGGCAAATGCTGTGAATACTTATGTACATGTGATTTTTTCGTTTTTTATTTTTAATAACTTCGCAAATTCCCATTATGGGGTATTGTTTGTAGAATTTTGAGGAAAATAATGAATTTAATCCATTTTGGAATAAAGCTGTAACATAACAAAATGTGGAAAAAGTGAAGCGCTGTGAATACTTTCCGGATGCACTGTACCTCCCTTTGCCAAGATAACAGCAAGTCAGGGGACTGGGATGGCCATGGCAGGATCTTGATTTTGTGGTCAGTAAACCATTTATGTGTTGATTTTGATGTATATTTTGGATCATTGTCCTGCTGGAAGATCCAACTACGGCCCATTTTAAGCTTTCTGGCAGAGGCAGTCAGGTTTTCATTTAATATCTGTTGATATTTGATAGAGTATCATACTCTAATAATTTGAGTAATATACTTCAAATATATTTTTCTCATATGAATTCATAGGGGTGCCAATAATTGCTGCACACTTATATTTTTAACAAAGATATTTTTTTTTATAAACCTGTGTTGTGTTTGCAATTGTTTGATATCCATGAGAGCAGAGTTTTTTGTGTGAATTTTCTGAACAAAAGATCAAAAGGTTAAACAATAAAGACAATTTTTCACAGCCTTCTTTGCTCATATTTACCAAGGGTGCCAATATTAGTGGAGGGAACTGTACATACCAGAGTAGCAGCTATGGGGAAAAAGAAAAGTATGTATATTCATTGTGTGTATTTCCAGAACTTCAGACTACAGGACTATGAAAGACATCTATTAGGATGTAGGCAGCTAACAAAAAGAAAGTAATCTCACAGAGTCCAGTCACCAAACTGTTGATTTTAGATGTGACTGATGCACAGCACTTTTTAAATAGTGTATTGTTAAGTGAGGTAAGACGAAAGATGAAAACGTGTATCCAAACTCACCCTAGTCGAGTCTCTAGTATCCGGCTATGCATGCATATAGCTAAAAACACCAGAAACATCACAAGACAGGCACCACAGGTCACTCCCAACACAATGTACAGAGAGTCTGAACCATGTGTAACTGGACTGGAAGACGGGGAGGGTATATCTGGAACAAAAACACACATACACAAACATGCTTCATGCAAGCAAAAGAAACTCACCCAATAATATGGTATGATGACCTTTAAAGCTCAGAAACTATGAAATATAAGGTATCTTTAGCAATCATTTGTGCCCAAATCAGAAGCTTATTAAGGGCTCATATGGTTTAAAGAATTGGGTTCCAGATAAATGAAACTGATCAAATTTGCCTGTCATATATGTGTTCATATCTGTGAAATGATGTCTTTTAGAGTACTGTTGGGAGATTTTCCCAGTTAAGTCATTTCTTAATTTGTACATGAATTATAATTGATGGAACGTAAAGATTTAAAGGGATAGTTCACCCAAAAATGAAAATTCTGTCGTCAGTTACTCACCCTCATGTCGTTCCAAACCCGTAAGACTTTAATTCATCTTCGGAACATAACTGAAGACATTTTTAATGAAACCTGGGAGATTTCTGTCCCTCCGTTTACAGTCCAGCAACCAAAACTTTCAAGCTCCAAAAAGTTCATAAAGGCATCGTAAAAGTAATCCATGTGACTCCAGTGGTTTAAGCCCAATTTTATGAAGTGATATGAATGCTTTGTGTGTGCAAAAAGACTAAAATTGAAACTAAAACAAGACTGAAAGTCTTTATTCAAAAATATCACAAAATTCTGCATAGATCTCTGACACGTGAGAACATCCCTTCTTGTGATACAACAGAACCTTTATTTTGTGAATAAAGACTTAATTTAGTTTTTTTGCACACACAAAGCATTCATATCATTTAATAAAATTGGGATTAAACCACTGGAGTTACATGGATTACTTTTACAATGCCTTTATGAACTTTTTGGAGCTTGAAAGTTTTGGTTACTGGACTGTAAACAGAGGGACAGAAATCTCCCAGGTACCACTGAAGTCTTATGGGTTTGGAAAGACATGAGAGTGAATAACTGATGAGTGAACTATCCTTTTAACTTGAAATTCATGTGAAAGATTAAGCCTTTGTTGTATGATCATGCGCTGTTATGATCAAGCACTTTTCTCTTATTATTTACTAAAACATCAAAACACAACAGTGTAGTCAGATACACTCACCCCCCACTTTAATAGGAACACCTGCTCATTTATGCAGTTATCCAATCAGCCAATCATGTGGCGGCAGCACAGTGCAGAAAATCATGCAGATACAGGCCAAGAGCTTCAGCTAATGTTCACATCAAACATCAGAATGAGGGAAATGTCTAATCTCTCTGTCTTTAACTGTGGCATGGATGTTGGTGTCAGATGTGTTGGTTTGATCTACTGGGAATTTCACACGCAACAGTCTCTAGAGTTTACACTGAATGATGCATAACTGCATAAATGAGCAGGTGTTTCTATTAAAGTGGACAGTGAGTGTAAGATTGACTGGGGATTGACATGTACCAAAGTTAGCACATAATTTATTTCAGTTCTTTCTAGTCAAATAGGAAATCTCCAAGGTGAGTAAAAAAAAAAAAAAAAATCAATTTGTGGTATTCTATGCAAAAAAAAACAAACAAACAACAACAAAAAAGTAGTTTCTAAAATAAAAGGAATTAAATTCCTGAATCCTTGCCCATTAGTGACTAGCAATGTTATTAACTGAGGTTCTCACCAAGCTCTGGGACAAAGACTGAGTAACGAGAGCTTCTAACTCCACATCCAGCCTTTGTGCAAGCCATCACTTCCACAGTATAAGTAGTGTTAAACTCTTGCATGGCCACTGCTGCCTGTGTAGAGATACTGCGAATCTGAGACACACAGATAAAGAGCTCAAAGTTAGATTACACATAGAAGTTTTATTTTTAAATTGCAAATTGTCCTTTAAAAAAAGTTTCCTTTGAGGAAAACTGCGTACACAGAAATACCAGCCCATCACAAGGACTTGAATTCCAGGCAGACAATATTCATATACAAAACTAATTTAACAGTGGAAAAAAAAGAAAGAAAGGAATTAAATTAAGTAAGTGAAGTTAAGAAATAAGTTCATCTTTTGAAGGTCAAAAAGTCATCTACTGTCAAAACTGGGGAACGGAAAGGAACAATGCTGATTTAGGACATACCGCAGTCACAAGATGAGTCATGCAGAAACACAAAGTGACAAGCTTTAAGGAAAGAGGAAGAAAGGCTATTTCTCAAAGCACACTGGAAAAACAGACCGGCATGTGACAGAAAGACAGCTCAGCTTGACACAATCACATCTGTACCTTCTGTACCAAGAGCATGACAGCACAACAGCTAACACGCAGCTGACGGTAAACCAAAATGTGCATTTGTTACCGAACAGCTGGGTCCTTGCTTAAACTTGGCTTGAATGTTATGGCTAATAGTTAGATTCCAATCAACAACTCGTCTTTAAATATGCACATAACAATGATGACGCACCAGCTGAATTAAAGCCAAGCAACAGGTGTTAGAAAGCAATCAGGTGCAGTTACACACTTCCACACTTCCAGTAACTGGTGTTGTGCTACAGTCATACTGGTGAATCACTTCTAAAGAAAAGAGCGGCACAATTTGCTTTTCACTTCCACAGTGAAATTTTACTCAGTCAGTGATGACTCATGGTCCAGAGACAAAAACCTTTCCGTTTCCACACCGTCTTTTTCCCTTGCCAAGGGAAGACTGATATTCTATATAAAAGTCACCTAAAATATTGGCTTCTTAGTGAATATACAGGGTGTCTGAAAAGTCAATGGGAATATGTTAGCACATATGTCGATCTGAACACGTTTAGCAAAATCCACAAAAACATGATACAGTGGCTGAGAAAATGTGTAGAGCGTAAGGGTGAACATGTGGAGCATGCTGTAAAGAATAAATACACAAGTAAATACATGTAGTTTTACTCTTGTTGGTTTCTGACTTTTCAGACACCCTGTATAATATATATTAAATTATGATAAATGATATCATATAAATGATTTGTGGGGGGGGGGGATCCGTTTTCCTGATAATTACTAATCAAAATCAAAGAATTACTACTTACTAATTCAAAGCTACAAAGAAATTATCCAAGATGCAGGTCATAGTCCAGGTTAGGAAACATTAACTCAGTGTGTTATATGAAGCTACATAACAACTGCATAATTATAGCAGAGTGGCATTTCAGAACAATGCTGATGATAACCTTTAACAATTCTCAGGTACAGACGTTTTAAAACCATAAGGAAGTTTGGATATGATGGCAATTTCACTGGGAAGGTAAGCAGAAAAAAGACAAACAACAATAAAAGGCTGGATGATGGTTATGGATCCTCTGGAGATTTACTACATCAAGTGACCAACTTGCATTTGAAACATTTCTGCGAAATATAAGGCTTGTTTGTTGTAAATTGGACTGGTGACTGGAAATCGAGGCTAGGCCTTTCCTAACCGAGTAGGAATACGAGTGTCAAATTACTTGTCATTAATACATGGACTCAGTGTAATACACAACATAACTTACACTTGTAACATAAAATGTAATATGAGACTTCATGACTGAGTGTTCAGCTGGGTTTAGCTGTGCTAATTAAGAAACCTGATCAAGACTTGAATAATACTTTACTTTTAAAATATATGGTATAATTGACATTTGTGATTCACCTCTGCCCTGAATAGCGCAATATGACCCAATAACCTTCTCTTTTATTACTCACTGTAAATGTTGTAAGGCGTACTGTAGTCTACACAATGACTCTGTATTCCAAAGTGTGCAGCTAAAGTGTGTGTAGTAACATTTCAAATTGATATGTGAGGAAAATTTTTTTTTTTTGTTCCAATTTGTAGACACAAACAATTCCCACTCTCTAGCTAAGCTCTCCCCTGTCTCATGACAGCGGAGAGGGTGAGGGCTTATACGTGCTTCCTCTGACACACAAGAAGCCGTCCCATCTTTTCAATCTGCTGTTCATGCAATGTCACAGGGGAGATAGTAATGTCATCTTCCCCACCCAGACAGCCAATTATCCACAGATAGCATCGTCAGGATTCAAACTCACAATCCAAACACCTTACTTTTGATCCACTCAGAAGCCCAGATCTGCAAGTTGTTAAAGTTTTCGCACAGTAAAATTTGCAGCACGTACAGAACTGCCAAAACATAAAACTTTTGAGGCCAGCTTTAAAGGTGCCGTTTGTAAAAACTGAAAGTGTTTCAAGACATGTAATAATCATATCCAAAAGATGCCTTATAAAGACCAAGATTTGCATGCATATTTTTATTCAGGATAAATCTTATCAAATATAGACGCCACCCCAGCTGAAGCAGAGCTGCTAAGTTCTGCCCTTTTCCCCTAAAAGATAACTCATGAGGTCGGTTGTGAAGGAAGTGTCAATGTTCATAGCAGTTGCTCCTTTAAATCAGTGTTAGGCAGAAAAAAAATTATTATGAATTTCCTAACCGTTTGAAGGAAAGGAGCCGAACAGAAAAGCATTCTCCCGGTCATTGGGAGATCACAAGCTGGAATCTCGACGATGCCACAGCCATCCTTGGCTGGGAGCCAAAGAAGCAAACTTGGCTGTTATGCTGCCCTGTGATGCAGCAAGAGCAGCAGTTCTAAGGCTACATCCACATTAATTTGGATAGATCTGAAAATTGCATTTTCGTTTTAAAACGCTGTCTGTCTATACTACGGTTTCCAAGAATTGCTCATCCACACTGAAAAGTCTGAAAATGTTTACATCTCTATACTACACACGTGTAAAAACTTACGAAGCTTTAGCCTGTGTCATTTCCATCAGGCATTTATTTATTTATTTATTTATTATTATTTACTTTTATTTATTTACATCTATTTATTATTTACTTTCCATCTCTTTGAATTGCGAGTGAAAATTCCGTCCACTTTGGAAATAAATGCCAACTGAAGGTTGTACAGAGTGACATTAATCTTAAACAACGCTATCAAACTGGATAGCAGGCACAACGACTGCAGTACAACATCGTCCACCATCTTGTTTGTTTTGAGTTGAATGCGTCACATGACCTAAAAATTTGTCAGTGTTTCTGAATATCTCCGTTTTCTCAGTCCACAGCGTTTTCAAATTTAGCTGAATTAATGTGGACATAGCCTAAAATGTTAGCTGACTTCTTCTGTCTCGTAGGAAGCATGCGTTATCCTTTACCAGTCCGAGTTGGTAGACGTCCTATGATAGGGGAGAGGATAGGAAAGTTTTCTAAAACTTAACTCACCTATAAATAACAAGAAAACAACTAACCTTATTGACATATTTCCCATCATTGACAAGGACATCATATCCTTGTAGGATCCCGTTTATCTTGTCGGGAGGAGGAGGGTCCCATCGTACTAGCAGCATGGACTCGTTTACACGAACAGTCACATTCTGAGGGGCCACTGAAGGGACTGAAAACATTGAATAAGTATTTTTCTTTTGATAATTCATTGCACTGAAACCAAGTTGAAATCCAACACACAACTAACATGGAGCTGACATGATGACAAGTGGTGATGTAAACTACAAAATGTCCAGAATTATCTTGTAATCATATCTGTGCCCCTTCACCCTTCAAAACGAGAGAACAGTCTTGAAGTACTTAAAATATCTCAGTGCCATTCCTTTAGGGATACACAGGAAACATAATGTGAACACACCCTAAAGGAAAGGCATATTTCCTCTCCAAAACCACTCCTACTCCCACAAGGTTTTTTCCAGAAAAAAAAAAAAAATTGCTGATAGATTGTGACTTTATATCTATTAAAGCATCATAAGTAATTAAGTTATAGTTTCATGCAATTTCATTAACAATATGTGTTTTATTATTGATATGTCAATGAATCTACTGAATTGTAGTTCTGTGTTTTTGTCGTTTATACAAAACAGGTGTCAACAGCTTGATGACTAAGGCTGCTACATTTAAAATAGTTGAAAACTATCTTATGAATTCATCTAATGATGACTGCTGGACTGGACAACCCGCATCTAAACAGCCACTGAAGTCTAGGCATATGTGTGCTACAAGATTTGCAAATGCAAAATCCTGAATATTCCTTGTGGTAACAGAATAGTCATCTTCACAAAGAATCAAAGTGGTTACAGTGAGCCAGTTCTAAAACATCACATAACTATTTGTACTTGACCCCAGTAGATTATTCTCCTGGAACAAAAACATAAGTACCAAATGGCAAGAAGTTATATTCTACCGTTCTACCAATATCTGACATATTGGTCTAACCATCTTAGTCCAAGTGACATTGACACGTAAGTCTGTTTAATTCGAACAGAACACACACCTCCTTCTGTTGTGTTGGTCTGGACCCAGGAGCTGGGTAGCGAGGAGCCAATCTCATTTGTGCAGTACACACTCATGTTATACCATGTCATGGCTTTCAGGTCAGTGATCTCATACAAAAAAGGAGGGACTGACACACTGTGCCCCCTGGTAGGGTTGCCCAACTTTCTGCTCAGCTCTCTCACCTAGAACAGAGGCAAAACATCATTTATCATCTAGAAATGAGCTAAAAATATATTAATATTATGTGTTCGTCTAATTTTGATTCTAATTGCTCAACATGCCAAATGTATTTAGGCTTAAGTGACTTAAGTAACAACTATAGTAAGAGCTATACTCTGACACTTATTACTATTAAGATCCCTGCAAAACTCATAACAAGTGAAATTATTTACTGTGATGTGGCAGGTATTGAGTGGGGAAAAGCCGTCATGTCCAGGAGTCCAACTTAAGAGGAGTTTGTTTGCTTCACGTTTCATCACAGTAATTTTGGAGACCTTGGCTGGAATCTCTGAAACACATATGCAAGACAACTGCTTGAGGCTTTGGCTTCATGAATCTTACTAGATTTTCAACTCCAAAGTGGGAATTTTGTTTGAATGCAACTGAATTCAATCAATGCTGTTCTACCTTTAATGTTGACGTGAGCCTCTCTGGAAACCGTGACTCCTTTGGCATTGTGAGCCTCGCAGCTGTATCGAGTGGGCGAGTCCACACCTATAGACATGAGAATTGATATCATTATATCAGAATTAGCTCAATGGGGAATGCAGTATAATATTAGGATATAATTGTGATGTATACACTGTGTTATTGAAGACAGTATCCACATATTGTAATACCAGTAAGACAGTATGAACATGAGCCAATACCAAAAAGTGGAACTAGGTGTTGTTTGTGGAAAGGTTAAACTGTCTACACTGAAAAATTCAAGATCCTCTTTCACATGTACCTACGTATTTTTCAGTATGTGTCCAAACCCTTAACATGGCCTCATATCACTATTCAGGCCACAATGAAGGCCAATGGCTTTGTTTCCAGTGGGCAAACTAAACCACTGACAGGGTATGCAATTCTCAGTCTGAACATGAAACACAGTACCAGGCTTTCAAAGTCTCTTCTTCCCAGTCAACCCAACATCGTACACTCAGACAAGAGCCTGCCAAAACCAGTGACAGCACAGCCATAATATCCCTTTTGTCCTCGTTTATTTGTCACTTTTTTTTTTGCCATGCTTGCTCAGAAAAGCTGTCACAATGGGTCTACTATACTCTCCCTCTGGTAATTATCAGGAAGATGTTTGTTTGATTGTTTACATGGGTCAAAATATCAACCATATCCATCTTGGATTAATCTCAGCTATGGATATTCTACACATGGCCTGTGGAGCATCTCATATATTTTGTACATTTAGGAAGTTTAGAAGTACTTTATATGTGCATCTGTGCACCAGTTTCTGAAGGAAAAACAGACTTTTGAGTGAGCTCTTTGGAGCAAGAGGTTGAAAACAGTTCATGGCATCACGTGTTTAAAAGTTATTATAGAGTTCTGTCGTCCTCTCGTTGAGACAGTAAGTGGTTCTTGGCCACAATTATTGACCAAAAATACCAGATTCGGAATATAATTTCAGACTATTTCAAAGTAGTAGCTCCACTTTCAGCTTAGTTCAGGTGAAAGCATGTAGGACAGGAACAAGTAGTAAAGTTTACATTACATTGATGAGTACATTATACAAGTGGGTAGTGCATATGTCAAAACTCAAAAATACTTGATGGTGAATTAAACGCGCTAAACAGACCTCTCATTTAAAGGAAAGTGGAGCTTGCTCTGGCACTCTGATGGCAAGGCAACGGAAATACCCAGTGACATTTCCAAAGCATGTAAATAACTGTAACTTCAGCAAGAGAGTGGTTTGGATAAAACAACAATGTTTCTCTCATAGCATACAGAGTGCCTGGTAAGCACTTATTGGGTGGTGGAGGGGTGGGGGGACATAATCTTGCATCATATGCTGGTCAGCAGGCTAGAAAACAACCCTCAACATCACTTCTAGCCTGTTAATGTAAAGACACACCCAACAGCTTTCTGTGTGTGTGTGTGTGTGTGTGTGTGTGTGTGTGTGTATGTTACATAAGACACCTATAATACTAGAAAACTAAATGTTTATTGCAATGCCCCAGAAAAACGCTTTCGATCCGATGCAGTTTAATATCTATTACAGGTATCTTACACTTACTTAGTGAATTGTATTTTCCTCTACTAATTAAATGCCCCCATTTTTATAAAGTATGAAGATATTTAGAACAAAAATAGGCTGATTCAGTCCATTCTCAGACAAAACCATTTTTAAGAAACAAATATCTCCCCAATAAGTTGTATGTAGACTGCATAAAGGTGGGTCTCATTACTTCAGTAAAGGTAATGCAATGCCCCACAGAGCAGCAGAGTTGCATGCCCCATGTTTCATTTCTGTGAGTGGAGTCTGCGAACATTTGCGTATTGCCTCACTCCTTTTGAACATTTCCGCAGCCAGGGCTTCAATGAGCTCTTTTGTGTGGCTAATCTCTTTCTCTCGTGCACGCTCGTTCCCCCATTCCTCACACTCTCTGTCCCCTCCCCCGTTTTCCATCTTCCCCTCGTCTCTCGGCACACACACCCTGAACAAAGCAAAAAATGTGACCTTTAACTTCTTTGGTCCCACTTTCACAACATCTCAGTCTTAATTGTTTCTAGATGAGTGGTTTGTTGTTAAATAGAGATAAATGAGTTTAACCAGAAATTTAACAGTGTGAATGTAGTCTTACTTTAACGAAGCTGCAGGAAAATATCTCATTAAGGCATGTCGAAGAAGAAGAGGAGGAAATGTCAGAAATCATTGTGATCCAGCAACACTTTCCCAGTGCAGCTGACAAAACATTTTATGTATAATAGAACAGAATAACTAATTACTAATTACTGCAAAATTACAGTGCAGACATAGCAGAAAAGGACTCACCGATGTCTTGCAACCTGATCTCAACCTAGAAAATGCTTTGTTTACAATGTAGTTTTTCGCTGCCTGTATCAGATTCCACTGGTGCTTACTGCCTACACAATGTCTAACAGACTGCCAGTGGCTCACAGTGACAACGTAGGGATCTTCTACAGCAAATTTCACCAGTGTCTTGAGTGTTTTCCTTCAGTACTAGCTTTGTGGAAATGGCTTTAAATCCCCTAGACTGTTATTGGGAGCTATTGTGGTGGAGACAGCAATAAAAAGTGTAACAGTCTAAGCAAGACAGAATAGCATGCTTAGGCCTGTCACGATAATTATGTTATCGACTTATACGATATATGGACATGACCTCGATCATTTTTGCAGACGTCGATATTACCCACTGTGTTTACGTGTTTGTTTGCTTGTTTACATAAGAATGAATATCAGCAACATTTTAGCCATTCCTGCTGCTTCGGTCCCCTCATCTGCTCTAGGGCTGTCAAATTAAAATTCGAACTTCGAATATTCATCGTCTTTAAGATAAAAATGCACATTCGAATACAAAAACTGTGTTCATTTGATTATAGGATGTGTAGCAAGCACTAGTGCCGATTTTAAGTAAAACATACTATTGAAAAAATTACACCAAGATATTAACAATAAACTAACTATGTTTTTGAAGAAGAAAAATCTAGAAAGAATAGTTCTAGTGTTTCAAATAATCCAGTCATAGTCAATAATGCGGGGGATTGAGCCACTTAAGCTGCGTGAGCTGGAGCTGAAGCTGAACAGTGAATGAACACCGGTAAACTGAAGTGCTTTACTAGTGGGTTAATTAACTAACCCAAATGCATCCTATACACATATGGGATTAATCAGACATATATACAACATGACACAATGCACAAAATGACACGAATGACCAGTGAACTCGAACTAAAGTAAGGTGCTCCTTAGAATGGTAATTCATGCTGTGAATATACTCTTTCCATAACAATGCACTAAAACATGGACAATGAATAACTAAAGCACAAAGAATTCACATTATTGTATTATGTGACTCACTGCTTTTTCTGCATTTTTCTGACCCCTAAGGAATCTGGTACCACCTCATTTCCCTTTGAATACTTGGAGGGTCTCATGTGTTTCCTGTTGTTTTAACCATGTGGTGAGTGGTGGAATATGAATAGCGTGAATAAGCAGAACAGCGGGATATCATAATGCTCTGATGCTGGCTTATTATCTATAGTACATACCAAGACTGACATGTATTTCTCAAAGCCATTCATGCATCCAAAAATCACCGTTACTCACCCTGTGTACTTCTTTGTTTCATTTGTCAATTAGTCCAAATGCCGATTACAGACAAGACACTCCATGCGCACAAAATATTTAGGCCAGTTTGGAAAGAGACTAAGCATATTCAGCAAACCCATATTCTGTAATATACAGTATATATCTTTATCAGATTATACTCTCCCATAATTCATAGATCTAAACTGCTTAATGTACATTTGAATTCAACCCCAATTCCAAAAAAGTTGGGACAATGTGTAAAATGTGAATAAAAACAGAATGCAATGATCTGCAAATCTCATAAACCCATATTTTATTCACAATTGAACATAGAAAACATATAAAATGTTTAAACTGAGTAAATGTACCATTTTAAGAAAATATGAAGGTAATTTTGAATTTGATGGCTGCAACAAGTCTCAAAAAAGTTGGGACGGGGGCAACAAAAGGCTGGAAAATAAGTGTTACTAGAAAGAAACAGCTGGAGGTTAATTGGCAACAGGTCAGTAACATGATTGGGTATAAAAAAAAAGTATCTTAGAGAGGCAGAGTCTTTCAGAAGTAAAGATGTGCAGACGTTCACCAATCCAGAGGTTCACTACGTCTACAATTTGTGGAACAATTTCAGAATAATGTTCCTCAACGTAAAATTGTGAAGACTTTAAATAGCTCATCATCTACATACATAATATCATCAAAAGATTCAGAGAATCTGGAGAAATCTCTGTGTGCAAGGGACAAGGGTGAAAATCAATATTGCATGCCCGTGATCTTCGGGCCCTCAGGTGGCACTGCATTAAAAACAGGCCTGATTCTGTAATGGAAATCACTGCATGGGCTCAGAAACACCTCCAGAACTCATTGTCTGTGAACACAGTTCGCCGTGCCATCCACAAATGATGGTTAAAGCTATCATGCAAAGAAGAAGCCATATGTGAACATGATCCAGAAACGCCGCCGTCTTCTCTGGGCCAAAGCTCATTTAAAATGGACTGAGGCAAAGTGAAAAACTGTTCTGTGGTCAGACGAATCGAAATTTGACATTCTTTATGGAAATCATGGACACAGCATCCTCTGGACTAAAGAGGAGAGGGACCATCCGGCTTTTTTAAAAATTTTTATCAGCGCTCAGTTCAAAAGCCTGCATCTCTGATGGTATTGGGGTGCATTAGTGCCTATGGAATGGGCAGCTTGCACATCTGGAAAGGCACCACCATGCAGAAATGTATATACAGGTTTTAGAGCAACATATGCTTCAATCCAGATTCCATCCCATCTTTACTTCTGAGAGACTCTGGGTATAAAAAGAGTATCTTAGAGAGGCAATCATGTTACTGACCTGTTGCCAATTAACCTAATTAGTTGCAAAATGTTCCTCCAGCTGTTTCTTTTTAGTAACACTTACTTTTCCAGCCTTTTATTGCCCCGTCCCAACTTTTTTGAGACGTGTTGCAGCCATCAAATTCAAAATTACCTTATTTTTTCCTTAAATTGTACATTTCCTCAGTTTAAACATTTTATATGTTTTCTATGTTCTACTGTAAATAACATATGGGTTTATGAGATTTGCAAATCATTGCATTCTGTTTTTATTTATATTTTACCCAGCGTCCCAACTTTTTTGGAATTGGAGTTGTAAAACCTTTCACAAATTGTTCAAATAAGTTTACAAAAGTTGGGAACTAATGCCAAATCTTAAAGAGACCAACGGCGAAACTCACTGCTGGATTAACAAAATCAGCGAGAGCAAAGTTTGGGATCCCCGTGCAAAACGCTTACCTGGGATAGTTATGTTGCCTGGAGAGAGACTGGTTTGGTTTAACTTCTGGCCTTGAAGAAGCCATACAATTGTGACAGGATTTGGGGGACCCACAGCCTCGCAGGTCAATGTGAAAGAGCTGCTCCTTGTTACATTTACATCACTTGGCTGTTTAGTAAATGTTGGTAAACCTGCATTGAGACAACCAGATACCCTGAGTCTTTGTTCATAAATTCACTAACATAAGAACTTCTTTCTGAAAATAATGCCAAAATAATAAGGAACTTACCAGCAACTTCAACAATGATGGGATTTGACTCAATTACTTTGTTACTGACGCCCAGTCTGCACTGGTACTCACCAGAGTCAGCTCGCTGAACGCTCTTTATACTGTGAGAAATCAAGATTCAGAAAATCACATCAACAGCACATCACCTTCTAGACAACTTTGACAAAAAGCCAACATCAAAAAACTACCATCGTTTATTTCTAAACTTTCAAGCACAAGGACAAGAAATATTTAGCTCACCCCACTTATGTTTTTGTGCTGATTTTTGAATATATGAAACCAAAAACAGTGCTAGGGTTTGAGCCTAAACCTTGTGAACCTGATGATCAAAATGATCAAAGCATTTGGCATTTGTAAACAATATTGCCACATTACATCAATCAATCCTACTGGACCAAATATGATCATACATTTCCCTCCACTAATATTGGCACCCTTGGTAAATATGAGAAAAGAAGGCTGTGAAAAATTGTCTTTATTGTTTAACCTTTTGATCTTTTCTTCAAAAAATTCACAAAAATATTCTGCTCTCATGGATATCAAACCATTGCAAACACGACACAGTTTTATCCAAAAAAAAAAACATATCTTTGTTAAATATAGGTGTGCAACAACATGAATATGAATTCATATGAGAATATACAGTACTGTGCAAAAGTTTTAGACAGTTGTGAAAAAATGCTGTAAAGTAAGAATGCTTTCAAAAATAGACATGTTAATAGTTTATATTCATCAATTAACAAAATGCAAAGTGAGTGAACAGAAGAAAAATCTACATCAAATCAATATTTTGTGTGACCACTCTTCACCTTCAAAATAGCATCAATTCTTCTAGGTACACTTGCAAAAATTCGGGGATTTTGTAGGCATATAGTCAGGTGTATGATTAAACAATTATACCAAACAGGTGCTAATGATCATCAATTCAATATGCAGTATAACTACCTTCTACCTTGTTGCTGTGCTCAGTCTTGCCATGGTGTATGACTTTTGACAGTAAACTGTCTTCAGCAACTTCACCTTGTTAGCTGAGTTTGGCTGTTCCTCACCCAGTTTTATTCCCCCTACACAGCTGTTTCTCTTTCAGTTAATGATTGTGTTTCAACCTACATATTGAATTGATGATCATTAGCACCTGTTTGGTATAATTGTTTAATCATACACCTGACTATATGCCTACAAAATCCCTGACTTTGTGCAAGTGTACCTAGAAGAATTGATGCTGTTTTGAAGGCAAAGGGTGGTCACACAAAATATTGATTTGATGTAAATTTTTCTTCTGTTCACTCACTTTGCATTTTGTTAATTGATAAATATAAACCATTAACATGTCTATTTTTGAAACATTCTTACTTTACAGCATTTTTTTCACACCTGCCTAAAACTTTTGCACAGTACTGTATATCTGATGTACAGTGCTGTGCAAAAGTTTTAGGCACCCTATTTTTTTTGTAGTACAAACTTTGTTACAGATTTTTTATTTTATGACGTCTACATTATCAAGTCGGTACAAAAAACATTTTAGATTCCCAAACATTAGTTTTCTAGCACAAAATTAAATGTTACAGAAAAATGTTTGTATGTCATTAAAGAAAGCAGCATATTATGTAAGAGTCACTTTTCAGACAGTAAACACAATGAAGGCTGCTGGGTTTTGCTGCAAAAATAAGAAGCGAGTGCGAAAGTCAAAGTCTCCAGAAGAACTGTGTCTGGTTCTGCAAGATGCTCAATAAAACTTACCAGCTCATTTCCTTATAAAACTGCACACATTGTACTGGAGACTACTATTTTTATTTTTTATTTTTTTGTCACACCAAATATTGACTTTGTTTCATTTACTACTGTTTACTGCTCTTTATGGTATTTTATGGTAGAAACATTTCATTTCATTATTTTGAAGGCATCTTTGCTCTACAGCATTTCTTTGCATGCGCCTAAAACTTTTGCACAGTACTGTATATTTCCATTGATATTTCACATTTTTTGTACACCTGGGTGCTTCACAGGGGTATAAATATGAGCTAACACATATTTCCTTAGTCATTCATAACAATGGGTAAGACCAAGGAATATAGCTGTGATGTGCAGCAAAAGGTTGTTGAGCTTCACAAGGATCACAGCTGGAGAATTGCAGAAGTTAGTTTTATCTTGGGGTCAGAAAGTCTCCAAAACTACAATCCGATGTCACCTAAATCACCACAAGCTGTTTGGAAGGGTTTCAAGAAAAAAGCCTCTACTCTCATCCAAAAACAAACTCAAGTGTCTTCAGTTTGCCAGACACTACTGGAACTTCAAATGGGATCGGGTTCTATGGTCAGATGAAACCAAAATAGAGCTTTTTGGCAATAAACACCAGAGGTGGTTTTGGCGCACACAGAGAGGTAGCCATATGGAAAAGTACCTCATGCCCACGGTTAAATATGGTGGTGGCTCTTTAATGGTTTGGGGCTGTTTTTCTGCCAGAGGACCTGGACATTTTGTTAGGATACATGGCATCATGGACTCTATCAAATATCAACAGATATTAAATGAAAACCTGACTGCCTCTGCCAGAAAGCTTAAAATGGGCCGTGGTTGGATCTTCCAGCAGGACAATGATCCAAAACATACATCAAAATCAACACAAAAATGGTTTACTGACCACAAAATGAAGGTCCTGCCCTGGCCATCCCAGTCCCCTGACTTGAAACCCATAGAAAACCTGTGGGGTGAACTGAAGAGGAGAGTCCACCAGCGTGGGCCTCAAAATTTGAAGGATCTGGAGAGATTCTGTATGGAGGAATGGTCTCAGATCCCTTGCCATGTATTCTCCAACCTCATCAGGCATTATAGGAGAAGTCTCAGAGCTGTTATCTTGGCAAAGGGAGGCAGCACAAAGTATTGACTAAAAGGGTGTCAATAATTGCTGCACACCTATATTTAACAAAGATATATTTTTTGGATAAACCCTGTGTTGTGTTTGCAATTGTTTGATATCCATGAGAGAAGAGTATTTTTGTGAATTTTTTAAACAAAAGATCAAAAGCTTAAACAATAAAGACAAATTTCTGGGGATAAACTTATCAATTAAAAATTTAGATCCGATTTAGATTTATATATTTCTGTAAAGCTGCTTTGTGACTATGTTCATTTAGTGCTATATAAATAAAATTGAATTGAATTTTCACAGCCTTCTTTGCTCACATTTAAAAGGGTGCCAATACTAGTGGAAGGCACTGTAGGTGGTCATTCTATTTCTCAAGGTTTATAAATTAGTTTCTGATTTTCAAACCTGATAATGGACAGCAGAATTACTGTTCCATGGCTGTGTACGGCGGTCTGTGTGCCATCAAGTATCTCTTTGCCATCTTTGAACCATAGGATACTCAAGTCCTGTCCCATGTCAGTAAAGTCAATTGAGCAGTTGAATGTGACCTCAGAACCCTCGTTACACTGGATGGTGCCCACAGTGGGTTTGAAGTGTAGTTTCCGGATCTCCTCCTGAGACAAGTGCACACCGGGTACTCGACCGGGCACCACCAAGTGTTCCAATCCACCAGATGGCCCCCCACCTGAACGTGACCAGATACAAGAGACACAAAAGTAAGTGCTCAGCAGCTGGAGGACAATATTATGTGGTAATGTCAAATTTTATTTTATTTTATTACAATACCTAGCTTTTAACACATGGTCTGGTATACTTTTTTGTTTACATCCCACACACTTGCTGATACACATTTACATAATATTTTACAAAAACCATCACAACATTGCTATTGTGATCACCATTCAATCTGTGATGAGCTCAAAGGCTTTCTTCTTCAGAAGGCACCATAAAGACAGTTGTCTTGTAAAGCACCTCATTTTGACAGAATTTTCAAGCAGTATCCTGTTCATAATAATAATAATAATAATAATAATAATAATAATAATAATAATAATAATAATATTCACTAGAATACAAATTCAATTAAAGTTTGATAATGATGAACTGAATTGTCTCTGTTTACATATGTAAATATGGTGTCTGTCTTATATCAGACACTCTCTTTACTGTTAATTCCTGCCCAGACTGACACTTACAGGTAAACGTGTATTACTTTCTAATAATTTTTTATTTTTTTTTGCATTTTGCAATTCCGTCCTAGCATTTCTGCCACTGTTTCTGACTGTGGCACAAACTACATCAACAAACCTTCCAGGGTGTAAACGTTCATATTTTCAGTTGCATCAAACGGTACTTTCAAAGGTTTCCAGCTCAAATGTAGCCAAAGGAAACTGTCCTTCACTACTGAGATCTATGGGAAGCCAAACAACTCAAAAGCTGGTCCAAACTGAGCAACTCAGAAGAACCGCGCAGCGCGGACCAAATACCTTCGCGACACACTGGGTAGCGCGGCGCGACCCACTCAACCGCGCGGCGCGGACCAATTGATATGCGCGACCCACTGGACAGCGCGGCGCGGGCGGGTTTTAAACCTCCTTTGAAAGTCACGAGACCTGCGCGACCCACTGAGCAGTGCAGCGCAAATTCATTTGAATTCTTACCCAAAATTCGACTCTAAAATACTACTGCTATCAACAGTTCCTATAACAGATGGGACACGGGGCTAGGAGAATATTTGAAACTACTTTAAATAGTCCTAAAACCCTTAATGAAATTGACGAAGCCCTTGAAAGAAACAATAATCAACACACAGTAAAAACGGTTTACGAGCATAAGAAAACTTCAGAGGCCTCATTAAAGTGTACTCATATTCAGACCGTTTCTCTTTAAAGAGCAGGAACACGTAACTGTAAGCCTGGCTGCATGGTTGTAAGTAATCAAATGATTATCTATTTAGTCTCTCCCAGTTTATTTCGCTCTGCGCTGATCACTGGGTCGCGCAGGTCTCGTGACTCGCGCTAGGAGGTCCAAAATGGTCCGCGCAGCGCCTTTAAAACCCGCCCGCACCGCGCCGTCCAGTGGGTCTTCGTTCTTCTACGTAGCTCAGTTTGGACCATCTTTTGAGTTGTTTGGCTTCCCATAGAGATCTGTTATCAGAGGAAGCATATTGTGTTGACTTGAAGCTCTTAATACAAACGAACTCACATCTATTAGTTGACTATGGGAAGGATATATACTGAGTGCATGAACTGTTGAACAACTTGGGTAGTTATTTTCCTGTGTATTAAATGTATTAATTAATGAAAACCTGTTTAAAGCCAAATACCCCTGTAATCCTAACTGACCCAAGTAATTGACCAAAAAAACATTAATTTGACTAAAAATGTGACGCAATTTTGAGAACAAATTTGTCCATTTAGGTCAGTGAAAATTACCCACAATTCCACGCCTTGTATTTTGAGGTAATTCAGATGTAACCTATGGCTGTTAATAATCCACTGGATTTTAAAGTTTAAAGGTGTAGTCTATTTTGTGAGGTGATGATGACAAACTTTTAAAAAAATAATAAAATAAATTGAAACATTGAATCTTTTAACTGTGTTAGTTGAACTAATAATAAAATTAACAAAAGGATGACAATTGTTATACCTTATATTTTAGTAGGTATGTTACTACACTGAGCTGAATTCAATCATCTGACATCTTCATGATTCTTGTATTATAGGATATGTCAGAAATAACAACTCACCAATTCGTGGTATTTGTCTGGGACAGAGAACAGTCCAGTTTATTCTCAACTCGTTAGCAATTACCTTTGCAAATCAAATGTTTTATTTTTTTAAACGTAAATAGTGCCTTTGTATGTTTTTCCCCCTCTGTCAGGACATCACAATGACAACACTTTATCCGCACATTATTTTTTACAGACACTATTACACGTCTTGAATGTTCAGCCTAAAAGTCATTAATACCGTTACAGTGTAAACAGCACTGAGTCCCGATAACTTACCAACAGTCAAATCGACCGAACACGACAAAAATCCAAGGACGAGCAACTTTAAAACTTCTGAAGCCATAGTTAAATCCTTTCGTCCACCAAAAAACGAGCACAGTTCTTCTGTGGGGTGCGGGTTACAGCTAAACCCAGTTAGCAGGCGCGCGTTTCTTCACACATGTTTACATGAAACGTGTCACGAGCTTCTCCCAGTAGTAGGTAACCCCTCTCGTGCAGGTTCAGCGAGCCAGAGGCTTTTTAAAAAAAAAAAAAACTGCAACAACATCCCAGCTGTTCACGCCGCTTCAGCGCCGCGCGCGCCATCTCGCGTTAACTTCGCCGTTACGTCATCCGCCATCGTCGTTTACTGATGCTGACAGACAGTCTACAGCCATAACTTTACTCAGTAACAAACAGGCTGGATATAATCATTGTAAAAGAACACACTCTTACAAAACAAAACAACAACAACAACAAATCCTCAGTGGTTGTTTTGAATGGCCAAGGGTTATAGCTTTTATTCTGTGAAATGAAAATCTACAGTTAAGAATGCACCCTGTTGTATTTAACAATAATAACGTCTACAACATACTAATCATGTAAGACATCTATATATTAAAATATCTAAAAACTCATATGGCAAACTTAGTGGCCCAGTGGTTGAGACTCTGACAGACCTGGTAAATCTTCTTCCCTGTTCATTGTTTAACTTTAATTCCCATATGGCCCTGCTGAAAACAAACAAACAAACAAACAAACAAACAAAACAACTAAACAATAGAAACCATCACAGAAATTCTAATAGTTTCCAATATAAATACCATTACAAACCATCAGCTAACCATTAAAACCATTCCCATTATTGGTCCTAATGGTATCCACTAGACATAACATAACAAGGCAACAAATTACCAGTAGAGACCCACAGGGGCCATTACAGTTTCCATTAAAACCTATACAATTGAAATGATAACCATTACAAATTCTATGGGGGTTTCTATTGTTTTATAATTGTTGTTGTTTTTTCAGCAGAGTGGTTTGGTTGTTACCACCAAATGAGGGACAAATTACAGAAAAAAACAAACAAACATATAACTCAATGGAGAAACCAAAATGCACCCAGACTGGTGTCCTGCATAATATAATCAAGCAATTATCTTTACTATGCACTGTAGCATGTATCAAAATAGTGACCAGGCCAAGCTGACCTTGATCTTGGAACAAGATGACAAGAGGAAAATATCTGAGAACATGTGGATGTCATCAGACTGTCAGAAGGAACAGTTAGTCAACAACCACATAATGATTTTTCTTTTACTTTGTCTGCTGTAACCTAATATCCTTTTGGTTATGTCAAATAGAAACTATGTTGTGTGTTATGATGTGCGTCTTTTCAGGAGCATGCTGTTAGTTATACAAAGTGTCTGAAAAATCAGGAAGCGAAAGGAATATCTTGAGCAAATATGTCGATCTGAATATGCTGAGCTAAACATCTAACACTATCAAAATACTGACCGGGCCGAACTGACCTTGATTTTGGAACAAGATGGCAAGAGGAAAATATCTGAGAGTATGTGGATGTGATCAGACTGTCGAAAAAACTACAGGACTACATCTCGGAAGGTTTGTTATTCAAAACAAGACCTGTGTTAAGTCTTAAACTGTTAACTGTAAATTTGATTTAACTGATTTAATTATAATTTGCTCAAGTAAAATACTGCAGAATGAGTACATATACAGTACTGTGCAAAAATTTTAGGCACCCTATTTTATTTAGTACAAACTTTGTTATAGATTTTTTATTTTATGACTTCTACATTATCAAGTCAGTAAAAAAAAAAAAAAAAAAAATTAGATTCCCAAACATTAGTTTTCTAGCACAAAATTAAATGTTACAGAAAAATGTTTGTACATCATTAAAGAAAGCAGCATATTACGTAAGAGACACTTTTCAGACAGTAAACACAATGAAGGCTGCTGGGTTTTGCTGCAAAAATAAGAAGCGAGTGCGAAAGTCAAAGTGTCCAGAAGAACTGTGGCTGGTTCTGCAAGATGCTCAATAAAACTTACCAACTCATTTCCTTATAAAACTGCACAAACTGTACCAGAGACGACTATTTTTATTTTTATTTAAAATTTTTTTGTCACACCAAATATTGACTTTGTTTCATTTACTACTGTTTACTGCTCTTTACGTTTTTTTTTTTTTTTTTTTTTTTTTTTTTATGTAGAAACATTTAATTTCATTATTTTGAAGGCATCTTTGCTCTACAGCATTTCTTTGCATGTGCCTAAAACTTTTGCCCAGTACTGTATGTAACATTTAAAACAAATACAGCTTAGTCTGACCAGCTACCAAGAAAGCGAGGCTGAGATGTTCAAGCTGGTAGACCTTTTTTGCCAACTGGTAAGTGCTACTAATGCTACAAGTTATTTTTAAGAAAATAACAAAACAGCAAGGCAAGGAAATCTCAAACGTTCATTTATCAATTTAGACAAGCAATAAGAAAAGTGAAAAATAACTTAGCTTACCAGATGGATCAGCTCAACCTGTGTTTTGGTAGCTGGTCAGACCAAGCTTGATTTTTCAGCAGGGTGACTGAAGTACTGTACTAAATTGTTTCCAAAATCTGGAGTTCATTTGTTGTCCACAGCATGTCGCAATTTCATCTAGGGAACTATTAACCTTACACTCACCATGTTTGAATAGTAAGGCTGTCTGACGTGTTATATTATGTTCATAAAACAAGGTTAGTGGCAGAACACACAGTCATTGCCCTCTGACCTCTTTGACGACCGATGCAGGCTATGTTGTCCTCTCAGAGATTAGACAAGATCCTTGAGATGTAGGCGAATTCACAGTAAAAACCATCAAAATGATACAAAACATAGTTTGTTTGACAAAAATAACAACAACAAACTTATAAAAGACATACTGGATTAAGGCTGAAGGGAAAAGATCTATTCAGGGTACTATGAGTCCAGTCTGTGATGTTCCTACTTATGTCTGAGAACTAGGCAGTGATGATCACTTCACAGGTAAAAAGTGTCAAATGGATGGAAAGGATGAATTGTAATGTGACATATGAGGACAAATCAGTTTCCTCATTTTTCTTTACCCTATAGCCCCAATCCAGGGTGTATATCAACCCCTATTGTCTGCTCCTCTGTCAAGGGTATGAATAAACTCAGAATCCCAAAACTGTTTCTCATGGGACAAAACCTTATTTTTCAGAAAAAAAATAAACCTCTTTATGTGAGATAAAATAACTGTCACAAATTCCCTCTGAAAGAGCTCTTCTCCTACCTGAGTGAGAATAAAATTTTAAAATACTTTGAAGGGACATGGCTAACATAATACACCATACAACACTGCACAGTGATGAAAAAAAGATGAGAGCTCTCAGACAAGCAGCCAGTATGTGTTATGTGAGATGTTCTCCACAGCTGCCTTTCGGTAACCCCTCTATCTGCAGCTGGCACTTTTGGTGAGGATAGGTGGACAACCGCGTGGCAGTGTGAGGGCCCTTGCCGACTGAGGAACTCATCATTTTTGCAGTGTTCTCTGAGCAGTAGGTCTTCATGCGGTACATGCTGGCTTTGCTCTCACAGCAGCCCATGGAGCTTAGCAGAATGCATGTATCTTTCCTGAAGGCCTTGGTGAAGATGGCATAGAGGAAAGGGTTGGCACAGGAGTTGATAGGATAGAAGAGCACCAGCAGGATCTTAGAGTTGGTAACTGTAATGAGGGGCACCTTAAACGCAGCTGAGATGGCAAAGAAAGAGATTGGCGCCATGCAAAGAAAGTCGGTGAAGATGAGCACGGCCATGCGCTTGGCGATTTTGGCATCAGCAGCACGGCCAGGCATTTCAGGGTGCCGCACAATCACGTAGATCCGCACATAACAAGCACAAATCACCACAAAAGCCCCCACATTGAAAAGCAGCAGAAGAATGACATAAGCCTGGGCCAGAGGTGTTTCAATGTCCATAGGCAGACACATGCTGACTTTGCTGTAACTACTTATGCCCACGAGTGGAAGTAGTGCCATGCCCAGGCAGAGCAGCCAGCCAGCAGCCATTATTACAGCAGCTTGCGGCAGAGCAAGTCGGCGCTCTAGCTGCATGGCGTGGGTGATTGTGTACCAACGTTCTATTGTGATCGTAGATAACGTGTAGATGGACAGTTCTCCACCAAAGACAGATAGAAAGCCTGCGATGTTGCAGCCCACTCCTGTCTGCCATTCGATGGCATGCTGGCTATAGTAGCCGCGTGTCTTTAGGTCCACAATGGCAATCATGAGAAGGTACACACCAATGCAGAAGTCGGCGAAGGCCAGGTGACACATGAGGAAGCGTGGCACTGTGAGTTTGCAGCGGCTGGCGAATAACACAAGAAGCACAGTCAGGTTGCCAGCAATGGCCAGGATGTTGATGAACCAGATAGCCACACGGAGGAACCCAAACCCAACAATATCCTCACAAGGGTTGAAGGCATCTGCCTCTGGGCTGCACTGGAGGGCTGGTCTGATTTGACAGAAGTCCAGGTACTCAAAGTCCAAGTTGCCAAAGCTGGCTTCAGACAGTGGATCCAGCGTATCAGAATAGAAAACCTCTTTTCCGGAGCCCCTAAATATATAGTCATAAAGAGAAAAAAACAGTGAGTATTGCATAATATATGCTCAGTTTGGAATAATCACTATACAAAACACATATTGCTATACGTACTGTATATTTTATCTTTGACACAATGACACTGAGTGTAGTATAGTAAGGTCTGATTGCTAGAGGAACATGGATAATGTGTCAATACATTTACTGTTTCACACACATTGGTTATACTTTGGGGGACAAATTACAGGAAAAAAACATGAATAACTCAGTGGAGAAACCACAATGCATCCAGACTGGTATCCTGCATGATATAGTCAAGCAAAATAGTGACTCGTCCAAGCTGACCTTGATTTTGGAACTGCTGTTAACATGCTGTTAATTATACAAGGTGAAAAGTCAGGAACCAAAATATCAATATGTTTGGCAAATATGTCAATCTGAACATGTTGAGCAAAACCTGCAAAAACATTATACAGCAGCTCAGAAAATGCATAGAGCGTAAGGGTGAATATGTAGAGCATATGTTGTAAATAATACATTCAAAATTAAGCATATTTAGTTTTACTCTCATTGGTTCCTGACTTTTCGTACACCTTGTAGAACAGGGGTGTCCAGTCTTATTCAGAAAGGGCAGTCGATTGAATGCCAAGATCAACTGATTAAACAACTGATTAAAATGGCTTGACTGGAATGAAAACCTGCACCCACACCAGCCCTTTGCGGATAACATTGCACACCCCTGCTGTAGAATATAAATTGGAATATCTTTATTGTCATCATACAAGTATAATGGAATTTGTTTTGCGCCTCCCAGTAGTATAGTGAACGTTCTTAAAGTACACAAAACTATTGATAAAATATAGGCATATATACAAATATCGATTTATAGGATCCTGTCTACATGTAAAACTAAATTACAGTAGTTCAGGTGAGTTATCAAACATAGCAAACTTTCCAATGTCTCCCAGAAATGTAATGCTACAACCATATAGTCTTATAAACCTTACTTATCTAATGGACTCTGGTGTTCACAGTATGAAGATCTATTTCTCTGTGCTGAAGATGGAGGCTCCCTGTTGAAGAAGACACATAACAACAACGTGTGCTAAAGAAAGATCTTCTACCACGATGCATCAAGATAGATGCTTTAGTAATATTTTGTTAAGTAATCTACTGTATGATCAAGAAAAAAATTGTTCACCCATGTCACTATAATTAAACCTTTAACTATAACTTCTGACACACCTGACTGAGGGCTTGAAAATGAGCTATTTAGCTGATGACGCTGTGAGACTGATTCATTATAGAACAATTTAAAATAATAAGACCATGATCCATCAATAGTTAACTGTGTATTTGTTGAGAAGGGAGCTCTATTTGCTAATTGGAACTTAAAAAAATACGTGTATGTAGGACAGGAGACCCATGCATGAGTAACAGAGAAACAGCTGAGACCTGTGAGCGCCCCAGCTGAGCAGAGCGCAGCAGTGGCTCGGGTAGGTGAGATGAGCCTCTCTTAAGCTCTCCAAACTGTCTAGAGGAGGCAATCTCTTTAGCAAAAACGTTGAGCGAGCCACCAGCATCAGCACAGACTGCAGGCCATGAGACGGCAACGTCTCCAGAGCAGTGGAGGACACGTCTCTAAAATAAAATAGCAATCAAACTCTGAATAAATACAGCATGCAAAAGAAAGGGCATAGCATAATTAGATAATATATCTTGAATTCATTACATATCTTTTCGAGTCTTTTTTTTTTTTTTGCTTTTTAATTCCTACCTAGTGAACATAAATACTATTCACAGAAACAGACACTCGACAGTTCATTTTCATTCCACAGAACATGCACATGTATGTAAATAAGTACTTGAGGATAATGCACAGGTACATACACAAATAGAGCTGTAGCATATGTACATACACACATACCTGTTTTATTGTTTCTATTATTTCTATTGTATAGGTATTTATGGAAATTATTTTCTTTCTTTCCTTGATGTTACTCATCGTACTTGTGCTGCTGTGTCAATTTAAATTTCCCCTACAGGGGAACAATAAAGGTACATCTTATCTTATCTTATCTTACTAACACAGGGGAAACTAGTATTTACCTGGCTAACATAGGACATTTAAAGGCATCTCTTGATCAAGTGCCTAAAGTTCTGCAGGATACAACTTACAATACAGCTGGGCCTAAAGCTCCCATAAAAGCGTCCCTGTGGATTATTTGCAGCTTCCGGTTGTTCTTTAAGGTTCTGTGAAACAAGCAGAAAAGGATTTTAAGTGTCCATGCTAATCTAAGGTTCACAGAAATAGTGAATGTAAATGTTAAAAACGGGCCAGTACTTACAGTTTATCTATTTTTGTCCCATTGAATGCATGTTTGTGTATTTCCCTGAAGCCGTTGTTATACAGATTCCTACGATAGTGAAACATTACCAGAGGAATATTATTAGGGAATATACTTTATTTAATATATAACATGTACCACCAATGTAACTGATAACATCCATTCAAAAGTGTCATACCAAAACACAAATGAAGCCTTGAAGACTTTAATAATCAGGGCACAAATAAGCAACTACAAACTGACCATGTAAGGACATGGATTATTTAGTGTGACTGACAGAGAGCATAAGATAACTTACATTGTTGTGTCTTCAGCTGTCATTCCAATGAAGGCATTTGGTGGGATTGACTGCAAGTGTAGGTTGTCACAGATATCACTAAAAAGAAAACAGTAGAGACAATAATCTCATTTGAAACTGTAATCTAACTATCCTGAGTGTACTTTTGTGTGTTTGATCATCCATAACATTGTCAAACAGCAGACTATACAACAGGACTTGATGATCTGGACACTCTCTCTCTCTCTCTCTCTCTCTCTCTCTCTTTCACTTTGAACCTTATTACTATTACTAGACTTGCATTTGTTTCTTTCTAGAATGAACTTTACTAATATGACGTATTGCCCAGCTCAAGTTGTTTTGTGTAACTTGCTAGAAGATTCATCTGGGAGACGCTTTGCTGGTAGTTGGTTAGAGTAAGGATTTATTTGATATGTTACTTCTAGGTGAATATTTTTTAGTGTAATCATAATGAACACCATCAGTCACTTAATTCCACGATGTAATAATTACGTTCATTATGGGTTCAAACAATAAAACTGGGTAAATGTAACTGGGCAATATAGAGCTCACTACCGATGTCCATCAGCCTCTACTGTTTAGCTCGTAAATCCTTTTAACACCTGTAGAACTCACAGTATGAAATCGGCTTCAAGAGATCTGATGGCTGTCAAGTCGGGAAACACAACTATCCCGGTGTTGGAGATGCTCCTGTGGAAGTGAAATGCAATCAGCATTGTGTCGCCAAAAACAACGTGCTATCAAACCCCAGATAACAGGCTTAACCTCAACACAGTCCTTCCTTGTCCTTCATAATAATGACTCATAATGGCTTGTTCAGTTCGGACCTTTTCATATTTTAAAGTAACTGTAAGCAGGGTTGATGATCTTGCTCACTTGTACCAGACTTAGCTATTCAAGGAGTTTGCTTTGCACAACACCCACACCCCACGACATATCCTGCATTTATAAATATTCATATTATATTGTTAGCTTTTTCACTGCACCTACCTTACCTCGATGATGCACAGCATTGCATTGCACATACAACTGTACATATCTGCACTTTATACCACATACAGTTAATACATTTTTGCCATTTATCTTATTATATCTTTTTTTTTTTATATCTTTCTTATTATATCTTTATATACTTTTATTTTTTATTTCTATGTAAGTACCCTCTTACATAAGTAGACCCTCCAATCAGTCTGAGGCCCCTCATCCAAACCTCTCTCCAAATTGCGAGTGCAGGTTTTTGCACCACATAAGCAGATACACAAGACCAAAAAGCCATCTGAGTGTTGTTGTTGTTTTTGTCGAGCAAACTATGCTGTATTTGTTATGGAGTTTCTTACAGTGTGGACGGATAAAAAGAAAATTATTTGGTCAAACGTCAGCCTCGTTTGTCATTGGATCCCAGACTTATCACCTACTCCATTAAGCTGCCTATTTGCTTCCTGTTTATTTATATCATAAACTTGTATGGGCCACCCATGTACATGCAAAATGACTGACAGGCATGTGAGAGAAATTCTTTAATATTTAATACTGTTAGAGTTTTCCCCTCGCTCTCTGAGTCGCTCGCTAGGCGAGCGGCGGACTCGAACGCTCCCGCATTCCACTGCGTGCTTTCCAGCGCTATTCAAAAACTCTCCGATGGACATTTCATTCATGAACTCACGTTTTGTTTACCTCTGCCATGTGTTCTCATGTGTTCGTTCACGTCATGTCTCCGCCTCCTGTGTTTCCCCATGTGCTTATGTTTTTGTTCGTGTCATGTCTCCGCCTCCTCATTTCACATTGGTTCATGTTTATTAATGTCAGGTGTTTGTGATTTGGACATATGATTGATATGTGTTTAAATACGTTAAATACGTTTCCGCTTCGGGGCGGAGTATTAGTTAATCGTAGTTTAGTTTAGTATAGTTTAAAGTGATCATAGTTCTTGTTCCGATGTCCGTAGCTCTGTGTTTGTGGTTCCCAGACTACTTCCGTGTTTCGAGTGTTTCTTCCTGTCTTTTTGGATTATTACTGACTCTGTGGATTATTGCATTTTTGGATTACTGCTCTTTTTGGAATAAACTCTTCTATATTTACTGACGTCTCCCCAGCGCATGCATCCTGACTCCCTCTTCCGTCCTACACGTCTGTGTTACGTAACAAATATAATGGTTACAGAGCCCAGGATGATCACATTGTTTAATCATACTGTCAATTTCAGTTATGCTAGTAAACTACAATTTATCCAAGCTTTAATGGGGGCTATCTTCAAGTTATCTACAGTGAAATCCTACCAAGAAAGAAAGACTGACTTTATTGCCACATATAGATGTAGCATTCAGTAAAATTCTTTTCCTCACATATCCTAGCTTGTTAGGAAGCTGGGGTCTGACTGCCCTGCAGGCACTGTACAGCTCCCCTGGAGCAGAGTGGGTTATGGATCTCGCTCAGGTGCCCCGCAGTGGCAGCTTAGCAGTGCCGGGGCTTGAACTCAGTTCTGATCAGTAGCCCAGAGACTTAAATAGATGTTTCAAAGAAACATTTATACAGTATGCATTGATAGACACCTAACATTTAACTGCAGCATACCAATGGCGTAGTCAGAAATATAAACTGAAATGTGCCTATAGAGAACTGAAGCTTGTCTCTTTTCAGTTAGTCAGAGTAACTGGCTCAGCTCATCAATAAGAGTCGACCTTTTTGTCTCTTAAACGGCTTCTTGACAGTTTTTCCCCCCAAATCCAGCCAGAAGTTGTTCTGATCTTTGCCTAGCTATTGTCATTATTATTCAAAAAAGTGTACATTCTGATTAAAACATTATAATGTACACTGTGTTTTTTTTTTTTAATCTATTTTAATAAATGTAAATCCTCAGGACAGGCAGCATGGTGGTGTAGCAGGTAGTATTCCCACTTCACAGCTCCAGGCCAGTTAATTCTGAGTTTGGGTTACTGTCTATATTTTCCCCATGTCCTTGTGGGTTTCCTCCAGTTTCCTCCCATCTCCCAAAAACATGCAGTTGGTGTGTTGGTGACTGTAAATGGACTCTAGATGTAAAAGTGTGCGAATGTGAGTGTTCATGGTGCCCTGTGATGGACTGGAATCCCAGCAGGAAGTATTCCTGCCTTGCTCCCAGTATTTCAGGGACAGATTCCTGATCCACTGCAACCCTGACCAGGAGTTAGTAAGCAGTTACTGAAGATGAATGAATGAATGAATGAATGAATGAAACCAGTGAGGCACTACTGCATTCCCAAATACAGCAAGCCAACAAGCATTGGGATTAATATTATTGTATGCTGTGTGAACAACAGCAGAAGACCACATTGGGTTCAGCTAAGAACAGTAATCTGAGGCTATCATGGGCACAGACTCACAGAAACTGAACACTTGAAGATTAGAAAAAAATTCACCTGGTATTTTTCCAGTCTTCAACTGTCCAGTTTTGGTGAGCCTTTGCCCATGATAACCTCAGACTCTTGCCAGACCCTCCAGGATTTTGCGATCGCAGAAATGAACACAAAATCAAGCAAACTCCGCAATATTCAGAAGAACAATTTTTGGACTAAGACATGTCATGTGACGTCATCACAGTGCACATTCACTGCGACAAACAAGGCTGTGCAAAACAATTTCGTGCAATTGCAATTTTGCCAATTCACATACTAAGCCCATTTCCATAACAGTTGGGATTTTTTCTAAAATGCAATAAAAACAAAAATCTGTGATTTATCAAGTTTAATTAAATGACAAAAGTACACAGAAAAATGTTTTCACTGACCAACTTAATTGTATTTTGTAAATATAAACAAATTTAGAAATTGATGCCTTCAACACACTCAAAAAAGTTGGGACAGTGGCATGTTTACCACTGTGTTACATCACCCGTCCTTTTAATTACACTTTTTAATCGTTTGGGAACTGAGGAGACTAATTGTTGCAGTTTTGCAAGTGGAAGTTTTGCCCATTCTTGCTTGATACAAGACTTCAGCTGCTCAACAGTCCTTGGTTACCATTGTCTGATTCTCCTCTTCATGATGCGCCATAGGAGACAGATCTGGACTGCTGGGAGGCCAGTCAAGCACACACACTCTGTGTCTACGAAGCCACGCTGTTGTAGCACATGCAGAATGAGGCCTGACATTGTCCTGTTGAAATAACCATGGACTTCCTGGGAAAAGACCTTGCCTTGATGGCAGTACATGACTCTCTAAAATCCCAATATACACCTCCACGTCAATGGTACATTCACACATATGCAAGTCACCCATGCCATGGGCACTGAAGCACCCCCATACCATCACAGTCTTTTTCATCTTTGGCACGGAGAACTCGACGTCTGTTTTTCCCAAAAACAAGCTGAAACATGGACTCATCTGACCACAGCACACATTTCTATTGCCTTCCATTCCATCTGAGATGAGCTCAGGCCCAGAAAACCCAGCGACGTTTCTGCATAGAGTTGATGTGTGGCTTTGTCCTTGCGTAACAGGGTTTCGGGTTGCATTTCTGGATGCAGTGGCAGACTCTTTTAAGTGACAATGGCTTTCCGAAGTACTCCCGAGCTCATGTAGTTATATTTATCACAGTAGCATGACGATTTCTCAGGCAATGTCAACTGAGGGCTCGAGGGTCACGCACATTCAACAGTGGTTTCTGGCCTTGCCCTTTACGCAATGAGATTTCTCTAGATTCCCTGAATCTTTTCACAATACACTATACACTGTAGATGGTGAAAGACCTAAATTCTTTGCAATATTGCATTGAGCAATGTTCTTTTTGAACTGACTGACAATTCTCTCACGAAGTTTAGCACAAAGTGGTGAGCCATGACTCATCCTTGCTTTCAAAGACTGAGCTTTTGGTGGATGCTCCTTTTATGCCCAATCCTGATACCCTCCCCTGTTACCACTTAACCTGATCCTATAAATTGGTGTTACGTGAATATTCTATAAACTTTTCAGTCTTATTTTGCCTCTGTCCCAACTTTTTTTGAGTGTTGTTGAAGGCATCAAATTCTAAATTTGTTTATATTTACCATATACAATTAAGTTGGTCAGTGAAAACACTGAATATCTTTTCTTTGTACTTTTGTCAGTTAATTAAAGTTTCAAGAGACTTGACAAATCACAAATTTTTGTTTTTATTGCATTTTAGAAATAAATCCCAACTTTTATGGAAATGCAGTTAGTAGTTTTCTAAAAAAAAGCTGCAGCAAAATCAAGCATTTTTGGTTGCATCAATCACAAAAAAACTCTGCGACATCCTGTTCGGACTGTCTTGTTCTTGGATGACAGGGGTGGTCTTCTGCTGTTGTAGCTCATCCACCTCAAGGTTTGATGTGTTGTGCATTCTGAGATGCTTTTTTGCTCACCACGGTTGTAAAGAGTGCTTATTTGAGTTAATATAGACTTCCTGTCAGCTCGGACCAGTCAGACCAGTCATTCTTCTCTGATCTCTCTCATCAACAAGATGTTTCAGCCTGTAGACTCTCTGCAGACAGGATGTTTTTTTTGTTTGTTTGTTTTTGTTTTTACACCATTCTGTATAAACTCTAGAGACAGTCGTGTGTGAAAATCCCAGGATATCAGCAGTTTCCGAAATACTCAAACCAGCCCATCTGTTACCAACATCCATGTCATGGTTAAAGTCACAGAGATCACGTTTTCTTCATTCTGTTGTTTGACGTGAACATTACCTAAAGCTCGTGACCTGTATCTGCATGACTTTTTGCATTGCACTGTAGTTAAAAAATCTTCTCACTTTTCACTTGCGCCTTCATTATGCTGGGCATTACTTAGAACAGGTTACAGCAGGTAAGCTGCAGACCTCGGATATTTGGAAAAACATGGTGCTCACAGGTATCTCAGCTTGGGTAGATTGCTGAAGGCCCGCTGGTGGATATGGACCAGGCTCCGTGTGTTTTGGATTGATCTGTGAATCAATCATAGATGACAATCCAGCAATAAATTTCAGGAAGAAACATGAACAACAGAGTGTACCTGTCAAACAGTGAAACTATTGGTACATCAAAAGACAATAATCTTTAAACACTACTGTCTTAAAAAACTGATGATCACATGGTGATAGTGTACTTTTGTATAAATGAAATGGAAATTAATAGAATGGAATATACAAATCATGATTCTGTTTCTCCTTGTTATACTATATGTAGTATAGTATTATTGGATTTTTTCTGATAATGTGACCATTATCACTGGTCCTTAACAACACTTACATCTCTGAGAGGTTGAGGAGGTTGTTGAAGGCCTGGGTCTCTATGGTTTCCAGTGTGATACTTTGAGCAATTTCTCTGAAATTACACAATAGATAATAAACAAAAAATATTTTAAAAAATAGTGTATTTTACATCATTTTACTGACACTTCGGCCCCCATGTCCTCTGTTGACCATGTTCCATCTTCCGGCCCCACAGTGTCCAAAACCTGGCACTAGCCTTTATTTGTTGCAATGTCTTGACTTTACTGAACCTTGCTCTTAGTTTCTTGGTTTGGATTTGAATCTGTTTTTGAAAGCTCTGCCTGTAGTGGCTTCTTGGTAATGCACTAATAAAGCCAATTGTTAAATTATCGATCTTTTGCACGATTAAATTTTGTCATCCAGTCAAGATCAGTAGTTCACAGCTAAAATACTGAACAGCTTTGATATTTTATGTTTGTGCAACAGCACAGAGGGCCATATTTAGAGTTAGCAACATAATGAATATTCATTCAGGAATATATTGCAAATACAGTATACTAGACTCCAACTGGATGTTTATTCCAATGCCTGCATCTTTTCATTCATATACTAATTTTAAATTTTTTTTAATTTTTAAATTTCTCTTGCTATTGTTATGTCATATTACATTTCATAGCAAAGAAAACAACCATATTTCCTTCTTCATTCTGCATTTCATATCACAATTTTTTTTTCATGCTTAAAGGCAAGTGTTTGTGTTTAAAGGCGGTGGTCTAGACACTACTGAAATACCCTATTCTGGACATGTCTACTCAAGAAACATCTTGAAACAACAAGAAACGTCCACTCTTGTTTGAGTCTGCTAAATGCAATAAATGTAAATGTAAACGGATGATCAAATGGCAAAGGATACTCACATTCTTTTGGCACCTCTCAGTCCATCGAAGCTGAAACTGGGAATTGCCCTTAAGTGGATATAGTTCAGAACACTAAAAGAAAATTACATGCATTGTTAATAACTGTTTACTTATAAGAGATACCACATTAAAATGAGGCAAAAGCAATCAAGCATTACAGGCCTGGCACAGCTACACCAGTAAAGATATCCAGTGACTGGTGATGTCTATGGACTAAGGCATAATAATTTATTCAAATAAAAAGGGTTTGGAATCAAATACAAAACATGACAATTTTACATTTACAGTTATTCATATAGCAGACGCTTTTATCCAAAAGCGACTAACAAATGAATAAATACAAGCAGAGCGATATATCAAGCGGAAAACAATGCATGTAGTGCTACCATACACCATTTTTAATTGAGTTCTAGAGAAGTAAAGTACACAGAGTAGAGGTGTAAATGCAGAATTTAAAAAAAAAAAAAAATATATATATATATATATATATATATATATATATATATATAAGTAGGGGGGCAAGTTAGGGGTTAGTTAAGTGTTCACAGAAGAGGTGGGTCTTTAGCCGTGACAGTGACAGATTCTGCTGTCCGGATTGAGGTTGGAAGTTCATTCCACCACTGAAAGATGGTCAGTTTGAAGTTTCTGGAAAGAGACCTCATGCCTCGCTGAGACGGCACTGCCAGGCATCGGTCGTTAACTGATTGCAGGTTACGTTAGGGAACATAAAACTGAAGGAGAGTGTTGAGGTAGGGAGGTGCTGTTTCAGACAAGGTCTTGTACGTGAGCATCATGGCCTTGAATTTGAGCTACAAGAAGCCACTGGAGGGAGATGAAGAGGGGTGTGACATGGGTTCGTTTGGGCTGGTTGAAAACAAGGCGTGCTGCTGCATTTCTGAATCATCTGAAGGTTTGATGGAGCTGGTCGGGAGGCCCAGGAGTAGTGCATTGCAATAGTCCAGTTTTGAGATAACAAGAGCCTGGACTAGTAGCTGTGTAGCCTGTTCAGTGAGATAGGGTTTGATTTTTTTTTTAATGTTGTACAAAATGATCCTAATTTTATTTAACATTTTGTTCATTTTTCCAGTTACTTATGCAGATGTGAGACTCAGGTATACTGTAGAACAGAGAGCCAAAACATTTATTACCTACAATTTGAAATGTTCTGTACTGATCTTAGAGCATCAGTTGCATAGTTAAGTAATAGTCCATTAATAATCCATTGAAATACTAAAAGTCCAATTTAGCTTTACTAAAACAACATACTCGTCATGTTGACATTACTAATGTCCTTTTCACATCCTTTCTTTGTCTGCAGCAAGCCTGGTGTCTATGTACTCAATGAGTTTATGATGTTACTTCAGCAACTTCAACAAAACCTTGTACATGATGCATACTATGAGCTGTTTAATGATTAAAGCCTTGACTGACTATTGATTTGTAACCTGGCCTGCCAGTCATATCTATTCTACACTGCAACTTCAACAACTCTGATGCCACCTACCATTCTTTTTTTTCCCTCCATCACCTGTATGCAATTGCTTGTACAGCACTGTAAAAGCTATTAAACAGTTTTACAATGTTCTTGTCACACAGTATTTTATAAACTAGCCTCAAGGAAGTCTGAGTCAGCAAAGGATCAGCCAACATGATAAGAGCTAATCCGACAAGGTCTTCAGCCTGACACTGACAGTACTGTGGATGTTTATATACTATTTGATATAGACATGGCTGTGTCAGAGATTTGTGTATCTGCCACCCTTAGACATACATAGCCAAAACAACATCACAAATATTTCAAACAAAATAACATGGCCAGAAAATGCCATGAAACACAATGCGTTAACAGTAAACAGGAGGAAACAGATGAAATACTCTGTGTGTATATTCCTATCAAACTCACTTTTGTTTCAGGACAATAATAACTCACTAAAAAAAGATTACCACTGAAACTGTTTTAAAGAATCTCCCCAACACTCATGAGTGTTTATGTCTCACATGTTCTCACTTGCTCGCCGTATTAGAACAGAGCACAGAAACTGATCGAACCACATGCATGGCCTACTACAGCAGCAATACCATACGTTTATCTTCAGTACTGATATCAAGTATTATGTCACAAGGCCCAATACCAAAATGATACTATGACAAACAAAATTAGAAACACTTTTCACCATCTGTTAGTCATCACATGAAAACAAATACAAAATGGATGAATTTCTTCTGGGTTCTCCAGCTGCACAAAATTGCCTCTAGATATGAGTGTGTGATGCGAGTGTGCCTGGTGCCTTGCGAAGGACTGGTATCCTGTTCAGGGTTTATTCTCATCTGGCACTCAGTGTTCCAGGGATAGGCTCTGGATCCTCCATGACCCTGACTACAATACAGCTGTTACTGAAGATGAATGAATGAATGAATGATAGCACAACATGGTGCCCAAGCTTTAATAGGAGTACATACATATGAATTCCATATGAGTGCAACATGTCTATGTGCATAATACAATGGCAGCATAGCTGATTTAAATAAAGACCTGCAGTTTCAATTATCGAATGGTTTGTTACCTTGTAGTACTAAAAAAGTATGGGATCTTTCAATACTTCGTACAACACTGCAGTGTACAAGCATATTAACCTACATTCACATATTGCAGTCACAGGAATCAAAAGTCACTTTAAAACGTGAAAGATGTTTGAAAATGTGTACTTTTTGTCCTTAGCTTATGTAATGCTAACTAATGCAAAAGGAGATCTACTTCAGATCTCCTTCGGGATGTCTCAAAAGTCTCCATAGATGGGGGACTATACATGCCAGCACCACGTCGGTTGTGCCTTCGTCAGTGGATGTTCGTGGACGTCTACTTTTCCGTTGTTCCTTAGCACTTCCGGTCTTTTTGAATTTGTTAATAAGTTTGGAAACAGTGTTCTGTGTGATGTGCTTGCTATGTGTCCTGTTAAAGTCCATCGCAACCTTGCGACAGCTTCCCAATCCAGCCATGAGAATGATTTCAGTACGTTCTTCTTTTGTCAAAGGCACTGTTAAAGGCTACCTGGAAATCAGTTAACAAAATGCAAAGTGAGTGAACAGAAGAAAAATCTACATCAAATCAATATTTGGTGTGACCACCCTTTTCCTTCAAAACAGCACCAATTCTTCTAGGTACACTTGCACACAGTTTTTGAAGGAACTCGGCAGGTAGGTTGGCCCAAACATCTCAGATAACTAACCACAGTTCTTCTGTGGATTTAGTCAGCCTCAGTTGCTTCTCTCTCTTCATGTAACCTCAGACAGACTCGATGATGTTGAGATCAGGGCTCTGTGGGGGCCATACCATCACTTCCAGGACTCCTTGTTCTTTTTTCACGCTGAAGATAGTTCTTAATGACTTCCGCTGTATGCTTGGGGTTCTTGTCATGCCGCTGAATAAATTTGGGGCCAATCAGATGCCTCCCTGATGGTATTGCATGATGGATAAGTATCTGCCTGTACTTCTCAGCATTGAGAAGACCATTAATTCTGACCAAATCCACAACTCCATTTGCAGAAATGCAGCCCCAAACTTGCAAGGAACCTCCACCATGCTTCACTGTTGCCTGCAGACACTCATTTGTGTACTGCTCTCCAGCCCTTTGGCGAACAAACTGCCTTCTGCTATAGCCAAATATGTCAAATTTTGACTCATCGGTCCAGAGCAGCTGCTGCCATTTTTCTGCACCCCAGTTCCTGTGTTTTTGTGCATAGTTGAGTTGCTTGGCTTTGTTTCCACGTCGGAGGTATGGCTTTTTCTCTGCTAGTCTTCCATGAAGGCCACTTCTGACCAGACGTCTCCAGAATTGGTGCTGTTTAAAAGGCTGGTTCTCAGGAATTGATGCTGATGGGTGGTCACATGAAATATTGATTTGATGTAGACTTTTCTTCTGTTCACTCACTTTGCATTTTGTTAATTGATAAATATAAACAATTAACATGTTTATTTTTGAAAGCATTCTTACTTTACAGAATTTTTTCACATCTGCCTAAATCTTTTGCACAGTACTGTATATATAAAAATTAAATGTTACAGAAAAATGTTTGTATGTCATTAAAGAAAGCAGCATATTACGTAAGAGACACTTTTCAGACAAAAAACACAATGAAGGCTGCTGGGTTTTGCTGCAAAAATAAGAAGCGAGTGCGAAAGTCAAAGTCTCCAACAAAACTGTGTCTGGTTCTGCAAGATGCTCAATAAAACTTACCAGCTCATTTCCTTATAAAACTGCACAAACTCTACCGGAGACTACTATTTTTATTTTTTTTGTCACACCATTTTTTTAAATGTAGAAACATTTGATTTTTTTATTTTGAAGGCATCATTTCTCTAGGGCATTTCTTTGCATGTGCCTAAAATTTTGCACAGTACTGTACTGTCACTTGACTCAAATACAGAAGTAACCTACAATTGAAATGTGAGGTACACAAATCATGAAAGGTGTCAAAAACACTACACTGGCTACAGGTATGCAGATTCTCTCTTCCAAATGAGCTCAGGTCAAATGAGAAATCTGTCCATGATTTAATCAAAGCTATGAAATCAGTTGAAGAAATTAGTGTCTTATTAGGGGTCAAATAATATCGTCTTTACTATGAGCATGGAGACAAATCAAGCTGGCTTTTGGCTCACCAGCTGAAACATCCAGCTGCTTTGCATCTTATTCCTCAGATAAAAGACTCTAACCAAACTTTAAAAAGCACCACTCACTACTCTTTACCACTCACACTTTACCACTCACCTTTGGCATCCATTCAGACCAATTATTATTGATCTATTTCCCATTAACATGAGGCACTCATCAAGGATACCCATTGTCCCCGCTTCTTTTTGCAATCACAATCGAACCTCTTTCAATAGCACTGAAATCAACCACATTGTTTCAAGGAATCTAAAGAGTGGATATTGAACATCGCCTGTTTATACAACCCTAATTCCAAAAATGTTGGGATGCTGTGTAAAATGTAAATAAAAACAGAATGCAATGATTTGCAAATCTCATAAACCCATATGTTATTCACAATATAACATAGAAAACATATCAAATGTTTAAACTGAGTAATTGTACCATATTAAGAAAATATGAAGGTAACTTTGAATTTGAATTTTGTCTCAAAAAAGTTGGGATGGGGGCAAGCTGGAGGTTAATTGGCATCAGGTCAGTAACATGATTGGATATAAAAAGAGTATCTTAGAGAGGCAGAGTTCACCAATCTGTGAAAAACTGCGTTTACAATTTGTGGAACAATTTCAGAATAATGTTCCTCGACGTAAAATTCCGAAGACTATGAATATCATCGTTTCTGATGCAGAAAAACTAGTTCATGCATTCATGACCTCAAGACTGGACTATTGTAATGCACTACTAGGTGGTGGTCCTGCATCTTCAATAAATAAGCTACAGTTAGTCCAAAATGCAGCAGCAAGATTCCAGATGACGCCAATGCCTGCAAAGATTTTGGACGATACCAACATCAAATCGTCACATCACAAGTTCTACGCGTGTTGCTCCTGGGGTGGCAGTGGGCCTGACCTGTTCTGCCTAGTCCGTCCTGGTGCCCTGCTGCTGGGGTTCTCATCGCTGAGGGTCGCTCGCTGTTGCTGAGGATGGGCCCATATGGACAGCCTCCACAAACAATTCACAAACAGACTTTGTGCTCGGGTCTCCATCGGTGGACAGTTCATGACTTCAGCAAAATAGACTTTATGTTGAGACTGTGGTGAATCTCCTGACTACAGAGTTACACTTTATATCATGTATCATACAGTTATAGAAGGGATTTACTTATAATTACATTATCTGGTGTCACCCAGATGAGGATGGGTTCCCTTTTGAGTCTGGTTCCTCTCAAGGTTTCTTCCTCATGTCGTCTCAGGGAGTTTTTCCTTGCCACCGTTGCCACTGGCTTGCTCATTGAGGATAAGTTTATCGATTTAAAATTGAATTGAATTGAGTTGAATCATCTACAGTACATAATGTCATCAAAAGATTCCAAGAATCTGGAGAAATCTCTGTGCGCAAGGGACAAGGGTGAAAATCAATATTGCATGCCCGTGATCTTCAGGCCCTCAGGTGGCAGTGCATTAAATACAAGCATGATTCTGTAATGGAAATGACTGCATGGGCTCAGAAACACCTCCAGAACTCATTGTCTGTGAACACAGTTCGCCGTGCCATCCACAAATGCTGGTTAAAGCTCTATCATGCAAAGAAGAAGCCATATGTGATCATGATCCAGAAACGCTGCTGTCTTCTCTGGGCCAAAGCTCATTTAAAATGGACTGAGGTGGAAAACTGACAAAGTGGAAAACTGTTCTGTGGTCAGACGAAATGAAATGTTAAATTCTTTTTGGAAACTATGGACACCACGTCCTCTAAACTAAAGAGGACTAAAGAGGAGAGGGACTATCCCTCTTTTTTTTCAGTGCTCAGTTCAAAAGCCTGCATCTCTCATGGTATGGTGGTGCATTAGTGCCTATGGAATGGGCAGCTTGCACATCTGGAAAGGCACCATCAATGCTGAAAGGTATATACAGGTTTTAGGGCAACATATGCTTCCATCCAGATTCTATCCCAGCTTTACTTCTGAGAGACTCTGCCTAAGATACTCTTTTTATACCCAGTCATGTTACTGACCTGTTGCTAATAAACCTAATTAGTTGCAAAATGTTCCTCCAGCTGTTTCTTTTTAGTAACACTTACTTTTCCAGCCTTGTTACCCCCGTCCCAGCTTTTCTGAGACGTGTAGCAGCCAGGAAATTCAAAATGACCTTCTTTATTTCTTAAAATGGTACATTTCCTCAGTTTAAACATTTGTTTTATATGTTCTATTGTGAATACCATGGGTTTATGAGATTTGCAAATCATTGCATTGTTTTTATTTCCATTTTACACAGCATCCCAACTTTTTTGGAATTGGGGTTGTACTTTATATCTTTTCCTTTACGTTAGTGATCCCATAACTAGTTGTCCCATGATTATATTATTATTGGGTCGGTTTGGAACCTTTTTGGATTATAAATTTAAAAAAAGTTAATGCTTTCCCATTAATAATTCAGCCTTGCAGATCCTATAAGAATCACTGCCTTATCATTTCTCTCAAAAGGGCTTTAAATGTCTTGCAATACATATGACAAGCTCTTTCTCTTCTTTGTTCAAAGCCAATTATATACTTCAGTTAAAAGAAATGAAGGCTGAGCTGGGGAGGTGGCATAGTCTTCCCCTTACTTTAGCTGGAAGAATACATTCAGTGAAGATGACAATACTTCCCAATTTTCTTTATTTGTATCAATCCTAACTAGTTTTTTTTTTTTGCCCAAACCTTTTTTCTGTTCAATCAGTCAGTCTATATCTTCCTTTATCAGGGAAAATAAGATTCAGAGGGTTAATCAATATATTCTTCAGAAGATCTGTGAAGTAGGTGGGTTAGGCCTTCCAAGTTTTATTCACTATTACTGGGCTTGCAATATTCAAAAGATACTATTTTGGCTTCACTGCCTGGAAACTAATTGGTGTGTAATTGAATCACAAATCTCTTCAGCTCTCCCTGCTGTAGTATACTCCTCTTTACCCTGGAAAACCTCTTGATTTACATTCAATCCTGTAGTGCTTTCTACTCTTAGGATTTTTAGGCAGTTTCATTATCACTATAAGTTTACACCTGCATCAGTCCTAGGCCCTATTTACACACACACACACACACACACACACACACACACACACACACACACACACACACACACACACACACACTGTTGTCAACATTTAGAAAGTGGTCTGAAATGTGTAAAAGATTTGTATACTGAGGTTTTATTTAATAGCTTTGAGAATCTTTGCAGAATGCATGACCTCCCAAACAACCACTTTTTTTTAGATATCTTCAGTTTGGCCACTTCGTCAAAGACAAATTTCTTCTCAGTTGTGGACAAACTTACTCTTAATTTTAGTAATAAATGACAGATCTCCATATTTTATTCACAGTTCATGTTTTTTTTAAAGATAAAATTAAATCCAGATGGGAAGTTGAACTGGGTATAAAGTTATACGAGGTCTATTGGAAGGAGGCGTTTAAAAGGGTCCATTCATCATCGTCCTCTGCTGGACTAGGGCTTCAAAGTTCTGCACAGGGACAAGTCTTGGCTCACCGGAATATACCCTGGGTTAGACACTGCTTGTGATAGACGCTGTTTTTCTCCAGTCAATCTGGCACATATGTTTTGGTCTAGCACCAGTCTAGATAATTACTGGGTGATGGTTTTTAAAACCATCAGTGAGGCTCTTTGGGTAACATTGAGGCCTTGGACTTTAATAGCAATTTTTGGAACATCAGACAATACAATATTAGTTATATCACTTTAACTACAAATCAGAGTGACATTTTCGCTTTCACATCTCTGTTGGCCTGTAGGAGAATTTTTTTGAGCTGGAAATTCACCACCCCTCCATCAGTGACAGCTTGGCTGGAAGATGTGATGTTTTGTTGTTGTTTTTTTTTATCTAAAAAAGATAAAATTTAAATAGAAGGGATCAGTGGAAATTTTTTTAATCAAACTGGGAACCCATTTTGACCCATGTGAAAGAGGAAGAATTCCCATCTCCCATCTCTTTTGTTGTTCATATGCATGGGCTCATGCCTTGAGCCATGACATGGCTGTATTAATGTGCTTTTGTATGTTGTATTTGTTTACATTAGCTGCCTAGGGTGGGGGGATTGTTCTATTGTTCCATCAAAATCAAAAAGGAAGGAAACTGTACCACGTACCATGCTTAACAATGTATTGTTTTTTCTTTTTTCCTTGGTGGGTTTTCATCTGCTGTGCTCTTGAAAAGCTAATATCTCTGGCACTGCTTCCATAATGACACTAGACAACTATGACACCAAACTATTTATTCAAAGGTGACCAAAACTTCATTGTCACAAAGACTGATGACATTTAGAAGTCAGCAGATATCATCATTTTATCATACAATGTTACAGTGTAAAGCCATCTTAGGCATACCCTACAAGTAAGCAGACTGTGTTCATCTGTCTGTATATAAAAATAAATTAAAATCTAAACAATATACAATCTAAAATCGAAATAAAGAAAACACTCCACACACTAGCAAATACATCAGGCACCCCATTGTGCGCTATTCAACTATATAACAAATGACATATGCATGAGGAGAGCAGATGCAAAATGCAGGAATGAGGCTGCAAGATGAAGAAAAGGACTCCAAACCCTCCAGTCCCAGTTTGTTTTACCTCTATTAAATGATTTTATCAGTTTTATTTATTGACCTTTCTGTAATTATTTACATTTTGTATTAGAGACAATTGGGAGTGTTCAGTAGTTGTCTTCAGAACTTGCAAAGCAATAATTACAGTCAATTTGTTTTGAAATTGAACAGTATTACAGCAGTGTTTGTATTGCTGTTGGATTCTAAAGGTAAGGATGGAAGTGGGTTAAAAGAAAAGTTTTGACAGGGGAAGCTAAATAAGTCAGAGCCATCGCTGGTAAAAATCAATATCAAATGAAAGTCTTAGATTGATCATGACTATGGATTTTTAATCAAAATCTTTAAGTGAGTTGCTCCTGTTTATAATCACTATTTTGTCCGGTCTTGGTGGCATTGTTTCATATTCACAGAAATAGTGCTGCTTGACATTATGGTATATAGTTATAGAAATGGAATGATTTCTATAATCACACTATCTGGTGTCACTCAATTGAGGATGGGATCCTTTCGAGTCTGCTTCCTCTCACGGTTTCTTCCTCTTGTCGCCTCAGTAAGTTTCTCCTTGCCACGGTCGCCTCTGGCTTGCTCATTAGGGAAAATTTAAATTAGAATTTTATATTCGGATTTCTGTAAAGCTGCTTTGTGACAATGTCCACTGTATTGTATTGGATACAATTTGTATTGGATTTAATTATTTCCAATATCAGATAAGGACAGATAAAGGACACCTTACCGTGTTAACATCAGCAAGTTGAACCTTATTGGGTGAATTTCTAGACTGGGTTTTATGACTAGTCACAGGCTAAAACAACCCTTTAAACTGGCTGCTTGCAGTACATTTGAATGTTAATCACTGTGGTCCTTTACCCCTGGTTTCTTACTACAAACAAAATACAATATTCATCTAACATGGGGCTTTTTGGGTTAATAAACTTTATACAGTGGTAATAAATGTCTATAATAATTTGCTTAATATAATAAATGCTTAATAAATGTAATTAACCATAGTGAGAAAGCACAAAAATGAAGCTTCACACTTCCCCTAATCAAATAATGTATGCGTATGGGTGGCATGGTGGCCCAGCTCGAGTGACTGTCTGTGTGGAGTTCCGCATGTTCTCCCCATGTTTGTGTGGGTTTCCTCCAGGTTCCCTGGTTTCCTCCCAGTGTCCAAAAACTTGCAGGTAGGCAGATTGGCTTTGCTAAATTGCCCCTAGGTATGAATGAGGGTGTGTATAAATGGTGCCCTGTGATGGACTGGTGTCCCATTGAGTTTCTCTCACAACCCCATGACCCCTAGTTTAGAAAGCACTTGTCTTGAGGATGATGACCACACAGTGCATAGAAAAAAATTAGCTTTAGTTTTGAACTGTACTATATCTATAAGGTGAACTGAGAGGTCCATGTCACAGTTTCAATCCAGCACAGCCATAGAGTAGCACAAAAGTGAAAGGAAAATTTTGCTCTTCCTCATCTCCCCATCTCAAGAAAGAGAAGTGAGGCTGCATGCTGCCACACAATCTCATTCTGCTCAATGATTGTGAATATTTCAATGACATGTATATGGATTTGGTTATGACGAATCAAGTCTTCCCCTTCATGAAGTTTTTGTCTGATTTAACATGGTGCTAAGGTGGTGGCTGCACTCTTTTGCGTTCATTTGAGCTTCAGTAAACCATACCCCTAACCCCTACCCCGGCAACTGCAACTTAGCTAACATTTTCAGCACTTACTCAGCTATTTGCTAATTAAAGTTGTGTTGTTTTGGCCAAGTGAGTAAATGAACACGTACTCAAAACAATAGCAAGAGGTAGTAGTCTGATAAGTATTTATACAATTACAGTACTTGTGCTGTTCACACTCATTAAAGTAGTTTTATTCCTTAATTTCTTCATTCATATGTAGATGTTGAAAAAAAAAAAAAGCCATTGGTGTTGCATGTAGTATTACATGAGCATAGAGAGAGGGAAGGACAGTGACACCACATATAAAGCCAGGGAGGGGGGAAAAGTATTCTACTGGACAGGGAGGATTTAGTGATCTGGGAGCCCTAGGCAAAATATAGGAATGGGGTCCTGTTCAGTGTTTAAGCATCGATGTTTAAATTTTCAGCACATGTTATTTAGCATTAATAATTAAAATATATATAACTTGCATTTTTAGGGGGCCCTTGGCTTCTAGGGGCCCAAGGCAGTTGCCTACCTTTGCCTAGTCCTAAGTCCGCCCCTGCTACTGGATAATAAAAATGTTAGCTTTATACCAGTCATTCCTTGCACTATGGCACCATGGATTTTTTTTCTCCATCAGCCGTGGCTGCGATATGAATATAGCTAGTTTAAAGAGTGTTTGATTGCAGATCAAGAGGTCTCTGGTTCAAATCCAGGTGCCCCCTGTCTGACTTGCATCATGGTACTTTTAAGTGATTTGCACTCTACACCATTATTATGTAAAATATCATGGAAATTACCAATAGTATAAAGTATACTGTCTCACTGAATACTATACTAATACAGCGTAGGCCCTCCCTTTGCTCTCAAAGCAGCCTCAATTATTCGTGGCATGGACTCCACAAGATGTTGGAAACATTCCTTTGCGATTCTGGTCCATGTTAACATGATTACATCACGCAACTCCTGCAGATTTTTCAGGTGCACTTTCATGCTGCGAATCCCCTGTTCTACCACATCCCAAAGGTTTTCTGTTGGATTCAGATCCATTGACTGGTAAGGCCACTGAATAACACTGAACCCAACCAAGCAACAGGTGAAAGTTAATCATTCATACATTCTCGCTGGTCAGGGTCACATTGGGTGCAGAGTCTATCCATGCTAGCCCATTGCAGTGCTTCATGTTCACTCACACTCTTACTCACTCACAACCATGGGCAATTTAGAGTAGCCAATCCACCTACCAGCATGTGGACAGCCGGAGGAAACTGGAGAACCTGGAGGAAACCCACGCAGACATGGGGAGAACATGTGAAACTTCATTAATAACTTGAAATCATGATCAAATCGGGGACCCTGGAGCTGTGAGGCAGCAACACTACCTGCTGTACCTGTGCCCCCAGGGGAGAGGAAGTTAACACAAAATACATAAAACTCTAACAGGGAGCTTGTGAGTAGTCTGATAAGTACCCCTTTGACCCCCTTATTTATTGCATAAAGCATGTTCTTCGTTCTTTGAGAGAAACTACCCTTGTGGTGTTTTTGCTTTGGGCACAGTTAATAATTAATTGATGTTACACTGGCATTTTAACCTACCATACCATGCATAATTCTCAATGGAAAGAGATGTGATGTGCTATATGAGCATATGCACACAACACAAATGTGTACACTCAGAAGTGACTATGCTTCTTTGTATTCAGCTGCAAATATTTTTCTATTTCCTCATTGTTGGCACATCATACATTCTCCACTTACTGAGGATGAATAACCTGGGTGGGAAGCGAGTCCATCCCAGAGTGCCATTCACACACATTCATATACTCATTCACACCAACAGCCATGCAACAGTCCAACAGTCATAAGTGCACCCCATGGAAATCGTTGGCTTTTTTGACATATTTGGACAAGCAAACATTTGATCATCTTTGAAACAGTGCCCATTAATAAAGTTGATATACTTGAACAAAAAATAAATAAATAAATTTGTGTTTATCATTCACAAATCATTTATTCAACACAAATATCAATAGATGTGATATTCTTCTGTGGGAAAAGTAAGTACACCCTTGGCCTCAGAAGCTAGTATTGCCCCCTTTAGCAGAAGTAACTTCTTGTAGGGGTTTTGCATAATTGTCCACCAGGCTTGCTAGAAACCAGAGAACATGGAGGAAACCTATATGAATGTGAAACTCTGCACAGACAGTAACCGAAGCTCAGGATACCCACTGTGCCACTGTGTCACTCAGGAGCGTAACCTGGCCTGGGCATTGGGGGCTGTAGCCCCGAAGATTTTTTTCTTTTTAGCCCCAAATAATACTCCACTTGGAGTGGTTTGTCACTACATAACTAAACATCAGTAAAAGAAGACAGCCTGAAATTTTGTATCTTCAGTGAACGGAGGCGAGACCAATCGGACAGGATTTACAGGAAAATACATGGAAATACTCGTGTCTTATTGGCTGACAACTCTCAATTCTGCCAAACACTATCTCACACAGTCAGTGTGAGGAAAAATGGATGTACGCTATTTTTTTTTTTTTTTTAAACCAGTAAATGGGTTGAAACCCAGATGTGTAAACATCTATATGAGTTTGTGAATATGTATAAGTCACGTGAATATGATATTAGCAGAGCATAATGACAGTTAACGTACTTTGCATGGCTCTGTAGCAGCTAAACCCATACAGTGATAGCTTAGTTGTGCCTCCCCTTGGCTAGCGAGACCAAACTAGCCTAGTCTCATGTTAGATAGCCAAAAAGTTTTACATTTTATCGGTCTGGTAGTCCTGCAAACGGTGATAACACCCGAGGCAAGTTTTATGATAAATCCAACTTTTTGTCCAATTTTCACATTTCTTAAGTAATTAGCCCTCACATGCAAGAAAAAATGCATGCAAACAGTTTATTTAGAAGTACATTTTAAAACGCTTTTTCATGGAGAAGAATCTGGGCTCAGACCTGGATGATTAACAGCCCAGCTAACACCCCTGGTGCCACCCCCAAAGGTTGTTAAACAATCAATTTAATTCTTTCATTGTGCCAAAGCTATCTTCAGAACTACAGTACTGTGCAAAAGTTTTAAGCACATCCAAAGAAATGCTGTAGAGCAAAGATGCCTTCAAAATAATGAAATACCGTAAAGAGCAGTGAACAGTAGTAAATGAAACAAAGTCAATATTTGTGTGACAAAAAAATAAAAATAAAAATAAAAATAGCAGTTTTATAAGGAAATGAGCTGGTAAGTTTTATTGAGCATCTTGCAGAACCAGACACAGTTCTTCTGGACACTTTGACTTTCGCACTCGCTTCTTATTTTTGCAGCGAAACCCAGCAGCCTTCATTGTGTTTACTGTCTGAAAAGTGTCTCTTACATAATATACTGCTTTCTTTAATGACATACAAAGCTTTTTCTGTAACATTTAATTTTGTGCTAGAAAACTAATGTTTGGGAAACTAAAATGTTTTTGTACTGACTTGATAATGTAGAAGTCATAAAATAAAAAATCTATAACAAAGTTTTTACTAAAAAAAAAAAAATAGGGTGCCTAAAACTATTGCACAGTACTGTATATCACCTGTTAATTTTGTAGATGAGCTCTGTGACCGGTGACAGTATAGATGCAATATGGTTGCCACTAGGGAGCGAATTCCAAGGTTGTGTGCAGTGAAAAGGCTGCATGACGAAATGAATCTGAGTTGGTAAATTCCTCCATTAAAAATTTTGCATGTCGTACTCATTTATGTGTGTCATTGATTTGTCTGATGCCCTTGACTGATTCTTATCAAGGCTTATCAAGGTTTTGGGTGTATCAGAGAGAGGAGATGATTTAAAGCCCTCAGGGACATGAAGCACACACATTCCTCACTCTCACCAGGCACTACCTTTCTTACATCACTAACAAGCTAGATCCTGAGGACAGCCAGTTTTGGCAAAACAACTTGACCTCTCTCCACTTTTTTTTTAATTGATTTTTTTATTATTTTTTTTTTTTTTACACGTCCACAACTCCCTTACTGGTCCTCCACAAAAGGAAAAGAGGCAAGCAATATATATATATATATATATATATATATATATATATATATATATATATATATATATATATATAAAACACGAGGCTTTTTCTAAAAGGAGAGAGTGGCTAGAAATAGAATTTCAAAGCTAGCAAGAACTAAAAGTGAATGGTTCACGCAACACGTGCCACCTTAAGAAGGATTACAGAAGTTGCTGTATCGACAAGCTAGGTGACAGCGAGAAATGTTAGTTACTGCCATTAATATAACATAATATATAATATAATTCTGTTTGTCACATGATAAACATTTAGACTCAGTTAAACAAACTGCACGGAGATTTTTTTTTTTAAGTTCATCAGCCTACCATAATTATTAAGGTTTCAAAACATTATTACATTTTTGAGGTATCATGTGTTGAAAGGATGGGGCCAGTTTTCTAGCGTGTAATATGAGGTCCATTTTGTATGTCACAATATTGTGCTGATATTTTGGCCATTGCAGTAAGCTTATTGTTCAGGACACCCATGAAAAAGAAGCCCTTTCAAAATAGCTTGCATTGAAACTGAGATATACCCAGACGACACACAGGTCCTTTGAACAGTGTTATTGGGATGATTGTGTTCTCACAGCACTAGAAATAACATAAAAGACTAATAACCGAAGGACTGTTCAACACTCATGAGGTTTCACTGTGTTCCTCCTACAGTATCTTTTTACTACTACTACTACAACTACAACTGCACACACACACACACACACACACACACACACACACACACACACACACACACACACACTTATTTCTATTTAACTCAAAAGAAAAGGCTCTTCGAGGCTCTTTTATTTTATAACAAAATATTTTTAATGTCTTTACCTTTTCTTTAAGCTATTCTAGATGTTCTAGCACTCAAACATGTAGTATATTATGTCTTTCTTTTTAATGTTTTGGCATTTGTATGTATAAGAAAGCAATAGGAGAGGATGAGCCATAGCAAGAGTAAGATGTAAATATAGGAACTGGACAGTATAGGAATGGGAAAGTATTTTGGCCAATCTTGTGTAACATAAATCAGGTATTTTCATATAAGATAACGGCCGTTTTATTCATTATTCTATGGTAGAACTGGACATTCATATGGATCATGTACCAAGTTATTTATGTCCAAGAAAGAATGCAAAGTTTTTCCCTTGGGGAGGAATTACAAGTAGCAATCTAACCACATTAGAAGTAGGAATGCACCAGTCCAATACTGCATATCAAGAATACTGGTCTGACACAATGCATCAGTATCAGGTCAGATCAGACATTTATTTATTTATTTTTTAAACTGAATTACTGATCATTCTATGGTATGAACATGTGTTATATTGACACACTACAAAAAAAAAATCAATCAAAACAATAAATCAAATATAAGATTATTAAACCTATAATCTTATCCTGAACCTGCTCACCAGGAAGGTGTTGAAGTGGGCTTTGGCAGTTTGGGAGCGGGGAGGTGAACCCATAGCCTCCTATGAGCAGTTCACTGAGCTGTTTTGTTGTGTGTTTGACCACTCACCAGAGGGCAAGGTGGCTGGAGAGCAGCTCCTGACCATCGCTCAGGGATCTCGCCAAGTGGCTGACTACACGTTTGAGGTCCGTACCATTGCGGTGGGGAGTGGCTGGAACAACACTGCTCTGAAAGCAGCATTTCACCGAGGCTTGAACCCCGAAATCCTCGGGTCGCTGGCATGCCTGCTGTCACACCCACTGAGAATCCAGACTATTGACAAGGGACCCATCAGGGGAGGCACCATCACACACTGCACGCAGCCCCTACCCCTTTGTATCAGTGCGCTCCACCATGAACACATCACACTGTTGGCCACCCAGACATCCGGTTATCCTGAGACTCGCGTGGATGGAGCTTCACAACCCCCAAATATCATGGTCAGATAAACAACTCACTCGCTGGTCCCACTACTGCCTGAATCACTATCTCCACGCAATGAAAAAAGGGGTTGGCCTCAGACCTTGTATCGCCTATCGGGGCTGAACTAGTGCACTGTTAAGTACCAGTACCCACTGCCTCTAGTCCCTGCCACCCTGGAACAGCTACCACCGGCACAGTTCTTCACTAAGCTCAACCTCTGCAGTGCTTATAACCTGGTGCGCATTGGTGAGCCGTATGGGCTCTCTGACCTACTCTGTGGTCCAGTGCCTAATTAATGACGTCCTGAGGGACATGTTGGGGAAACACGTGATTGCCTATATTGATGACATACTGGTCTACTCCTCCCTTCGAAGCTCATGTCCACCATGTCCACCGGGTCCTTCAGCGCGTCTTGCAGCACCAGCTGTATGTGAAGGGGGAGAAGTGTGAATTCCACCAACGCATCATTTCATTCCTGGGATATGTGATCAACCCAGATGGAGTGTCCATGGACCAGTCAAAGGTGGCTGCTGTCGTCAGCTAGCCCACACCCCAGCTGATCAAGGACCTACAATGCACTTTGTGAAATTCTAGTGCATTTCCTAGCCCAGTTTGCCCAGTTTGCCGATCGCCTGACCAGAGCCTGCTTTTGACTTTGAACTTGCCTTTTGTTTTGGATTGTTTGCTTTAAAACTTTAATTTCTCATTAAAGCTGCTCTACCTACAATTGCATCTGTCTCAACCTCCATTTCATGACATCTAGAAATAGGTTTAATAATCTTATATTTGCTTAACTGTAATGATATGATAGAAAACACTATATCAGTATATATATATATATATATATATATATATATATATATATATATATATATATATATATATATATATATATATATATATATATATATATGTATTTGCTGACATACAGAGCATATCGCTATCAACAAAGTTTACACAGAGTCAGCTTTAGGTACTGTGGGAATGTGTAGGTCAGATACCTGTATCATGTCTATAATGAAAATAATAGGATCATTGCTTTGATAATTGCAATTTAATTTGTACTCAAACATGAGCTGGGATGTTTGAGAAGAAGCAATATTAGCTAGTTGTTCTGTAAAGGAAAAGACCAAAATAATGGAGTGGGTCAGGTTGTGCGCCCTGACATATTTATGGCATATATACTGTGTGTATATATATATATATATATATATATAACATCATCCCCATCATCTAGATGTGTTGTGTTAAGACTTGAACTGGATAAGTTACAACTTTCTTAACACGATTATTGTACCCGATCCATTGCTCATGTCTCTGAGATGACAGCTCTGTCTCACTGAGGAGACATCATGCATATGTCTTCATAATATTCGCATCATGGTTTTCACTTACAGTCTGCTGAATGCGCCGCGCTGTTTCTGCGCCGTGGCTTCAGTCGCGCTGTTGCAGCTGATGGTCTTGATGGAGCACCGGCACATCTCCGGACACACAAAACGCAGACAATCACACCGCCACATCATTAAGATTAAGATGAAAAGCGATGTCCTCATTGTCTATGTTTGTCTTCCGTTTGTATCGATCACCTTTCTTGACTGGGTAACGCACAAAGGGGCAGGCGCGCACTAGACAGTTCAATTAGTTCATTTCCACATCTCCTCTACGAACAAAGTGAGTCATTAAAGAAAAAACAGGCGTATAAGACGTCGGGTGCGGTGTACTGTTACAATAGTATTTGAAAAGTGGGTAAAGAGAGAGAGAGAGAGAGAGAGAGAGAGAGAGAGAGAGAGAGAGGCGATGTGATGCGCACTTGAGTAGAGTGTGGACAAGAAATGCTCTGCGCTCCCCCTGGTGAGTCGAGTCGAACAGATTGAAAGAAACTGTCTCAGTGATCCGTAGAGAGAACATGAGGGAAACATGAGTATGAACTGAAAGTCACTAAAGCTCTTCTTTTTTATTTTATTTATTTATTTTTTATAAAAACAAAACACTTTCCACTGGCACCATTACTTTGGGAATGAATCAAAGTACAGGAAATCCTATGCAATGTGAAGGAGTCATTACGTGTTTAACCAAGGGGTGGAAAATGCTTACGTAATTGTGGTTAAGTATTATTTGGTCATATTTATACTTCACTTTAGATTTGTTTTTCTAACTGAATCCTTCAAAATACTAGTTACAAATCTCGAACGCTGGAAGTTGCTCTGCTCAGTAATGCAAGCCTCATCAGCGAGTGGTTAGAACAGCTCAAACCATCTCAGGAGCATCCTTCCCATCACTGGAGGACATTTACACCACCATGGTCACCAGGAGAGCCCACAATATCACCATGGGCAGAACCCACCCCCAACACAGCATGTAGGTTTACACTCCTACATCAGGGAGACGCTACAGGAGTGTAAAGTCAAGAACCACATGCCTAAGGAACAGTTTTCTAAGGAACAGTTCCCACCAGCACATCTAGCACATACAATACACTGAGGTGAGGTGAACACCTCCAGTGAGGTGCTGGGCTCAAATCCCTACAATCCCTTCAATCCTCCACACACACAGCCATACTGCTGCTACCGAACCTTACAATAATACAAATTGTTGCACAATGCACTTTTTGATTGCAGCCTCTTGCACATAATGGCAAGCATCTTGTATCACTGGTCTATAATTGCACTATATTTATATTTATAAATATAGTCCGGGTCATATATTATAAATAAATGAAGCCGAGTGTCTCTTTTATTGTAGAAGTTTACTCCCAGATTCTGACAACTGCACTACAGCATACCTACCTCACATCAGTACTTGTAGCATATCACACTCCACCTGCACACCTCATTCCACAGTAAAATTTCCAACCATTTTCTAAAACAATCTGTACAGTATTGACGGTTTATCAGAAGGAATGCAGGGTAAGAATTTCATAGTACAGTGTAACTGCCTGTTTTGCTGTGCATACGACAATAAACTCTTGAATCTGAATCAAAATTCTCTTATTCTCGTGTCTAGCCAATAACTGTAAGCTATACACTGATCAGCCATAACATTAAAACCACTGACAGGTGAATTGAATCACATTTATTATCTCATTACAATGGCACAGAAGAGCTATTGTAGCTCAAATTGCTGAAAAAGTTAAAGGTGTTAGAATACACAGTGCATCACAGCTTGCAGCATAAGGGGCTGCGTAGCCGCAGACCGATCAGAGTGCCCATGCTGACCCCTATCCACTGCTGAAAGTGCCTTCAATGGATGCATCAGAACTGGACCATGGAGCAATGGAAGAAGGTGGCCTGGTCTGATGAATCATGTTTTCTTTTACATCATGTGGAAGGCTGGGTGCATGTGCGTTGCTTACCTGGGGAAGACATGGCACCAGGATGCACTATGGGAAGAAGGCAAGCCAGTGGAGGCAGTGTGATGCTCTGAGCAATGTTCTGCTGAGAAACCTTGGGCCCTGGCATTCATGTGGATGTAATTTTGACATGGACTACATACCTAAACATTGTTGCAGACCAAGTACACCCCTTCATGGCAACGGTATTCCCTAAGTGGCCTCTTTCAGCAGGACTATGGGTCCTGTCACACTGCAAAAATTGTTCAGGAATGGTTTGAGGAATATGATAAAGAGTTCAAGGTGTTGACTTGGCCTCCAAATTCCCCAGATCTCAATCCGACCGAGCAACTGTGGAATGTGCCGGACAAACAATTTATGGAAACCCCATCTCGCAACTTACAGGACTTAAAGAATCTGCTGTTAACGTCTTGGTGCCGGATACCACAAGCACACCCTCAGAGGTCTTGTGGAGTCCTTGCCTTAAAGGGTCAGAGCTGTTTTGGCGGCACAAGGGGGACCTACACAATATTAAGCAGGTGGTTTTAATGTTATGGCTGATTGGTGTACATTATATTAATTGAATGGGCTCTGTTTATCATCCAATCATTTCAGTTCAGCATCCAATCAAGTTCATCAATAAATATATATATATATATATATATATATATATATATGAAGTGAGTGATATATAAAGTGAGTACACCCCTCACATTTTTGTAAATATTTTATTATATCTTTTCATGGGACAACACTGAAGAAATGACACTTTGCTACAATGTACAGTAGTGAGTGTACAGCTTGTATAACAGTGTACATTTGCTGTCCCCTCAAAATAACTCAACACACAGCCATTAATGTCTAAACCGCTGGCAACAAAAGTGAGTACACCCCTAAGTGAAAATGTCCACATTGGGCCCAATTAGCCATTTTCCCTCCCCGGTTTAATGTGACTAGTTAGTGTTACAAGGTCTCAGGTGTGAATGGGGAGCAGGTGTGTTAAGTTTGGTGTTATCGCTCTCACACTCTCTCATACTGGTCACTGGAAGTTCAACATGGCACCTCATGGCAAAGAACTCTCTGAGGATCTGAAAAAAATAATTGTTGCTCTACATAAAGATGGCCTAGGCTATAAGAAGATTGCCAACACCCTGAAACTGAGCTGCAGCACCGTGGCCAAGACCATACAGCGGTTTAACAGGACAGGTTCCACTCAGAACAGGCCTCGCCATGGTCCACCAAAGAAGTTGCGTGCACGTGCTCAGATTCATATCCAGAGGTTGGCTTTGCAGAATAGACATAGGAGTGCTGCCAGCATTGCTGCAGAGGTTGAAGGGGTGGGGGGTCAACCTGTCAGTGCTCAGACCATACGCCGCACACTGCATCAAATTGGTCTGCATGGCTGTCGTCCCAGAAGGAAGCCTCTTCTAAAGATGATGCAGAAGAAAGCCCGCAAACAGTTTGCTGAAGACAAGCAGACTAAGGACATGGATTACTGGAACCATGTCCTGTGGTCTGATGAGACCAAGATAAACTTATTTGGTTCAGATGGTGTCAAGCGTGTGTGGCGGCAACCAGGTGAGGAGTACAAAGACAAGTGTGTCTTGCGTACAGTCAAACATGGTGGTGGGAGTGTCATGGTCTGGGGCTGCATGAGTGCTGCCGGCACTGGGGAGCTAATGCCAACATGCACTGTGACATACTGAAGCAGAGCATGATCCCCTCACTTCGGAGACTGGGCCTCAGGGCAGTATTCCAACATGATAACGACCCCAAACACACCTCCAAGATGACCACTGCCTTGCTAAAGAAGCTGAGGGTAAAGGTGATGGAGTAGCCAAGCATGTCTCCAGACCTAAACCCTATTGAGCATCTGTGGGGCATCCTCGAATGGAAGGTGGAGGAGCGCAAGGTCTCTAACATCCACCAGCTCTGTGATGTCGTCATGGAGGAGTGGAAGAGGACTCCAGTGGCAACCTGTGAAGCTCTGGTGAACTCCATGCCCAACAGGGTTAAGGCAGTGCTGGAAAATAATGGTGGCCACACAAAATATTGACACTTTGGGCCCAATTTGGACATTTTCACTTAGGGGTGTACTCACTTTTGTTGCCAGCGGTTTAGACAGTAATGGCTGTGTGTTGAGTTATTTTGCGGGGACAGCAAATTTACACTGTTATACAAGCTGTACACTCACTACTTTACACTGTAGCAAAGTGTCATTTCTTCAGTGTTGTCCCATGAAAAGATATAATAAAATATTTACAAACATGTGAGGGGTGTACTCACTTTTGTGAGATACTGTGTATATGTATGTATGTATGTATGTATGTGTATATATATATATATATATATATATATATATATATATATATATATATATATATATATATATATATATATATATATATATATATATATATATATAAACCTGTGAAGAATTCATGATGTGCGGTGACATTCTCATGCACACGTGCTACACGGAATCTGAAAATGGATAAGCCTCCAGACTGCAGTGTCGACTTTCAGGATTAGTGCCACTGACCATACCTCACTGAAATGTTTCAATATGCTGGAGTAAACAAATACGCGTATGAAACGAGGTGTCTCTTTTGCATCCAGCATGCAGATTTGAACTCCATCTAATTTAAAAGAGCATGTTAAGGTAAGATTTGCTAATTTTCATAAATTATTAAATTGGCCTGTTCTATTTGCCTAAAACCGGGTTAGACTTGGATTGCTTTCACTAGCTAACATAAGTTGCTAGGTAGCAAGTCGCATTACTACATAGCAAGTCTACTTTGCGTTAGTCATGCAAACCTATATTGAATGATGTTTTCAAGATGTTTTCAAAATGGTGTAGATGCTTTAAAATGAAAATGAGTACTTGAGTACATTTTGGCTATATGCATACTTCCACTTTTAATTTAGTATGACTTTGACTCATTATCTACACTTCACTTAGGTATAAATATACAGTTCTCACTACTTTTTCACCTCTGTTTATAAATAACTGTAACTGGGCATAAGCATATGCAAACTAAGCAGCTGATTAGGGCCCAACTTTCATACAGTCAAAGACCACGTTCATTAACATGAATATGATCAGATCAGATAGAGTCTTGTGAGGAATGTACTATTTAGACAGAATAAATCTCCAGGGGTGTAATTCCGCACGATTATGTCAACATAAATCATTTAAATTGATTTTGTGTGGGCTGAATGTAAGAAATCAGTGTAGGAGAAAAGGTATCTTTGGATTTTGTGCCAAGTGGCTGTCCACATCTGCTTAGGCCATGTTGACCTAGACTAAGACACCATTTGTTTTCACTCCAGTGCCTGGTGTGTTTGACAGATAAGCGAAGAGATGCAATATAACCATGGACTACGTGAGGATTTTAAGCTGACAATAAAACATATAAGGAGGTCACATGTAAATATCCTACATAGAAATTCACATTGAATGCTTTTATTGGTTTTACAATCCTCATGGTGTAACTATTAATAGTCATCTGATTAGTTCCAAATGGTTGCACACACACACACACACACACAAATGTATTTGCAGAGAGTAAACAAATTGTCCAGAACAAGAGTGTTGAAAGCATTTGCTTGCACAGTTGATAAAGTTTTTACATTCAAAGCATTTTCTCCCAATAGTTTTCCTAATGATAAGTGTTTTATCATCTTATGTGATAAGATATTTATCAGGGCATAGTCAGTGAGGTTTGAAATGCACCCAAAAGAACTGACTGCTTCTGTTATTGTGTTCTCAGTAATTACTGTATACTTCAGTATAACTTCTCTCCATTACAGAGAGCAGATAGTGTATATCTAGCACACTAACTTTTGCTGGTTGTGAACCTACAATGCTTTGTTTATGAAGCCTGCAGAGTAATGTGGCCCACCTCAATGCCGAATGTGTACTATACCAATTGCTAATTTCTAATATGCTATGTTATTCATCCATTCTGAAGTTAAATTCTTTCAATTTGATTGATTTATATACAGCATTTTGTTTTAAAGTTTGGCTAGCAATATAGTTTGCACTTTACAAATTGACAGTTGCCCTCATAAGCACTCACATGTACCTATATAATATGTTATCAAATAAACTCAGACATTTACAGTAGCTTGCAAAAATATTCAACCCCCTGGAACTGATCAGATGTGTCCGAATAACAAATGATAACTACACACATTCGTCCTGTCAGTATTTTAATTGCAAACTCATGTCAATTTAAGTCTAAATTAATTAACTGAAAAATGCTGCTTGCATACGTATTCAACCCCGCAGGTTCCAGGAGGTCCAGATGAAAGCTGTTGTCTAAATGAGGAGAGAATTGACTTATAATTGGCCTTCACCTATGTGTTTCATTGTCAAGCTTTTGCGCATTTCACCTCGCTTGTGCTTAGTCTCACGTATATATACACACACACGTGATATATACGTATACGTATATAGTATAACACGTTGTTCTTGTTCTCACTCTTATTTTTGTTTGTGAATGATCCTTGTTTCCACTTTGTTTGTGTGTTCTTTAATAAAACCCCGCATTTGCATCTGCTTACCTGACCTAAACATGGATGCAGCATGGTATCTAAAATTCTATCAGGAATTGATGACACAGAACCACCTAGTCATGGAACAACAGAAGCAGCTAGACAGGCTTGACACCATGGTAAACTACTCACTAGGACTGCAGTTGAAAATTAGCCGACTGGCTAACACTGGCACATTTACAGAAATGTTAATGTGTGTTGTCCTTATAAATAAATAAATAAAAAACTACTAAGCCTGTGTGTCCGCCAAGCCCAGCTGGCTGAACACAAGCTGCTGCACTGAAGGGATGACTGGAGATGAAGGGCAACCAAAGGCTCCAGCCAAGGCCAAACCAGAAGCCAATGGGGAGGCCTCCCCAGCCAGGATTGAGCCAGAAGCCGACAGGGTGGCCTCTCCAGCCAAGCTCAAGCCAGAGGACTATGAGGCAGCCTCACCTCACTGATTACTCTCATCTGTCTTGTATTTCACCAATTAGTTCTGGTTTCTTTGTATGAGGAGGTCTGGAGTGGCAGAGAAGTATGTTAGAGTGGTGCAGGATATGTATGAGAGCAGTAGGACAATGGTAAGGTGTGCGGTAGGTGTGACAGAGGAGTTCACGGTGAAGGTGAGACTGCATCAAGGATCGGCTCTGAGCCCCTTCTTGTTTGCGGTGGTGATGGACAGGCTGACAGATGAGGTCAGACAGGAATCTCCATGGACTATGATGTTTGCGGATGACATTGTGATCTGTAGTGAGAGCAGGGAGCAGGTGGAGGAAACTCTAGAGAGGTGGAGGTTTGCTCTGGAGAGAAGAGGAATGAAGGTTAGTCGCAGCAAGACAGAATACATGTGTGTGAATGATAGGGATCCAAGTGGAACAGTGAGGTTACAGGGAGAAGAGGTAAAGAAGGTGCAGGATTTTAAGTACTTAGGGTCAACAGTCCAGAGCAACGGGGAGTGTGGAAAAGAGGTGAAGAATGGGTGGTTGGAATGGGTGGAGAAAAGTGTCAGGTCTGTTGTGTGATAAAAGAATACCAGCAAGAATGAAAGGAAAGGTGTACAGGACAGTAGTGAGACCAGCGATGTTGTATGGTTTAGAGACAGTTGCACTGAGGAAAAGACAGGAGGAAGAGTTAGAGGTAGCAGAGCTGAAGATGTTGAGGTTCTCTTTGGGAGTGACGAGGATGGATAGGATCAGGAATGAGTACATCAGAGGGACAGCACATGTGAGATGTTTTGGAGACAAAGTTAGAGAGGCCAGGTTGAGATGGTTTGGACATGTTCAGAGGAGGGAGAGTGAATATATCGGTAAAAGGATGCTGAGGTTAGAGCTGCCAGGCAGGAGGCCGAGAGGAAGACCAAAGAGGAGGTTTATGGATGTAGTGAAGGAGGACATGAAGGTAGTCGGTCTGAGAGAAGAGGATGCAGGGGAGAGGGCTAGATGGAGGCAAATGATTCGCTGTGGCGACCCCTGAAGGGAACAGCCGAAAGGAAGAGAAGAAGTTCTGGTTTCTTTGTGTTTCTTTGTCAAGCTTTTGTTGTGTTTCACCTCGGCTGTGCTCAGTATTATGTATATAGTATACCACATTGTTCTTGCTCTCACTGTTGTTTTTGTGAATGATCCTTGTTTCCACTTTGTTTGTGTTTTCTTTAATAAAACCCTGCACTTGCATCTGCTTACCAATATCTGACAACAATAAGGTCAATAAAATCAAATGAGTTGTTCACACACCCCTGGGACAGGATTGAGTAGAGGCACAGGTTGTGAAAAGGGAACAAAATGTTTGCAGCATTGAAGGGCCTTAAAACCCATTGTCTTCTATTATTCCTAATGGAAAAACAATTGAGACTCTCCCTCTACCAACTGAGATTCACCAAGTGAAACTATGCAAGCAGAAGAGAAAGGGGTTTAGTCAAGGCAGTGGGCAAGTACATGAAGGTCACTCTGACCGAACTCTAGAAGTCTTATGTGGAGATGAGATCATCTCCAATGCATTATATAACCCATTAAGCCATAATGGTAGTTTGGTCAAACAAAAGTCAGTCATCAGTAAAAGTTACATGACAGCTTGCTTGGAGTTTAACAAAAGACACCGAAAGAGCTGCTGAGTCATAAGAAACAATATCCTGTGGGTTGACTGGCTTGAATACCAAGTATTAAAGTATACCAGGCATTGCTCACCACCTAATTTCATCCTTATGGTGAAGCTTGGACTGGGAGGCTTGTCAGGATTCTGGAAAAAATGAACAGATCAGAGTACAGAGACATCCTTGAGGAAAACATGCAAACAGACCACAAGACCTCAAAGTGTGGCAAAGGTTTTCCTTACAACACAGCAATGACCCAAAACACAGCCAAAACAACACAGGTGTGCTTTGGAACTGGGAATGTTCTTCAGTGGTGCAGCCAGAGTTTGGACTTGTTTGAAGATCTTTTAGACTTCAATATTACAGTGATGCAGTGATATTACAAGTTCTACTGACAGAACTTGAGAGGGTGTGCCAAACTTACCCAAAATGACATAAGGTTCTGCCAAGGTGCATCAACAATATCAACAATACTTTGTGAAAAGCTGTTCATGCTTATACACTCACCACTTTATTAGAAACACCTGTACATCTGCTCATTCATGTAATTATCCAATCAGCCAATCATCTGGCACCAGCACAATGCAGATACATGCAGGTATTTTTGGGGGAGGGGGGATGATGTGATCACAGTGATGCTGAGTTTACACAGAATGGTGCAGAAAGCAAAAAACATCTAGTGAGCGGCAGTTTTGAGGTGTAAAGCCTTGTTGAAGAGAGATGTCAGAGTAGAATGGCCAGGCTGGTTTGCACTGACAGGATGCCGGATTTTATGTATTATACTGCTGCTGCATGGCTGATTGGATAACTGCATGAATGAGCAAGGTTTTCCTAATAGTGTCAAGTGACTGTAATGCGCTTTAGAGCAATGCTGTAATGTGAAAAAAATGCAATGCAAAATGAAATTCAGTCCCTCCAGGATTTCATGATTTTGCGATCACAGAAATGAATGCAAAATCAAGCAAACTCCGCAATATTCGTAGGAGCTTGCCATTTTTCAAAATTGCCACAGATTTGGGCCAAGACGTGTCATGTGACATCACAACGCGCATTCAGCCAAAGCCCTCTTCAATTCATATGTGCCAAACAATTCAAGTAGTTTTCTGCAAAAAAAGCACAAAAAACTCAAAGTTGCAACTCAAGTTGCATCGCAAATTCTGAAAAACAACAACAACAACAAAAACACAGCAAAATTAATCATTTTTGCCCGCAGCAATCACGAAAAAAAAAACTCAGTGAAATCCTGTACGGACTGAAAATTTTAAGGCATCTGAATACTTTCCGAATGCACTCTACAGGTGCATCTCAAAAAGTTTGAATATCGTGGAAAAGTTCATTTTTTCCATAATTTAATTCAAAAACTGGAACTTAAAAGTTAAAGTTAAATATTTCAAGCCTTGTTTTGTTTTAATGTTGATGATTACAGCTTACAGCTCATGTAAATGAGATACTAGAAAAATCCAGTATCTCAAAAATATTAGAATAAAGAATTTATAATACAACAATGTGGACCTGAGAAGACTCTAATCAGCTAATTAACTCAAAACACCTTTTTATTCAAAACACCGTTCCTCAGTGGTCCAAATCCTCTTTTCAGATGAAAGTAAATGTTGCATTTCATTTGGAAATCAAGGTCCCAGAGTCTGGAGGAAGAGTGGAGAGGCACAGAATCCAAGTTGCTTGAAGTCCAGTGTAAAGTTTCCACAGTCAGTGATGATTTGGGGTGCCATGTCATCTGCTGGTGTTGGTCCACTGTGTTTTCTCAAGTCGAGAGTCAGTGCAGCGTCTACCAGGAGATTTTAGAGCACTTCATGCTTCCATCTGCTGACAAGCTTTATGGAGATGCTGATTTCCTTTTCCAGCAGGACTTGGCACCTGCCCACAGAGCCAAAACTACTAGTGACTGGTTTGCTGACCATGGTATTACTGTGCCTTATTGGCCAACCAACTCGCCTGACCTGAATTTTGTCAAGAGGAAGATGAGAGACACCAGACCCAACAATACAGACGAGCCGAAGGCCGCTATCAAAGCAACCTGGGCTTCCATAACACCTCAGCAGTGCCACAGGCTGATCGCCTCCATGCCACGCCGCATTGATGCAGTAATTCATGCAAAAGGAGCCCCGACCAAGTATTGAGTGCATAAATTAACATACTTTTCAGAAGGTCCACATTTCTGTATCATAAATTCTTTATTCTAATATTTTATATGTATATTATAAGATACTGGATTTTTGATTTCCGTGAGCTGTAAGCCGTAATCATCAACATTAAAACAAAAAAAAAAAGGCTAGTAATATTTCACTTCATGTGTAATGAATCTAGAAAATATGAAAGTTCCACATTTTGACTTAAATTATGGGGAAAAAAATGAACTTTTCCATGATATTCTAATTTTTTTTAGATGCACCTGTATGTCAGCCATAATGTGTTTTGTATTATATGGGACAAACAGCAATGTAAGAAGACCACTTCTAATACAGAAAAAAAAAAATAAAAATGCTTTGTTCATTAAATGGAGTAAATGTAAGGACAGTGAAAAGAAAAGTGGAAAAGGAAAATAATGAGGGATGACCTCATTTATTTATTTATTTATTTATTTATTTAAATTGAGCACATAAAATGTACAGAAGTGTGGTCATGCTCAGCAGTTAATTTACCTCAAATTATAAGCTGTATAAACTGAGAGATGTCTCTAATTTAAGTGCAAAAAATTCAGAAAAGTCTGAAAAGGTTTAACCAGAGTTAGCTAAAACAAAACACACAAAAGGGTCCGCAGAAATCTATTCAAAATTAATTATTATTATTATTATTATTATTTTTTGCAACTATAATGCATTTCTTGCTCTTTATATGAATCGTTACGTGTATGCGCTAGACTGACATCATCAAAACACGGAAGTGAAATGTAAAAAGCGGACCGTCGGGAAAAGTAACCGGAGAGAACCGCTGTCTTCCTACATGTCTCAGAAATATTTCGCTTCCAGCCTTTCCAGATATCTTGATGGAGACTTCTGGCGGATCAAAGATATCCTCCGGGAGGAAATTTCCAAATGTGAACTGTTCCAGCACAGCAGGTACGCAAACGATGTCCATAGGAGCAACAGTGCAGTGAATAGTATAACAAAGTCGGTAGGTTGATTGAGCTCAGCTCTATGATGCTGTAGTTTATTGAAAATGAGTAAGATATTTAATAACAGAACAACTCTGTCATGACAACTCGGGCAGCTCAGCTTGCACCAGTATGAAATAACAAATGATGAATGTATGAATGAATAATAAAATGTATTTTTATTTAACCAAGCATTTTTCATTGAAATGCCCTGTTCTTCATTTAGTTATGACCTGACTCTGGAGCAAAGCAGAGAGCTAACTGTACATAGGTTGCACTTTGTCTTGAGACTGCCCCTAATGAAATGCCATCTCAATGATCAGGTGAAGGAGCAATGGCCAAGTATACACCAAATCATGCATTGTTCATAACTAACATTATCTACTTATGAGAATCACGTCTTGACGTACCTTTTGTTTGTTGCTCGTAGGTGACTGGAAGAAACAAGGGTTTCATAAGCAAGAGCCTGTGCATCACAGAGCTGATCTGTTCTGCAGATATGGCCACTGGAGTAAAGGTGCTGCTTTCTAACATTTCATCTGATTGTTGAAAAATATACGCTATAGCCGGGGATTCTTTACTCCAGGTCTGAAGATGCATTGCACTGCACTGCACTAATTGACATTTGCTTCAAACAGATCCAGACCATGGAGGTCTTGATGAATCACCAGTTGGTGTTCAGATTAGAAAAAAATGGGTTTGGAATGGGTCTGCTGGGTTTGGACTGGGTTTGAGAACCTATATTGTAACATGTCCACCATATGGTCAAAGGTTTGTGGACACATGACCATCATGCCCATATGTGGGCCTTCCCCAGACTTTTGCCACAAAGTTGAAAGCACACAATTGTCTAGAACAATGGTCACCAAGCCTCTTCCTTGAGATCTACCTTCCTGAAGGTTTCATCTCTAACAAAAATCTAACACACCTCTTTTAGTTGATCAAGAACTTCTTAAGGCAATGTTTAGAAGGTCAAGTGGGCACAATTATAGTTGGAGCTAAAGTCTTCAGGAAGGTAGGTCTCCAGGAACAGGGTTGGTGACCACTGGTATAGAATGCCTGTTGTAGTTTTGAGATATCTCGTCACTGGAATTAAGGAGCCTAAACCTGTTTCATCATGATAATGCCCCTGTGCACAAAGCAAGTTCCATGAAGACATGGTTTGCCAAGGTTGGAGTGGAAGAACATGAGTGTCCTGCACAGAGCCCTGACCTGACCCCTTTTCAACAGGTCTCCTCGCCCAACGTTAGTGCCTGACCTCACTAATGCTCTTGTAGCTGAATGGACAGAAAATCCCATAGCTATGTGTTAAAATCTAGTGGAAAGCCTTACTGAAAGAGTGGAGGCTGTTATAGCTATAAAGGGATGACCAACTTTTGCATGGGATGTTCAAAAAGCACATATAGGCATTGATGTCAGGTGTTTCACATATCTTTCAGGCTACAGCATTAAGCCTGGAGAGGAGAATTTAAAGTATGGTAGCAATACTTGATCAATATGGTCTCCTGCATCCTCCTTCACCTGTTGTAACATACATGTCCATGCAAAGCATTTGAACTGGCATGTTTAGTGGTGTCTTATTTGCATATTCTGACTGTATTTGCATTCCTTTGGCTTTGCAGTCATTCAGCTATGTAAAATTACTCTACTGCTTCTTCTGACCTGCAGATGGGAGTTGTGTGTGGACTATATGGTGGGGCTGTTACCAACCTAGGCAGTCCAGAGCAAGTGGAGAAATTGTATGTGCCTGTCACAGTGAGTGTCAAATACCTCACATTATCTGCCTGACCTGTTTCATTTGCACAAGAATGACTAAATTGGTTTGTAATGCTACAGCATTTGGTTTGTTTGGGTTTCAGCTGTATGTTTCACAGCAAATCTTGGTATAGAGAGATGGCAGAATCTAATCTGTTTTGTTCAGGGATAAAATTGGGATTTAGGATGTAGAGAAGCCCTTCTTCTTTAATGGGTTCATGGATACCAACATTGCTAGAGCTGCACCATACTCTGTATATGTTCTTATAGAGTTCTGAACACTGATATAATGGAAATGTGATTAAAAAGGTTTTTGATATGTATGTCTAAGGGCTTAATTTAACAAACTACAATTATGTGACCAGACCTTTTTCATCGGTTCTTGTTTCAGGTTTTGGAATCAAAATTATTTCAAAATACCTTCTCATTATTTCCTGGCAAAAATACAAGATGCAATAAACCATTTAAACAAACCTAGCAAACTTAACAACATTTTGTTTTAACAATCAAACATTAATAAACAGGTGTTAACATTTGCTACAATTGGAGAAACACATTTCTCTATAAAGCAGTGAGAAACTGTATTACATTAGTATTATTCCATGCCATAATTTCTATAAAAGTATAGTCCCAAAGATCAGCTCCACTTGTTCACATAAACCAAAGGTGAATCTTTTGCAATCCTTTCTGATTTAACCCTTGGACGTATGTCCTTCCCTGTGTTGTACTTCACTGGATATTTGTTCTTCTTCACAGACAAATTTTATATCAGTTTGATCTCCAAAAAATACTTCAGTAGTGAACTGTGTTTGTTTTGGCTGCATACTCCAGAACTGTGACTCCAAATGACACAGTTATTAGGAAATGCTGACTCTCTGATTAATTTACATGTACAAAAAGATCCATATATATGTTTAGACATTGACAAAGTTATTGTTATTTCATCTGTGTAATACAGTATATTAGAGTTGAAATTATTTTTTTTTAAAAATGTTTAATTTAAGGGTATTCATGTAGGAATTACAACACTTTTCATATGTGGTCCCCGCTCTTTTTAAGGGACCAAAAGTAATTGGACAAACGAACATAATCATGAATTAAATTGTCATTTTTAATACTTGGTTGCAAATCCTATGCAGTCAGAGATTGCCCGAAGTCTGGAACCCATAGACACATAAGCACTTTTTCCAAGACACTGGGATTCTTACCTGGTGATACTCTGCAGCTGTCTTCAGTTCCTGCTTGTTCTGGTTCAGTTGTGAAGCATTTGGCTGAATCTGAGCAGATAATAGCACCCTATACACTTTAGAATTCACCCTGCTGATTTTGACAGAAGTCACATCACCTATAAATACAAGGGAACCAGTTCCACTGGCAGCCATACATGCCTACGTTATAAGATGAAGTGGTATGCTTCAGATCATGAGCAGTATCCTTTCTCCATACTCTTCTCTTCATATCATTCTGGTACAAGTTTCTCTTTGTCTCATCTGTCCATAGGATGTTGTTACAGAACTGTATGCAATTTTTTAAATGATTTTGGCAAACTATAATCTGGTCTTGTGGTAAACCCTCAGTATCTCCTTTGGTGAAGGCTTCTCTTGATTGTTGACTTTGACACAGATACACCTACCTCCTGGAAGGTGTTCTTGATCTGGCTAATCGCTGTGAAGGAGTTTTTCTTCACCAGGGAAAGAATTTCTCCACATTTGTTTTACATTAGTCTTCCAGGACTTTGGTGTTCCTGAGCTCGGCAATCTGTTCTTTTTTTCTTGTAAAGAATGTACCAAATAGTTGATTTGGCCACACCTAATATTTTGCTATCCCTCTTATAGGTTTGTTTCGATTTTTCAGACTCATGATGGCAGTGACAGCTCTTTGGACTTTATATTGAGAGTTAACAGCAACAAATTACAAAAGAAACACTTGGAATCAACTTTAGACCTTTTATCTGCTTACTTGTAAATGAAATAATTAGGGAATAACACATACGCCTGGCCATGAAACAGCTAAGTAGCCAATCGTTAAAAAATTTTTGATCTCTTAAAAAAAGGAGGGGACCACATATAAAAAGCTCTGTAATTCCTACACTGCTCACCCAAATTAGAAGGAAATTGACATTTGATTTTTTGGCCCCAGTAGCACCAGCTTACCACACATTGAGTCCTTTTAAGCCTAAACTGGGAAAGACCCCGCCACTTGTATGAAATATGTGTGAAAAACAGGTGGGGTGTAAATGTTTGGTGGATAATCCATACTTTGTGTTCTTGCTGGTTGCAAACCTGTAAATATATGCCATTTTTCTAGCTGCTAACCACCCTGGGTATCCTTCACTCTGCTGACATTCTACTAGTGACTCATTATTATTGATGAGACAAAAGTTAAACTTCCATGATGCATTATTTTTTCCACATCATATGACAAATTCCATGTCCTGTGCTATGACTGACTTGTAATACTTATTCACATTGCCCTGTAACAATAATGACTGTTTGCTTGTGATAATCTTTCAATGACTGTGTAATGTTTATGCTTACACCACAACACTATGTGCATTCTCACTTCTGTTTGGTCAGAAGGTGTTGATTAATTTTTTTTATTTTTTATAACATCAGCTCTGACAATAGTGCTGGCTGCAAGGAAAATTACAGGTTTATATGTACACTTCTCTCCACTAATATTGGCACCCTTGGTAAATATGAGCAAAGAAGGCTATGAAAAATTTTCTTTATTTTTGAACCTTTTGATCTTTTGTTCATAAAATTCACAAAAATACTCTGCTCTCATGGATATCAACACAACACAGGTTTATCCAAAAAACAAATCTTTGTTAATTATATGTGTGCCACAATTATTGGCACCCCTATGAATTCATATGAGTAAAAATATATTTGAAGTATTTTCCCGTTGATATTTTAAAATTTTTTAGTACACCTGGGAGACTAGGAACAGGATATTGTTCAACCATGACAGGGGTATATATATATGTATGTACACGCCTCACATTTTTGTAAATATTTTATTATATCTTTTCATGGGGCAACGCTGAAGAAATGACACTTTACTACAATGTAAAGTAGTGAGTGTACAGCTTGTATAACAGTGTAAATTTGCTGTCCCCTCAAAATAACTCAACACACAGCCATTAATGTCTAAACCACTGGCAACAAAAGTGAGTACACTCCTAAGTCTCACACTCTCTCATACTGGTCACACGGAAGTTCAACATGGCACCTCATGACAAAGAACTCTCTGAGGATCTGAAAAAAAGAATTGTTGCTCTACATAAAGATGGCCTAGGCTATAAGAAGATTGCCAACACCCTGAAACTGAGCTGCAGCACGGTGGCCAAGACCATACAGCGGTTTAACAGGACAGGTTCCACTCAGAACAGGCCTCGCCATGGTCGACCAAAGAAGATGAGTGCACGTGCTCAGCACCATATCCAGAGGTTGGCTTTGCAGAATAGACGTATGAGTGCTGCCAGCATTGCTGCAGAGGTTGAAGTGGTGGGGGGTCAGCCTGTCAGTGCTCAGACCATACGCTGCACACTGCATCAAATTGGTCTGCATGGCTGTCGTCCCAGAAGGAAGCCTCTTCTAAAGATGATGCACAAGAAAGCCTGCAAACAGTTTGCTGAAGACAAGCAGACTAAGGACATGGATTACTGGAACCATGTCCTGTGGTCTGATGAGACCAAGATAAACGTATTTGGTTCAGATGGTGTCAAGCGTGTGTGGCGGCAACCAGGTGAGGAGTACAAAGACAAGTGTGTCTTGCGTACAGTCAAACATGGTGGTGGGAGTGTTATGGTCTGGGGCTGCATGAGTGCTGCCGGCACTGGGGAGCTACAGTTCACTGAGGGAACCATGAATGCCAACATGTACTGTGACATACCGAAGCCTCCCTTCAGAAACTGGGCCGCAGGGCAATATTCCAACATGATAACGACCCCAAACACAACTCAAAGACGACCACTGCCTTGTTAAAGAAGCTGAGGGTAAAGGTGATGGACTGGCCAAGCATGTCTCCAGACCTAAACCCTATTGAGCATCTGTGGGGCATCCTCAAATGGAAGGTGGAGGAGCGCAAGGTCCACCAGCTCTGTGATGTCATCATGGAGGAGTGGAAGAGGACTCCAGTGGCAACCTGTGAAGCTCTGGTGAACTCTATGCCCAACAGGGTTAAGGCAGTGCTGGAAAACAATGTCAAATATTGACACTTTGGGCCCAATTTGGACATTTTCACTTAGGGGTGTACTCACTTTTGTTGCCAGCGGTTTAGACATTAATGGCTGTGTGTTGAGTTATTTTGAGGGGACAGCAAATGTACACTGTTATACAAGCTGTACACTCACTACTTTACAAGTGTCATTTCTTCAGTGTTGTCCCATGAAAAGATATAAAACTGTGAGGGGTGTAATCACTTTTGTGAGATACTGTGTGTGTGTGTGTGTGTGTGTGTGTGTGTGTGTGTGTGTGTGTGTGTGTGTGTATATATGTATATGTATATATATATATATATATATATATATATATATATATATATATATATATATATATATATATATATATATATATATATATATATACACAACACATAGGCCAAATTTCTTTAGTCATTCATAACAATGGGTAAGACCAAGGAATATACAGTGGGTATTGAAAAGAATCACCCCCCTTTAAAATAATCACATTTTATTGCTTTTCAGCCTGAAATGAAGACGGACACAGTTTTTGTTTTATCCAGCTGTATTTACTCAGTGCAAGTCATTCCACAGATTTTCAATGGGGTTTAAGTCTGGGCTCTGACTAGGCCATGCAAGGACATTCACCTTTTTCTCCTTCGACCACTGTGTGGTCAGTTTTGCTGTGTGCTTTGGGTCATTGTCATGTTGGAAGGTAAACCTTCTTCCCATTGACAACTTTCTGGCAGAGGACAGCAGATTTTCCTCAAGAATTTAACGGTATTTTGCCCCATCCATTTTCCTTCTGTCCTGACAAGTGCTCCAGTCCCTGCTGCAGAGAAACACCCCCATAACAGGATATTACCACCTCCATGCTTTACTGTAGGAATGGTTTTATTTGGATGGTGAGCTGTATGGGATTTCCACCAGACATATCGTTCGGTGTTGAGGCCAAACAATTCAATTTTTGTCTCTTCTGACCATAACACCTTTTTCCATGTGGCCTCAGAATCTTCAAGGTGCGTTTTGGCAAAGCTCAGTCGTGGGTGGCTTTTTTCTTGCAACCCTCCCATACAAGCCACATTTGTGGAGAATTTGTGATATTGTTGTCACATGCACACAATGACCACTCTTTGTCATAAATTCCTGCAACTGCTTCAGAGTTGCTGTAGGCCTCTTGGTAGCCTCTCTGACCAGTTTCCTCCTGGCTCTTTCATCCAGTTTGGAGTGACGTCCTGATCCAGGGAGGGTCTGTGTTGTACCAAATACCTTCCACTTCTTAATTATAGACTTCACTGTGCTTCTAGGCATTGATAAAGCTTTTGAAATATTTTTGTAACCATCTCCTGACTTGTGCCTGTCCACAACTTTATCCCGGAGATCTTTTGACAGTGCCTTGCCATACTTGATTATTTGCTTCAGTTGCACTACAAAATGCTCCAGAAAAGCTCTTTTCATGCTGAGCTAATCAAAATGACCACAGCTGATCACAGTTGAAAGTCAAATGGCTTTGTGTGCCATTGAGAAGGTGATTATCTACACCTTATTGAGTTTACAAGTCATTTTTAGGAGGGGGTGATCCTTTTTCCAACTCAGTGATTCTGTTTTTTTTATTTTTTAAAAGTTTTTTTCTGACATGTTGGTGTTATATCTTTGACTTGGATGTTATAAGTTGCACTGAGTAAATACAGCTGGATAAAACAAAAACTGTGTCCATCTTCATTTCAGGCTGAAAAGCAACAAAATATGATTATTTTAAAGGGGGGTGATTCTTTTCAATACCCACTGTAGCTGTGATGTGCAGCAAAAGGTTGTTGAGCTTCATAAAATGGGAAGTAGCTATAAGAAAATAGCACAAGCATTGAAAAATTTAATTAGTATATTAATTTAATGGACAGAAAAAAGGCATTGTGAAGTGCTGCTTTGGGCTGAAAACCTGGATTATTTATTTATTTGTTTGTTTGTTTGTTTGTTCACATTTATTTATTTATTTATTTATAAATAGGAGGTCTTCCCCCACCTGTTGCCACAAAGTAGGAAGCCTACAGTTGTCTGGGATTAAGTGGCCCAAACCTTGAAAAACAGCCCCAGACCGTTATCCCTCCTCCAGCAAACTATTGTTCTCCTGGGATCCTCCAAGCCCAGGTTTGTCCACCAGAGTGCCAGATAATGAAGCGTGATTAATCACTCCAGAAAACATGTTTCCACTGCTCCAGAGTCCAGTGGCAATGTGCTTTACTCCACTCTGATGCTTGCGCATAGTGATGTTAGCCTTGCCATGGAAGCCCATTTCATGAATCTCCCAAATCACAGTTCTTGTGCCAAAGTTGTTTCCAGTGGCAGTTTGGAGCTCTATAGTGAATGATGCAACAGAGGATAAGTGATTTTATGCGCTTCGGCACTCAGCGACCCCACTCTGTGAATTTGCATGGTCTACCACTTTGAGTTTGTCAAGGCACTGCCCCTATAGCCACACAGCCCTTGGAAACAAACCCAAAAGAAAGCATGCTTACACCTGTAAGAGAAGTTCAATGGATTTTCTGGAAAATGTAAAGACTTCATCAGTGCTCTCATTTTTGCTAGTGCTCCCAAACTATATTCAATATCTATTGTAGAGATATTGATGAAATATCCCTGATCATGCCACTGTTCACTGGAAGAGTGTTGGACTCAGACGGTACTACAGCAAATATTTACGGAATTGGCGCAGACATTCAGAGACATATCAATCATCCAGTGTCTGGCAGAGAGGCTGGAGAGCAGTCCCTATATGGAGCAGAGAGATGTGTTCCTAAAGATGGGGAAATTTTTATTTATTTATTTATTTTATTTTATTTTTTTTAATTAATTCAATTTATTTGTTCATTGATTTCACAATAGAGATTGTCTCACAGCAGCTTTACAGAAATATGGTTGTCGATTTGCATCATCAGGAAGAAACCTTAGGAGGAGCCAGACTCAAGAAGGAACCCATCCTCTTCTGGGTGACACCAAATAGCGGTATTATAAGTCATTACAGTATGTTGTAGAACATTAAAGGCAAACAGTACTAAGTGCTAAGTACTAAGCTGCATCAGAAAATTACAGTCACAGTAAAATTACAGTTTTCCAAAACTCTATATCCATGACCCGTGAGGTCTACACTTTTATCTAAGAGAAAAGCTATTTAAAGCTGTTAACCTGACTACACAAATAGGTTTTCAACCTAGACTGTGTCTGCATCTAAAACATTAATTAGAAGGCTGTAAAATACAGCTGGATGTGTGCATGAAAACAACCCAACCACCAATCTACCCCCTGCTGTAGTATTCATTATTCTAGTTACTGATACCTGCACCATTTGATTGAATCAGGTGTGCTGGATCATAACATATAAAACATGTTTTTGATACTGTGGTGGTGAGACCATTCAGTACTCTAAAGCTCATTAATAGTATTTTATAATCTGTGTGAAATTTTACTGGGAGCCAATGCAGCAGCCAGTGTGGATGCAGTTGGTGCAATGTGGTGAACCTTTCTGGTTCTATTAAGGACTCTGGCTGCTGCATTCTGGACTAACTGGAGCTTCTTTATGCACCTAATGGAACATCCAGACAGCAATGTAACAATGATATTGAGATGAATCTGACCTAGTAACATTATCTCAATGAGCTTCAAACACGAGACTGGAGTCAGTAATCACACCAAGGTCCAGCCAAAGTTACTACATAATCACAGAGTCTAATTGAAGTACTCCCATTTTGTGAGAATTAAGCAGGATGGAGTTACTCAGCATCTGGTGTTTAATGACATTTACATATTCTTCAGCTTTATTAAGCTGTTGTCCGTGATTTACTGAAACTTACAGCTGTGTGTCATAAGCATAGTAGTGGAAGCTAATACCATGTTTATGAATAATTGTACCCAGTGGTAGCATATATAGAGGAAATGAGAAGTGGGCTTAGAACATGGCCTTCTCATAGAGAAGTCATCATTAACGTTTACAAACTGATAGTGGTTAGTCAAATAAGACCTGAGCCAGGAAAGAGCCATTCCCTTAACTGCAACAAAATGTTCATTTGCATTTATTACTGGGATTTGTAACAACATCACAGCAGCGCATCCTCTTGCATATCTGGGAGGAAGATGAATGAATGATAGCCTTCATTACCACAGCTGGTCACTAAGAATGTCTAGTAATGTCTGCTGGACTGGTCTATGCTTCCTCGCTTTTCCAGGCCTTTAGTAATTCGGTATGTTGTGAGTTCCTGAATAAGTTTGTTATGGTCTACATAGATGATATCCTTATCTTTTCTTCTGTCAGGTGCTGACAAAGAAAACTGGCTCTACATCAAACTGCAAATTCCACGACCCTTCAATAAACTTGATTAGCATTATTCTGACAAGTCGGAAAGTAGATTTCTGAGCCCTAGTTATGTCTTCCATAATCTCCCATTATTTGAAGCTTTTCAACACAGTGAATGCTAGTGGTATTTGGTGGCCAAAAGGGATGTACAGGTAGTAATCTATTGCATCCTGATAGAGGATCCTGACACATCTGTGCATTCCAATGTTTCAAAAATGTTATCTGGTTTTTAAAACAATAACAACTGGTAACACTAAATAATTATTTTAGTGTTTCCTAGCACACAGGAACATTTGTAAAGAAGGGGCTTTGCCAGCTCAATGTGTAAGTGTGACATAGTCTTTTTATAGCACAGCATAGTGGTTCTAAGGCTTTTGTGTATTTAACATATTAGCCACATCATTCCCCATCAAGTTTCATAGCCATAGTAAATAACTAATTAATTATTTCCTGTTACAAATGGCTAAACACAATGCAATGTAGCCAAGTAAAACATTTATTCAATCGATTTCAGAGATATAGTTAAATAGTAGCTAATGGTAATAACAAACATAGGGACTATAACAAACTAAAGTCTAATCAATCAGCTGTGTTACCAACAAACCCAAATGTTACCAAAATGGTAATATTTTCCTAAGTGCTGAGTAAATAAACACTAAATGCATGCCACTGGCCATTTAGTTTTCTTTGAAATATTAATAGAAAAAAAAAATAATAATTTTCTGCTTCCTGTTTACCAATTTTACTTTCCAAACGAATGGGCAGCATCTCTGCTTTAGAGCCTTTAACAGAAGCATCTTTGATTGGCCAAGCTATTGTCCAAATTATACCTTAACCTTAAAAAATTAAAAATGTATATTTTTTGCAACCACGCACCACTGTGTTAGCTAATTATTACCTATTGTTTTAACCAAATTTATGTTGAATAGTTTTACATTTTTACTTTTTAAAATTAATGCTGCTTCTAAGCTCTAGGGGCCTCAGAATAAAGGGTGAAATCACTACAATAAGGAATGATGTACTATTTAATTAAAAAAAAAAAGTTACAGTGTTATATTTGGTAGAATGTATAGAAATTCAAGTTGACAGTTGATATAAAAGTGTTGATAGCTGATTGTTGATGTCTCTACAGAGTCATAGGGTTCAGCAGCTGACATGAAATGTCTTCTGGGAAGTGTAATTATTTCTGAGTTAACGTTATTTGCAGTTGGTCTCTGCATGTCGCCGGCACATAAAGCCTGGGTGATTATGTCTCCTGGGGAACATACTCTTGTCTTGTCATTTATAATATTTCTATGCCTTTCTAATGAGTGTTTTATGTATCTTAGCATACAGTGGTGCTTGAAAGATTGTGTTTCAGTTTTCTCTATATCTGCATAAATATGACCTAAAAATCATCAGATTTTCACACAAGTACTAAAAGTAGACAAAGTGAACCCAATTAAGCAAATGAGAAAAAATAATATACTTGGTCATTTATTTATTGAGGAAAATGATCCAATATTGCATATCTGTGAGTGGCAAAAATATGTGAACCACTAGGATTCTAGCAGTTAATTTGAAGATGAAATTAGAATCAGGTGATTTCAAACAATGGGATGACAGTCAGGTGTGAGTGAGCGCCCTGTTTTATTTAAAGAACAGGGATCTATCAAAGGCTGATCTTCACAACACGTTTGTGGGAGTGTATCATGGCACAAACAACAGAGATTTCTGAGGACCTCAGAAAAAGAGTTGTTGATTGAGGCTGGAAAAGGTTACAAAACAATCTCTAAAGAGTTTGGACTCCACCAATCCATAGTCGGATAGATTGTGTACAAATGGAGGAAATTCAAGACCACTGTGTAGTGGTCAACCAATAAAGATCACTCCAAGTCCAAGACGTGTAATAGTCCGTGAGGTCACAAAGGAAGCCAGGGTAACTCATAAGCAACTACAGGCCTCCCTCACATTGGCTAATGTTAATGTTCATGAGTCCACCATCAGGAGAACACTGAACAACAATGGTGTGCATGGCAGGGATGCAAGGAGAAAACCACTGCTCTCCAAAAAGAACATTGCTGCCCATCTGAAGTTTGCTAAAGATCACATGGACAAGCCAGAAAAATGTTTTGTGGATGGATGAGTTATGTTTGGAGAAAGGAAAATACTGCATTCCAATATACAAACATTATCCCATCTGTGAAACCTGATGGTGGTAGTATCATGGTTTGGGCCTGTTTTTGCTGCATCAGGGCCAGGACGGCTTGCTATCATTGGTGAAACAATGAATTCTGAATTATACCAGCAAATTCTAAAGGAAAATGTCGAGACATCTGTCTGTGAACTGAATCTCAAGATAAAGTGGGTCATGCAGCAAGACAATGAGCCTAAGCACACAAGTCATTCTACTAAAGAATGGTTAAAGAGGAATAAAGTTAATGTTTTGGAATGGCCAAGTCAAAGTCCTGACCTTAATCCAATAGAAATGTTGTGGAAGGACCTGAAGCAAGCAGTTCATGTGAGGAAACCCACCAACATGTCAGAGTTGATGCTGTTCTGTACTGAGGAACGGGCTAAAATTCCTCCAAGCCGATGTGTAGGACTGATCAACAGTTACCAGAAAAGTTTAGTTGCAATTATTGCTGTACAAGGCGGTCACACCTGATACTGAAAGCAAAGGTTCACATACTTTTGCTTCTCACAGATATGTAATACTGGATCATTTTTCTCAATAAATAAATTACCAAGTATAATAGTTTTCTCATTTGTTTAATTGGTTTCTCTTTGTCTACTTTTAGAAAATCTGATGATATTTTAGGTACAGTGGGGGAAAAAAGTATTTGATCCCCTGCTGATTTTGTATGTTTGCCCACTGACAAAGAAATGATCAGTGTATAATTTTAATGGTAGGTGTATTTTAACAGTGAGAGACAGAATAACAACAAAAAAATCCAGAGAAACGCATTTCAAAAAAGTTATAAATTGATTTGCATTTTAATGAGGGAAATAAGTATTTGATCCACTATCAATCAGCAAGATTTCTGGCTCCCAGGTGTCTTTTACACAGGTAATGAGCTGAGATTAGGAGATCTCTCTTAAAGGGAGTGCTCCTAATCTCAGTTTGTTACCTGTATAAAAGACACCTGTCCACAGAAGCAATCAATCAATCAGATTCCAAACTCTCCACCATGGCCAAGACCAAAGAGCTGTCCAAGGATGTCAGGGACAAGATTGTAGACCTACACAAGGCTGGAATGGGCTACAAGACCATCGCCAAGCAGCTTGGTGAGAAGGTGACAACAGTTGGTGCGATTATTCGCAAATGGAAGAAACTGTCAGTCTCCCTCGGTCTGGGGCTCCATGCAAGATCTCACCTCGTGGAGTTTCGATGATCATGAGAACGGTGAGGAATCAGCCCAGAACTACATGGGAGGATCTTGTTAATGATCTCAAGGCAGCTGGGACCATAGTCACCAAGAAAACAATTGGTAACACACTATGCCGTGAAGGACTGAAATCCTGCAGCGCCCGCAAGGTCCCCCTGCTCAAGAAAGCACATGTACAGGCCCGTCTGAAGTTTGCCTGAATGATTCAGAGGAGAACTGGGTGTAAGTGTTGTGGTCAGGTGTGGTCAGATCTCTTTGGCACCAACTCAACTCACCGTGTTTGGAGGAGGAGGAATGCTGCCTATGACCCCAAGTCATGACACCATCCCCACCGTCAAACATGGAGGTGGGAACATTATGCTTTGGGGGTGTTTTTCTGCTAAGGGGACAGGACAACTGCACCGCATCAAAGGGACGATGGACGGGGCCATGTACCGTCAAATCTTGGGTGAGATCCTCCTTCCCTCAACCAGGGCATTGAAAATGACCTTAATGACTTGGAGAGGATCTGCAAAGAGGAGTGGGACAAAATCCCTCCTGAGATGTGTGCAAACCTGGTGGCCAACTACAAGAAACATCTGACCTCTGTGATTGCCAACAAGGGTTTTGCCACCAAGTACTAAGTCGAAGGGGTCAAATACTTATTTCACTCATTAAAATGCAAATCAATTTATAACTTTTTTGAAATGTGTTTTTCTGGATTTTTTTGTTGTTATTCTGTCTCTCACTGTTAAAATACACCTACCATTAAAATTATAGACTGATCATTTCTTTGTCAGTGGGCAAACATACAAAATCAGCAGGGGATCAAATACTTTTTTCCCCCCACTGTATATTTATGCAGTTTTATAGAAAATTCTAAACGGTTCACAAACAAGCACCACTGTATGTTATGTTTAAGGTTGTGTCTACTTTTCTTAACTTGTAGGAGTTGGCATTCACTGGGATGTTTGCCATGACCGAAAGAGGTCATGGGAGTAATGTGCGGGGCATACTGACTGAGGCTCACTATGACTCTTCAACACAGGTAAATTCCCTCAAGAGTTGATGAACTGCTCCCTCAACTATGCTGTCAATCTGGGGCAAAGCTAAATCTTGTGTTAGCTGACCTTTACACTTTTATTTGTTGTTGGACTAATGTGCAAAATTGATTTTCTTCTTGGAAAGAAAGATGAAAATATGCAAGAAATGGTTTTCATCATGGCTGACTGTTTCTCATTTGTCTCGATGAGTTAACAGGAGTTTGTTATCCACACACCTTGTGAAAATGCACAGAAGATGTACATTGGAAATGCAATGAAAGGAAACTATGCTGCTGTTTTTGCACAGCTCATGATCAATGGAGAATGCCATGGTATGTATGACCAAAAAGGTGCATCGCATGTTATGGATATACAGTAGGAACTTCTTCTTCCTAGAAGGTTCAATCTGTCAAGCATTCTGAATGTTCTATCAGCTGACGTTGTGGGATCATTGACATGAACCATATTATTGGTTAATATTGACAATATTATTTCCAACTCGGGGATCATTAGCACCTATTTAAGAGAACGGGCAAAAATAATCACCGCGCATAATCATTTAAATTTTCCACTCAAATAACTGGTGTGAATATTTACCTTTACTCTTAACAAAAATCATTCTCAAATTTTAAAACGCAATTCTTTTCCAACATGGAAAAATGATTGTGGGAAAATTTGTATTATGTATCCCCAAATAATTTAAATGCAAGCAAACTGTTGTCTGTGAAAATATTCCGGTTTTGCTTGTTCTTGGTGTAAATGAGATTCTCACATTAAGCAGAAAACTGTGTTAAAACTATACAACAGCGCCATCTGGTTGTGGTGTAACACGCATTGCATGCACATATGTGCATTTTTGCTCTTTTCATTTCAGAAAATTATTTTTGTAAAACCACAGCCTAAGATCCTTATCGAATACATTACTGAACATTATGATGATGTTCTCTGGGTAGCAGGTAAAGATAATAAATGCAGTGAACGAACTTGAATCACCTGCAGCAAGATAGTAATGCGCTTAATGCTTTTACCTTATCATTTTACATGTTCATTGTCTGCTGTGAGCTTTGACTGCTCTTACCTGTAGCATAAGTCCCCAGTATTATAGGCCATATTTCTCTGTTTCCTTATTTGAAGAATTGGAAGTTAAACCCTATGGACTTTCCAGTGCAAAGGAACAGTGCATTTTATTATATAATTGCTCACATTTTCCATCCATGAAACATATTTAAAGTGTATTTATTCTTTTCTCTCAGGTCCTCACTGTTTCATTGTGCCAATACGAGACCAGAATGGGGTCATGTGTCTAGGAGTGACTGCAATTGATATGGAACATAAAGAAGGTGGGACAAATTGATATAATCTCAAATAGAAACACTAAAATTTCTTCAAGAATGCTCCGAAAAGGTTTTCTTGTTTTTTTTGTGTTCATGTTAAGGCCTACATGGAGTGGACAATGGTATCTTGATATTTGATCATGTCAGGATACCACGGGAAAACCTGCTACACAAGTGAGTATATTCATCCCCTTTACCATGTTTATTAACCAGTCTCTATTCCTTTTCGTCACGGTTGTGACATAAGGCAGCCAGTACTTGGTGTATATCAGAGTTTGCCTATGGAATATATAGAATACACTATATGGTGCCTTATACTATATACTATACTATATGGTACCTTATACTACATATAAGGTATGTGGACACCTGACAATCACAGCCATATGTGTACCTTCACCAGACTGTTACCACAAGAATTTTCTAGAATGTCTTTTATATGCTGTAGCTTTAAGATTTCCCTTCACTAGGCCCAAACCTGGTGCAGCATGACAATGTCCCTGTGAGGTCCATGAAGATATGATTTGCCAAGGCTGGAGTGGAAGAACTTGAGTGACCTGCACAGAGCCCTGACCTCAACCTCACTGAACACCTTTGGGATGAATTGGAACAATGACTACACCCCAGGCCTCCTCACCCAACATCACTGCCTGACCTCACTAAAGCTCTTGTGGCTGAATGAGCGCAAATCCCCACAGCCACGCTCCAAAATCTAGTGGAAAGCCTTCCCAGAAGAGTGGAGGTTATTATAACAACAAAGGGGAACTAAATCTGGAATGGGATGTTTAACAAGAACATATGGGTGTTACTGGTCTGGTGTTCACAAACTTTTGACCATATAGTGTACATAGAATATTATTTTATATTTTGAATTATTGTACACACACAGAAATAGCATGCTATGATAATGATTGTGATATTGCCCTGATTTTACAGACGGGTATAATATATGGGCCCACTAACAAATTTCAAAACTGTTTATTGTGAGCTGTGAGCATCCTGACCAACCTCAGACAATCCAGATGGCAGCTTACGTACATTCAGTGCTTGGAACCATTTGAACTAATTTATTCCATTAGTGGATTTTTTTCCAACTATTAATACATATACCATTTGACAATTTTAATTACCTGTGATAAAGAGGGAAGAGCTGGGAAACCTAAGACACTAAATGTCTTGCTGGTTAAAGTAAACATCTTTGTCCTCCTAATTTTTTTCCTAGGGCCTGATTTAATAAGGAAAAAAAATTTGACAGTTGTATGACAGAATGAATGATAGGATATAGCAATAGAATCACAATACAGTATTTTGTGCAGCTCTTGCTTTAAAACTTTCAGATTTTTTTATTGTATTTTTATTTTTTATGTTGGTTGAACAAAAAACATTATGGACATCATGAATGAAATGAAACTGTCCAGTATTGTCATTAGAGAGTTGGGCATTGCTGAATGGTTGCGTGCACATATTGCATTTCCATGCTACAGCTGCGGCCAAAAGTCTTGAGAATGACACAAATATTAATTTTCACAAAGTCTGCTGCCTCAGTTTTTATGATGGCAATTTGCATATACTCCAGAATGTTATGAAGAGTGATCAGATGAATTGCAATTAATTTCAAAGTCCCTCTTTGCCATGAAAATGAACTTAATCCCAAAAAAACATGTCCACTGCATTTCAGCCCTTCCACAAAAGGACCAGTTGACATCATGTCAGTGATTCTCTGGTTAACACAGGTGAGAGTGTTAACGAGGACAAGGCTGGAGATCACTCTGTCATGCTGATTGAGTTAGAATAACAGACTGGAAGCTTTAAAAGGAGGGTGGTGCTTGAAATTATTGTTCTTCCTCTGTTAACTATGGTTACCTGCAAGGAAACACATGCAGCCATCATTGCTTTGCACAAAAAGGGATTCACAGGCAAGGATATTGCTGCTAGTAAGATTGCACCTAAATCAACCATTTATCGGATCATCAAGACCTTCAAGGAGAGAGGTTCAACTGTTGTGAAGAAGGCTTCAGGGTGCCCAAGAAAGTCCAGCAAGCGCCAGGACCGTCTCCTAAAGTTGATTCAGCTGCGGGATCGGGGCACCACCAGTGCAGAGCTTGCTCAGGAATGGCAGCAGGCAGGTGTGAGTGCGTCTGCACGCACAGTAAGGGTGAAGACTTTTGGAGGATGGCCCGGTGTCAAGAAGGGCAGAAAGAAGCCACTTCTCTCCAGGAAAAACATCAGGGACAGACTGCTATTCTGCAAAAAGTACATGGATTGGACTGCTGAGGACTGGGGTAATGTCATTTTCTCTGATGAATCCCCTTTCCGATTGTTTGGGCCATCTGGAAAAAAGCTTGTCCGGAGAAGAAAAGGTGAGCGCTATCATCAGTCCTGTGTCATGCCAACAGTAAAACATCCTGAGACCACTCATGTGTGGGGTTGCTTCTCAGCCAAGGGAGTGGGCTCACTCACAATTTTGCCTAAGAACACAGCCATGAATAAAGAATGGTACAAAAACATCCTCAGAGAGCAACTTCTCCCAACCATCCAAGAACAGTTTGGTGATGAACAATGCCTTTTCCAGCATGATGGGGCACCTTGCCACAAGGCAAAAGTGATAACGAAGTGGCTCGGGGAACAAAACATCGACATTTTGGGTCCATGGCCAGGAAACTCCCCAGACCTTAATCCCATTGAGAATTTGTGGTCAATCCTCAAGAGGCGGGTGGACAAACAAAAACCCACAAACTCTGACAAACTCCAAGCATTGATTATGCAAGAATGGGCTGCCATCAGTCAGGATGTGGCCCAGAAGTTGATTGACAGCATGCCAGGGCGAATTGCAGAGGTCTTGAAAAAGAAGGGTCAACACTGCAAATATTGACTCTTTGAATAAACTTCATGTAATTGTCAATAAAAGCCATTGACACTTGCTCAGGAATATTGTAGAATCAGTTGAATAAATTGCAGTTGCTGGTATGGCCCTAATGTTGAAGCAATGTGATGTGTAGGGGCCCAGCTGAACATACAGAACTGTTTCCTGTTTATCAGGAAGTCATCGATCACTTATAGAGAGGGTCTGTTTCACTAGAGACAGTTTTCATAACATAACTTTTTTTTGTTCCAAATGTTGGAATGGTGAGAGACAATAATGCCCACATTGGGATTGGTGAGATAAAAACTCACTCAAAAATAAAACATTTGGTAACAGATTTTAGTCCTTCCACTAAATAGTAAGTGGCTGTTCTATGGATTTGCTTTGCAGGCTTTGCGGGGCCCTTAGTTGTCCTGTCATGTGGAGAAATAACCTGTTTTCTGTATTAAGATATTGTATGGAAATTTGGTCATGACAAATTGGTCTCTGTGGTAATCCAAATAAACTGTTAATGTCTCACACAGGTTTGGTTCAGTGTCAGCTGATGGGCAGTACTCTTCTCCCATTCAGAGTAAAGGCAGTCGCTTCAACGCCATGCTCGCCGCTCTCACCCCGACCCGTTTGGCTCTCACTGTGCAGGCAATGGCTGCCATGAAGGTCAGGAACTCAACATGCACTCAGCAGTATTACTCATTTGTGAATCTGAAAGCAGTCTTATTTTAATAATGTATGGTGCTTGTCTCTTGCTGACCACAAGGGGGTAACCTGAAACTAAACATTTGACATAGCACTTTTATTTTTAATTATGAGGCAAAGACTTCATGTATTAAACTCCCTGCCCTATTGGAGTGATCCAACATGATTTGGCACTGTTTAAATAATATTTCTAAGTCAGTGTCAGGCTGTCCCTTTTTTCCTGGAAAGAGTTAAAGTCCAGAACTCATCAGCTCTCGGGGTAACTAAGGGATATTATCAGGTGAACAATGGCAGGGAGATAATGCAAATGGACAAAAATTAACCAGACTGGAAATCTATCAACACTTTTAACTGATAAGCTGTTACAAAAAGAGGATTTAAGGCTTTCTAACCCTAAATATTCACAGTTAAACAGTAACAGCTCAGCTCACATCATAAAACCAGATAGAACCAGATGTAGTCTGCCAGTGTAGTCTGCCTGGAGGTGGGTTTTTTTTGTGTCATTAGCATCAGAATTATATCTGGATAGAGACGAAGGCGACGCAATTTTCTTTGATAAAGTATTTCAAGCATATTTCTGAGGTATGGATATTACTTACTCCATAACCCCCCTTTCCCTCTCCCAATCTTTGCAATATCTCTAGCAATAGAAATTATTATGTACATCATAGACACACTGTCTGCACTTACTGTCTGCACTTTCTGCCTTTGTGTGCAAATTTATTAGATTTAATTCTGATTATTTGATATAAAACCAAATCTTGCTGGGCACAGAGTATTTTTAAACTAGCCCAATCTGGCAACCCTGCCATTAACTGTCCTGTTTTCTGCTCCTCCCCTGAGCATGGAGGAGCATGAGTCTTGTGCCAATGGGCCTCTGTTAGCACTTTTTGCAGTTCCCAGTTTTGACTCTTAGGTACAACTCTATGGAAGCTAAATTGGGGTAGTGAGCACGCTGCCCCATGATTGCACATCTGGAAAGGTGAGCAAATCAATGAAACATCAGTATCAGAATTATATCCAGATAGTGGAGGTCTGATAGTGGATTTTACTGATACCGATAACTAAGCTGGCGATAACCTACCTGCCGATAACTGATTATTCAACCGATCGTTTTGATACTGAATAAAAACATAACAAAGTAAAATATTGCTGAACTTTATTACAAAAATAAACAGTACTGACTGTACCATGAAAATGTACTGTACTTTTTAAAATGAAATAAATATATAAATATTAATATATATTAACTATTAATAAATATTAAAGTAAATAAAAGATATACATCCAAACTGAACCAAAAAGTAACACTCCAAATAACAAATAAAAATAGAGACATCAAAAAAACACTTCAAATAACAACAAAATTTGTCAGCGATCGCCTCTAGAGGCCGCTCTCGTACAACGGACGCAACCAGGAAAAACTATGGGTGTGGATTTTTGATGATAACCAGTAGTTCCAGCAATCGTTTAACCTCTACCAGACAGACTTATCCACTTCAGATTGATAGTGTAAACCCACCTGAGATGCACTGAAATCACTTTGCTCAAACCAATACAGGAAGTCTGAGAGAAATTTATGTACAGTATAAATGCAATCATTTCTCCAAGATACATTCCAACAAATTACAACAAAATGCTCAAGGGCCAGTATTCCAAGAAAATGCACAAGGTCACCTTTACGGAGATTTAAAATGGCATACAGTTGTTGATACGACCACAGTCTTGTGCATAAACCAACCGTAAATGAGAAACAACTAAGGAAGCTGGCAAGTAAATGTAATGAGCTGATTTATGTATTAACTTGTGATACAGCAATAGGATTTTTTGTCTAACTAGAGATGCTTGTGACTACAAGTGTAAATGCATATGGTTAAAATTTTATACAGTATACAATCCAGACCCAATACTACTTTTAGAATAAAAGAAGAAAATATGGTATTACAATTTTTGTCCTTAATAATACCATAAGCACAGTGTTCACTTATGGACAACAGAGTGTAGTGGACAGTAGCTAGTAATGACAGTGCAGAAAAAACAGTGGAGCTTAGAACCTAATTGCTGCGGTTAAATGAGGTGATGGTGAATAACAGCTGATCAGATTGTACAACTGAATGTGTGTTACAAGTGTGTGAAGGACAGAAACCGGGTTCATTTTTCTTTTTCACTTTTCTTTTTTCTCTTTGCACACAGTATTAAAGTGAGAATCTGTTGCAGGAGGACTTTGACCTGAACTTAGACTGATATGCTGATGTGCTGATATTCAGGGACCATAAGTACACAAAGGCTCCATTCATCTAGTCTGATACATGTTTAAAAGTTTAGAAAAGTACAGGTTTAAAATACTGTAAAAGTTTAGTCAGTTCATTTCAGTACCAAAATATTTTCAGGGCTGAAGAGTAATTCTTACTTCTGGAGGGGGGAAAAAATCTTTCAAATTTTCTTTTTCTTTTAAGAACTCATTCACTTCGGAGAGGATGATGTGGATGGATTTGTTTCAATTTTATACAATGAAGTAATAAGAAAAGTTTGAATGCTATGGTTGCTCCAAGCCCTAACCGTAAGCTTCATTTGTCATTTTATATATTATAATTTTGGCTCGCTACTCTCATTGTCAAGTTGAGTACAGTATACATACGGTACTCATCCCAGTAAATATGAATATTTTCTACTTTTTCCACCTCCGCTTGTTTGGTTCAAAAGGTTCAGTTTTACGTTGCCCATTGTGCTCTCTTTTAACTCCTACTCTTTTGCTTGCAGCTGGGACTCATCATAGCAGTGCGCTACAGTCACAGGTAAGACATTTGTGTGTGAGAACTGAATGAATCAGTTCCTGTAATAATTCCATCATCCCAGACAACAGGCGGTTACTGGGTATTTATGAGCATGCCAGTGGCGGCTCCTGACCGTAGATTTTGGTGGGGCAGGATGACTCAAATAACAACATAGCCTTATGTGAATTAGTGAATTTCTAGAGTAACTAGTGATATTTATATGAGAGTTGACAACATACAGTCCCCCAGCATTCAGTCTAGCAGCTCATTTAAAAGTGGTTTTAGATGTACATTGGTTCAGCTGTGTTTGAGGTAATATGATTAACCAGGGCTGACCGGTTGCAAAAAACCTGAAACTAGTCCATTTGGGCACTGGAAAAAGGAGATGTATTTTTCTTCATTTTCTTAGTCTTTGCATGGAAAAGAAAGTTTTTCACACATATGTCCGATCTATGGACATTATCCCCTCCATAATCCCCTTTCCTGTCTCTCACATCATAGACACGTTGTCTGAACTTCCGCTTTGCTTTTTTTTTTACAGAAATTTATTACATTTAATTCTGATTATTTGCTATAAATAAAGATCTTGATGGCTGCCGAGTATTTTTAAACCAACCCAATCTGCAACCCTGTCATTACTTGTCCTATCCTCTGCTCCTCCCTTAAGTATGGGGTAGCACGAGCCCTTCCTCTATGGGCCTCTATTAGCGCTTCTTGCAGTTCCCATTTTTGACCACTAGGTACAACTCAGTGGAAGCTAATGGTGCAGTGAGCATGCTGCCCCACGATTATGCAATATCTAGAAAGGTGAGCAAATCAGTGGAACATCAGCGTATATCTGTCAAAATAGCTATTTATTTATTTATTCATTTATTTTAATCGTTGGTGACTCAAAAAATGTCATTAGTGTTTCAACAGAAGTTAAAATGTATGGAGTTGTGAACGAGGACTTTATTAAAATGAACTGCCCCTATGGACGAGCCGCCACTGAAACAAGGACTCCTGAGCGCGCTCAGTTTGATTCTGTTTTTGATATCTTTCAAGTGCTGACATCAAAAACAGGATGCACATACTATAAAAGGCATTTAATGTGGTCATGGGGCAGAGAGAGCAGAAAACAAGAGCGTATAAACAACAGTGACGTGTAGAGAGTCTGCTCACCACAGAGAGCATCCTGTGCAGAGGGGGGACTCTCGGCCTCCCCACTACTGCTGCTGTGTCTCCTCTTTACATGTGGCTTTGTGCGTGCGTGTGTGTTTCACATGTGCGTGGGTGGATGAGTAGCAGGGTTGTCTCCAAAGATGGTATCCCCAGAGAGCGAGAAAAAGAGAGTGTAAAAGACAAAAATGTTCTCCTTTTTCCACCATTTGTACACATGCACATTAGAAAATCAGATATTTTACTGCTGTAGTGATACCTGTATGACAGACCACCGAGAGTTGCTTTGAAAGTGGCTTTGAAAATGTTACTCTGTTTACAACACACTACACAAAATTATTTTGCCTGAAATTTACAAAATCGTCCGATATTTTATAGCAGTGCCCACTCAAAACTAATACTGGAGGTTAATCTCCCTGGCACAGTCTGTTTCTGTAATCCTTTATAAGATTGGGACGCACGTTTAATCAGATACTGGACCAATGAAGACCAGTGAAATAACTTTAATATTTACCTCAGTGGTGTGCTCCCTTTCATTCAGATCACAAAGTTGTTATTGATTTTTTTTTTTTTTTTTTTTGGTGTTCTGAACATTTTCTGTGCTGTTTTTGGACTAACAGTACTTACTGGTATGTGATGGAAATCATTCTGCTATTGATTATAAAGGGACAGTCTGGAAGCAACATAAAAAATGTATGGCTCAATGTTTATGAGTCTGGGTTACTGATCAGAAGGTCGGGGGTTCAAGCTTTGAAGCCTTGAGCAAGGCAAATAACCCTTTCTGCTCTGCTCTCTGACCCCAACTTCCTAACAAGCTGGGATATGCGAAGAAAATAATTTCACTGTACTGTAATGTATATGTGATGAGTAAAGGCTTCTTCTTCTAATAGAGCTTAGTGGCAATGTCTAGGTCAGTTTATTATCTTTGTGGCTTATTTTATGCAAAGATGCCAATAATTCTGAAATTCACTGTATGTGTTACTGCACATTGGCTACTTGTGCTTTTGTTCTCTTAGACTGGAACATGGGATAGTATTTAAAGCATTTTATGAGATTTAAACCATGGTTGGTTGTTCTGGCTCAGTGGGGCTTGCTCAGGACATTACTCACACTGAGGATGAACAAAGTGTGTGTGTGTGTGTGTGTGTGTGTGTGTGTATGTGTGTGTCTTTCTGAATGGTCAAGTCTAAAATGTCCTGACTATGTAGCAAAAAAACTGTGGGTAAGCCTACCTTCTCTGGACCAACAAGATGAAGTTATATGCTACTTTTTTTTTTAAATAAATAAAAGGGTTAATGCATTGCTTTGTTTTTACTGAGGTTAAGGTTAGTGTTGGGTATAGGATTAGATATAGAAAATTCTTATTACTTATAGGTAGTTGCATAAATAAAGCTGTAACTTGCACGCGCCGCACAAACACACACGCACGCATGCACACACACACACACACACACACACACACGCGTACTATGTCCTGAAAAATTATAAAGACAATCTCAACAAAAAAGTGTGTGTGTAGTGGAGGGGGCTTTCTCTTAGAGGATTTCCCCTGATCATACCCACACACACTCGGGTACAGGTGTCATCTCCTGTGTGGTCTAGCTAACGGTCAGAGCTGACATTGCTCTAAACCTCAGTCAGAGTGTTAATGAAACTATCTTGGCTCTCACTTTGATTTATAGGAGCTCCATGAGCAAGAATCTTGCATTGACGGTTCTCTTTTTTTTTTTTTAGTTTTCCCTTATGCACTGCTATTGGAGAACTTCCCGTGCATGTACTGACTGCTGTTTGTTCTGAAAATAGCATGCGACTACATGGAAAAATCTGATGCAACAGTTAAAAGAATTATTCAGTAAATGCTTCACTCTTGTAAGTCGCACACATAAAAAGGGCAAGACCCCGTCACAGTGGAACCAGCCACACATTAACACACATCCACCACTTGGCCCTTCTTCACTCCTGTCTTGTGGGAAAGCACCTGCAGTGAGTAGATTTCGAGATACAGCTTGCGGTGGTTCAGAGGCAACAGGTGCGTGCGTCTCAGTTTTGACACCATAACTTAGTGAAACACATCCTCACACACGTACAGCACTGAACACAAAGCTGACAGTCCACCACAGCAGCACACACACAGACACAAAGATACACTGTAGAATTTTTGTCACACTTGTTGCAACTAGGCAGATTTCTGTATTCTTTCATGATACAGTTGCGTGCAAAAGTTTGCATCCCCCATGTTTATTAGGTGAAAAAGGAAAATGTATTTTTAGTGCCATTTATGTAGAAATAAATATCATTCTAAGAAGTTACAAGATGAAAATTTGGGTTTGAAAAGAACTTTTGCCTTGATCCTATTGGTTGATCTGAAAAAAGTTAATATATACTGTCTAGCAGAATTATAAAAAAAGATGTCAAGAAGAAAAGCAATGGCAAATTTGATGAGTGGGGGGATGGGGGGAGGGGGGGGTTAGGAAAGGAGGTAGGTTGGTAAAATATTTTCCAATAAATTGTATTTTCTTCTTATCACACTCAGAAAGGTTAATGCAAACACTTATACCTGATGTAATTTTTCTCACTATTAACATCATGTACCACTTGACTATTTAAAAAAAAAAAAATTCTACTAATGAAGACACTGTGAATATGAACACACTAAATAAATGATGGTTATATACAGTGGTGCTTGAAAGTTTGTGAACCCTTTAGAATTTTCTACATTTCTGCATAGATATGACCTAAAACATCATCAGGTTTTCACAAAGATTTTCAGATTTCCTAAAAGTAGATCAAGAGAACCCAATTAAACAATATTAACAAATATTATACTTGGTGATTTATTTATTGAGGAAAATGATGCAATATTACATATCTGTGAGTGGCAAAAGTATGTGAACCTTTGCTTTCAGTATCTGGTGTGACCCCCTTATGCAGCAATAACTGCAACTAAACGTTTCCGGTAACTGTTGATCAGTCCTGCACATTGGCTTGGAGGAATTTTAGCCCATTCCTCAGTACAGAACAGGTTCAACTCTGGGATGTTGGTGGGTTTCCTCACATGAACTGCTTGCTTCAGGTCCTTCCACAACATTTCTATTGAATTAAGGTCAGGACTTTGACTTGGCCATTCCAAAACATTAACTTTATTCCTCTTTAACCATTCTTTGGTAGAATGACTTGTGTGCTTAGGTTCGTTGTTTTGGTGCATGCCCCACTTTCTCTTCAGATTCAGATCATGGACAGGTGTCCTGACTTTTTCCTTTAGAATTTGCTGGTATAATTCAGAGTTCATTGTTCCATCAATGATGGCAAGCCGTCCTGGCCCTGATGCAGCAAAACAGGCCCAAACTATGATACTACCACCACCATGTTTCACAGATGGGATAAGGTTCTTATGCTGGAATGCAATGTTTTCTTTTCTCCAAACACTAATCCATCCACAAAACATTTTTCCATTAGCCTTCTGGCTTTTTGGAGAGCAGTGGTTTTCTCCTTGCAACCCTGCCATGCACACCATGCACAAAACTGTCCACAAACTTTCAAGCACCACTATATACACTCTACTGTATACTGCAGTTGTCAACATGTCAATATTTTGTTATAATCTCTCTCTCTCTCTCTCTCTCTCTCTCTCTCTCTCTCTCTCTCTCTCTCTCTCTCTCAGCCGCAGACAGTTTGGGCCAAAAGACCAAGATGAGGTTAAAATCATTGAGCACCAGACTCAGTATCTGAGGTTGATGCCCCACTTGGCTGCTGTCCTTGCTCTCACATTCACCACAAGGTTGGTGTGCCAGTCTTCTTAACTAGATTAATACATTCAGTTATTTATTTTAGGGAAGCTACAGAAATATTTCAAAACAGAAATGTCTTACTCTTACCCCACAGTAGTAAAAGGCTAACCATGAAAAAATACAGATTCTGTGTTTTTCTCCTGTACATTTGCAATCAAAATTATTCAACCTCCATTGCAAATCAGGTTTATTGTCAAAATGTACAGACTTTCAGCTGTTTGCAGTGAACAAATCAAACAAAAGCAATTGAAATAGTTCAACACAACGAATGCTTCAAGTGGTTTCCCCAAATTCAACTGAAAATGCAACTTATAATGACTTCTCCAGTCTCAAAATTATTCAACCCCCTGAATAGAATCCCTCACAACAGCACAAATATGCAAAACAGGCTTGTGTCAATCAAGGGCTTCATTAGTTGCACCAGGTGTGCTTGAGCTGGAACACAGGAAATACCTGAACTGGCTAGGGGTTTGTTGAGTGTCACGTTTGACAGCATGTAAGAAATATGGCTAGGTCAAAAGAATGGTCCAAAAAGTTAAGAGAAGAGATCATTGCCCTTCACAAACAAGGAACAGGACTGGATGTTCCAAGAGACACCATTGGAAGCATAGTTCAAAAGGTCAAAGTTAACTTGAAAAAGAAACGCTATCAGTGGCTGCAACCAGATTCCTGAGAAGGCTGTGTGAAAAACCCTCGAATGACTGCAAAAGACCTGCAGCAAGACTTGGTGGCAACAGACGCTGAGGTTTCAGTGAGCACAGTATGGCACGTACTAAACGCAGAAGGTTTCCATGCCAGAACTCCAAGACGTACACCACTACTGACCCAAATGCACAAGAAAAGTCGGCTCAAAATCATATAAATAAGCCACAGAAGTTTTGGGATTCTGTTCTTTGGAGCGATGAAACAAAACTGGAACTTTTTGGCACGATGGATCAGCAGTATGTCTGGAGAAAGAAGAATGAAGCATACACTGAAAAGAACACTCTGCCCACAGTCACGCATGGTGGTGGCTCGGTGATGCTCTGGGGCTGCTTTGCATCCTCTGGCACTGGAAACCTGTAGCGTGTGGAAGGCAAGATGGATTCATTGAAGTATCAGGAAGTCCTAGGAGAAAACTTCATGCCATCTGTGAGGAAGCTGAAGCCTGGGCATCACTGGACCTTCCAACAGGACAATGATCCCAAGCATACCTCAAATTCCACCAAGGCTTGGTTGCAGAAGAAGTCCTGGAAGATTCTACAGTGGCTATCACAGTCACCTGACTTGAACCCCATAGAAAATCTCTGGTGGGATTTGAAGAAGGCGGTTGCAGCACACATATTACTGAACTGGAGGCCATTGCTCATGACGAATGGGCTAAGATTACTCAGGAACACTGCCAGAAGCTGGTGTCTGGTTATGCATCTCGTTTGCAGCAGGTCATAACAGCAAAAGGGTGCTCTACTAAGTACTAAAGATGCTTGCCATGAAGGGGTTGAATAACTTTGAGACTGGAGAAGTCATTATAAGTTGCATTTTCAGTTGAATTTGGGGAAACCACTTGAAGCATTCTTTGTGTTGAGCTATTTCAATTGCTTTTGTTTGATTTGTTCATTGCAAACAGCTGGAAGTCTATAAATTTTGACAATAGGGGGTTGAATAATTTTGATTGCAACTGTATATAGCATCATAGTATAACAGTATAACTCTGTTCTTCTTCTTATTTATTTATTTTTGTCATCGTTATATCATCACACCTTTGGAAAAGACATCCCATATCCTGTACTGAAAAAAATTAAGCACCTGTTGGTTGGTTTAAAGATTAAGGGGTTCTGCTGGCTGAGCTTTTTAGATGCTGCACACATGTCAGTCACAGTACACTTTCTGAGAAATACCACAGAATATAGATGCACACAGAAAGAGTTCAGAAGCATGTGATCGCAGCTTCAGAGAGAGAGAGAGAAAAAGAGTTCTTCTATTGATAATATTTTGAACGGTTCAACAAATTTCCTTTGGCATTTGCTTCTCAGCAATTTTACTAACTAGTCATTTTTGTAGTTAGTTTATTAGATTTTTGATGTTTTTGTTTTTAGCTGTTATTTACAGGTATGCTTTGAGCTGTGATGACGTTCAGGAAGGTGGAGTACAGAGCATTTCCGGTTAACTCACTCACTTAACATCTTAAACTTTTGACCGCTGGAACTGTACTCCAGGACAGTACTTGAACTCTCAGTAAACTTGAAATGCCACTTTTGTCATTGACCCCTTAAAATGATTGTACAAAGACATGTTTTTATTTGGATTGGATTTTTTTTTTTTTTATATCTACATTGTATCTGAATTATAGCAGGTGGTAGTAGTAGAGTTGTTAAAAACAACAATTTCAATGACCAACAATAATAATGTGTAAGGCATTGTTATATGATGTTTTTTTGTGTGTGTGTATGTGTGTGTGTAGACATACTGCAGGGCTGATGGATGAAGCTCTGTGTCAGGGGCAGGACCTACAGAGTAACCGTCCCCTGCAGGCGTTGGTGGCTGGCCTCAAAGCCTACAGCACCTGGGCCAATGTGGCCTGCCTACAGGAATGCCGCGAGTGTACCGGGGGCATGGTGAGTGCATCACTGCCCACGTACACACAATACCGTCTCAAACCTTTTGTTTCTGCAGTCATTAAAAATTAATTGGCAACATTTTACCATAGGGCTTCTTGTTAAGGTGAAGGCTCTCCTATAATTTTCCAAGTGGCCTTCTCTGGTAAAGTAGGAGAGCACCATGTTCTTAAACCAACAGACAAACTGAATTGTCCAGCAACTTAGTATGTGCCAAAGGAAACCCTAACTATCTGGAAGTTATGTATATTAATGGCACCCAAATTGGAAAGAGAGGAAGCCCACGAATTCATCTAACCAGAGTGCAGCCATGCGTACATTTACACTTACAGGCAGCCATGAATCTGATGAATCCAGAAGATCTCGAGATCTCTCGAATCCCAGCGGAGAGCCTTCACTTAGATGAGCCACTAGGGGGCAGCTCTCGCATATTGTTGCATTGATGAGCCAAGATAATGTTGCTCCTGTTTTCAGATTTCATATATAATTTAATGTTAATGTATATCACAGTTACATCTGAAAACACACGTCTTTATGGCTTTGTACTTATTTGCACCGTGCAGTGTGAAAAGCAGGGGAAAACCACAAAACTGCACCCCCGTAGTGAATTGAACAGTGCACCACGCTGAAAAGTGCACCTTCTTAACTCATACCCATTTGACATTTAAGTTTTCTGAGCTCTCACCACACAAGATGTGAAATAAAAAGGTAACAGAACTGCAGTGCAATAATCTGTTTGTGTGTGTGTGTGTGTGTGTGTGTGTGTGTGTGTGTGTGTGTTTGAGTGCTGAACTTTCTGAAGTACAGCAACACGGTAATATTAAGAATATCACATACACAATATCACATTCTCGTTTTTTTTTTTGCCAATTCATTGCATCAGGGCTTCATGATGGAGAACAGGATCCCCGCGCTGAAGTGTGACTCAGATGTCTTTGTGACTTTTGAAGGAGACAATATGGTCATGCTCCAGGTAAATTTGTGTCCAGCACCTCCTCTGAAAGCAGATGAAGCACTTAATCAACCTTCAGAATGTTTAAAACCACATGCCGTTTCTCAACAACCGCTGTTTGAGAGGCAAAAAAGAGAAAAGCTTACATCACAAGGCTTGCTTGGCAAACTCCATGTCGCTTAGGGTTATTTTTTGTTTTCTGTCTTATTTTTGTGATCGTCCAGCAGCACACTGCAGTTACTCATGATCTTTTTGAAGCAAATGAAAGGCCAAAAACAGAAAACACAGAATATTGTCATTCTTTAAAGACTCCTTCCAAGGAGAATTGAACTAATGATAGTTACTGATGGTGACGATGCAAAGAGAAAGTTAGACGTTTTGGTGCGTCACTGAATACGCAGCAGCATGTGCTGATGTTGTGACAGGAGTACTGAATAACTGCTGAGCTTATCAAGTGTGGGTTTTTTTATTTCACCTTTTTATAGCCTGATGAAACAGAAGGGAGTTATGAAATGCCCCCACACACAAACGTTCAAGTATAAGTTCTCTGTTCACAGCTTGCCTGAAGACACTTTCAACTTGTCTTCTGCAATTTGATTACAGGAGCCTTCTCAATACTAAAATAGTCATTCTGCCTAAACCGTAGAAAATTAACTTATTTCATGATCATATTAGGAGGAGGAAAAAAAAAAACCCTTACAAGCCTCCTTTTAACTGATTTGATCAAACAACAGAACATCAGTGGAGATGTTTTGAGGAGGAAATGGTGGAACACCAGTCATGAGGGGGCGTTTGCAGTGAAATACAGAGTTTAACCAAGACACGTTCATGGGAAGCCCCTTGAATGGAAAATTCATGTCCTGATTTGGTGTAACAATTCACTCGTATATTGTAATGTAGTACATGTGATTGCCATCACAAGTGTAAGCTATGAGTCAGAAATAAGCATTTACTGAATATTTCTAAGTCATTTATTCGTAGTGTTATGCGGTTTCCCCTCAATGGGAGATGCTTCCACTAATTACTAACTAATTACTTTGCTCACATCATGTACTCAGTTTGCTCAGTTTGTACCTTTTAAGATAGACTTGTATTTGGAAGCAGCCTTAACTGAACTGCAGAGGAGTTAATAAGGTTGTGTAGCAAAAATGGCAGGGAAAGTTTTAGAGGCTTTTTTTAAAAATTATTATTATTATTAACTTGGTGTCCCCACAGTCACAGAGACCTCCTCTCCTTCTCTCCTTTGCCCTTTCCCACTCTTCCTGTTGTGGCCGTATGGAGCAGGATGTTAGTCATACAGATATAATATGTATGGAATTTGGGTTTTACTCAGTGTGTATAGCCGTATTAGTGTTAAGGTATTCGTGCCCATTTTCATGCACAGATGTTGAACCCATGACATCCACAGCTGTTAGTGATGCTTTATTTAGGTTGATCCCCTCATCAGATATAACAAGACAGTTTTAGTGGTGTACGTAAATGGTTCATACGTGTGCTGTGAATGTTTTTTGTTTTTATGGGTTATTATTATTATTATTATTATTATTATTATTATTTTAAGGTATACCCAGCTTAATTTAATTCTTGTGACCTGATGTGTTGTAACTCATCAAAAATACTTACAGCTGTTTCTTCTCCACTTAAACTTATTTAAATTTTTAATTCTAGACCGATTGGTGCTCTTCGTGAAAATGAGCAAAGAAGGAATATGTAAAATGAATAATAGTTGTAATGAGTAATATTTTGAACATAAACTTTTGGGCATTGTGTACAGTAGTTTCAGTTTAACATAACATTTTGCTGAGTGGTGCATTTTTTTAAAAAAATTTTCCCTGGTAACAGTAACCGAGTCTCTGTAGAGTACAACAAGGTTGGAGATATTTGTAGACAGTCCTGGACACTGCTTCATGCAGAACATTTCAAGCTCTTAAATTCTTGGGCATGTGGACTGTCTTCAGTATGAGTTCAGTTTTATTATAATAGGCCTTATTGTGCGCAATGATATATTTTTAACTGGATGTCTTTTTATATTCATTAGCTGACATCACATCAGACAGCCATCTCTTTTGTGTTCTTTGGTTTTCATCATGGTGATGGATTATGAAGGGCTTTTTAAAAATACATATTTTTCCATTTTCAAGATTGACGGTTTATTTTAAATACCCTTTAGCATTGGACATCACAAGTTCGTATCACGACATTGCCACCTGTAGCCTGGAGGCAGGGAGCAAAATTGGCCATACTCCCTGGGTAGGAGGGATGCCATACTTTCTCACACCTGTCAATCATAGTGACATTAGTCCATCTTGGGTGCTTATCTTAGCTCATTTATGTGGAAGAGGGCAGATAGCACTTTCCTCTGAGTGTGTTACACTGCCCTGTGATGCAGCGTGAGCAGCAGTTCGAAAAGATACCTTTGGCTGGCTTGGTATGTCTATATGTCTCAGGGGACGCATGTGTTAGCCTTCACGTTCCCCAGTTGGTAGCTGTTGTTGGTGCATTGGCAGGTGACCAGATTGGGGGGGAATGGGGGGATTGTTTTGGCTTTTTGGATGTTTTTGCCTTTCTGTCCTACATTTTATAGGTGGTGGTTCGTGAACTTTTGAGCCAGTACTCCAAGCAGAGTGGGAAAAGTGTGGTGTCTGGACTCATCAAAAACTGGACCGGTTATGCCTCCGACAGCCTCAAAACCAGGTCCAAATTGTCTAATTTGCCTTTGCATCTGTGTGCAGTTCACATATTGTTACAGGCGAAAACTCACCATTTGTAAACAGCCTCAATACATGCATGAAAATGGTGGTAGCGCAGTGGCAGCTCAGTGGTTAAGGCATCGGGATACTGTGGAACAGTATTGGAAGGTCATGAGTTCAAATCTCAGGACCACCTAGCTGCCACTGTCGGGCCCTTGAACAAGGACCTTAATCTCTAAACTCTAAACTGCTCAAACTGTATCCTGTCTTAATTTTTAAGTCAATTTGTGTAAAAACGTTTACATGAGGTAAATGTAAAATGCAAAGTATACAATGTTGTAACCCTCCAAGAAGCCCTACCTACAGTAACTAGTGTGATTTAAATTAACATACTATATGTCTGGAATAGATTACATATCTACTTAGCAAGGTAAAACTCACATATTCATGTAAAGAAAGGATGACAGTAATCATAATAAACAGAAACCAAGCTGTTGCTGCCATCCCTGTCCTCTGTGTTGGAACATATAAAACTGAGGAATAAATAGAAATGGTGTGGTTTTTGGTTTTCTAGATATTAGATAATAGGACATAGTGGTGTTGCATAAACTCTTGCAACCAAGCAGCTCCTCAGACATGAAAGCTAGACAGTTGTGTTCATAGTATAGTATATTACTGAATAATATGCCTTACAATGAGTGACTGAATAGTAAGATGGAAGTTTAATGGGCTAACCGATCATCTCAATTTAAAGCTGCAGTATTGAACTTTTTTTTGTTAAAAATAAACAAAAATCAATTATTGAGCAAGCACGTAAAAAATCAGGGTTCAAAATGGTCTCCTTACCTTACCCAGATTTGCAAAGGTAAGCTTATAATAATGATTTATAATTTGAGATGAGGGTCGGATTTCGTGGGAAATGTCAGTTTGACGTCATTCGCCTTTGCGTGGTTACGTCACGTCCGTAAACAGAAAGAAGAAGAGCCGGCTACTATATCGCGTGTGTGGGGGCTGAGGATGGTGGAGTGTTTGTAGCTTGTTCTTACAACAGCTGCTTAGAATTTAAACTTGTCATCTAGATTAATCTGGATAGTTCTAAACGCAATCGTCGTTGACATCTGGGGAATCAGCTGATGCCAAAACCAAGAAACCTCTGCGGAGAGCCTGCAGTCAAAAAGGGAAACCGACAGAGGCTGTGCTAAAACGAGAATAAATATCGGCATGGCTTTTGAGAAGTGGCGAAAACTCGGAGATCTGAAAGGACTGAAGACTGACGCAGAGATGTTTGTTTTTCTTTCTGTTGAACAGGTAAGACATTTCAGTGGCTCAGTAGGTAGCTAGCTAACATTAGCGCACTTGTTCGCTTAATTCAGCTAGGTATCGAATTTCCTATGTTGTTGTTGTTGTTGTTGCTATGGTCAGTGTGGTAAATTGCACTTATTTTCTGCTGGCTATAAGAGAGAGCAATTCACCTCTACTCCAAGAAAACCGTATCCGCAGTCACCTCCATTGAAAAGTATTTGGGCTAATACGCAACCCGTACGTACACCTCAAACCATCAGATTCATCCGCGCAGAGGAGCAGTGCCGAAGCACAACCCATGTGAAAAAAATAACCCTGCAAGTAACTTTCAGTTGTATGTTTCAAACACTGATGGTGATAGAGAGGCAAAAGTTCAGTACTGCAGCTTTAAGTTTGTTTGTTTTTTTTTTAATTTCTGGCTCTGGAGCAGATGGGTTGATTTTGCTACACTTTGCAGCACTAATGCAAACATATATCTTCTCTTCAACAGCTTTCCCAGTTTCTTTGCGGATAAAGTAGGAGACCTGAGCTTCCTGCTAAATGCTTTGAGCTACAGGGAGAGGGTCTTACGGCGTAGCCTTGCTGCACGCCTTTACACTAAGGTCAGTGTCACTGGGGCGCTCTCAAAGGGGGAAAAAAAAAACAGTTTCCTGTACGTGTTTTTAGCAGTTATTTATTTTGTGGTGGTTGAGGGGCTGCTATTTGCGGGTGGTTGTTCACTGAACTTATAGGTCGTATGCATGTATATCCACTATGACATCAATGTCTAGTTGCATTAGTAAATAATGAATAATCTCTAATTAGCCTTTAGAACACTTCTTATATTATCCTGAGCAGGTAAACAAGAACAAAGAAGAGTTTTTCAGTGCCTGGAACTCATGCCTGCACCATGTGACCGGCCTTGCCCTGGCACACGTACACAGAGGTAACACTTCACACCATGTTTTTATTGTGGGGCTTTGTAGAGGTGACATTAGTCATGTTCGTGCTTGCGTGTTACCCCCTCCTAAAACCGTCTCTTAGCACAGATGCAGGGATAAGACTGTATTTTCTCCTGAATTAAAGCACTGCCTTATAGTTCTTGTCCCATTTCTTATTAACCAGTGAATGTTCAAAAGTTATATCAGCACCCTACCTGACGTCAGACCTAATTATTTTATCTATAACAAATAAGAACGAACAGCTCAGTTATGGCTAGTAAATGCCAATTCACACCAAAAGCTTTTATAAAGCGTCCTTTCGTAGCACTTCTATTTTTAACCAACGCTTAAATCCACACCAGCTGCAAGACACACTGTAAAAACGCACACACATACGACCTGCTGCATTTTGTTATGCACACACAGATGAAGCGTAATATCTGTAGAAACCCAGTGAAATCTTTTGTAAAAAAAAACATTTTATTCCACAGAACGAAGGAATTCATTTGTATAATATTTGGCAGTATCATTAATACCATTAATAGCTTTTTCTCATTACACATGGTCAGATGCTGTACTCTTTTTCTTGCATGACATCATGCTTTTGGGTTCAGCACCGCTCTCCAAATATGATCTCAAAACTATCGAATGAGAGGATTCTCCGCCCTACAGAAATCAAACTGGAAGTGTTTCGAAGTGGGTTTTTTTTTTTTTGTTTGTTTGTTCGCTTATTACACTATTACTAAAATATCAACATAAAATCTAGTAATAGAAAAAAAAACAGAGAATATATTTGTTGTAAACTCTGCAAGCCAGCTGGTCATTTCTACCACGATATGAAATCTGAACGTGAATTCAAATAGTACGCCATAACAGAAACGTGCTATCACAAAGTCGGGTTCTCAATGCAAAGGAATCAGGCTAATTTGTTCGGATATCCCAGCGGAATGCTTAACCACGCCTCTATAAACCTTTTTTCACATTTTCTGCCAGTCTGTGTCGCGTTACCACCTGGACCGATGGTCAAGGATAAATCGAACATGTACACTGCACCCTTCTTGTGCCTTGTTTTTGCTTGTGCAATGACATGCAATAGTCTATAGCTCTGCGAATGTATAATGTTATAATTTGCAATTATCATTAAACGCTAATTAGGTTAAAGACGATGTTTCTTATAAGTACGTGCTGTGCTTGATTGTCTGTGTATGTGTGTGTGCTCTAAAATACTTTTCAGTGTGTTGTTAACCAAAGAGCTATACAAAGCTGATATCCCCCCATACCAAATTTCCATTCTCTCATCTTCCTCCCACACACACACACACACACGCGCGCGCACACATGCGCACACATGCACACACAAGAATATGAATCTCATTTGACAGATGTTACAGAGAGAAGGCTTATTCTAAATCCACATTGCCATTTTATTCTGTACTCTTTGTTAAAATGTAACAGATCTTTTTTTTTTTTTTTTTTTTAAAGCGCATAGTTCTTTTATTATAGTTAAATACACATTATTCTTTATATAGATTGTTCTGAACATTTCACTGATTCACATAATTTATGCCATTAAAGTGTTTCCGTGTTGGAAATAAGCTGTTCTTACTGAGTTTAGTAAGCTCTGTGCTGCAGTAAACATGCTTTGCTTTGTGCACACATCAACCACACTGTTTAATTCCCATCCAGTGACTTTGGAGCAGTTTGCTCTGGCAGTGCAAGAGTGCCACGTGAACGAAGACCAAGCCTTGTTAAAGAAGGTATGTGTGAAAAAAACCAGGTTTCCATTTATCTGTTCACGGCATCTCACGCCACTCTGTTCTTCTTCCGACTCATTGCACAGAGTCTATGGAAAGTTCTCAGAAGTGCCACAAACAACTTCTTGTGCCCACAGTTGACAGCTCGGGGTTTTGTCATTTTGTTACTGAGTAGTGGAAAAAAAAACAACATTTTTTTTCAGAGAAGCAGTGTTGACCAGACAAAAATTTTGGATGCATGTCTGTGCACTGTTCGGGGGATCAAAGGTCTTGATTCCGTTTGTTGTGTCGTAACTGTAGTTTCTCTACACTCTGTGTGTAATGTAATGTGCTGTATTAGAATTACAAAATGTTTACACACATTATTCACTAACACTGCATGCTGAAATACACACTTTTGTCACCCTGTATGCAGAACTCATGTGCCATCCTCATTTACTGTCATCCAGTATTAGTATTCAGAACTATACCAAGCCAGCTTACATGCTACACATTTACACATGCACAGTTCAGTACAAAAGCTAATATCTGTAGGAGTTTAATAAAAATGAAAATAAGAATCATTTTGACAATATTGAATTGGGGAGAAAAAAGAATTACAGTGACTTGCAAAAGTATTCAACCCCCTTAAAAGTCATCAGATTCATCTCAATTATAAATGACACTGGCACAGAAGTCAATATCAGCAGAGCTTTAAAAACAAATTGAAAAACTAATGAATGCCGCTTGCACAAGTATTCAGATAATACTTGGTGGAATCATCTTTTTCTGCAATAACAGCTTTAAACCTGTTCCTACCAGCTTTGCACACTGTTTGGGGGGTGATTTTCGCCCATGCTCCAGGTTCTTCAGGTTGGTTGGATGTTGTTTTATTGACTGCAGTTTTCAAACAGTGCCACAGATTGTCAGTAAGATTCAGATCTGGTTTTTGGCCACTGTAGAACATTAACCTTTTTGTTTTTAACCACTCCTTCATTGCTTTGGCCTTGTGTTTGGGATGTCCTTCTGAAAGCTTCTCCCATGCTTTAGTTTTTTGTTGCCGGTTTTTTTTTTTTTTTTTTTAAGCAGACTGAAGCAGGTTCTCTTGTAATATCCCCAAGTATTTTGCTCAGTTCATTCTTCCATCAATTTTGAATACTTTTGTAAGCCACTGTAACAAGTTTTCAAATGCACGTCATAGCCCACCTCACATACGTCCATTGTTTAAGGCAAAAGAAGTACAGCCAAAGACCCACAAATTTCCAGTACAGCTTAACATAACAAGGTCTTGTGTTTCAGCAAGCTAGCCAGTGCATAGCAATGTCGATCAATTCTGTGATTAGTGGACGTGTTTAACTCTGTTGTGCATTTAAATGCTAATTAAAATGGAAGCAAATACTGTGATTACAGTCAGTTGTATAGCGCAATGTGAGGTCATACCATAGTGACCATAGCCAGACTGAATATAAAACAAGCAACAAAAAATGTTACTTAGCTAGTTACTTTCTACTAAAAATTTGGCATGAGGGTAAATGTGGTTTTTTAAAAAAAAAGTAGACAAAATGTCATTTTGAAAGTACAGTCCCCTCTGAAATTGTTGGAACAACAAGGCCAATTCATTTTTTTGTGCTCTACACCAAAGACATTTGGGTTTGAGATCAAAACATGGACACGAGACGAGAGTTTAGGATTTCAGCTTTTATTTCCTGGTATTTACATCTAGATGTGTTAAACAACATAAATCATTTTTATGTCTGAACCTTTTGTATCAGACCACCCAACTTTTGTGTGAGCAAAAGTATAGGAACAGATAACTCTTGAAGTAAATTAAAGTAAATAATAATTAATATTTGGTTGCAGATCCCTTACTTGCAATAACTGCATCAAGCTGAAGATCCCCTCACATCACCAAACTGTTGCATTTTTCTTTTACTGCAGCTTCTTTCAGTTGTTGTTTGTTTTGGGGGGTTTCTCCCTTCAGTCTCCTCTTCAGGAGGTGAAATACTGCTCAATTGGGTTAAGTTCTGGTGATTGACTTAGCCAGTCTGAAACCTTCCAGTTCTTCCCCTGATAAAGTCCTTTGTTGAGTTGGCAGTGTGTTTTGGCTCATTGTCTTGTTACATGATAAAGTTATGTAAATTAATTATTAATTATTAATTTGGATGCATTTCTCTGTAAATTGGCAGACAGAATGTCCCTGTAAACTTCTGAATTCATTCTGCTGCTTCCATCATGAGTTACATCATCAATAAAAATTAGTAAGCCTGTTCCAGAAGCAGCCATGCAAGCCCAAGCCATGACACTACCTCCACCATGCTTGACTAATGAGCTTCTATGTTTTGGATCATGAGGAGATCCACTCTTTCTCAACATTTTGGTTTTCCATCATTTTGGTAGAGGTTAATCTTGGTTCCAGAACTTTTGTGGCTCATCTCTGTATTTCTTTGCGAATTCCAGTCTGGCTTTCTGATTCATACTGCTGATGAGTGGTTTGCATCTTGTGGTATGGCCTCTATATTTCTGCTCTTGAAGTCTTCTTCGAATGGTGGATTGTGATACCTACCCTGTGGAGGTTGTTGGTGATGTCACTAACTGTTGTTTTTGGGTTTTTCTTCACAGATCTCACAATGTTTCTGACATCAACTGCTGTTGTTTTCCTTGGATGACCTGTTCCATGTCATGTCTGTGCCCAATGCTTGTGCGATGGCTCTGATAGATTTTCCCTCTTTTCTCAGCTTCAAAATGGCTTGCTTTTCTCCCATAGACAGCTCTCTGGTCTTCATGTTGGTTTATCCTTTTTAATAACAAATGCAGTCTCCATAGGCAAAACCTAGGGCTCAAACCAAGAGTAGACATTCAGAGCTATGAATTCTTTGAACAATCAGTTTAACAGGGCACACCTGGGCAGCAAGAAACACTGATTAGTCACGTGTTCCAATATTTTTGATCACTTGAAAAAATGGGTGGGTTCAAATAAAAGGTGCCATGTTCTAAGTTATTTACACATCTAGATGTAAATATGAGGAAATGAAAGTTGAAATTCTGATCTATTGTCTCATATCTTTTGATCTCAAACCCAAATGTCTTCAGTGTATAGCGAAAACAATACGATTGGCCTTTCAGTTCCAATACTTTCAGAGGGGACTGTATTTCTCTGTGGAGACAAAATGAAGGAAGCTGGGTTAAGATGACACTGAGATGATGAATGGCTTGAGAATCGCTCCTGGTGTGTCATATTTGCTTAACACTGCTCCATTAGCTGCATTGAATTAACAATACCTTCAGCAAGTGTGTTAGTGTCCTTCTGTTGACATGATTGCATCGTTAATCAAATTTATCTAGCCTATTTATCTGCTAGATGTAAACAGATAGCTTTAGCATACAGTATGTTGGCTCAGTGCAGTGCAAAGTGATGTTTATTCCCAAGTTCTGGATATTTTACCTTTGAATATGTCTTCTCGGAAATAAAATATACTGAAAAGTGCACGTCTTCAAGCAACAACAATAATGGACACATCATTCTGATGAGAGAGCAACTTCCTTTTTATATGGAGATTCCATGAAATCCTCTGTGATTCATCCTTTGACTTCTACTGGAAGTCAGGTTCGAGCCCTCGAAAATCACACTGCTATAGAGTTCAGGACAGGGCTTGGTGGTTTTATTTTGGCACTTTAGGACATCAGTAGTACAAGTTAACAGTAGTCTCTAACCTTCAGTACAGCATTTATAATGTTGCTTTTGAATTATCTCAGAGGTGGAAAGTCAGAACTTGTAATTATGTCTGTTTTGACTTCCATGCATTTAAGCTACAATGTAGCCAAAGTTAGTGATATGAGTGATGCATTTACCTCCTGAAAACATCAAAACAGCAAACTGTGTAGTCAGTGTTAGAGATTTAACAAGCAAATGTGTCTGTATGTTGACTGATCTAAAGCAAATACTAATGTATACAGTATAACCCATTTAAGAGTTAAGTGTTGCTTGGTTTACTGTTGATGCCGGATAGAGATGTGCAGGCAGTGCTAGGATTTTTGCTTGAAATATCCTTTTGGAGGACAAAGCCTTGCACAGTCCTGATCTGTCCTGTGAAAAAGTTGTTGAATTTACTAAAACTATATGTACACTATATGGCCAAAGTTTGTGGATACCTGCCCATCACACTCGTATGTGGGCCTTCCCCAGAGTGTTTCCACAAAGTTGGAGGCACTCAGTTACACAAAATACATGTTACAGCATGACTGCCCCCGTCCGTAAAGGCATGGTTTGCTATGGTTGGAGTGGAAGAACTCAAGTGGCCTGAACTGGAACGCCGACTGCGCCCCAGGCTTTCTTGCGCGACATCAGCACCTGACCTCACTAATGCTTTTGTGGCTGATTGGGCAAATCCCCACAGCCTCGCTCCAAAATCTAATGGAAAGCCTTCCCAGAAGAGTGGGGGTTATTATTACAGCAAAAGGGAACTAAATCTGGAGTGGGATGTTCAACAAGAACATATGGGTGTGATGGTCAGGTGTCCACAAACTTTTGGCCATGTTCTGTAAGTTCACAGAATGTATTGAGCTGTTTACTTGTTTATGTATTCAACATCAATCTTTTGCACTAATCTAGTTTGAACTGCTCAGTGACAGATCTGGGAGATCCATTGTGTGTAGGTATAGGTGTGCAGGTAGTGCAGGTGCCTCACAACTCCAGGTTCCAGGGTAGAGATGAAATTTTTGTTAGTCTTTTCAGTACATCAAGTAGTTTCAGTCCATTCAGTTAAATGATTTTTGGAGTTCTACACCAATTTGTTTATTTGTGTGGTATACTCAGATTTGTAGCCTAATCAGGCTGGTGCTCAAGAGAGACAACAAACAAACTGATCAGAATAAAATAGCTAATAATAATTGCTACTTGTTTTATTTTAAAATATTCTTGTATGTCTGTGTTTAGAAAATGTATTTCTCACACACAGTCCGACTCCGACCACTAATTCCTGTACTGAAACGCTGGAAATCTCCTGCTCTGACAGAACAAGCCTGAACAGGAAACATTAAATTCACTCGGTCAGTTGAACTGCTGAGGAGAGACGTAAACCTAAAGCATTCGCTGAGTCAAGAGGCATGGCTTAGGTTCCATATACATGCAATTGCAAATACAACTTGCATAACTCACAGATGTGGTTAAAGAAACTGACAGAGAACAGCTTTTTTTAAATTATTTTTTTAAATTATTTTTAATTACATTCACCGATTCAAAAACTGATGATCTGAATGAGAGAGAAGCAAATCCCAGTCACTATCGGAAGGATTCACTGACTGAAGCGGCGATGATCAGGTTAGAAACATATACAATAGCAAATACTTTAAAAAGCACAGACAGATAGACAGATAAACATGTAACCTACATTATATAATAACAATAATAATCATAGAATCCATTATGGATAAGTATGGAATTTTACATTTCGGTGTTGTGGTTTGCAATTGCAAAACCCGTCAGGAACAACTGAACGAAAGGAATGATTGGCTGTGACGGACACTGAGTAGTGACTCATTCAAAAAGTCCTGGGTCCAATTCTGAGCTCTGGTTGCTGCCTTTGTGGGGTTTTACATGTGATTATGTAAGTTTTTTTCTGGGTGTTCTGGTTTCCTCCCACATCCCACGAACACATCCCATCTGTAGGTGAATTGACTGGGCTAAATTGCTGAGGTTGAAGTTGGAGAACATGTATGGTAAAATTCCACAAGATGAAACCAATAATGCTTTTTATTGATTGTGGGGTTTTTTTGTTTGTTTTTTTAAAAAACTATTTAAAGGAAAAAGAGAAAAAACAAGGTATATATTGATAATAGTCACAATACAGAAATATATAATGGTGCTATCAATTATGTAGTCACTGTATAAGCTTTTTCCCCTACTCTTTAAATGCTTTTTTGCTTATCACTTTTTGACTGCTAAATGTCTTTAACATGACAGTTACGTGACAAGCATGCAGTTAAGATGCTGTATGCCCCTTTCAGTGTTTGCTAAGCTAATCAATCATTATTATTATTATTATTATTATTATTATTATTATTACTATTATTATTTCCTCATGTAATTACTTCTAACTATGTGTTATAAGTTATGAACATAAAACAGTTGTGAAACCTTCTGACTGGGTGTGGAAAAAAGGGTGGGTGTAGGTCCTTTTCAGTCCAGTCTTGTGAAACTGTTCTTGTGGTTCAAACCCTGTAGAACTGGCTCGTGTCAGCCTTCTGGTATGCAACTGCACCCTCAGTTTCATTTTGCGATGCCTTCCTCTGTATTTAGCCGAAAGAGGCTAATGCATTTCAATGAGCAATTCTGGTCATGCTCATGTCCATCTCATTTTTTTTTATTTATTTATTTATTTTTTGGTTTTGTTCATGAAGAGCAGTGACACAGAGAGAGAAGGAGAAACTTGTCACTAACTGATTGTGGTTCAGTTCAATGGCCGTTATACTCGTACACAGGTGTATAATAATTTCTCAACAAGTAGCAATGTTTTTCCTGTAGCAAGAATACAATACTGCGTGTCTGACAGCAATCTGACACAGGACAATGAGCATGCAACATTAAAAAAGAAGTAATGTAGTAAGTAGAAGGTAATTTCTGCTCCATCAGCTATCTAATCATCTATCTTTCATCGCCCATGTATGTTTGTATGTTGTATAAGATGAATTTAGGGAAAATATTGCAGTCTCAGTGTTTTATGTGGGTATTTATGTGCTTTTATTTGTTTCCATTATATTGTTGTACATTTATCAGGGTAAGCTCTAGAAGTTTAATATCTTCACCTGTAGACAGTTGTACCATTGTTGGTGTTTGGAGCATTATTAGCGAGCCATATTTTTGGAACATTAATGTCGTTTTTCAGCACAGTGATGAGTGCTGTACCTACAGCTTTAGGGTGAGGATAAATATGAAGTCTCTGGTGTTTATTCAAGGATTTATGTATGATTTAAACAAGCTGTCCCAGGCCCACACAGACTGTAGGTCCTACGTCCTGCACAGCTGTGGCAGATTAACGAGAGAGGTCAAAGTTCGTCCCAGATGGTTTGCCGAATTCCCTGTTAGCTGAGCTGCAGGGACACGGGTTACGCTATTCCTCTCTGTCCACTCAGTTAAGCAAACATCTTACTCAGTGTTGCTGCTGCTGTTGTTGTTTTTTTCCGACCAGCTCTTTGATGCTATGCGGTGGTTAGTTCTCACTTGCCTAAGTCGAGTGGAGATATTAACCTGCGATATTTTTTTCCACTCCCCTTTGTCTTCTGCAGAGCATCCTGCTCTCATTGACCTTAAACCACTAGAAACATGTTCCATTCGATCACAGACCTGTGCACAGACCCTCTTTTATAGCAAACAAAATATTCGATATGCTGTTTGTTACTGTTGATTCTTAATAATGTAGTGAAACAGCAATTAACTGTGTTGAAAAGTCTTTCCTTTTATATCACTTTGTTTGTAAAGGTTAAAGTCTTCTGTCGGAGAATAAATAAAATACAGGTGCATCTCAATAAATTAGAATGTCGTGGAAAAGTTCATTTATTTCAGTAATTCAACTCAAATTGTGAAACTCGTGTATTAAATAAATTCAATGCACACAGACTGAAGTAGTTTAAGTCTTTGGTTCTTTTAATTGTGATGATTTTGGCTCACATTTAACAAAAACCCACCAATTCACTATCTCAACAAATTAGAATACTTCATAAGACCAATAAAGAAAACATTTTTAGTGAATTGTTGGCCTTCTGGAAAGTATGTTCATTTACTGTACATGTACTCAATACTTGGTAGGGGCTCCTTTTGCTTTAATTGCTGCCTCAATTCGGCGTGGCATGGAGGTGATCAGTTTGTGGCACTGCTGAGGTGGTATGGAAGCCCAGGTTTCTTTGACAGTGGCCTTCAGCTCATCTGCATTTTTTGGTCTCTTGTTTCTCATTTTCCTCTTGACAATACCCCATAGATTCTCTATGGGGTTCAGGTGTGGTGAGTTTGCTGGCCAGTCAAGCACACCAACACCATGGTCATTTAACCAACTTTTGGTGCTTTTGGCAGTGTGGGCAGGTGCCAAATCCTGCTGGAAAATGAAATCAGCATCTTCAAAAAGCTGGTCAGCAGAAGGAAGCATGAAGTGCTCCAAAATTTCTTGGTAAACGGGTGCAGTGACTTTGGTTTTCAAAAAACACAATGGACCAACACCAGCAGATGACATTGCACCCCAAATCATCACAGACTGTGGAAACTTAACACTGGACTTCAAGCAACTTGGGCTATGAGCTTCTCCACCCTTCCTCCAGGCTCTAGGACCTTGGTTTCCAAATGAAATACAAAACTTGCTCTCATCTGAAAAGAGGACTTTGGACCACTGGGCAACAGTCCAGTTCTTCTTCTCCTTAGCCCAGGTAAGACGCCTCTGACGTTGTCTGTGGTTCAGGAGTGGCTTAACAAGAGGAATACGACAACTGTAGCCAAATTCCTTGACACGTCTGTGTGTGGTGGCTCTTGATGCCTTGACCCCAGCCTCAGTCCATTCCTTGTGAAGTTCACTCAAATTCTTGAATCGATTTTGCTTGACAATCCTCATAAGGCTGCGGTTCTCTCGGTTGGTTGTGCATCTTTTTCTTCCGCACTTTTTCCTTCCACTCAACTTTCTGTTAACATGCTTGGATACAGCACTCTGTGAACAGCCAGCTTCTTTGGCAATGAATGTTTGTGGCTTACCTAGTGAACCAAACTGAGAGACCATTTTGAAGGCTCAGGAAACCTTTGCAGGTGTTTTGAGTTGATTAGCTGATTGGCATGTCACCATAATCTAATTTGTTGAGATAGTGAATTGGAGGGTTTTTGTTAAATGTGAGCCAAAATCATCACAATTAAAAGAACCAAAGACTTAAACTACTTCAGTCTGTGGCATTGAATTTATTTAATACACGAGTTTCACAATTTGAGTTGAATTACTGAAATAAATGAACTTTTCCACGACATTCTAATTTATTGAGATGCACCTGTACATTATTAAGCCATTTGACTGTATGTATTTCTTCTCTTTTGCCTCTAGCCTGCAACAGTGCTTGTATTTATGTTTTATGTATTTATGTAATCTGGCCCATCCATATAAATACACTGTATTCTGTTGCTAATCAGTAGCACTAATTTGGTGTGTTTATTTTCCCTGTAGTTCTGCCTTCTGCATGGAACAAGTCTGGTGTATCAGGAGCGAGGGTGGTATCTTGAACACAACTACCTTAGTACTGGTGCTAGCAGACAGATCCGCAGCCAGGTACGTGTTCACTATGACCACAATTCATTGTTTGCTTCAAAGACCAAATGACTACAAAGCACACAGCATTGGATGATTAAAATCATTGCTAACGCATAGGTCTGGTAATCGAACAACAGAATTATATTTCAAAGGTGTAATATATCTTATGCTGCTTGCAAATGCAGGTGCAGTGGTATGAAGAACACACAGCATTGTAACCATACAAACCAGTATCACCATTTTCATATTTTGAAGTACATTATATTGTGGAAATTGGTGGATGCCTGACCATCACACCCATATGCGTTTGTTGAACATTCCATTCCCGATTTAGTTCACACTTTACTCTTATAATAACGTCCACACCTGTGTCCACTATAGCCTCAGATTCCTGCACTTGGCTGACAAGAGTGTAACCCAATATGGTCTTGCGCTGTTGTAGCTCGTCCACCTCAAGGTTCGATGTGTTGTGGGTTCTGAGATGCTTTTCTGCCCACCACAGTTGTAAAGAGTAGTTATTTCAGTTGCCATAGCCTTTGCGGTCAGCTCAAACCAGGCCATTCTCTTCCAATCAGTCTCATCAGTGAAACATTTCTGCAAACAGAACTGCCATTTACTTGATTTTTATTTATTTATTTAATTTTTTTCCATTTTCGCACCATTCTCTGTAAACTGTTGTGTGTTTTATTCCACTGTAACGTCAGCGTGGCATGATAATTCCTGTTACTGGAAAGATCCAGTATCTCAAAAATATTAGAATAAAGAATTTGTAATACAGCAATATCGACCTGAGAAGACTCTAACCAGCTAATTCCAAACACCCTTTTACTCAAAACCCCATTGCTCAGTGGTCCAAATCCTCTTTTCAGTTAAAAGTAAATTTTGCATTTCATTTGGAAATCAAGGTCCCAGAGTCTGGAGGAAGAGTGGAGAGACACAGAATCCAAGTTGCTTGAAGTCCAGTGTGAAGTTTCCACAGTCAGTGATGATTTGGGGTGCCATGTCATCTGCTGGTGTTGGTCCACTGTGTTTTCTCAAGTCGAGAGTCAATGCAGCGTCTACCAGGAGATTTTAGAGCACTTCATGCTTCCATCTGCTGACGAGCTTTATGGAGATGCTGATTTCCTTATCCAGCAGGACTTGGCACCTGCCCACAGAGCCAAAACTACTAGTAACTGGTTTGCTGACCATGGTGTTACTGTGCTTGATTGGCCAGCCGACTCACCTGACCTGAATTTTGTCAAGAGGAAGATGAGAGACACCAGACCCAACAATACAGACGAGCTGAAGGCCGCTATCAAAGCAACCTGGGCTTCCATAACACCTCAGCAGTGCCACAGGCTGATTGCCTCCATGCCACGCCACACTGATGCAGTAATTCGTGCAAAACGAGCCCCGACCAAGTATTGAGTGCATAAATTAACATACTTTTCAGAAGGTTGATATTTCTGTATTGTAAATTGTTTATTCTAATATTTTGAGATACTGGATTTTTGATTTCCATGAGCTGTAAGCTGTAATAATTAAGATTAAAACAAAAAAGGCTTGAAATATTTCACTTTATGTGTAATGAATCTAGAATGTATGAAAGTTCCACTTTTTGAATTAAATTACAGAAACAGAATTTTCCACGATATTCTAATTTTCTGAGATGCACCTGTATATGAAATCCTCTTCATTTTATGACTCTTCACAAACAAGTAGATGAAGCAGAGAGCTAGTGACAGAATGTGAGCGTCAATAAAGGGTATTGATTACAGTCCCTTTAGCCCACAGCAGACATACACACATAGCGTGTGGTTTGTGGTTTGACCAGTTGTTCACAATTAGTTGTTACTAAATACAGCGACGGCCTCATCAGCACACTCCCGTGTATAGGAGCATACTGAAGCTGAGAGGACAGTGGATTTAACACCAGTCTGTCAGTATGCAATCAGCAGTGTGTGTTTACCATTCTTCTAGAGCTAACACAGCCTCTGTGTGCACAAATAAGCCTTTCTTCAGTCTCAGAAATAACTCTATAGGAACCACATGCTATTTTTTGAATGAATGAATTCTTTTTTTGTTCTAGTTATCACCAGGGTGATGTGTACAATTTTTATGGGCCAATTTCATGAATCTTCCATGACCTAGTCCTACGCGTTATGTTTGTGGATTTGGACGCGGATATTAAACTTCAGTTTGTAACAGAAATATTTTTTCTGGGTTGAATAGAGTTCAATGCTTGTGAAGTGTGTGTGTATATGGAGCAATGCTGTATGGCAGTTTGTCAAAGAATTGCATTTACTAGTATATAATTAAAGGTCAATAGGCTCTTGTGGAAGCAAGTGGTTGTTCAGCAATATAACATTCAGTTATCAGAGTGGGGTTATAGAAGCGATGTGGATCAGGAGGGTGTGAGTCATTACTGATACAGCCAGACCATCACTGGAAAGTGGAAAGAGGTCAGACTTTCTGTGCACACATACAGTACTGTGGAAAAGTCTTCACATCTACAGAAAATCTGTGGAGCAAAGATTCTATATCCAGTTAATTACCATTAATTACCTGACCATTACACCCATGTGTGGGCTTTTCCTAAACTGTTGCCACAAAATGTGAAGCACATAATTGTCAAGAATGTCTTGCCAGAGCCATATCACCCTGCAGTTTTCGCCCAGTTTCCCACTGAATCTAAGCAGGGTTAAGCCTGGCCAGTATCTGGATGGGAGATCTCCTAGGCAAAACTAAGGTTGCTGCTGGAAGTGGTATTAGTGAGGCCAGTAGGTGGTGCTCTCCCTGTGGTCTGTGTGGGTCCTAATGCCCTAGTATAGTGACGGGGACACTATACTGTAAAATGAGCACTGTCTTTCGGATGAGACGTTAAACCGAGGTCCTGACTGTCTGTGGTCATTAAAAATCCCAGGCCACTTCTCGTAAAGAGTAGGGGTATCACCCCGGTGTCCTGGTGAAATTGCCCCATTGGACCTTGTCTATCATGGCCCCCTAATAATCTCCATCCCTGAATTGGCTATATCTCTCCTCTCCACCAATAGCTGGTGTGTGGTGGGCGTTCTGGTGCGCCGTGGCTGCCGTCGCATCATCCAGGTGGATGCTACACACTGGTGGTGGTTGAGGAGATTTCCCCCCATACTATGTAAAGCGCTTTGAGTGTCTAGAAAAGCGCTATATAAATGTAACTAATTGTTATTATTATTATTATTATATGCTGTAGCATTAAAATTTGGAACTAAGGGGCTCGAACATGTTCCAGCATGACAATGCCCCTGTGCACAAAGTGAGACATATTTTGCCAAGGGTAGTGCAGAAGACCTGGAGTGGCCTGCAAAGAGCCCTGACCTCAACCCCACTGAACACTGGTTCATGGTGATGAATTGGAACACTGACTGTGCACCAGGCCTCCTTAACCGACATCAGTGCCCAACCTTGCTAATGGGTACATCCCCACAGTCACGTTCCAAAAATCTAGTGGAAAGCCTTCCCAGAAGAGTGGAGGGCTGAGTCCGAATATCCTTTCTACCCTACTATACAGTAGGTGAAAAGCAGCACGCCAAAGGAGTAGTATGTCCGAATTCTCAGTAGGCGAGAAATACCCTGATGACCTAATGTTTCCGTCGAGATTCTGCAGTACTGAACCAATGGATACTTGGACACTGTGCTATCCCATAATACAACGAGACTGGCATGGAAGAGCTTTCCGAATCAAAAATGGCGGAAGGCAGCGCGTCGGCTCTTTTTAAGTTGTAGGTCACATGACAGTGCCAACATGGTAGATTGTGTTCATACTACTCACATATACTGATCAGTACGTACTGTATCAACGGCCGAGCAGTAGGTACTGAATCGATTGCAGTAGGTACTGTCACAGTACTCGATTTCGGATGCAGCCAAGGTCATTATAAAAGCAAAGGGGAACTAAATCTGGAATGGGATGTTCAGAAACCACATATGGGTGCGTTTGATCAGGTGTCCACATACTTTTAGCCATATAGTGTATCTGTCTCTCTATACAGTATCTGAGTGTCTGATGTTTGGAAAGTGATTGTATGAACATGTACTCTTTTCAACTGACATGTAAATGCAGAAGACAAACATTTAAGACACATTTTTATAGAAGTCTTATATGTAAGACATATGTACTCTATGTACTTACTAGTGACAGAGGTGTCATGTGCAACATTATTCACAACCACATGTGTTGTTATGTATGTGGGTGTTGGTCCTTGGGGAGCCTGCTGACAGCAGTTGAGCTGAGATGTTGAGACAGCAGTTGTGACAGGAGGGTGTGAGTTTTTTAAGGAGGTCCCTGGCCTTTTAGAATGCCAGTGCTATTGTAGTCTTAGTGCTCTCATTACACTTGTCAATATTAGAGACAGCCTCACCAACCACACAGCATGGGAAAAAAGACTCTCTCTCTCTCTCTCTTGTACATCAAGGCTTATGAAAATTGTGAGACTGGTTTGTTTCTTTCAGGAGTTAATTAAATTTTTTTCATAATTATCATCTTTGCCAAAGAAAAAAGGCTCCAGTAAATATTTAGCATGTTTTTTTAATAGTATTTAGTGTTGGGGTTTTTTTTGTTTTTTTTAATAGTATAATTAGTAAAGAGACTGGTGCATAAATCGGGTAGGCTTCCCCACACACAACTGGCTGCTTTCATCTTGAGAGACAGTGAGCGGTGAAGAGTGAGGGAGTGAGTGGTCAAATATGCTTTTATAAACTCAATATGTCTTTTCAGTCGGCTTTCATCTCAACTATCGAGCGGTTAAACAAAAGCTGAGGTGGTGTAATGCTAAATAAGCTCTTTGTCAGGCAGGGAGGTGGGAAGACTGTAGTAATCTGCGTGACTCATACAGGATTTACAGAGAAACAAACAGAAGGTGAATGAGTATGATATGAGTAATGCGTAACAAGCGTAAGGTATCTTCCCCCAATTTAATCAGAGAAGTGTTTTTCCTTTTACGTGAAAGGAACAAAGCTGTATTATAGATACAGTATGTTGTTCACAAAAAGGTAAATAGTTTTCACATCTAATAAAAAAAAAAAGTATGTGCAAATTAAAGAATAAGGTAGATTTTGCTTTGTGTGGTAGTGTCCAGCTACAGCATTCCTTTGAGATTTTTTTTTTTTTTTTTTTTTTTTTTTTTTTTGCTCACTCATATCCTTCCATGAGGATTGGGCATTTATCATTGAATGAATAATTGTATCACTTGTGTGTGAGGTGAACTTCTTAGCCATTGATGGTGTTGGAGCCTTGAGGCTGAGCTGCTGTTCAATCTCTTACAAGTATCGATTAAACTACCTAATATATGCTTTATCTGTCACTACACTGCCTGTGGAAAGTGCCAGAACTTTCAAAGCTGTCATGGAGGTTACATAAGAGGCACTCAGATGTCCAGATTAGTTCTCAGATCTGATGGTATTCCCCTGAAAATTTTTCAGAGCTTCCTCTGGTGTAGGAAGCATGCCTGAAATTTGGCAAGTAACACTGTTGTAGTAACACAAACATACATATTTTTTTTCTCAACCTTTCTAGCCATGTTACATATAGTTTATAGTAGTGTGAGCATAAGTGTAGCCAGTTACAATGTTCATTTTTGTTAATTGAGTCAGTTTTATGTCACAAGGAATAGTATTACACTCGAAGCCAGGGCAAGCTGTACAAAATAAAGCAGTTGATACATTTATTGTTAAATTTATTGTAATGAATTTGCACCATACAGTATTTTATGGTTTGTATTAGTTAATTATATAAAACATAGGTTTTCAAAAATCATATAATTTAAAACAAAACAAAAACAAAATTCTGTACATCCTATACAACTGTTTTGCTCTTTTTAGCCACTAGAGGGCTATTTAAAGGCATGTTCTGCTAAACTCTTTTCTACAGAAACAAATATTTAAGACCACAAATTTTAATTGACTATTAAGCACATTTCTAGGTCCCAGTGCAGAGAAGATGTGTATTGACACTCGCTTGTTCTCCACTGTTGTCCACCTAGCTGTTGGAGTTGTGCAGGTCAGTGAAGGACGATGCATTGAAGGTGGTGTCAGACTTCAACATGCCTCCCTGTTGCATCCAGGCACCCATAGCCGGTGTGCCCAACTCCAGGGCACCTTGGGGCTTCTACCCACAGCCCGAGAGCCCCATTCCCCAGCCCCAAAGCCAGCAGAGAGCCACATCAAAGCTCTGAGGTATAGAACACTTGGAGTAAATTGTACTGCTTCCTGTTGGTAAAACAGTTTTGCAATTTCTTCTACAATTAGGATGTTTGGAAAGATGAAAAAGAACAGCACTTTATTTGTCTTTTCAAAAGTGGGTTTTGGGTTATGTGATGTGAATCTCTATGCTTTATGATTTGCTTGTAGCATTAGCAATGTTATTATATAAATCAAACATTATTATTGTTGAAGATCTGTTATCATAGAAGGCTATTTATATCTGATCTTGTTTTTTAATAATAGAAGCAATGTTAAGATAAAGGCCAAATGTTTTTAACCACTATACGATCAGCTGTGTGATATAAAGTGCAGGCTATTCAAACTTACAAAAAATGGGCCTAAAGGTGAAGCACAGCAACACTTAATGTGCTGGGCAGCACCAGAGATTATTTATAAGGGAATGGTTATTGGAATTAACTTCTATGTTCATTATCTGGTTCATATTGTGCTGATGATATTATTCTCATTATTCATAGCCATGTTAAAATACCACCTAAATCTATAGCTGGAAAAAAATAAACATATTTTATTTATCCACAAAATAGAAGGTTTAAATAAAGCTTGCATTATTAATATTCTTTAAAAAAAAATGCTGGTTTACATAAAATAAAGAAAAATAAGAAAAATAACTCTTGCATTGATTCCTAACATTATTCATTGTGGACATGTGGATGTCTCTGGGATTGCAGTGTCAAACATTTGTACTTAGCTTATCCAGTCTCCATATTGTTTCTAAGTGATGCTTATTACCACACTGATCATTCCTCTTGGTTGAAAGCCATCTTCACCTCTTTACCCCCTCGCTTGTTGTTGTTAGTGAGTCATTGCAACTCATGATGTCCAGTGTGACATAGGCTCAGAGATTTGCCCTGCAGCCAAACACCTGGCCCTCCAGTCCTCTCTGCAGTTGTATTTTGATACAAATCCAAATTTTTGTTTGGATCTCTTCCAGGCAGTCTTCCTAGTAAACCTTGAGTTTGGTGATGACTTACTTTGTAGATTCCCTGAGCAGGTCTGGTCTCGCCAGTTTCTACTATGAGCTGAGAGAAACTGAGCTGGCAAGTCCATTAACTGCCCGTTATGGGAGGTGGCAAGCAAACCAGTAGGGTGGGGGTACTTGTGTATTTTCTCTCACTGATTCCAACATTACACTTAATAAAATGTCTAGTACTCATAAGTCTTGGTGACTAGACTTTTTATAACCAGTCACTCAAAGGGCTTCAGTGAAGAAACCTAAGAAAGGGGTGTCCAATCCTATCTGAAGAGGACCTGTTTGGCTGAAGGTTTTTTCTTCAAACAAAGCAGGAGCCACAAATGGTCACAAATACCTAATCTTGGCCTTTAATCGACTATCAGGTTTGGCTTTTGCTTGGCAGGAGTGAAAACTAGCTCCTTGCAGATAACCCTGGGATGAATATGAAACATCTTCCAAACATCTTCAAATCCAGTCACTTAGACTACTCGACATTCAAAAGTACCTTAATATCTAGCATAAGACGCCAATAACTGTTCTCCTGTTAAAGTCTTGATACTTTCTATATTGTCCCAATCCTTTCCTAGAACCGTTGAGCAGCAGCACAGGAAATGATCTAGAGCATTGTCCCCCAATGCCATGGTCCAGGCCAGAGCCCCCATGTATTTCCCCGTGTTTCCTTGTTTTTCCCTTCCCCATGTTTCCAGTGTTTTCTCTCCCTCTTGTCTCTGCTTGCTTGCGGGTGTGTGTGTGTGTCTTCCTGGGTGTGGCGCTCCACCTCTTGTGCTTCCTGGTTGATTGCTTCATTAGATTCACCTGCTTCTCATCTACTCACCTCATCAGCAGCGTATATAAACCCCGGTTCTTCAGCCACTCGTCGCCAGATCGTTCCGGCTTTCAGTGCGTTAACTTCATGCTCAAGTTTTCTTTCCATGCCAGTTTTTTACTGTTGTTTTCCTTCATCGTATTATCCTGTGCTCATTGTGTTTGTCTCCTCGTGTTCCAGTTCTACTGCTCATGCTTCCCGCTGTTCACTCCCTGCTACGCCCAGCCCCGCCTCACCTTCCCCAAGACTTTCCTGCTCTGCACTCAGCTCTCATGCCGCCGACCCAAGTTTGAGCGAAAACACTCCAGGCCGCTTACACTCAGCCCCACTCTCCCTTCCCCCGTGGTGCATCTGCAGTGCACTCGACTCGACTTTGTGCATTTGCTGAGAGTAGGCTAATGGTTGAGAGGAAGGAATTTGACCAATAGTTGCTGTAAGCGCACACATGATGCAGTATTAGACCTTAAGCCCATCATAATGAAATTAAAGCCTAATACTGGACATTTTCTCAAATTTAGAAATCCCGGCCGGACGCTTTTTTAAGGTCTGAAAAAGAGGACATGTCCGGAAGAAAGAGGACGTATGGTCACCCTAACAAAATTCATGCATTTCAGGGAACAATTTGTGTTAATTTCTGCCAAATGAACTTTGCATAAAATTTATTTGTACATGCACCAGGAGGTTGCGCATGTGAGCCATGACTGGCAAGAGAGAACCAGAACTATAATCAAGCAGCTGTCTATATTGTGTTATGTCAAAAGATTAATTTCTTTGCTTTTAAATGACAAAAATTGTAATCCTGTTAGTATTCCCATTTTTTAAAATAACATGTACCTGTAATCTGATTACTTGTTGTTTTTTGACATAACTGTAACGGATTACAGTTACCAGTTTTTTTTGTATCCTGATTACGTAATGCCGTTACATGTATTCCGTTACTCCCCAAGCCCGCGTGTGGGATAGGCAGCCAGCTCTGTGGTCCTCTCTCTCTGCCTTCACCACAGAACTTCGGAAGGTTTTCGACCACCCCGTCCAAGGGAATGAGGCTGCCAAGCGCCTGCTTTTCCTCCCCCAGGGGCCTTGCAGTGTGGCTGAGTATTTGGTGGAGTTCCATGTCCTGGGTGGAATGGGGAGGCGATCCAGGGAGTGTTCCTGAATGGACTCAGCAAGCAGGTAAAGGACGAGCTTGCCGTGAAAGACGAGTTGGACTCTCTCGACACGCTGATTTCCCTCGCCATCCAGCTGGATGCATGCGAGAGCGGCGCTGAGAGAGAGCCGGCCGGTCTCAATCCCCTCGTCTTTCTCCCCGTTTGTCCACCAATCCAGCCTCTGAGCCTCAGCCCAGTCCTCGAGTCCCTTCCTGTTCTGCCTCGTCCGCAGAAGAACCCATGCAGGTAGGCGGGGCCTGGCTCACCCCGGCCAAGCGTGACCGCTGGTTCCAGGTTGGTACGTGCATCTACTGTGGCCAATCAGGCCACTTCATTGCCACCTGTCTTCCTCGTCCGGGGGGGGGGGGGGGGGGGGTGCTCACCAGTAGAAAGGGAGTTACTGGCGAGTTGAACATCTCCGATCTCCCTGTCCCGTCTCCAAATTCCAGCCACCCTACACCACAACCATATCTCCATCCCCCTACTTGCACTGGTTGAATCAGGTGCCAAGGACATACTGATTTTCTCCCACACTTCTGCTGAGCACATGCTCCACGTCTGTCAGGTCCTTTCAGGCAGGTCAGGCGGGTGAGGGCCGATCCCGAGAAGATCCGGGCTGTCGTCAAGCGGCCCAGACCTACCACCATGAAGCAGCTTCAACGATTCCTGGGGTTTGCTAACTTTTACCACCGGTTCATTTGAGACTACAGCCGAGTCGTGACACCCCTCACTAGGCTCACCTCCACCTCTACCCCCTTTGTGTGGACCCTTGAGGTCGAGTCCACCTTCACCAAACTCACGGAGCTGTTCACCTCAACCCCCGTGTTGATCCAGCCTGATCCCTCACAGCAATTCATTGTAGAGGTGGACACTTCTGATTGGGTGCAGTACTCTTCCAACGATCGGCCCCTGAACTTCACCCCATGCCTTTTTCTCTCGTCGCCTCTCCCCAGCAGAACGCAATTACAATGCGGGGAATTGTGAGTTGCTAGCCATGAAGTTATTCTTGGAGAAGTGGAGGCACTGGCTTAGCAGCCGTTTATCATCTGGACCAACCATAAGAACTTGGCCTACATCCAGACCACCAAGCGCCTCAACTCCTGTCAGTTACCGCCACCAGCATGTCCCCCTTCAAGTGCTCCCAGCCTCCCTTGTTCCCGGCCAGGAACATGACATCACCGTCCCCTCCGTGTAGGCTCACCTCTGTCGTTGCTGCAGGGTTCCAGCTCCCAACTACCAGCCGGGCCTAAAGGTGTTGCTTGCAGCCAAATCATGACGGAGGCTAAGAAATTCTTCCCCCATTATCTGAGCCTTTTCACTATTGAGAGCATTATCAATCCCACTGCCATCAAATTCAAACTCCCCAGGTCCCTGCGCATCCATCCTGCTTTTCACATCTCAAAACTTAAGCTGGTTCACGACAGCCATTTGAGCCCTCCTTCCAACCCGCCAGGTCATAGATAACCACTCGGCGTATACTGTCAGAAGGCTGCTGGATGTGCGCCGTAGGGGACGAGGCCTGCAATATCTGGTGGCCTGGGAAGGATATGGTCCTGAGGAGCAGACCTGGATACCCCTTCATCTTCCTTCATCTTGGACCCTTCTCTCATCCGTGAATTTCACTGGACCCATCCAGACAAACCTGGCAGGTCACCTGGAGGCTCCTGTTGAGAGGAGGGTACTGTCATGGTCCAGGCCAGAGCCCCCGTGTATTTTCCAGTGTTTCCCTGTTTTTCCCTTCCGCATGTTTCCAGTGTTTTTTCTCCCTCTTGTTTCTGTTTGTGTGTGTATGTCCCTGGGCCTGGTGCTCCACCTCTTGTGCTTCCTGGTTGATTGCTTCATTAGACTCACCTGCTTCTCATCTACTTACCTCATCAGCAGCATATAAATCCCCGTTCTTCAGTCACTCGTTGCCAGTTCGTTCCGGCTTTCAGTGCGGTAACTTCAGGCTCTACTCGCGTTTTCTTTCCATGCCAGTGTTTAGTGTTGTTTTCCCCTCATCGTATTACCCTGTGCTCATTGTGTTTGTCTCCTCGTGTTCCAGGTCTACTGCTCACGCATCCTGCTGTTGACTCCCAACCCAGTTCCTGCTATGCCCAGCCCCGCTGCGTCTTACCTGTGGCTTTCCTGCTCTTCCTTCTCCAGCCTCATGGCGCATAGGCAGCGCACTCGACTCTCATGCGGCAAACCCAAGTTCAAATCCCAACCCCGGCTACATGTTATCATGCTCGTTTCCCATGTACCCCACCTTCCGCTAGTCTTCAATAAATCCTGTTTAACCTTGAGTCTGTGTTCTGCATTTGGGTCCCATTGTCTGTGTTCCTCATAACACCCAATGCAAATTCTGCAGTAACTCTGCAAATTTTTCACATTGACAGCTTCCTTGTTATGACTCATCAAAATCATTGGCTAATGAGCTAATGATTAAGCCACTGAGTAGTTGAAGTAGATGAGTTAGCAGAAGGGTGATTTTGTATCATGCATTTTGTATGTATCCTTTATCAGAAAGAACCCATAGGGAATTTATACAGTTGGTATGCTCTGTATTATAAATATACACTATATGGACAAAAGTATGTGGACACCTGACCATCACACCTATATGTGCTTGTTGAACATCCCATTCGAAAGATATGGGCATTAATGTGGAGTTGGCCCATCCATTGATGGATTGTGGAACGTGGCTGTGAGGATTTGTGCCCATTCATCCACAAGAGCTTTTAGTGAAGTTGGGGACTGATGTCGGGCAAGGAGGCCTGGTGCACAATCGGCATTCCAGGTAAGTTGAGGTCAGGGCTCTCTGCAGGCCACTTTACTTCTTCCAAAACCTTGACAAACCACGTCTTTATGGACCTCGCTTTGTGCACAGGGACAAACAGGTTTAGGTTCAGGAATTTTTATGCTACAGCATTCAAAGTCTTTATAGGCAAATGTATGTTTCCAACTTTTTTGGCAACAGTTTGGGGAAGACCCACATATGGATGCAATGGTCAGGTGTCCACATGCCTTTGGCCATATAGTGTAAATTAAGTAAGCTGATCAAAATACGTTGATTAAAATCCCCTAAATACACAACCTCACTAATGCTGTTGTGGCTGAATGGGCAAATCCCTATAGCCATGTTCTAAAATCTAGTGGAAAGCCTTCCCAGGAGAGTTGAGGCTGTTACAGTGGCACTTTTATTGGTTTTGGTATAGGATGTTCAACAAGCACATATGGTTGTGATGGTCAGGTCAGACTTTTGGCAATATTTTGCATTTAATACATAATTATGATATGCTAGTTTTCATATTTCCATTCATCTAGTGTAAAGTTCATGCTATTTATATACATTAATTTAAAGGTTAGTTTAGCATATTTCTATATGCAATATTTTAGTTTTATGCTTATGTAATGTGTATTTTGCTTGCTGAACTTAAATTATTACTAGAACTTAAATTATTCGTCAAATAACAGTCCTTTATTGTTTTCACTACTTTTTCAACTACTGGCTATCTTTATGTTCTAACATAGTTGTGGTACTAAAAGCAGCTAAATGTTAATGTTAGTTAATGAGAGTTATACACGGACACCAATCTTTAGATGTCCTACTCCTGCAGTGGAGACATTTCAGCTATGAATTGACTTTGTCTGTATGAAATGTGATGCTATGTTGATGGTACATAATGTTTTCCTAAATGAACTCTAGATGTTATTTAACAAGCAACTGTATGCACTGAGAGCTGCCAGTGTTCTTTAAGCACAATGGTATTAATAAACAACCCTTGCATGGTTTTTGCTTGTTGTTTTTTTCTCTCCATTAAAAAAAATACACAAAATCATATATAATTTTAAACCATGTCTATTTGTAAGCCTAATTTTTGCTTGTTGGTTGCTGGATATACATTCATTGGTAGTTATTTATATTCTTTATATTCATCAGTTCATCAGATCAGTTTATGTATGATAGAAGTGTTACAGTACAGTTAGTGTTGTTTAAAAAATTAAACGTTGGTTATAGTATTGTTTAGTAGTTTATAGTTCTATAAAGTATATTGTATAGTAAACAGTTCAACAAAGAAGTGTTAAAGAAGGTGATCTGAATGGAACAGATTCATAAATTATACTGTATAACAAGTGTTATATTCATGTATCAAGGAAAATTATTTATTTACACAAATGAATATTTAAAATTATGGTTAGACGTTGTTAAATAAGTTGTATCTAATCACATTGTCTATTATTTGTATTTTAAGTAGTGTTTATAACACTGCACTGTTGAATTTTTCTTATCTGATTGGTCAGAAGCTATTGGCTTGTGCACTTGTTCTGATACGTTATCATCTCTATAGTAACAGCTAAATCATACAGACATGGCGGACTAGGCATAGGGGTTGTGTCTGTAGGCAAGTGTCTGGTGACAGGGCATTCACGTAACCTGGTTAGGCTCACCACCTGCAAGATGAAGGTTGGGTGTCATATGTAATGCCTGTCAGGTGGCCAGCATATGATAGTCTTAGATGGACTTTGGAAACATGGAAGGTCACATATGGGGGGAGGGGGGGGATCAAGGTGGTCTCTCCTACTCAGGCAAGTGTAGGGATACTCACCAGTTCCAGGCAGATGGACTTGCAGTTGGATTGAATAAAGAAAGAATACTGCTTCAGTGAGATTTCAAATCTCAGAAAGGAAAATTGTTGTTGACTGTTGACTGTTGTTTGTGTATAGGCACCAAATTGCAGTTCAGAGTATTCAGCCTTCTTGGAGAAGGTGAAGCAGGTGCTTGAGAGGGTACCTTGTACAGACTCCATAGTGCATGTGGGGGACTTCAGTGCTCATGTTTGAAATGATGGAGATATTTGGAGGGACATGATTAGGAGGAATGACTTCCCGAATCTAAGCACTGTTATTGGAAATGTTATTAGACTTCTGTGCAAACAGAATTGACACAGATTGTCGATAACAAACACTTATTCAAACACAAGCTTGGTCATAAGTGTACTAAGCACCTTGGACCAAAGGTCAGTCGTCAATTTTGACATTAAGGCCTGACTCCCTCCATGAGTTTTGGATCTCTGTGGATCCCTGTGGTGCTTAGAAACCTTCATAGCAGCAAGGTAGCATGTGTTGATGGGATTCAGCAGGAAAGTTGTGTGGTTACCACACTTCTTCAAAATGAGGGCAGTGCATTTGGACTGGGAAGGTGGTCCCTATTTTTAAAAAGCAGACTACGTGGTGTGTTCCAAATATGGGGAAATCACACCTCTCAGCCTCCCAGGTAAAATCTATAGTGGGTATAGAAAAGAATCACCCCCCTTTAAAATAATCACATTTTGTTGCTTTTCAACCTGAAATGACGACAGACACAGTTTTTGTTTTATCCAGCTGTATTTACTCAGTGCAACTTATAACATCCAAGTGAAAGATATAACACCAACATGTCAGAATTATTATTTTTTTTTAATTAAAAACCAGAATCACTGAGTTGGAAAAAGGATCACCCCCTTGCTTTAATTTGCCTTAATTTTTTAATTGCAGCCTTTAGTCTGTTGGGCCTTTAGTATGTCTCTACTAACTTTGCACATCTAGACTTTGCGATATTTGCCCACTCTTCTTTGCAGAACTGCTCAAGTTCAGTTAAATTTGATGGTGACCGTTTGTGGACTGCAGTCTTCCAGTCATTCCACAGATTTTTAATGGGGTTTAAGTCTGGGTTCTGACTAGGCCATGCAAGGACATTCACCTTTTTCTCCTTCAACCACTGTGTGGTCAGTTTTGCTGTGGGCTTTGGGTCATTGTCATGTTGGAAGGTAAACCTTCTTCCCAGTGACAACTTTCTGGCAGAGGGCAGCAGATTTTTCCTCAAGAATTTGACGGTATTTTGCCCCATCCATTTTCCTTCTATCCTGACAAGTGTTCCAGTCCCTGCTGCAGAGAAACACCCCATAACAGGATATTACCACCTCCATGCTTTACTGTAGGAATGGTGTTATTTGGATGGTGAGCTGTATTGGATTTCCGCCAGACATATCGTTTGGTGTTGAGGCCAAATAATTCAATTTTAGTCTCATCTGACCAGAACACCTTTTTCCATGTGGCCTCAGAATCTTCAAGGTGCGTTTTGGCAAAGCTCAGTCGTGGGGGGTTTTTTTCCTGCTACTCTCCCATACAAGCCACATTTGTGGAGAATTTGTGATATTGTTGTCACATGACATGATTCTGTTTTTTTTTTGTTTTTGTTTTTGTTTTCTGACATGTTGGTGTTATATCTTTCACTTGGATGTTATAAGTTGCACTGAGTAAATAAAGCTGGATAAAACAAAAACTGTGTCCGTCTTCATTTCAGGCTGGAAAGCAACAAAATGTGATTGTTTTAAAAGGGGGTGATTCTTTTCTAGTTCTGGGTGATTCTCTGCAGTTCTGGAGCAGAGACTCGATCCAATAGTTGAACCTACATTTGAATACAGGTGGTGGAAATGAGGTACCTTTGTAGGGTTGCTGGGTTTAATCTATGTAATAGGTTGAGGAGCTCAGCAATCTGAGAAAGCCTCAGAGTAGAGCCTCCAGCGAGGAGTCAGTTGAGGTGGTTTGGACACCTTACAAGGATACCTCCTAGTTGGCTCCCGCTAGAGATTTATCGAGACTCCAGGGCAGGCCTAGGACCCATTAGAAAGATTATATCACAGGGTTGTCTTAGGAACAGGTGGGAATCCAACAGGAGAAATTGGAATCTGTGGCTGAGGATAGAGAAGTCTGGGCTGATGTTCTCAACTTGCTGACACCATGACCCCCACCAGGGAGAAAATGAAAATGAATGAATTTAAACTGAAAAAAAACCCCCAAAAAATGACATAATTCCTTAATATGAAAGTGTTGGTAAATTGCTGTGGTATAAGACAAAAAAACCTTCCTAACATGCTGTTATGGGAAAATAATCAGCTTCTGTATATTAACAGCATCACATCACACTGTTGCTGAGTACTTCCTGTAACAGCATGCCCTATCATATTTTATTCTTTACATAACAGGATCTTCATTCAGAAACTGAGTTATGAAACAACTGATGTTTGGGAGAAAGCACACGTCTCCCTCCTATCTTATGTCCTATAAGTTTGCATCTGTATTTCTTTTGCGGTGATGAAGTTTCCACATCCCTGTCTCATTCACACTCTTCAACAGCTCCTACGTATCTTCTGCAACGTATTGGCCATCTAGCATAAATAATAAGATGCCCAGAATTCCAACCCAAGCCCCCACCCACTTTTCCAGTTCCACTCAATTACTCTGTATACTACTATTAGTTGCAGAGAGGTCTGCAAAATGATAATACATAAAATAAAATCTCGGTAGCTAGCTAGCTGCCTAATCTAGGTAGTTTGGTACAATCTAAAACATGGTGATCACAGCAACTAGCAAAAATTACCTCCTAATTTATGATTTAGTCACCATACATATAGTTGAAGTATAGCTAAAAATAATGCTCTGGAAATTGCTACAATCAACTAGCCAGGTTCATTAAGATTTTCTTTAGGATTTTACTTGGGTTAATGCGTAATATGGCTGTGCCATATCATATCATAGTCCATGATATACCAGTACGATTCCTCCACATGATAAGAATTTGTCATCCCGCAGTATTGATGATATAGTTGATGACGTGTTTACATGCCACAGCGTGGGCATCTCACATGTGGAACGAGAACAAGCATGTCAGAAGGCAGACTTCAAACCCTAGACGAGGAAGAAGAATTAATCCCCCAAAAAAGGAGATTCCTCCGTAATATGATAGTGGTTTGGATACAGAAGATCAGATATGATCAAACATCTGTGATTTGTGTCAAAAACCTCAAGCCGCCTCAAGCAAAAACACTGACCACCGTATGCTGATGTGTATGCTGATGTGAAGTCTATATCGTCCATCCATAATACGTAAAAGGAACATTGTCCTATGGCCAGCATCAGAATTCGTAAACTTAATGCAAACTTTATTTCCACAGATGCAACACTTCTTTCCGTTTCCGTTTCCTGGTTGTTTTGCATCGGGCGGAATGTTTGACTCCATGCCCAAGATTTGTTAGTCTTTCTGAATGTGTAGCTACAAAGCCAGATTTATTAATGTATTCATTTATTATTCATTAATAATAAATTATGAATAGGAAAGTAGGTGTGCAGTGTGCCACAAGGAATTAACTGATTTGAAAACAAATAAACAACTAAAACTAAAAACATATAAAGCCTTGATGGGAGGTATAGCCTGTAGAGGACAATCCTTACACAGTATTGTTGAACGCAAACTTCTCCTATGGTTTCTATGTGAGGGAAAAGTGGGAAATATACCTCTATATTGCAATATCTACAACAAAAGAAACATAAAATATAGGTGTACCTTGCAACAAAACAATAACAAAACAGAACTGGGGAAAAAATGTCTACAGTAACAACTGAGAGGATCCAAAAGCAGTGAATGGTATGAAAGAGGTTGGAAGCAGTTATTAGGGTGGGCTCAGTTATTAAGGAACATTCAGAAAGGGGTGTGCGAAAGTTTTGAACGGACGTCTTTTCCCCCATTATATAGATTACAATCTATCATGTAAGTACATGCATATACTGTAGTTATAAGCGATCCAGGGTTTGAACAGATACGCCTGCCTCCTGTGCAGCATTTGTTTTAAGTTACAGACCCCACCCTCTGTGGTGGGCGGGGCCAAGGGGCGCTTTACTGCGTGATCGTAACACCGAGCTGCCACACAGCCGCGTGCGCGCGCTCGGAGTGGCTCTGAGGAAGTATAGTGCGAAGGAGAGCGCTTCTCTCGGAGCGCCCGCAAACAAAAGAGTCGAAAACAAACCCTGCAACGCTTCTCATCGACGGCGCGAGCTGGAAGAGCTTTCTCTCTCTCTCTCTCTCTCTCTCTCCCACTAACAGGACAACTCGGAACTTGTAGTTATATTGAGCTGCCTGCAATCAGAGAAGAACTAAATGCAACTTCTTTTCTTCTCGCTTCTGTCTTCTTTTGTAAACGGTGGATTTCTGTTGCACGCTCTTTGCTCGTCGTCGTCGGTTTTTCTTCTGTCCTTGCTCCCCTAAGCCGTATGCCCCAGGAACATGTCCAGGTGAGTATGGCACACAAGATTGTGTCGTAATCAAATCTGAATTTTAAACCTCTTGGATTAGGTCGCTTGCTAAATCTTTCTTTAGGTCGGAGAACTTTTCTTCTAGCAGTTCCAAGAATGATTATTTTAAGCAATAAAGGGATAATAATCTGCTAATCGTTTGCGTAAAAGTCTGAATTCATTCCAGCTCATGGATTATTTTGGATTTTTAATGCAGTTAAGGCATGTTAGTATTGCTTCTGCTTCCTTCAAAATTAAAAAAAAATTAAAAAATTAAAAAAATACTCAGGGCTTTAATATAGAAATAAGCCGACAAAGTTGCGCGGTGTTTTCGCACCATAACACTCCTGTGCAGGACATCTGCCTCAGAGAGAAAAGTCGAAAATGGAGAGATTAAAAAAAAAAAAGTCCTTGTTGATCTGCCGCTTAAGCATGCTGAATTATTTAGCCGTGTTGTGGAAAACACAGGAGAGCACCTGTTTGTTGTTGTTTTACTCTCTGTTGCCCACGCACGAGCGCTGGATCAGAGTAGTCGGGATGGCAGTTTTTTCGGTTTTAATAAAATTACACACAACTGGAAACGGGATTTTTCTTCTTATGACTTTGACGCAACACCTATAAAACGATTAGGATAAGCTATGAAAAGCACAGGCTACAAAATATTGCGATTTATGAAGCTATATCCAAAAATTACTGTTACTACTTTTTGGATGCCGGTTGTTATTTATTTTTATTTTATTTTTTGCGCTTATTTGCGGAGACACTGCTCACAAGCCACTAGGAGGAGCTCAAATTTCCCGAAAACTTTTTTGTGGATGAGGTTTTTTTTTTTTTTTTGTTTGGCTTCTTGACTGCCAGTCAACTACCCGGTAATCCAATAGGTTTTTTTTTTTGTGTTGTTTTTTTTTGTATGCCGAGGACACGCGTTTCCGTTTCGCGCTTCGTGCCGCTCATACTCGCAGTTTTTCTCGCACGCGGCAGGAATCCGTCACCTCGCCGTCGGCACGAGGAGCTAAACTTATGGTTACGGCCGTCTGGAACAGACCGCAGTGTGGAGTCAACTGTACACTACGTTACCCGTGAGTTACTGAATGTAATGGCATTGTTTAGAAATGTTGGCACGGGGAAAGAAATGATCACCATCGTCATCAACAACAACAACAACAACAACAATAGCGCTTTTACATAAGCTACAGTCGCGCGATATTATAAGCCGCAAGCGAGCAGTTTCCTCTGTGCACGAGAAAAGATTTCTAAACGCGTATTTATTCTCCGGTGGGGTACGAGTGACATTTTATCCTCGAGCGCTCTTTAACACGCCGCCAGCTCTTAAAACGCGTTTCAGGCGATTCGCGTCGAAGAAAGAAAATAGGAAGTTACACTTGGCTCGGAATGAATTTGACTTGTGACGCAGTTTGACCGGAGCGTCTGCCTCGCATGACCCGGCCATCACAACAACTGGCGTCGTTAGTAAACATAGCGGTGAACTAAAACGGAAAAACGGTGTGTCGCGTGCATATTCGAGCGACGGTGCCAGAACTTCGCTCGTGCGCGCAATTAATCGAGTTACAAATTCAAAAAACAAAACAACTTATACACCCGCAATGCCAAAAACGGTAGGTAATTACTGCTGTTTTATTTTATCCCGCAGACGGCAATACCGGGCCGATGGCCCAGCCTTCTTAAAGGAGCAGGGGGGATGCGGAGAGAGCGCCTCCCGGGCCGAGCCGTGTGAGAGCCCTCAGCCCAGAGAATTGGAAGTGATTAGGGGAGGGATCGCGGTGCCGAATAGCCGCGTGGCTTACCAGTCAAGGTCGCCGGTGTTCCGAACCCTCTCCAGGTCGTCGAGTGGATATTTTTCGTTCGACAGTGAGCCGAGCTCTCCGCTACTCACCCATAGCACTGCCACTCAGACCCCGAGTCCGTCTAGTCAAGTGATAACTCACGCCCTGCAGCGCATTTCCGAAGCGCGAGGCGACGCGCAGAATCATGGTAAGGACCCCAGCCACCTTTCCCTAGTGTGTTTTGTCGGGAGTGCTGGGATTGCATGCTGGTGACAGTAATCTCACAGCCCCATCTCATTCATCACGACTTCTGCGTTGAAAAACAAAAAAGAAAAGAAAAAAAAACAAGTTTTCAAAACTTTACCATGCATAACATTATCACTGAAAAGCTTCGGCTCAGCTGTGGAGTGGCAACATGTGCATGATAAGGGTTAACGTGGTTTTTCTGTACTTATAGAAGAGAGGTGACACCTTCTATAATGTCCTAGTTATCCTTCTCTTGTCCTCAACGTTGTTAAACAAACAGTCACTCCTGGTTGGATGATGGCCCCAAAAAAGTGTGTCGACATTATTCACATTTAAGTCTGAACCTTTAAGCATTTGTTTACACATGTGACTGTACTTGCATGTGCATGAACATCCGTTTGGGTTAGGAGGTCCTTGTACCTTTTCACATACCCACAGGAAACACTTCTTTTTGTCTTTGCACTGAGGGCAACCCCCATGTTTAGTGTGTACAGGGAGTTAGCGTGCACCTCTCCTCACAATGGAAGCGATGGAGTAAGCTGATTTGCTTGTCGTCTCTTTTTTTTTCTTTCTGTGTCCTGTTGCGGAGGCTTCAGGTGACCAGCCAGAGCAGAAGCTCTATCGTCTGGCAGTCAAAATAGTCTTTTGTGAAGCCCAGACACGAGATCTAACCGTTCCTATTCTCTGCTATAGAGGGGCAAGAGATGAGAGCCTGTGATAAATCATGTTCCTGCAGTGCCTTGCGAGCATCCTGTATCCAAGAGGACACTTACTGGAGAAGGAAAGCAACACTAACTTATCAAGGCTCTCATCTGTCTCATATGAAGCAAGGGTTACCCCATCAGTATTCACTTGTTTTGTTTGGCTTCATTGGAGCAGTTTGTCATCGAATCAGCACACAGACTTGGCAACCGTGTTTTTGCTTTGTGAGACGAATCGAAAATCCTCGTGTCAGTCAGTTGACCCTGAAACTGTGAACCTGTCTGGTTGCCAGTTGTATTCGCATCACTGCCAGCTGAGATGTAATAGAGAGGGCTCTGGCATACATTGTGATATGTTTGACATAGTGAAACAGACTGTATCATGTTAGTGTGTAAGTCAAAACAGAGCACATCGCAAATCCATCCGACCACAGTGACACTTCAGATGTAAACAAACAAACACTATATCGTTACCCGTCAGTATCGCTGTCTGTATTGGCCTGTGGCGAGCTCGTAAAAGCAGAGAATGTAATTGAGTAATATCATGAGTGAGTTTTTTTGGCTATTTTATAGTGAAAGCCTCAGTGAGGCTGATGTGTGGAAATGAGTAGCATATGGTCGTAATATGATTGGGCATGAGAAATAACAGTAAAACTGGTTCTCGCTTGAGTCATAGCTGGAGAATCAGTGCACCTTCAGCCAGATTGTGGTTGTATTATTAGCACTTAGCCTCGGTATTCTCTCCAGTGTATTCTGACCACAACTCAGATTTAAAGCAGGTCTTGGAGTTTCAGCGCAGTTTCAGAGTTATCTCACTTGTTCAAACTATTGACCTAAAGTCCATGCACGCTGATTATATACGCTCCTCAACGCATGGCAGCTGAAAAGCTTCGTAGAATTGAATAATTTTAGAGAGGGTGAAACGTGATTTGTTATGGAAAAAACGGAACCAGAAATAAGATAAAGACAAGACAGGTAAAAGGCAAGAAAAAGATCACATAACATTACATAACACTGGACATCTCACTACAGAAAAGATTTAGACTGAGTCATGTTTTCATGATCACCAGTGCTGAAATGATGATATGAATGAATATAAAATAACCTCTTTCTGTATTATTTTGCAACTGTAAAATGTTTTTTTATTTATTTATTTATTTATTTTTTATTTTACTGTATCCACCCAATTTTTCAATTTTTTAAAAAGGATCTTCTGCTGTTATGTTTAGTTCATGAGGGTAAGTTGCATAGCATACACATCACTTATCTTTCCTTGTTTCTTTGTTTATCTTTTCCTAGAATTATGGCCTGCTCTCCATAACCACTATCCACCCCACGGAGACGTATCTGCGCGGGACATGCACGCGGAGTTGTACGTTGCGCAAGAGTTGCGGCGGATCGGCGATGAATTTAACCAGCTTTATTTTCATGAGGTGAGAAACACATAGTTGAGTGTGTGTGTGTGTGTGTGTGTGTGTGTGTTTTTTGCAAATCTGTCTGAAGAATACATTTATTCCATCCGAGTTCATTATGAGGAACTAGACTTGAAAGCATTTGAGATTTCCTACAGCACTTCAGGGAAAGGGAGAAGGGCTCTGACTTGAAATGTGTTTACTTACCTTTACTTTAAGGACTTGTTTACCCTTTTTTTTTTTGACTCCATGTCTGAACGTTGCATCACTTCATTTACAGTCAGAAATCAAGGTCCTCTCCTAAGGAACGGCCTCTCATGAGTCATGCGGTACGTTCTAGAAATAGAACTTTCTCAAGGGTTCTTTGGGAGGTTACTAGTTCTTGTAAAGAGGCTCTGCTTGAAACCTTTGCCGAAAGGGAAACCCTGTTTTCTTATAGGATTCTATATTTAACATTTTTATTCCAACTGTGTACATGGAGCACAGAGCTCTTTATAATTTTCTACTATGTATTTTTTTTTTTTTATTCAGATAAGACACTCATTATGCATTTATTATACATATACATAGTGTATAAAGCACGATATAATTGTGTTCCTTTTTTCTGCAATAAACTTCTAGTAACATGTTTTCCAGTGTTGGATGACAGTGGCTTGGCTTCTTTTTAAGCCACGTAAGGTGGATTTTCTGGATCATATCAATATTAAATCCAGAATCTGTATTATTTAATCCAGAATCCAGATTATCTTGGTGTACTTTCATTATCACCAGCACATTAGCTTTATGTCAGATGCTAGTACGATATCGCACTGCTCGCATGTCGTCATACTCATCCACATCACATGCTTTCATGTAGGCCAGACCCTGAGCTCTTTATGCAAATAGCAACTTATCTCACATGAGCTGATCTCGCTCCTATTCATCGTATATGTAGCTTAGCTCTGTAAAATCGATCAATTAGTGTTCCATGGTTTAGAAAGAGAGTCATTGTAAATGGCTTAGACTAGAGGTTCATTTTGTGTGTTGTGTTCCAGACACCATCATAACATTGGCACTGCTGTCACATGTCTGTAACGCACTTACACTCTGAAGCATAGCGGAAGAGAAGCTGTGACATGGTGGATTTAAAGGGATACTTCATTATATTAAGCTTAAAAATGGCTACCAATGAATTAACTCTATTTAGCTGTATACACATGAGATCATAATAGCTTTCCTGTGTTGTTAACTATATTAGCAGTCTGACACGGCGCTCTAAGTATTACACAGATATCTTGATGAGCAGGAAGCACCAGCTTGATTGCAAGCTTTTGAAACAGTGACTAATATTCTGACTCAGAGACGGCCTGTCAGCTTTAGTTGTTTTGTTTTGGTTATGTTTTCCTTTACCTCCATGTAGAAGTGGCTAAGATGTCGGGAACAGAACGATGTCATATGCCAGAAAGCAGAACAGGTGCAGTGTCATGTGTCCCACGTACGATGTTCTGCAAAACATGCCTTTTCCTTTTGCTTTCCATTATCACTAAGTTCTTTCTGTAGAATGGACGGTTTCCCTTTCAGAAAAGGTTTCTCCGAAAACAAGCTTGTAATGAAGCTTGTAGATACAGTATTCAGAATTCCACAACTCGTCTATTTCACGTATATTGACTTTATGCTTGTCTGTCACAGCTTTGGATTTGCTCCTAGTTTAAATTTTTTTTAAAGAACTGTTTACATGGCAAAATTGTGTGTGGTTTTTTTTTTTTTTACACATTATTCTTTGCCTGGTTCTCATGCGCTATCCTCCATATTATAGATTTCAAGTAAGGATGTTTATGTTACGATTACCGCTCCGTCGTAGACTGATCTCTGGTGAACGTTAGTGGTTTTTGCGTATATCTGTCTTTTTTAAGAGAGCATTACATTCCTAGACTTTACATGTATTACCTGATGTGTGTTAGAAGGTGGCTCCAAAGAAGGCAAGGAATATCTTGATCTCTTTTTCTTCGCCGTCTCAATAGCATGTTACTGCACCACTGCAGATGTACTGAGGAGGTAGTAGTTGTAATAGTTGTAAAAGTTAGAGGAGGCTGAGAGTGTTGCATGGCAGGGTTCGTATGTGACCGGGACGAGCTGACTTCATAATGTTTACCCTGTGGTTAGACTCTCTGCTCTAATTATCCACTTGGTCATTCTGCTCAGCGCCATGCAGACACACTCGAGGCTCAGCTAATCTCTGCTCTCAGTCAGGGTCAGAACTGAGCTGTCCAAACAAGTTTAAAATGGATGCGTAAAATGGGGCTTTTTTTTTTTTTTTTTAACCTCCTATTTTGTTTATTTTTCTTCTCTCGTCTGTGATGTCACTGCTTTGTTTTTCCTGACGGATAAATGTTACTCGACATCCATGTGTTCCCATGACAAGCAAAAGAATGAATAGAGGAGACGTGTAGCGTGAGCACACTAATTAAATCAGTGCTGTTCATTTGTGTTTTTAGCACATGATCAAAGGTAGGTTGTGGATCGAGATCTGCAACCTTCTGATAAGTCTCGCGCAAAAGTTTAAGGTCAGTTAGACTGAAATTGTAACGAGGTCTATAACTGCTAACACTTTCCCTCCCCCTAATTTGAACTGTCTCCTTATATGAGTGAGCTCATGCGAAATTTTTACACCCTCACAGTTGTGAGACCATGTTGGCCTCCTTTACCACTCGCCTTCCACACCAAGTGTCCTGCCGATGTTACTTTACCATCGATTAATTATGACTTCAGAAGGGAATATAGGAAACGTTTATACTGAGAGCCGATTTTGCCACTGTGCTGTATTATTCACTGCTCTGTCTCAGAATTCCTACTCGACTCCATCCATCCGTTTTCCATACCGCACAGGGTCATGGGGGAGCCTGAAGCCTATCGCAGGGAACTCGGGACACAAGGCGGGGGTCACCCTGGACAGGGTGCCAGCCCATCACATGGCACAATCACACAGCAATTCACACACCCATTCACACACTACAGACAATTTGGAAACGCCAATCAGCCTACAACACGTTTTTAGACTGAGGGAGGAAACCGGAGTACCCGGAGGAAACCCCCGAAGCACGGGGAGAACATGCAAGCTCTGTGTACACAGGGCGGAGGCAGGATTCGAGCCCCCAACCCCGGAGGTGCTAACCACTAAGCCACCTACTCCTACTTCACATTTCATAAAGCCGTGTGAGATGTGAAACACTTCAGTAGAGTAAGCAAGTGAAGCGCTAATACAGAGCAGATGTCTGGCCTCAGAGTTGTTGGCACTGTTGTAGCCCACTCTGTCGTCTGTATCCCACTAGCACACACGGTTGACTTTTGTCAGTGATGTGCACCAGTGCTCTTTTGTTGCACATCTTCTTGCCCCTGTGGAGCAGAACAGCGTCTTCCTTTGTGCCAGTGGACTTTTCTTTATTCAGGCAGCCACCTCTCAGGGGATGATGGGTGAAGGTATTTATGTTCGAGCATGCTGTTTGGCAGTGCATAACTAGCACTCTGTCTCTGGCAAGAAGCTTAATGATTTACAAGCGTGAGGAGGTTTACATTTGTCAAGGTTAAAGCCATGTATTAGACAGTCCATCAAGAAAGTTATTGCTGTAATCAAGCTGTTATTATTGAAGGTATATACATGTAATTATGCTGTCATTGTTGGGTTTAAGATAAAGGAATTATACCTACAGTGTTATTGATGCATTGTCTCCGCTATTGGCGTCATGAATTTACTCCGATTTTGGAGATTTGATTTGATTACTTGGAGTTTGAGTAATTTATTGCTGTAATTTGTACCAGTTAATGAAGCATAAATCGGTCATTGCCCAATCATAACAGCTTAAAAGACTGTAGACAAGGCAGTTGAGTAAAGTCAACAAGTAGATTTTGCAGGTCAAGTATCATATTAAATTGTGTATAATTACCCCCAGATTTACTTCACTTTCATAACTATGCCACTCAAAAAATGGATTTCTAAAAAAAATAATTCATAGCAGTTATCAAGGAGGCACAGTGGCTCCAGGGTTGGGGGTTCGATTCCTGCCTCCCCCCTGTGTGCGTGGAGTTTGCATGTTCTCCCCATGCTTTGGTGGTTTCCTTCGGGTACTCTGATTTGGCTGATTGGCGTCTCTAAATTGTCCATAGTGTGTGAATGGGTGTTTGAATGTTTGTGTGATTGTGCCCTGCGATGGATTGGCACCCCATTCAGGGTGTCCCCCGCCTTGTGCCCCAAGGATAGGCTCCAGTCTCCCCGCGGCCCTGTGTAGGATACGCGGTACAGAAAATGATGGATGGATGGATAGCAGTTATTAGATAAAACGAATATGAATAACTGAATAATAAGCCGACATTTTATGGGGATAAGGATAGTTTAAATGTGCTAACTTTCTTATGAACAAAGTAAGCTGTTTCTGCTAAAACAGCCTTAATAAATCTCTGAATATTACCAAAAAGTGCATGTCATCTCAGTGATACTGTGGCAGTGAGCTGGGCTGAGCTGAGTGTTTGTGCAGTTCTCTGGCTTTGTGTGCTTGTGGTGTCTCTGCTTTTCTTCCATGTGGTCTCGTGCACCAGCTTCCAGCTTTCCCCGAGAAATTACTATGAGTGAATGGCTCTGACATGCCTAACCACTCTTTATCACTCCCTTTCTCTCTGCACGTCACTGTTTTTAATTTAGTATTGTATTGCAGTTGTTTGTAAGAACCATGGCGATGATCTGATCATGTACGGTACAGACATGCACTCTGTACATACACTGAGGCTTAAAAAGAAGTGGTTTTTTTTACTATAGCTGCGATTCTTTGCCTGTTGTTTACACAGTGGTATGTAAGTTAAATGGAGATGATTAAAGGGATGCTCCCCCTGTCATTTGGCTCTGAACTGGGACTGCATGCTGTCTCTGCAGAAGAGCACGATGCAGTAGTATTTAGACCAGATTGAACTGAGACATTAACGTACCAAAAATACCCAAATGTGTGCATGTGTGTAATAGTAAAAGAAAACTAATGCAGTTGTGCTTGATTGCATATTGTTCATTGGATCTTGGTAGTTTTTGACTAGTAACATGAGAGTAGAGAAAAGTAAAATGGCTTCATATAGCTCATGTTGGCATGTTGGCAAGTGTAGCTTTTACTCAGAACGTCTACGCGTGTGCTTATTTCTATGTTTCATGGTTGTTTATTTGTAAATCTGGGTTGAAAGCCATTGACTGAAAGTGGTGTGTGACTTGGCACAGCGTCTCAGTAATCCAGCGTGACCCGAGTGACATTGAGTGACGTGTTAAAACTTAAATCGTTCCTTTGGCATACACAGTCATTCATGGTATTGATGCAGTTCACTCACTCCATCGCTCTCTCTCTCTCTCTCTCTCTCTCTCTCTCTCTCTCTCTCTCTGTGCCACACCACAGGGTTAAATGTCTTTCCATTTTACTTCACTTCCTCCTCACCTGTTTCCTCTGGCTGAGCACACAATCACTTCTTGGGCATGTTGTGGTTTTTGGCTGGGCTTTTTTTCTGAATCAAACCCCCTCTTATTTTTCACCCGCTGTATTTGTTTATTAAAAATCGCTTTTTAGCCAAGTGGAATAAATCAAGGTTAATTCAGACCACATGTTTCAAGTCAGTATCCTCTTGCTTTCCTGTTTTTTCCTCTCCAAGCATTTGCACCTGCCTTAATCCAGATTGAATTCTTTTTATTATTCGTCCTCGATTGTTAGCTCTTATAGCTGGCCTTATTAGCCTGAGGCAAACGGTTCTTATCCTGGAGGTGAAGTAGAGGCAGCCCTCTCAAGCCTGGTGTTTTTCATCCTTCTTTTATGCGGTACAGGAAAGGTTTTTTTTTCTTTTCCTTTTTTCAATCTGGAGTGCGTTTCCTCGCTGGTTCCTGCCAAGAGTCCCCAGGGGGAAATGCCCTGTTCTTATCGGGGTCACTCTGTGTGCTCGGTGTGAAAGTATGCCAAAAGCAAGGGCTAGAAGAGGCCAACTGATTCAGCCTGACTGCTGCCAGATCTCACAAAGCCAATTTGTCTTTAACAAGGAGACTCCGTTTTATTAGGTGAAACACTGCTAGCTGATAGTGATGCCAAGATCCCCAACTGGGAGAACGGCATGAAACTAGGAGCTAGTGCTAATTTTAATTCAATTCAATGTTATTTATATAGCACTTTTAACAATGAAATTTTTGAAATTTATCCCCAATGAGCAAGCCAGAGGCCACGGTGGAAAGGAAAAACTGCCTGAGACGACAAACCTTGAGAGGAAGCAGACTCAAAAGGAAATCCATCCTCATCTGGGTGACACCAGAACAGTCTAACATGAACTTGAGTATTTTAACTTTTATTAACTGTTCAAAGATGGAGACCTAAGTGTAAACTGTCCTTAGCAATTGCAGTCTTTAGGCTGGTGAGAGAGGGAACACCGATTAATAGGTATGCTCTTGTCCTGTAATGGTTTATGATGATATACATTGTGTACATTGTGCAAGCAGGGACTAGCTATGACAGCAGTAACTAAAAGGGAGAGGCAGAATGTAGCACAGACATGAGGGTGCCTTGGCCGTAAAGCGGCCAGCCACTCCACCGTCAAGTGAACTTTAATTCTGACAGATTTAGTATAAGCCTGAAACATCTTCAAGATGGACAAGTAGAGCAGTGAAAGTGGTGTTGGTAGGATGTGAAATGTTCTTTATTCTTAGAGGACATGATTTGCAGTTCAAGTTAATGGTATACGGTATACTGTGTGTGTGTTTGCGTGTGTTATTACTAAGGTTTTAACAGATGCGGGTCTGGGATGATTTTATTATTTAGATTTCTCATGATTTGATGACTGGCTTAAAGCTCTATGTTTGTTTAATAAAGCTGCACAATATATAATTTCATAATCATTATCACAGCATTGACCACAACACTGAGCTGTGATTGATATCACAGAAGGCTGTAATATACACATAAGCCCTCTGAATTTCTGTGAGTGATTTAATGAATCACAGTATTCACATGCTAAGGCAAATGTTTTCCTCTTTCCTCTCAACAGGCAGAAAGAAATGGTGGCGCGGCCCCTCAGCAGGCGCAGAACGAGCCCCCCATCATGCTGTGGATCGGGCTCCTGATTGGACGGCTATTACAATTCCTCCTGAGACAAAGATGATGGACACAAAGTACCCAGCAGACACGTAGCACATGATTGTAGATATGTAAATATGCCACAAAAGAGACTGCGCTTGCTCTCTCTCTCTCTCTCTCTCTCTCTCTCTCTCTCTCTCTCTCTCTCTCTCTCTCTCTCTTTCTCTCTCTCTGCCTCTATGTCACTATGAGAGAGCATCTGTTCCTCTTTGAACGGCACACTGACCTCAACTTTCCCTGTCCAGAGGAGAGTTTAGTTCTGGATGCGCCCAGAATTGGGTGGGGTATTCTGGGATGTAACCTGGAGTCATAGACAGCTATGTTTCCTGCACGAACATGGAAAGCTGAGCCATTAAATCACTGGGTTCAGAAAGTGGTCTGTCTCTGACAGTGCCTTCATGGCCTCAGTGCTCTTATCTTTTCCTTTCAGTGCCCATTTGCTGTTTGTTTTCTGTTATTTTAATTTTAACTATGTATATCGTTTAAAAACTCGCCTTAGTTCTGTATTTATTTGCCACCGTTGTATTTAAGTTGTGTTTTGTTTTGTTTATAATTGGAGTGGATTAGTTAGCGGTAATGTTGCAGTTCTGCCTGCTCTTCTTTATTGGCTCAAAATTTGCACTCCTGAATGAATAGTCTACACATGACATTATGCAAAATTATTTGAAAAATCATGTATTGCCTGAAGATCTTGGTAGAAACTAGGAAATCTATGACTGGTTATTGACAGCTTATGAGAGCTGCAGAAACACACCAGGTCACACATTCAGCGACTTGTTAATTTCGCCGTTTGGCTTTTCAAAAACCTGAGGGACAGTAATAAAATTATTATTATTATTATTATTATTATTATTATTATTATTAAAAGTTATTTGCCAGAGAAACGTTAGCCTTGGCTTGATGCCCTTTCATGTTTTGAGGCCAAGGGTTTTAATACTAACGACACAAAGACAGACGAGTTAGACAGGTTTCCACTTTAAAATGATTTTTATGAACTTTTATTTTTAACAAATTAATGATTTTAATTGTTTTAAATTTGGCCCATGGAGTAATTTACTGAGTGAAAGGTTTAATGTGGTTGGTCAGCTGTGGTTGTATTGGGCATTTCATCTTGGGTGGCGCATCCACTTTTAATTGTGTGTGTGAGATTAAGGCTATGCAGGGGATTTTTCAAGTGAGGTTTTATTCTTGCTGACTATTGACCAAGAACAGCCTTAATCACAGAGTCTAGATTCAAGAATTGTGATGTAATGATGTTATAAAAAATAGCCTCAGTGACTCAGGGGATTTATACCTGTGGAGTTTTAAACAAAATGGGCTTCCTTCGTGATCCAGTCCATGGCTCTAACCTGCATCTACCCAAACCTTTTTTCATGCATTGCCATTTTCCCAGTATTGCATTTAGCATTGCAAAAAGATGCAATTTAGATTGCCAAGATACATTCTTGGCACTTAACAACTGATATGTTAAATATGTTTGATATGTTAACTGATGACAATAGACACCCAGAAGAACTGGCAGATATTAAAGACCCCCACAATCCACCTGTTAAAATGCAATTTCGTTTCCATCACGTTTTAATCATTTCTTTCATTCACAATTGAGTTTCTTGTCAAAATGTCAACAAGCCATTTTTAGCTTGCCTTAACTGTTTCAGGTTTATCAGTGAAACCAAAGAACTTGTTTTGACGTACTGTATGTAAATGTTAACATTTGCATTGTGTTCTGGTATGTTGCACAACCATATAAAGATTGGTATAGAATCAAACTCCCGGTATTAGAAATGTCATATATTTCATGTCAAAATATTTGTGCTCTTTTTTTTCCCAGAACAATCATTTTCACAGAAGCTAAATTTCAAGCCGTTCTGCATTCCAGTTCACTGGATTTTTAAATAAATTCAGTCTCATTACCTGCAAATTAACTGATCCACCTCGTAGACCCAGTACGTTTGTAGCAAAACGTTTTTCTTTGGTTCTTTTGTACATTTTGTTGTTTGCACTGAAACTTTGCTGTGCTGAACTTGTGCAATACTGCTGTAAATAAAGGCTTCTTTTTCATCTTTCTAAAAATGCCTAACTTGTGTCTAATTTAAAGAAGCACTTTGACATGTAATCCTGACTGTAAAATACAATGCATGTTTACTGTTGAAGAAATGCATTTTATATACTCCGATCAGCCATAACATTAAAACCACTGAAAGGTGACGTGAATAACATTGATTATCTTGTTACAATGGCACCTGTCAAGGGGTGGGCTCAAAGTTGATGTGTTGGAAGCAGGAAAAAATGGGCAAGTGTCAACAAAGGATCTCAGTGACTTTAACAGGGGCCAAATTGTGATGGCTAGACGACTGGGTCAGAACATCTCCAAAAATGGCAGGTCTTGTGGTGTGTTCCCAGTATGCAGTGGTTAGTACCTACCAAAAGTTGTCCGAGGAAGAACAGCTGGTGAACAGGCTACATGGTCATGGGCGCCCAAGGCTCACTGATATGTATGGGGAGCAAAGACTAGCCCGTCTAGTCCGATCCCACAGAAGAGCTACTGTAACACAAACTGCTGAAAAAGTGAGCATCAGAACTGGACCGTAGAGTAATGGAAGAAGTTGGCCTGGTCTGATGAATCACATTTTCTATTACACCATGTACACAGCCGGGTGCATGTATGTCACTTACCTGGGGAAGAGATGGCACCAGGATGCACCATGGAAAGAAGGCAAGCTGGTGGAGGCAGGGTGATGCTCTGGGCAACATTCTGCTGGGAAACCTTGGGTCCTGGCATTCATGTGGATGTTACTTTGACACGTACCACCTACCTAAACATTGTTGCAGACCAAATACACCCCTTCATGGCAACGGTATTCCCTAATGGCAGTGGTCTCTTTCAGCAGGATAATGCGTCCTGTCACACTGCAAAAATTGTTCAGGAATGGTTTGAGGAACATGACAAAGAGTTCAAGGTGTTGACTCGGCCTCCAAATTCCCCACATCTCAGTCCAATCGAGCATCTGTGGGATGTGCTGGACAAACAAGTCCGATCCATGGAGGCTCCACCTCACAACTTACAGGACTTAAAGGACCTGCTGCTAATGTCTTGGTGCCAGATACCACAGCACACCTTCAGAGGTCTCGTGGAGTCCATGCCTCGACGGGTCAGAGGTGTTTTGGCAGCACACGGGGGATGTACACTATATTACGCTGGTGGTTTTAATGTTATGGCTGATTGGGGAGTATATGGTTAACTGTGCCTACACATTCCTAAACCATCATAAGAGAGTGCTCTGCAAATGTACTTCACAAACAGCAGCAAAACAAGTACTTGTATTCCTGCTATAATTACAGTGAGGAGAAATAATGAATCTGAGGCAAGCATTTAGCTTTATGTCAGCTTTTATTCATCTTTTATTTCAGAGTAGATGTTTTTTTTTTTTTTTGTATTAACTACAATAGGGTACCTCTACTTTCCATGCTGACACTGTTTATGCAGTTAGTATTCACAGTGAGCACTGACAAGAGCTCTCTATGAAAGAAAAGCCAAGGCATCTGGATGTTGTAAGAAGATACCCAAAAGAGCCCTACAGCACACACAAACACAAATCACTGAAACGACATCCATGCAAATAAAAGATAGCATAATGTAAACCCAAGAAAGATAAGTACAAGGCAGACGGTATAGAAATGAGGCTGCATTCTTCTGAGGCGAACTCTTAAACAATCGTGATAAACATCAACCATCTGATCCAGCATCTGTCAGCATAACAAGAGGGTTAAACAGTTTAAGACCAATCAAAACACGTCTTCTCAGGGAAACAGTGCTGAAGCTTCAGAACTTTAGATGACTTCAGAAGTATACAGACATATGTTTTTGTTTTTTTGTTTGTTTGTTTGTTTTTCATATTTACTGACAATTGCCTTAGACACTTTGGATGTGCTCATTATGACCCCGGAGTTCCCATGTGTCTCGAGTGATAACCTAGCCAGGAATGGATGTCAGTGTTGAGGAATGAGGAAACATACTAAATAAAATCATGACATGATGTGTACATTTATAGATAAGTGCTAAGTGCTTGTGCATGTTGGGTACCTGCCAGAAAGTAGTAAAAGCGGTGATAACACAAATGTGTTATTTAATCATTTCAGGTCATCAACCATCAACCAATCTTGCCATATTAAACATTGCCATAAAATAGCACTGAGAATTATTAAAATAAGATGCTAACATTACTGAAAATGGCATTTTATATTATAAAACTAGACCTCTGTCATCATACTTCTGTAACCTCGAAATCCCTGAGCTCACAGGGATAAAAATGCATGATTCTGATTGGTTAATAATGTTTCTTCCCATAGGAGCTGGTGGCCAATACAATTTCATTAAACAAACTAAGTTCATTTGACAGTGGTTAATCATAATGATGACTACGCTGACTTTTTATGAACATCATTACAGCTAAATGAATGCACAATATTATTGCGCAATGACTGCGCAAAATGTTATTCAGTGTCAAATAACAGAAACATTTATTGCATTACAAGGTACAGTGGGTAGAGAAAAGAATCACCCCCCTTTAAAATAATCACATTTTGTTGCTTTTCAGCCTGAAATGAAGACGGACACAGTTTTTGTTTTATCCAGCTGTATTTACTCAGTGCAACTTATAACATCCAAGCGAAAGATATAACACCAACATGTCAGAAGAAAATAAAAAATAAAAAACAGAATCACTGAGTGGGAAAAAGGATCACCCCCCTCCTAAAAATGACTTGTAAATTCAATAAGGTGTAGCTAATCACCTTCTCGATGGCACACAAAGCCATTTGACTTTCAACTGTGATCAGCTGTGGTCATTTTGATTAGCTCAGCATGAAAAGAGCTTTCCTGGAGCATTTTGTAGTGCAACTGAAGCAAACAATCAACTATGGGTGGCATAGTCAGGAGATGGTTACAAAAATATTTCAAAGACTTTATCAATACCTAGAAGCACAGTGAAGTCTATTATTAAGAAGTGGAAGGTATTTGGTACAACACAGACCCTCCCTGGATCAGGACGTCACTCCAAACTGGATGAAAGAGCCAGGAGGAAACTGGTCAGAGAGGCTACCAAGAGGCCTACAGCAACTCTGAAGCAGTTGCAGGAATTTATGACACAGAGTGGTCATTGTGTGCATGTGACAACAATATCACAAATTCTCCACTAATGTGGCTTGTATGGGAAGGTTGCAAGAAAAAAAAACCCACCCACGACTGAGCTTTGCCAAAATACACCTTGAAGATTCTGAGGCCACATGGAAAAAGGTGTTATGGTCAGATGAATTATTTGGCCTCAACACCAAATGATATGTCTGGCGGAAATCCAATACAGCTCAACATCCAAATAACACCATTCCTACAGTAAAGCATGGAGGTGGTAATATCCTGTTATGGGGGTGTTTCTCTGCAGCAGGGACTGGAGCACTTGTCAGGATAGAAGGAAAATGGATGGGGCAAAATACCGTCAAATTCTTGAGGAAAATCTGCTGCCCTCTGCCAGAAAGTTGTCAATGTGAAGAAGGTTTACCTTCCAACATGACCATGACCCAAAGCACACAGCAAAACTGAACACACAGTGTTTGAAGGAGGAAAAAGGTGAATGTCCTTGCATGGCCTAGTCAGAGCCCAGACTTAAACCCCATTGAAAATCTGTGGAATGACTTGAAGACTGCAGTCCACAAACGGTCACCATCAAATTTAACTGAACTTGAGCAGTTCTGCAAAGAAGAGTGGGCAAATATTGCAAAGTCTAGATGCGCAAAGTTAGTAGAGACATATCCTAACAGACTAAAGGCTGTAATTAAAAAATTAAGGCAAATTAAAGCAAGGGGGTGATCCCTTTTCCAACTCAGTGTTTCTGTTTTTTTCTGACATGTTGGTATTATATCTTTCACTTGGATGTTATAAGTTGCACTGAGTAAATACAGCTGGATAAAACAAAAACTGTGTCTGTCTTCATTTCAGGCTGAAAAGCAACAAAATGTGATTATTTTAAAGGGGGGTGATTCTTTTCTATACCCACTGTATATAATATACTGCATTGTCTGAGTGCTTTGTTCCATTTATAAGCATTTGGAACAGGAAAATATGCTGTTTCGGGGGGTTCAAAGTAGAAATCCTCTCCCCTGACTATGCATCTGGGCCTGAGTATGTATATATTAAGCTGTTAGAAGATATTTAGGCTACGTGAAACCGGTTCTAACAAACAGAAAGGAGCTGTTGCCAAAAGAGAAGGGGAAAATTATGTAAAATGTGAGTTGGATTAACAATTTAAGTTACTGTACACCTACAGCTCTCACCCACACCTACATGTACCTACACAGCCTACTGCGCACACACACCTGTAATGAACTATGCTGCACATTATTCCAGAGACACATTTCATTAAGCTGTAGAGAATATATCACTTTTTATAGTCTACAGCTACAGACAGGAACCTACACAGCATTTCCTTGATCAATATTATCCAACAGTGTAACGAGGTTTCCAATAACAGTGCCGTCTGATGGCTGAAATTACACTGCCAAACTGAAATATATCCATTTCCACTCTATTTTAAAGTCAAATATCAAGACCATCTGTGCAAATGTAATATTCTAAATGTGCCATCGTACTGCATTTCTTAATGAAGCACCATTAAAACAAGCAATTTCCCTAAATAGTTATTTCAGTGATGTGCTAAAATTGTCAGGAAAATTATTAGAATAAGTAGGTTATAAATACATTTATACATAAACAAGCAGAGTTCATATTGAGAATGGCAAGAGGCCTGAGATAGTGCCAATTTTAATAGCCTATAGAGATTTAATAAATATAATGTTTGTAAAAGTATAAGTAGCTCTTGTGTGTGAAAACCTGGTAACACTGGTGACTAGGTGGTCCTTCAGTGTTGAGACACATTAGCGTTTACACTACAAATATGTACACATGCATCCCTGATCACTTCCCTATGTATGTGGTTTGAGTAAACAGATCACAATGTGTCTCTGAGACACACATGACCCCATGTGCTGTTGTACAAGCACTGACCATCTGATCATGCAAAACGCATGTTAATACTAGGTGTAAAAGGGCCTATGCAACAAGAACATAAAATTAGTCTGCAGGGGCACCATAAAGGACAGAAAGTGTCTGTGGAGGGTACTGCATTAACCTTTCAGCTTTCATATTGGTGCCTCTGTATTGCATGAAAAATACAGTGCCAAGGCTAGTATAGATTTTTGGCCATTTTGGACAAGCCAATCTGTTGTTTTATTTCAAGTAGAGGTTTTAAGAGGTCAGAAACACTTCTACAAATAAAAAGTGAAATTGAATGCAGATAGAAAAATGATGGAAATGTTGTCATAAGTATATGCTGGACCAAAATTCCATCTGTAACCGGTTAAAAATGTTCTTATCACTAACTGATTGAAACTTTGCTTTAAATATTCTAAACATTTGTTGAGGAACTTAACCTGTAACAAGATCTTATACTGGATATTCAGAAATAAATGCTAAACACTGCATTTAAATATACGTACAGAAAGGACCAGAGACTTTGTTTTGAAATTAACACCTGAAACTCTGTCCTGTAACTCATGAACACAGAGTATACCGAACACAGACACTCCCCCTTAATTTGAGTGTTCACGTGAAAAGAGAACTCTCTCTTCCTCCAAATGGACAGCCTATCAGAGCTAATCTGCAAGACATGGAAAGTACGGTACCTTCCACACAACTTGGCATAAACATGTGGACATAATTATATAGCTTATGCTCAGCTATTCTCTGCTTTGGGCATGTCATTGTCTCTGTCTCTCTCTCTCTCTCTCTCTCTCACACACACACACACACACACACACACACACACACACACACACACACACACACACACACGCACTGGACCAGAGTAGGTTTTGTGGTTCATTCCTATAACAGTGTCTGTGGGTATTACAGTAAATGTGAGAAACCAGTTTGTGTATAACTTCAAACAAACTTCTTTAATAGTTTCAAATTCAAATCATGTTCTCTGCTGCATATAATGGTAGACAGAGAGGTCTTTTAAAGGCTACTTAACCATCGAATTGTCATCCTGGATTGAATACAGAAATCATTAAATTAACAAATTTACTCAAAACTATTTGCGGTCAGGCCAAGCTGGAGAGTTTCATTTCATAAATATACACTTATAATGTAAAGTGGTATTAAGAAAAGGAGGTTATAACTTTTTAATTTTTAATAAGCACTCAGATACAAACATGGTTCAGAGATTGAGTCCTCCCATTCCATGCAAAACATATGTTTTAGCTTCATCCATTGATCATGATACAGATAAATGTGAGTCTGTTTAAGACACACACACACACACACACACACACACACACACACACAGAGAGAGAGAGAGAGAGAGAGAGAGAGAGAGAGAGAGAGAGTCAGATAGACAGACAGACAGATCTGTTCAGACAGACCTTCTGAAGACTGTTTTCTTGAGTTACTTTTACTGGAATCCTTTACTGTAAGATGATAACTGCTGAGGAAGTGTCAACCAAATTCCCTGTAACTACCACCTTTCAGTTTCCAGTTCTGTGATTAATAGAGTAATATTTGAGCAAGTGACTATTCTGGAGTATTTGTTGGTGGTTTAAATTCCAACAATCAACACTAAGCACTAAGCCCATGCCATATGTCATATGTTCCCAAAGTATCTCACTGATTCTGCTTTTGTTATTATGATTCGTGCACAGTATACTGTATATCTACGCGCACCAGCTGCAACCATATGTGTGGTTTTATGATTAGAAAGAAATGATCAAAGATACAATATATGAGCACATTTTGTAAAGAATGTTTGACTTGAATTTAAATATATACTAGTTTACTGTGAGTTTAAAATTCAAATTCTGTTTAAATAATATTTTCAAATCTCAGAGGAGTCAGTGGTAAGGGATGTGGCTTGACTGGTCTTGGAATTGGTTTGATCCATATTTGGAACATGAAGGATATGGGAAATTTGCTGGTGTCCATCTTGGATTGATATTTCTGATCATTCATTCATTCTTTTTTGCTTCCACGTTTCCTGTTGGGGGTCATCATGGCAACAGACTGAGAAGTTCAATCAGTCTTCAGTCAGTCAATTCAGACTTCTCTATTCCCAGCCACAGATTCCAGCTCCTCCTGGGGGATCCCCAGACATTCCCAAGCCAACAGTGAACTATAATCTCTCCAGGAGGAGAGGTGTCCGTCCAGTGGAATGTGCCTCTACAAGGAGCTGACCTGGGGACATTCTTGTAAGGTGCCCGAACCACCTCTCAAATCCTTCTCTCAATTTGGCAAAGCAGTGTCTCTACTCTGAGGTTATCACTGATTGTTGAACTGAGATCATTACTCGGAATGCCACTTTCTTCATTGTGACAGCTTCTCTCACCACTGCTGTCAACTGTGTGTCTTAGGGTTACTGCTACGACAGCCATCAAGGACCTTCTGGCCACAGCTTTTTGCAGCTGCCTCTACAATTGAGGACTTGAACATGGTCCATTCAGACCCTGATTTCATTTGGGGAAGTTCATTCATTCAGAGATGTGAGTTAAATTTGTCTCTAACTGGAGCTTCTATCAGATGCTCCCAAGCAACCCAGTAGGTAAACCTGGTCGGTGTCTTGTGTAACGAATCCAACTGAGGGTTGTGGTGGATCCCATGAACACTGTGTTCAAGGTGGGAGAATTCACCCTGGGTGGAATGCCAGTTACTTGCAGGGCACCATGCACACATGTACGTACATTCATCTACGCATTCACATCTAGCCAATCCACCTACCATCATATTTTAGGAGGTATGAGGAGCACTGGAGCAGCAAAAGTCCACACAGACAGTAACCCAAGCTCAGGCTCAAACCAGAGACCATGGTGCTGTAATGCAGCAACACTATCTGCTACACCGCAGTGCCACTGAATTGATTTAATTTACTTCTAAAATAAAAAGGACCAAGGGCCACATGAAAATGATAAAAAGAAAAATTACTGTATAAATTAAATACATGTTGCATATAAATAAATGTTGTATAATTTATATGCATATTTCATTTAAAAAATCATAAGCAGTTTTCTTAGAGTGCTTTTTTCCCCTGCAAAACATTGCTTCACATTTATTTGCATCACATTTGTATGTAGTGAAGCCTGACATGGAAAGAATAATTATACTGAATGTCTTCCTATAAAAGCTAACAAGGTTGGTAACACTTGAGACACATTAGTGTTTAGTGGACAGATGATCATGGTCTACTTCTCAGTGCATAACATTTCAGCAATGTTTAATGTTTTACTCATGTGAACTTGAGTTCAATTCAATTCAATTCATGTTTAACACTGGACACTGACACAAAGCAGCTTTACAGACATTATATATACATTTTAAGTTTATCCACAGTGAGCAAGCCAGAGGCAACAGTGGCAAGGAAAAGCTCCCTGAGATGACAAGAGGAAGAAACCTTGAAAGGAACTAGACTCAAAAGGGAACCCATCCTCAGTGTATATAATTTCTCTTCTATAACTGTATACTATAGAGTCAAACAGTCTCTATATGTAGTCTGCTAACACATTACGTCTAACATATCAAAGTAAAATTACAGTGGTGCTTGAAAGTCTGTGAACCCTTTAGGATGTCCTATAAAAGATCACATGGACAAGCCAGAAGGCTAATGGGAAAATGTTTTGTGGACGGATGAGACCAAAATAGAACTTCTTGGTTTAAATGAGAAGAGTTATGTTTGGAGAAAAGAAAACACTGCATTCCAGCATAAGAACATTATCCCATCTGTGAAACATGGTAGTGGTAGTATCATGGTTTGGGCACGTTTTGCTGCATCTGGGCCAGGACGGCTTGTCAAAGTGGGTCCTGCAGCAAGACGACGACCCTAAGCACACAAGTTGTTCTAACAAGGAATGGTTAAAGAGGAATAAAGTTCATGTTTTGGAATGGCCAAGTCAAAATCCTGACCTTAATCCAATAAAAATGTTGTGGAAGGTCCTGAAGCAAGCAGTTCATGTGAAGAAACCCATCAACATCCCAGAGTTGAAGTTGTTCTGTACTGAGGAATGCTCTTTGTTTTAGGTCATATTTATGCAAAAATATAGAAAATTCTAAAGTGTTCACAAACTTTCAAGCACCACTGTATCAACTGTTAAATGATTGAGACTTGATCATAAACTTGAACATAAACTGATCATAAACAGTCTTTAGGCTATCCAAGGAAGAGCATCCACAGCCATCTTTGCCCATCCACATCAATTTCATGGTTAGTTAGTTCACAGTTAGTTCAGACCACAGGTTTTCATTTGGGTTCAAATCTGAAGACTTAGTTGGTCATTGCAAAGCACTGATTTTCTTGTTCTGCAGCCATCTTTGTGTTGATTCAGCTGTTTATCTTGTTGAACTCTCTACAGTCTTAACCTACTGACAGAGGCGACCAGGTTCAAATTCAAGTTCAATTTTATTTTGTTGTCATATGTTTCCAGAACACAGAGTATAAGAGAAACAGTGAAATTCTTATGCTACAGTGGCACACCCCAATAGTTAACATAAAGTGCATACAACAAATGAACAGACACAGCATACAAATTAACAGCATAAGGAGAGAGTTTCTGTCGGCGAGAAAAACAAGTATTGCGCAAGATTCCACGTGGAATGAATACTGCAAATTGCGCAATATAGAAAAAGCATACAGTGTGATGCAAATAATGATACAAAGGTATTAGGATGATTGTAAAGATAAATGAACTGTATCACTGAAAAAGATGTAATAAGTAGTATGTATAAAGTTAAAATGTATTGCGATAAAGATGATACATGTAAGAAGAGTGGTCTATTTTTAGACTAAAATATCAAAAGTAATGACACCATCAATGTTTCTGAATCAACAACTGCAAAACAGCCGCAAAGCATAAATGCCACCGTATTTTACAGTGGGTATACAGTTGGTCTTATCTGACCATCAACTGCAATTCCATTGATGCTTGGTGAAGGTGCTGTATTTTGTGGGTCTTCTTTCAGGAAGCCCTGTCAAACGGCTTGTTGTTATGATGACACCTGCAAATCTGAAACTGTGAGGGTCTTTTGGGTATTTTTCACTTCCCTCACTAGGAAAATGCATCTAAAACCTAGCAAATTCTCAACTGTTACAACCTTTAAAGCAGTTTTTATAAAATGGCTCTGATTGTTCTTAAATTTTAATTTAATTTATTTATTTAGTTATTTATTTTTTAGGAAAGTCAAGTAGTTTCTCCTTTTTTGTGACAAATTTGAATCAGTCAAATTCAAAAGAAAAAACTACTTGACTTTCCAAAAAAAAAAAAAAAAAAAAAAAAAAAAAAAAGGTAATACCATAATACATCATTAACCCCAAAAACATGTGGCAAAAATCAATCATTTTTGCTCTAATTGTGCAGTTGCCTGTAGTTTTCACATTAAGGACCTGCTTATGATGTTTATTTCAAATATAGAGGCCCAAACATTGATCCTTGTGGAACATCAGCACAAGGAATATTAACACAGCTGATTTATGCTGGCACATTCATCCAACTGGGTTTAGGGATAACAAAATGAGTTTGTTTAGTCATATGTCATAAGTCTTAGGTATGTTTATTTACTATATCTCGACTAAACCTGCAGTTCAATTAGATCAGAATGTGCTCCTCGCTCCTCGAGAGGTGCCATATACTGATTCTTAAGTGACTCTGAAACCCCTGAGGGCACATAAACATCAGAAGAAAGCACTCAAATCTCTCTCTGGTGTCCAACAATCTGTATATATACTTTCAACAAGAGCTGCTGTCATTGCTTATTGCTGTGGGCCAACCAAACCTCTAGCAGTATTTACCACTTTTCAATGTTTTGACCACACTATTCAGGAAATCTACATTCTTTGCCTGGAAAGGCACACAGATGCATTAAAACTCTCTTTCAACAAGCACAGTAAGTCGGACCCTTACATATGAGCTGCAGACAAGAGGCAGTGTGCTCAGGATGCTGTGGTTAAAGACCCCAGACAAATGTCTTCCTCTATTGAGTTCATTCACACAAAACTTTCCATAGTACTATACACCTTCTGGTATTTTATCACATGCCCATCACACACAAGTAAGGTTCCTTTCATTTTCAGTGTGTAAAATAACCCTGGACCTCATGAGAGGTAATTCACTCTTCCTTTAAAACTATATGATATTCCTTAGACCTGCAAATATTACGCAAATATGGAAACAAGGAGGAAACAAGGAACAACAAGGAAACAACAAGGGTTCACTTGTCTGTTTGTTTTTTATTTAAACAAACATATAGGTTTTTATTTTTTCACTTTCTTTTCCACATAATAAAAATTAATCCTGCATATCTTTTCCAAAAAGGAGAAAATACATTTTGCATTTCAAGTAAGGAACCAGTGAGAAAATCATAAAATACTGCATATTTACAATAATAAGTGCAAATAAGTGCATGGCTTTTTTTAGTCAAAAAAAAGAAAGGGAGCATGACTTATGTACTACACTTTGGCAAATTACAACACAAAATATACCAAAAATACAAAATATAATACAAATGCATATAAACGGATTTGAGAAAAATAAATCAATGCCATGAATTAATTAGTGATAGTTAGTAAATAATTAATAATTAATTTTAGAATTAAAGATGGATACATGAATGAATTAATAATTCCTTTTATATTACACAATTTATTGGAAAGTTGATCCCTTGTTTATGAACACTAATGTTGGCACATACTTTTCATAATCAAAAATTGTTGTTGTTGTTGTTGTTGGCCCATCTTGATAGAGGCTAAAACATGGTCTCCTCTGATGATCTCTCATTCTTTATGTGAATTAGCCATACAGAAGAGGTGGGAAAGCAGCACCTCAGCTCTGGGTCTTTTGTCTCTGTGCCAGTTTAAAGTAAGGACCTGCTTCATAGCTTCTGTAGCAAGTGTGGAGACGGTGTTCATATTGTACAAGTTGGGGTACTTGTATGGTACAAGTTGGGGAAAAGTTTGTCGTGTGAAAATCAATCAAATATATTCACTCACAGCTAGATGCCAAAAACTGTTGGTGTGCAAAAGCACATTCTTTCTATAAAGTACAGAATACAGCACAACACATTTTCAGTTGAGGCCAAAAGTTTACATACACCTAGGCTAAAGATTTAATCTCACTTTTTCACAGTTCCACACATTACATGTTCTTTAATTTGTTCACATCAGAGGTGAGTTTAAAACAATTGATTAGAGACAGATTTATATTAGATGAATTCCAGTGGGTCAAAAGTGTAAAGGACCTCCACAAGTTTGGTTCCTCCTTAGAAACAAGTTCCAAATGACTTAAGGCAGGCAGCTGTACAAGCAATTGTGTGCAAATATTAAAATATTGGGACCACACAGACATTGCATAATTCAGAAAGGAAGCACAAATTAACTTCCAGGGATAAAGAGAGGCTCAACTAAACCCCAAGACAACACAAAAGGAACTGGTGAAGGAGTTGGAGGCATCAGGTACCAAATATGTACAACCACCATTAAGTCCTTCCATTGAGTCGTACATTGCCATGGCATGAAAATCTTTCACACAAGGAAGAATTCCCTACTACAGCAGTTAGCAGGTGATTACCAGGATGAAGCCCTAGCCTTTTTAAAGACAAAATGTAACTGTTTGGCCATAATGTTCAGCACTATGTATGAAGGAAACAATTATGAGGATTTAATTCAAAGAACACCATGCCACCTGTAAAGCAAGGGAATGGCAGCATCATGTGAGGGTGTTTTGATCGAAAAGGGACCGGTGCACTTCAGAAAGTAGATGACATCATGAGGAAGGAGGGTTATCTAGATCTAATGAAGCAACACCAAGACATCAGCCAGAAAGTTAAAACTTAGTCACAACTGGTTCTTCCAGCAGGGCAATGATCCTAAATATACCTCCAAAGTTGTAACAAAAACAAAGTGAAAGTATCGGAGTGGCCATCACAAAGCCTTGACCTTTATTTCATAGAAAATTGTGAACTGAACTGAAAAAGCATGTCTGAGCAAAGAGGTCCGCAAACCGGATTGAATTACACCAGTTCTGTCAGGAGGAATGAGGAAAAAATTCCAGCAAAGTATTATGAGAAGCTAGTGGAAGGCTACCCCAAGCATTTGATTCAATTTAAGCAATTTAAAAAGTAATGTGACTAAATACTATCAAGCTTTTGACCCACTAAAAATCTGATATAGTAAATAAAACTTAAATAAATCTGTCTTTTAGCTATTATTTTGAAACAACCTCTTATGGAACTAAAGTAGACACCCTAATTGGTTTAACACAGGAGATGTATGGTAACATGAAACGTGTTGAGAGTTGTGAAAAAAAAAACACTTTGAATGTCCTAAGCCAAGGTGTATGTAAACTTTTGGCCTCAACTGTACATTGTAGAACTTATATGTGTAATAAGACTATATCAGTACATATGTAGAATACAGCAGTAAAACTCTATCACAGAACATTTTACAGACCACAATTCTTCCAGATTCTGGAAGAAAAATTTCTTGGTTCTGTGTGAAGAGCTTCTTGCAGTCTCTTCACTGCATGTGTACACACTCACTCACTTTTCTGTAACTGCTTTATTTTGGTCAGGGTCATGGTAGATCCAGAGCATATCCTGAGAGGTGGGAATACACCCTAGTTGGGATGCCAGTCATCTGCATTGCACCATCTACACACAGTCACATACTCAATTTCTCTTAGCCAATCCACTTACTGGCATGTTTTTGGGAGGCAGCTCTACCCATGGTGCCACTGTGCCACTATGTGAACACGTGTACCAATTTGATTTGAGCAATAGTGAAGTATGCAAGTATATGCACAAACTTTGACATCCAGACATTTGAAAGACTTCCTGATTATGACAATGGTCAAATAATAGTATGGGAAAGGAAAAATAAATAAAATGTCGTTTAATTTAAATGAAATTATTAAACAGCACCCCTGAACAAGAAATAAAGTTTTTACTGTTTTCATAAAAGTACTAAATAAATGTTTCTATGGTCTTCTTATGGAGTTTTTCATGGATTAACATTTGGTTGACTTATTTATTTAGCATTCAGCATGTCATTTCCACATACTGGTTTACTAGTATTTTGTGGCCTTTACACAGCTAAGTCAAGCACAGCCATTTTTGTTACGCTGTTCTCATGTTTTCTCCTTTGTGGTAAGCATTATGTAGCTTGGTTTTGGTGCGAAGTCATTAATTTGTGGTATTCATAGAGGCAAAAACATTTAACAGTAAGTAATCCTAAATTAATAATCCTAAGATTCCAAAATAATACAGTTGCAATCAAAATTATTTAACCCCCATTGCAAATCAGGTTTATTATCAAAATTTACAGATTTCAGCTGTTTGCAATGAACAAATCAAACAAAAGCAATTTAAATAGTTCAACACAACAAATGCTTCAAGTGGTTTCCCCAAATTCACCTGAAAATGCAACTTATGACTTTTCCAGTCTCAAAATTATTCAACCCCCTGAATAGAATCCCTCACAACAGCACAAATATGCAAAACAGGTGTTGTCTCCAGCACACTTGATGCAACTAATCAAAGGCTTCATTAGTTGCACCAGGTGTGCTTTAGCTGGAATACAGGAAATATCCGAACTGGCTAGGGGCAGAAAATACATGAAATACCTGGACAGCCTGTAAATTATGACAATAAACCTGATTTGCAATGGGGGTTGAATAATTTTGATTGCAACTGCATATAAATTATATAAAATATGTATATAAAATGTATATGTATATACATGATATACGTATATACATATACATTTTATTGTATATGTACATTTGAATGTATATGTATATAAAATATGTAAAATATATTAAATATATTAAATAAAAATATATATACAGTGCCTTCCACTAATATTGGCACCCTTGGTAAATACGAGTAAAGAAGGTTGTGAATAATTATCTTTATTGTTTAACCTTTTGAACTTTTGTTCAAATAATTCACAAAAATACTCTGCTCTCATTAGTGCTGGGTCCGAGTCCACCTTTGTCGAGTTCAAGTTGAGACCAAGTTCTTAACCAATCGAGTCTGAGTCCTAGTCCGAGTCCAAAAGAGTCCAAGCCCTTAATGGCCAAATCCAAGTCGAGTCCGGCCAAGTCCAGAAAGTAATTACATTGAAAAAAGATTTGAAACTGCAATTGTAAACTCAACACTGAGGTGTTAAATTAATATATTAACCTTCACAAACCAATGGCAACATGCAACACGGCACAAGGCAGAAGGTAGTTATACTGCATCAGCAAGATCTCTCCCAGGCAGAAATTTCAAGGCAGACAGGGGTTTCCAGATGTGCTGTCCAAGCTATTTTGAAGAAGCACAAAGAAATGGGCAACGTTGAGGACCGTAGACGTAGTGGTCAGCCAAGGAAATTTACTGCAGCAGATGAAAGACACATCAGGCTTACTTCCCTTCGCAATCGGAAGATGTCCAGTAGTGCCATCAGTTCAGACCTGGCAGAAACCAGTGGGACCCTGGTACACCCATCTACTGTCTGGAGAAGTCTGGTCAGAAGTGGCCTTCATGGAAGACTTGAGGCCAAAAAGCCATCCAATGTGGAAACAAAGCCAAGCGACTCAACTATGCATGAAAACACAGGAACTGGGGTGCAGAAAAATGGCAGCAGGTGCTCTGGACCGATGAGTCAAAATTTGACATATTTGGCTGTAGCAGAAGGCAGTTTGTTTGCCGAATGGCTGGAGCTCGGTACACGGATGAGTGTCTACAGGCAACTGTGAAGCAAGGTGGAGGTTCCTTGCTAGTTTGGGGCTGCATTTCTGCAAATGGAGTTGGAGATTTGGTCAGAATTAATGGTCTCATCAATGCTGAGAAGTACAGGTAGATACTTATCCATCATGCAATACCATCAGGAAGGTATCTGATTGGCCCAGATTTATTCTGCAGCATGACAAAGACCCCAAGAATACAACAAAAGTCATTAAGAACTATCTTCAGCGTAAAGAAGAACAAGGAGTCCTGGAAGTGATGATATGGCCCCCACAGAGCCCTGATCTCAACATCATCGAGTCTGTCTGGGATTACATGTTTGGGCCAACCTACCTGCCAGGTTCCTTCAAAAACTGTGTGCAAAATTGATGAATTGATGCTGTTTTGAAGGCAAAGGGTGTGTGTGTGTATCTCTTTAAGCCGTTACTATAATGAAAGTTAAAGTATCAGCAGTGGGAAGACAGTAGATCGGCCGAACATTGTTGTGTCCCGTTATGAGACCTCCTCAAAGTTAAACTCTTAGAGTCTTCCATGTTTAAATGCATCTTTATATTTTTTTTTACTCTGCAACAGTGATTAACATGAAATGCAATGAAGGTTAATGTTTTATTAAAAAAAACAAAAACAAAAAAAAATCAATTAAAAGTACTATTAATTTGACTATACTCAAAAGGTACCATTACAGTGAACCATGTACTCAAGTTGTCATGAAAAGGAGGAGGGGGATGGAAGTGCAGATAATTTATTGTAAAAAGTAAATACATTTATTTAATTAGATAGATAAATACAAATAATGCAAAGACAGGTATGAACTGTCAGACACGGAGACTTAGTGTTACGACCCGTGGGGTAAAGGTGAGAAGCAGGATGCATTTGCAGGGGAAAGTGGTCAGCTTATTAGGAACAGTTCAGACAATAACAAACATAAAAGACTCCATCCAACATAAATGCATGAACAGAAATGTCACCGTTATCCAAAAAAGGTAGAAGTAAGCCAAATGAGAAACACAGTAATCCACAACTGGTAGAAAATCCGGAAAACACAGGGAGATATATGCTAGGCTAGGCGGTGGTCTGGAAACCACGAACTATGAGCTAAGGAATAAGAACGCAAGGCTAGAAAGGTGGTCTGGAAACCACGAATTACGAGCTAAGGAAATAAACGTGCACGGCTAGAAGGTGGTCTGGAAACCACAGGAAAAAAGCTAAGGGAAAAAGAACGCGAGGCTAGAAAGGTGGTCTGGAAACCACGAATGACGAGCTAAGGAAATAAACGCGCACGGCTAGAAGGTGGTCTGGAAACCACGGGAAAAAAGCTAAACTAAACTAAAGCTAAAGCTAATACTCCGGGCCGAAGCGGAAAAGGAGTGGCGTATTTAAACACACGTCAATTACATGTCCAAATCAATAACACCTGACATCAATACACATGAACAAATGAGGAGGCGGAGACATGACACGAACAAAAACAAACGCACATGGGGAAACACAGGAGGCGGAGACATGACGTGAACAAAAACATGAGTACACATGGCAGAGGTAAACAAAACGTGAGTTCATGAATAAAACGTCCATCGGAGAGTTTTTGAATAACGCTGGAATGCGCGCAATGGAATGCAGAAGCATGCCACTCGCTACTCCTTGCAGCATAGCGAGAACTAGAGAAGGGGAAACCTAACAGAGCCCCCCCCCCAAGGCGCGGCTCCCAAAGCGCCGCAAGTTCCATCCACTTTGGTGGACCTGGGCCCCTGGGCAGGATCCTAACCTCTGCCCTCCAGGACCTGAGGCTGGTTATGTCCAGTGTCCCGTAACCAGAGCAGAGCGTGTCGGGTTTTCCTTGAGAACTTGGACGAGAACTTGGACGAAAACTTGGACGAGAACTTGGACGAAAACTTGGACGAGAACTTGGACGAGAACTTGGACTGGTGCTTGAACCGATGTCTGGTCTGGATCTCGGAGCTGCGCGTGATGTGGTGCTTGGCCTGGATCTCGGAGCTGCGCGTGACCGTGTGCTTGGCCTGGAACTTGACCTGGAGCTTGACCTGGAGCTTAACCTGGAGCTTGACCTGGAACCAGGATCGGAGTCAGCTCTGGAACCAGGATCGGAGTCAGCTCTCGCACCTGGATCGGAATCAGCTCTGGCACCTGGATCAGGAACAACTTTGGCACCTGGATCAAAGACAGGCTCGGAGACAGGCTCGGAGACAGGCTTCGAGACAGACTTGGAAACAGACTTCGAGACAGACTTGGAAACAGACTTCGAGACTAGACAGAGAACTCGGTTAGACCAAAAACCATACACAAAATCAAAAACTTGGTTGGAAACAGCGTTGGAAATTAAATTGGAGACAGAGGAGGAGACAGAGGAGGAGACAGAGGAGTGAGCTGGGTTGGAAACAGAGCTGGAACCGGAGCTGGGAGTTAAATCAGCCTCTGAACTGAGAAGAAGAGCAAAAACATATCCAGAAATTAAACCAATGTAGCTAGCAACTAAATCAGGAACTGGACTAGGAACAGGGTCGGAACCTGGACTTGGACATGGAACTGAACTAGGAACTGGACTAGGAACAGGGTCGGAACCTGGACTTGGACATGGAACTGAACTAGGAACAGGGTCGGAACCTGGACTTGGACATGAAACTGAACGAGGAACTGAACGAGGAACTGGACTGGAACTGGGAACAGGAGCAGGACTGGGAACAGGACTGGGAGCAGGACTGGGAGTAGGATTGGGAACCTGACTGGGAACCTGACTGGGAACCTGACTGGGAACTGGATCAGAGATTGGCCTTGGAATAGGGCAAAAATCTGGATATGGACTTGGACATGGACTAGAATTAGGGCAGGAACCTGGACATGGACTTGGACATGGACTAGGATTAGGGCAGGAACCTGGACATGGACTTGGACATGGACTAGAACTAGAGCAGGAACCTGCACATGGACTGGGACATGGACTAGGACTCGGACAGGAACTTGAACATGGACTCAATTTTGCGCTAAAACATGGGCTAGGACTTGGAACGGAGGTCATCCCTTGGACCTCGGACATGGATTGAGCTTGAGAGGAGGTCATCCCATGGACATCAGACATGGACTGGGCTTGAGAAGAGGCCATCCTGTGGGCCTCTGACATGGACAGGGCTGGAGTGGAGGTTTCCTCTCGAACCTCTGACTAGAACACGGCTTGGGCGGAGGTCTCCTCGTATAAGCAGGCCAGGAGAGGAGGTTTCCTCTTGAATCTCTGGCTGCAGCTCGGGGCTGGAGGTCACCCTGTTAACCTCCAGAGGCAGCTCCGCTGTGGAGACCTCCTGCTGGGCCTCTGGCTGGAGCTCGGGGATGGAGGTTGCCACATTAACCTCCATGAGCAGCTCCGCTGTGGAGACCTCCTGCTGGGCCTCTGGCTGGAGCTCAGGACTGGAGGTTGCCATGTTAACCTCCTGTGGTAGTTCCGTGGAGATTTCCTGCTGGGTCTCCGGCTGGAGCTCTGAGGGTGCCCTCCTGTGGAGCCGCTTATGCACCCACCAGCTGCCCTTGAAACAGCTTTGGGAGCAGAAGTAGCTGATCCTTACTCCCTGGTTCCTGCAGGTGGGACACTGCAGGATGGCTGGTCGGGTGCATCCCTTGGTGGCACACTCCTGGGTTGGGGGATGAGAGGTGTAGGCCGCCACGTTAGCCCGCTTACTCTCATAGTACTCCAGGAACGTTTGACTAGGTCGGTCGCCCAGACGATCCTTCCCCAAAAAGGTCCTGAGGTCGGGTTGGAAGTCTGGGCTTCCGAACACGTGGACCAGTAGATCCACAAAGCCCGAAACTGTCTGAAGCTTCGTGGATCCAATGACGAGGTGAAGCTCCGCCCATTGGCGAGCAGAGCCGACCAGACGAGAGAGGAGGAACCCCAACCACTCCTCTTCGTCGGGTTTGGGGTCCTCCAAACTCAAAAAATAAATTTGAGCATGCAAAAAAAAACATTGAGGCCAAGTGGCAAAGCCATCAAACTCATCTGGAGGATAGATGAAAGTCCACTGAGGAAAAAACATAGAATTAATTGCAGGCATTTTAATTGTGGCGTGACAGGACGTGGCGTGGCGTGGCGTCGCTTTCCCCGCTGCATCCATTTTTTAGGCGGAGTATTCTGTTACGACCCGTGGGGTAAAGGTGAGAAGCAGGATGCATTTGCAGGGGAAAGTGGTCAGTTTATTAGGAACAGTTCAGACAATAACAAACATAAAAGACTCCATCCAACATAAATGCATGAACAGAAATGTCACCGTTATCCAAAAAAGGTAGAAGTAATCCAAATGAGAAACACAGTAATCCACAACTGGTAGAAAATCCGGAAAACACAGGGAGATATACGCTAGGCTAGGCGGTGGTCTGGAAACCACGAACTACGAGCTAAGGAATAAGAACGTGAGGCTAGAAAGGTGGTCTGGAAACCACGCATTACGAGCTAAGGAAATAAACGTGCACGGCTAGAAGGTAGTCTGGAAACCACGGGAAAAAAGCTAAACTAAACTAAAGCTAAAGCTAATACTCCGCGCCGAAGCGGAAACGGAGTGGCGTATTTAAACACACGTCAATTACATGTCCAAATCAATAACACCTGACATCAGTACACATGAACAAACGAGGAGGCGGAGACATGACACGAACGAAAACAAACGCACATGGGGAAACACAGGAGGCGGAGACATGACGTGAACGAAAACATGAGTGCACATGGCAGAGGTAAACAAAACGTGAGTTCATGAATAAAACGTCCATCGGAGAGTTTTTGAATAGCGCTGGAATGTGCGCAATGGAATGCCGAAACATGCCACTCGCTACTCCTTGCAGCGTAGCGAGAACTAGAGAAGGGGAAACCTAACACTTAGCTAGATTCGCTAGTCGGATATAGCATGAGAATACTCACCCTCAGAGTTGTCGATTTAACTCAAAATATATCATTTCAAGCCCTTCTCCATCTTACTGTTGGGTGTAACAGCTGACTGCCTCACAATACGATTAATGTCATTCACAGTAATCTGGGGAAGCTCTTATAAACAGTGAGTGTAATATGTCATACTTTCCTACGCCATCTTCACACAGTTATCGCCAATAGTGAAAACGGCTTCCGGCACGGCACCGGATATAACTGATCTGGCTGCCAAAACGCGGAAGTGATCATGCATAGAGTCCATTCAGTACTCACACAATGAGGCGGCTTTCTGTGCACATGTTTCAAGTGTCATTAATTTCTTAATTTTATGTTGTTATTTATTTTTTATCTTTCTTTTCACGTTACACTTGATGTGGACTCGACTTGGAAAAATTTCCAAGTCCAAAATGTCCAAGTCCATGTCAAGTTCAAGTACAAATTTACCCGGGTGCGTGACAAGTCCGGGTTCATTCATAATTGGACTTGAGTCCGGATTCAAGTCTGAGTCCAGGATCGAGTACCCCAACTCTATCTCTCATGGATATCAAACAACTGCAAACAAAACACAGGTTTATAAAAATAAAATAAAAAAACAATTATTGACACCCCTATGAATTCATATGAGAAAAATATATTTGAAGTATATTCCCATTGATATTTTAATTTTTTTTAGTACACCTGGGTGACTAGGAACAGGAAATTGTTCAACCATGACTTCCCATTTCACAGGGGTATACATATGAGGTAAGACATAGGCCAAATTCCCTTAGTCATTCATAGCAATGGGCAAGACCAAAGAATATAGTTGTGATATGTGGCTAAAGGTTGTTCAGCTTCACAAAATGGGAAGTGACTATAAGAAAATAGCACAAGCATTGAAAATGCCCATTTCCACCATCAGGGCAATAATTAAGAAGTTCCAGTCAACTGGAAATGTTATGAATCAACCTGGCATTGGATGTGTGTCTATATTGTCTCAACGCACTATGAAGAGAATGGGTCAAGTGGCCAAAAAATCTCAAAGGATCACAGCTGGAGAATTGCAGAAGTTAGTTGCGTCTTGGGGTCAGAAAGTCTCCAAAACTACAATCTGAAGTCATCTACATCACCACAGGTTGTTTGGAAGGGTTTCAAGAAAAAATCCTCTACTCTCATCCAAAAACAAACTCAAGCGTCTTCAGTTTGCCAGACACTACTGGAACTTCAAATGGGATCGGGTTCTATGGTCAGATGAAACCAAAATAGAGCTTTTTGGCAATAAACACCAGAGGTGGTTTTGGAGCACACAGAGAGGTAGCCATATGGAAAAGTACCTCATGCCCACGGTTAAATATGGTGGTGGCTCTTTAATGTTTTGGGGCTGTTTTTCTCTCAGAGGACCTGGACATTGTGTTAGGATACATGGCATCATGGACTCAGATATTAAATGAAAACCTGACTGCCTCTGCCAGAAAGCTTAAAATGGGCCATGGCTGGATCTTCCAGCAGGACAATGATCCAAAACATACATCAAAATCAACACAAAAATGGTTTGCTGACCACAAAATCAAGGTCCTGCCATGGCCATGGGGCGGCTGTGGCTCAGAGCGGGTTGTCCACTAATCGTAGGGTTGGCGGTACGATTCCCGGCCCACATGACTCCATGTGCCAAAGTGTCCTTGGGCAAGACACTGAACCCCAAGTTGCTCCCGATGGCAGGCAGGTGCCTTGCATGGTAGTTCTGCTGCCATTGATGTGTGAGTGTGTGTGTGAGTGTGTGAGTGTGTGCGTGAATGGGTGAATGAGACATAGTGTAAAGGACTTTGTGAACCGCAAAAGGTTAAAAGGCGCTATATAAGTGCAGACCATTTACCATCCCAGTCCCCTAACTTGAAACCCATAGAAAACCTGTGGGGTGAACTGAAGAGGAGAGTCCACCAGCGTGGACCTCGAAATTTGAAGGATCTGAAGAGATTCTGTATGGAGGAATGGTCTCAGATCCCTTTCCATGTATTCTCCAACCTCATCAGGCATTATAGGATATGTTATCTTGGCAAAGGGAGGTAACACAAAGTATTGACTAAAAGGGTGCCGATAATTGTTGCACACCTATATTTAACAAAGATTTTTTTTTATAATCCTCTATTTTGTTTGCAATTGTTTGATATCCATGAGAGCAGAGTATTTTTGTGGATTTTTTGAACAAAAGATCAAAAGGTTAGATCAAAGATCAAAGACAACAAGACAACAAGGGTGCCAATATTGGTGGAGGGCACTCTATGTGTGTGTGTGTGTGTGTGTGTGTGTGTGTGTGTGTGTGTATATATATATATATATATATATATATATATATATATATATATATATATATATATATATATATATATATATATATATATATACAGTACTGTGCAGACGTTTTAGGCACATGCAAAGAAATGCTGTAGTGATGCTGCCGGAACAGGATCCAGCACCTCCAAAATATAGCACACCTGCGTTCCGGAACATTTTTATGTGGATCTGCCACCTCTACAGCTGGATGTTTAAAATCTCAGACAGCAATATTATAAAAACAAATAGTTTTCATTTTTAATTCACCAAAAGTAAAATAGAACAACAAAAAACTGCAATAAAAATGCTAATCTTATATTACTGGTGCTCAAACATTGCTAACAGCCAATAAATAGCCTCTTTCACATAACGTAATCATTTCAAGTTCAAAAGTTCACCTGAATTCGTTGTCGCGAAGCGAAGCCTACAGTCAGTAGCACGTGCTGTAGAGTGTGTCATGGTTAAAAGAAAGCAGTTATCATTAACAGCATTTTTAAAGAACACAAACAACGACAGTGAAAAAACGGAGCAAAATACTAAAAAGGCAAGAGTCCAAGGGAGCGAATGGCTGCAGGTCACTTGAAGCAGTTTGGTAACTGTTTCCACGACTAGCAGTGATAACACTATAGCCTGAATGTAGAAGGTTTTTAGAAGCGCTTATGAGGCTAAATGTTGTTAACCTGCACATGGCTTTGAAAGTGAGACTGACAGGAATTAAACGGAGTGAACAGCCCATGTACAGTCATTCGGGCTTTTAGGGAGTACAGGGACTCAAATAGACAAACAGTTCCAGAAAGACTGAGGCAGTAGTTCGCTTCTGTGAATACCACACCAGTCTCCAGTGGAGCGCGAGCAGGGTTTGTCCAAAATCAGTCTCATTTGTAGCTTGCAGCGTGAATCCCTTCTCATGCCCACCATCTTGTCTCTGATGTTTTTGAACAGCGTGGGTCCATCGCTTACAAAGTTCAATCCCGAGCCATTTGTGCTTATGAATATGTAAAGGACACAGGGAAGAGGAGGAGGACACTGACATGACAGTTTTGTGGAATATTTTGTGTTAGGTAAGATGCTTATTTCTCGATTATGTTGTGCAGTTTATTGTAAGTAGGCCTACTGTATGAAATGTAGCTTTGTTTTCAAAAGGCTTGGGCAAATGTGTTTTGTAGCTAACTGAGGTGACAGCACGTGAGCTGATAGAATGTGCCATCCATAAATGTTTCATTTTGTACTGACAATACTCACTGCTATTAACTCGTTATGTCGCTGTACCAGTGTGAGTAATTACACAGGCCTACCTATCAGCACTGAATATCGTTGGCCACATGAGGTTCCAGAAGCACTTTTACGTGTCTGTAAGTTCGGGGACCGTGACCTTTCGCGTGCCTTTCGACTTGCCGGCTCACTACCCTCTTATTGTTCTGGGACCTGCAGATTTACAAATTAAGCACTGAGTAGAGCAAAGATGCATTCAAAATAATTAAATTAAATGTTTCTACATAAAAAATACTATAAAGAGCAGTGAACAGTAGTAAATGAAACAAAGTCAATATTTGGTGTGACAAAAAATTAAAAATAAAAATAATAGTCTCCGGTACAATTTGTGCAGTTTTATAAGGAAATGAGCTGGTAAGTTTTATTGAGCATCTTGCAGAACCAGACACAGTTCTTCTGGACACTTTGACTTTCGCACTCGCTTCTTATTTTTGCAGCAAAACCCAGCAGCCTTCATTGTGTTTTTTGTCTGAAAAGTGTCTCTTATATAATATACTGCTTTCTTTAATGACATACAAACATTTTTCTGTAACATTTAATTTTGCGCTAGAAAACTAAAGTTTGGTAATCTAAAATGTTTTTTGTACTGACTTGATAATGTAGAAGTCATTAAAAAAAATCTATAACAAAAAAAAAAAATAGGGTGCCTAAAACTTTTGCACAGTACTGTACAGTGGGGGAAAAAAGTATTTGATCCCCTGCTAATTTTGTACGTTTGCCTACTGACAAAGAAATTATCAGTCTATAATTTTAATGGTAGGTGTATTTTAACAGTGAGAGACAGAACAACAAAAAAAAAATCCATAAAAACGCATTTCAAAAAAATTATAAATTGATTTGCATTTTAATGAGGGAAATAAGTATTTGATCCCCTATCAATCAGCAAGATTTCTGGCTTCCAGGTGTCTTTTACACAGATAATGAGCTGAGATTAGGAACACTCTCTTAAAGGGAGTGCTCCTAATCTCAGTTTGTTACCTGTAAAAAGACACCTGTCCACAGAAGCAATCAATCAATCAGATTCCAAACTCTCCACCATGGCCAAGACCAAAGAGCTGTCCAAGGATGTCAGGGACAAGATTGTAGACCTACACAAGGCTGGAATGGGCTACAAGACCATCGCCAAGCAGCTTGGTGAGAAGGTGACAACAGTTGGTGCGATTATTCGCAAATGGAAGAAACACAAAATAACTGTCAGTCTCCCTCGGTCTGGGGCTCCATGCAAGATCTCACCTCGTGGAGTTTCAATGATCATGAGAACGGTGAGGAATCAGCCCAGAACTACACGGGAGGATCTTGTTAATGATCTCAAGTCAGCTGGGACCATAGTCACCAAGAAAACAATTGGTAACACACTACGCCGTGAAGGACTGAAATCCTGCAGCGCCCGCAAGGTCCCCCTGCTCAAGAAAGCACATGTACAGGCCCGTCTGAAGTTTGCCTGAATGATTCAGAGGAGAACTGGGTGAAAGTGTTGTGGTCAGGTGTGGTCAGATCTCTTTGGCATCAACTCAACTCGCCGTGTTTCGAGGAGGAGGAATGCTGCCTATGACCCCAAGTCATAACACCATCCCACCGTCAAACATGGAGGTGGGAACATTATGCTTTGGGGGTGTTTTTTCTGCTAAGGGGACAGGACAACTGCACCGCATCAAAGGGACGATGGACGGGGCCATGTACCGTCAAATCTTGGGTGAGATCCTCCTTCCCTCAGCCAGGGCATTGAAAATGACCTTAATGACTTGGAGAGGATCTGCAAAGAGAAGTGGGACAAAATCCCTCCTGAGATGTGTGCAAACCTGGTGGCCAACTACAAGAAACGTCTGACCTCTGTGATTGTCAGCAAGGGTTTTGCCACCAAGTACTAAGTCGAAGGGGTCAAATATTTATTTCCCTCATTAAAATGCAAATCAATGTATAACTTTTTTGAAATGTATTTTTCTGGATTTTTTTGTTGTTATTCTGTCTCTCACTGTTAAAATACACCTACCATTAAAATTATAGACTGATCATTTCTTTGTCAGTGGGCAAACGTACAAAATCAGCAGGGGATCAAATACTTTTTTCCCCCACTGTATATATGCACATAACCTTACAGCAGTTCACATTTAATAAGATTATTAAGGACACTGAATAAGATTTACCTTAGATAGTAACTATTGTATTTTAGTCAAATTTTAGTCAATTTAGTCAAAGCCCATCTGGCTTTCTATCTGAGAAATCTGATCGATATCACAATTACTTACAGCTATTTGACTGACTCTAAGCCTTAACCACCACACTGACCACAATTCAAGTCATTGCTTGGGAAATGAGCACAGCACCATGAGTTAAGTACAAGGGCAGGAATATTCTTTTTTTTTTTTTTTTTTTTAAATCTTCTGATTAAAAATGTGGTGCCCTGATGCGGAAGTGCAAATAATCTCAAATCCAAATGCTTGGTTTCAGGCTTTAGGAACAAAGACTTTTGGTGTGGCTTTTGGAACAAAACAACACGTCATTGCAAAAAATCAAGGTACACTGAAGTTCCTCAGTTAGTATGAGCTAGTACATGTAAATAAAGGTGGTTGGAGAGAGGTGAAAGGAAAGTCCAAAAGTGAAAGAGAAACCCGGGGAAATGGGAAGTGAGAACTCGTTCATCTATTGTATTTGGCTCAATACCACTGAAGTACGCATGACTTCATTTCCAGTAGTGTACAGAAGAAGTACGAAGGTTAAAGCACTACAAAGTTAATGTTCCATGTTTTAACTCCTGATTCAGCGCATCATCATCATCATCTTAATCATCATCGTAATCATCATCGTCCGCTTCCAAGGTCTTTCTACTGTTTAACTGAATATCCCTCAGCAGGCCGTATTGTAATTTAGTCTCTTCTTTTCACTGGTTCCACTGGTAATATACAAGAGCCAAAGATGTGGTTGAAATGTGGTTGAAATCTTTAATACAAGTCTTCCTGTACAGTTTAGTTTCCAGCCTTCTGTAACTAGTGTATGTTAAAATCTTGACAAGGAAACATTTTTTGTTTTGATCAGATAAAGCCTTTTATTGTAAGCTTAATACAAGTAAAGAATACATTTTATTGTTCACAAAATTGTTCAAATTGTAATGAAAAATGGAAAAACAAAACAAGTACACAGTTTTCTATTCTTTTCTTTCAAAAATGACAGTAAACACATTATCGGTTTAATTACATAATTCCAGACTACTGTAGTAACATATTTTTCACCAGTAAGTAACCATACTGAATCGTTCATTCGTTCATTCATCTTCAGTAACAGTTAATTGTGGAGCACATAATGAATCATTTCATTGGTTATTCTGTGTGTTAAATTATGTGTGGGTTTGTCTTGAGTCCATTACTTAAACAAACAAACAAAAAAAACAAACGAACAGTAGGCAGGAATTCATACTGGTTAGGACACCAGGCACACATACAATTACATTTACACACACACACACACACACACACACACACACACACACACAGACAGACAGACAGACAGACAGACAGACAGACAGACAGACATACAGACATACAGACATACATACATACATACATACATACATACATACATCCATCCATCCCTCCCTCCCTCCCTCCCTCTCTCCCTCTCTCTCTCTCTCTCTCTCTCTCTCTCTCTCTGCTGTGCTGGTCTCATCAGACTCAAAAGAGGACAGGCACAAGAAGTGTCCCTCCCTGGAGTCATGGAAAAAGTGTGTCACTCAACCCCTTACAAAGAGTAAATATATGGTCTTAGTTTCTGCCATTGTTTGGCCAAATCTTTTCTGTGTTTATTTGCATCTGATAACACTATAAATCAAATAAGGACTGTCAGAAATGGCTGTCGACTTGATGGAACCCTCTGGAATCTCACAAGGAAAAAAAGCTCGTTAGCTTAGTTTTTAGTGACGAAGCTCCCGTGTCTAGTTTGCAAACTGCTAATAAAAACCTCCATCTTCAAAAGAAAAAAAAGTCCTTCAGCAGAACAGCATTGTCACTTACAATCAAAGAAAAACAACAAGGAGCAAATGAAAGTTAAGATCTAAATTATGCTGACTCACCCTTATTTGCTTCAATCCATGATTATTCACTGTCAGCATTTCTGGGTGAATTATACCTTAAAGAACAAAAGAAAAAACTCAAATCACCCCGGTCCACCACAGACTCCTTGAGGGCAATGACCCGGCTCACCTGTGGGCTGTTCGCCCTCTGCTTCACCCTAGGGCAGTGGCTTGCTGATGGGAGCGCTGTGTACTTTCCAGAGGTGTTAGTCATCCCATAGGCTCTTTCATTCTGTCACCTCAGGACTCCTCCTGAAAAATCCCCACCAGGAAGTATCAACAAGTTCACCACCAGGGCCTGAGGGTTCCTCCTGAAACACTACTCACACCATACTTATCTTGTAAAACTGTTGCTGTTTTTCAAGTTTATTTTTTTTATTACAGTAATAAAACTGATCATGTGTAATTTATTGATTTGAGGACTGAATTCATCATTTGTGTATGAAATGTCCTTTAAAATAATTTATGCATTTTTTAAAAAAGACATTACTTATTTATGAATGCATATGTCCGTCGCTGGTATAGTCACCAATAAGTATGTTTTCTTCTTTCCTTTGAAAATCACCCCGGGACCAACCCAGGCTCGCATGCTTTGTGTACATAAGCACTGCTCAGGGAACTGTCGGACAATGTGAGTGCGTGCAGGTATAGCAGAGCACTGAGTCACTGTGTACTGCAGTCTGCTAATTGGCTGATCTAGGCAGGGTTATTTTAAGCAGGTATAAAGTTCAGGTGGCTTCGGCTAGTCAACCTAAATGCTCTTAGCAGAGCGTCTGCTGTTTTCCACATTTACTGGTAGATTAAATACAGGATTTTGTGCCTGATTTACCATTTCTGATTTTTTTATTTTTTATTTTTAATCAGAGGCAAATTTCCACATCTGGAGCAAATAAAAATACTAATACTTATATATCTGCACCATTTTGATTTTCAAAGCTTTTAGTATTCTTTTAAAATAAAATTAGGCTACTACTAGTATCAGTCACACCCCCTTTTTTTTTTTTTCTTTTTCATTTGGCTGTAAATAAATACGCATGTGCAAACCAATTCCCCTCAATACCTACTACTTATCAAGCCAGCAACTGTAGATTCCACCTTATGAAACAATAAGCTATTGAAGTGAATTAATTAGAAAGGTGTGTGTGCTCTGTAGAGGCTCAAAGAGAGGATTGTGTGAGTGAGTGAGCGAGCATGTAGACTTCAGCCGGAATGACGTGTCATCGCATTTTGTTACCAGACTGAAAACACAGCATCCGCCATGTTTCAACACCATGGCATTGCTTGCTTCCTCTAATTAACCATTTCAACCATAACCTATATTATACAGATTCTTTTGTTTTCTTTTTTTTTTTAACTTAAAAATTGCATGTATGAATTGTGATTCTGTCTAAATATTACTTATATTGAAAAGTAAATGGACCGTCCATAAGTTAAAAAAAATAAACAAACAAAATAGTATGCCTGAAATAATAACAATAAAAAAAAATTACTCTTCCAATGTCCAAAATTTTTAATATTCAGTTTGAAGACAAAATTTTTTAGACAATATCATTTCTGAACATAGAAAATGTACACAGCTTAGGACTGTTGAATGATGAAAGGGAAAAAAAATCCCCCAAAACAACATTAATTAAAACAAACAAACAAACAAACAAATTTTTTTTTTTTTTTTAATTGAAGGTGATCAGTGGAGTCCAACACAAAAACATTTTTTTAATGTAGAAAGTTGGAGATTGAGAGACTGAGCATGACAAAAGTCTAGAGAGCTATAGAAGTTTATGTTACTGTAACTTATAGTAAATCTCTCAAGTGATTCAGAGTTGATTTTATATTTTCCTAAAAGAATTTATTTTAAAAAAAAGAGCTTTAAATTGAATGTTCATAAATGTGGACACTATACATGAAAGGGTTAAAAGCAACCTCAAATTTGGACAAATCTTATCAAGTGAAAATATCTCAAATATAGCCAAATGTATTTAGTATTACATAATATAAGATTACAATAAACCAAATACAAGATTATTAAACATCTTTCTAGACATTTCTTTATTTTTTCAAGCTTCAAATATTCTTGTTCTATTGTCAGAATTTTTTTTTAATTCTTACATTTGAGTTTATAGCAATCTTAATATAAGAAATACAAGACTATATTCAAACATTCTGCAGTGTTTTTAATGCCACTGTTCGGACTGTTATTTATATCTTTGTCTGGCTCTTAAGTTCTTATAACGTTTAACATCGGAACTAAGAAGAAGACAGACTTCATTTTTCTTCACCTTGTACTTAGACATGTATTTCAACAAAAATCCACTGTAGGTTTTGTTCCAGTCCTTTGCTAATCAGGGATCTGGTCACTCTGGCCAGGCTTGTTAACCGTGCCAAAGAGACCGTGAGCAGTGACAGATAGCACACGCAAAGCTGCAGTCACCATAACCAGCACAAAGCAAAGCAGTCTAGTCAGCATATTCAACTCAATTCAATGTTTATAGTCTTCTCACCAAATACAGTAGAACCAAAAATGCCAGAACAACACAGAAGCAGGAGCAATACACCAAAAAACTACAGCCTCAATATAATGATGAAAGCAAAACAAACAAACAGGGGGTGGATGGGTGTGGATGAATGGTGGGGGTGGAGTGGTGGGGGGGACTGATCTCAGTTACTTTGACCATGGCATGGTTGTTGGTGCCAGACAGGCTGAATATGACAGGGTTTGAGCATTTCAGAAACTGCTGACTCCTTCACACACAACAGACACTACAGTTTACACAGAATGGTGCAAAACCAAAAACAATTTTTTTTTAAATCCAGTGACTGGCATCCAGTGTGTGTGAAAATGACTTGTTGATGAGAGAAGTCAAGGGAGACTGGTTTGAGCTAACAAGAAGGTTAAATAAGCACTCTTTACAACTGTGGTGAGCAGAAAAGCATCTCGGAACATGCAACATATAGAACCTTGAGGTGGATGAGCTACAACAGCAGAAGACCACATCGAGTTCCACTCCTCAGCAGAACAGGAATTTGGTGGCCTATAGTGGGGACAGGCTCACTGAAACTGGACTGTTGAAGACTGGAAAAAGACCAACGCCTAACTTAATGAGGCAGCATGACGGAGTATCCGCTGCCCTGCTGCTTGGTGGAGATGCATGTAGTATTAGGAAATGAATACTACATGGAAATAAATGGAAATGAACTCTTAAGATTCAATGCTAATGATTTACATAACTGTGTATTTTTTCTCCAAGGTTTAACAAGTGCTAGTTCCCCAAGGCTGAAGGAGCAGCTCTTTTGTTGATCTTCAGGGATGAGTCAGACTCCCAGGATAGAGCATTGCTGAGAATGACACTTTGGGTTGTGGAGGGCATTGTTTCATTCTGTCCTCATAATATATGTAATGGAAAGTTAACACACTTAGTTTTGTACCCTTGGTGTATTACGAATGCTGATAGATAGACAGACAGACAGACAGACAGACAGGATAAATATAGCATCTTCAATACCTTTTCACTGTCAGTGTATACCTAAGGACGAGTGTAGTACACAAAGTTTCTAGAGAAACAGGACATTTAAAAGAAAAGTCCTTATTCAGTTGCACAAACAAAGTGCTTCTGAAGAATATCAACTCATTTCACCTCCTACAGTTCCAGAGCCACTTTGCTTACACAGCTGATGAAAGATTTTTTGTGCAAAATGTCTCTGGAAACTATATGTACTACAGTGACATTTTTAAATGTAGTATAAGCCATCCACATAAAGATATTAATAGATGATAGCAGAGGTGCACATTCCTCCTCCTGAACATTTCGTTCATGCAGTGTCTAATTCCACCATTAAAAAATCTGCTTATCTCAGATTCCCTTGTTTGCTCCTCTTTGCCTGGCCATAAAACTCACAATGTGAAAACCCCAAACCAATCTTTCAGAAGAATATTAACAAGCTAGAGTAATGTTTGATTTAAGAAGCACAGCAACACTCCTTCAGGATGCAAAGAATCCAGGAAGTGAACCATGGAGAAACTTTTTTTATTTTTTAAGTACCACTGGGTGATCAGTTTCATATGAATTTGCAAACATGAAACCATGTTCAGAAGCATATTAACACCCTTATATGCTGTGTGTCCTTGCTTGTGAAACCTTTGTTAAACTCAATAGTTTGAGGTCTGTTAATCAGGGGGAAACATATGCCACTGCTAGAGGTGAAGACAAACAGTTTGGTGAGAACAATAAGCATAGTGGTGAATGTTTAAATGCTTGCAGTGCTGCGAGTGTCTAATTCTTACATCATGCCTGGGGCAGAGTGTGACGGGAGGGAGAGAGCGGGGCGGGGGGTGGGGGTTTTCGTGGTACGGCTGGGGGTGTTTCAGAGGTTCAGACAGAGCTGAGTAAAGTCTATTCTCAGGGCAGCAGCACCTGACTGCATGACTTTTGTTTACACGGTGCCGGACAAAGCCACAAGGAGGGAGAGCAGACGCAGCTCAACATGTCAGGGCGTGTAAGTATCGCCCTGGGCATTGAGCACTCTCACTGGGGCTGAGACAGTTTCTCTCTTCTCTCTACTTCTTCCTGTCTTCCCCCCTCTCTCCCTCTCCCTCTCTCTCTCTCTCTCTCTCTCTCTCTCTCTCTCTCTCTCTCTCTTTCTAACTACCGGCACTTTTGGAAGTGAATAAACAAAAGGCAGACACTGCCTCAAGATAATGACCTTAGTCAGCCCAATAAAAAGCAGCAGGCAGGACAGGGGTTACTTGGCTTGAGTTGTAATGGAGTGGTTGGTGATTATGATCTTATGACGTGAATATAACTGGTCATGTACACGCAAAACAAATTGTACCAAATGGTACTGGTAAAAGGTTAAGCAGACACACCCCCTTGACTGCACAGAAACTCAAATAAAGTTATGCACAAGCAACTAGCATGCAGGTGAAAGCCCACACCATGCTTGTTTGCCACTAAGCCATTAGCACATCTTTGTTTTCTCTACAATGTAAAGTGCAGCAGAACAAAATGAGGCAAATCTTAAACCCTAAAGGCAGAATGACTGCACATAGACTCCTTTTGATGGTCTGTCAACTGTTGGCGCCTGAGGTCAACACACACAACATTGCCTGCGGTTGTGTAAGGACAGGGTTAATATCTCAGGATGTGTCTCAATGCCATGAGTCACCAGAGTCACTTTTTTGTGAGGTGGGTTTCAGCAGCCTGTAAACAGATAGTCATCATATCTGTATCACACGTGCTTTGGCTCCTAGATGTCTGTCTGACATTTTTTCCCCCCTTCACCTGTGTTCACTTACTCATGCACACAAAGGGATAACCATGACACACTGCTGCTCATAATCATAGAGAGATAAGATCCCTATTATAATACGGGCTCGATTTTGCCTGCCATTATACGCCAATTAAGATGGCGAGGGCATCAGGTTTGCCAGAGTGAAGAGCTAGCACAAATAAAAAGAGACAGACAAAGAACGGTTACCATGCTGACATATATAGTGTCGCACTGCTTGGAAGTCACACAACTTCCTGTGTTTTTTTTTGTTTTTTTTTTGCAGAGTCATGGGAACGGGAGGGGTCAGGAAGAGATGTGACGTACAGGTTCTTCCTTATTGTTACTGATTCAGGCTCACGCGTAATGACACAGTGGTATCTATTAATGAAATGAAATGAGTCCAGTCCAGTGTCAGTGTTATATGAAGGACATGACATGTCAGAGATGTCTATGTGAAAATAATAATCATCAGAAAATCTCCTTCTTCTTTCTTGCACATGCTTAATCATGCGTTTATATCTTCCTGATGCTCACAGCTGCTTCACTGCTCATCTGTAATCAACGTCTTTTCATTTTGACCAATAGCTTTACAATGCAGAGGAAAAGAGGAAAATTCAAAGTTTTGCTCAGAAATGATTCACCTGAAACCAAACAATATTCAACAGTCTTTTGACAAGTCTTTAAAGCCCCCAAGTTAGATTTGAAGGCTGCTTTTACTTCTATGTGAAACTGTAAAATACGAATACTTTCACTCGAGTGTGGTTTTCAGACTGCTCTCCCCACCCAGTGCCTAATATAAATCCAAAACAAAAAATTTCCATCTGTATATGAATTCAGTTCTTTTTATGGCTTAATCTTGATGATTTCACGTAAGAGACATTAGCTCGGTGCTTTCCCTTAGATGACAGGTCACCAAGATATGCCAAGTTGCTCGCCTAAAGCCACTTCCTAAATTTTATTTTAGATTTTGCGTCAAACACAGTGTTGAGACTTAGTCAAGCAGTGACTCATGAAGCCTGCTGTGCAACACAGGTGACCATTTCATCTGTTTTCATCCTTAGAAAACCCTTACTTTTTTTTTTTTTTTTACAATGCAAAAAGTCAATAATCATTTTTTTCCCGTGCAAATGAATACAAATCTAAATTTCAATTACAGAAATTAACCTAAAAAAAGGAATTTTATATATTATATGCACACACACACACACACACACACACACACACACACACACACACAAAATAAAAAAATATTATTCCACAACAGCAGACCCATCAATAGGATGTTTATCCAGAAATAAAATGTAGTTTGTAGAGAGAGAGAGAGAGAGAGAGAGAGAGAGAGAGAGAGAGAGAGAAAACAATGTTACACTATTAACATACTTTCACCTTTGCGGGAAACTTGCGGGAAATTTTCACCCCAGTGTGAAAATACTCTTTTCTAGCAAATCCTATGAATGTACAGATACAGGATGGGAAAATGAAGTGACAATTAAAACAGGAACTGCAAAATCCACATTTGTCAAGCGTGTGAGGTTTAAAAACAAACATGTTAGACTTCCATAGGTTAGCTCATTGTAATCCTGACAACCAGTAGCATGAACGTTATGTAAATTATTAAGATTAGGTCTCAGTTTCTGATATGAGAGAGGACGATTCCTCTAACTGTTATATAAATATAATGTAAAGTCACAGCTATTTAATATGAATCTGACCCTAATGCTAACCTCCCATGAGTTGTGAAAAATCACAAATTTGTAATCACAAACTCGTGTTGGCATCAAGAAGCCTGGATCATTTGGAGTGTGATACATAAAGCTCTGCAATGCTAAACCAGTCATGATGATTACCTATTTATCAGCCTCATAATCCCTAAAATCAAGACCTTCAGCAGAGTAACTACAGTCCCCTCTGAAAGTATTGGAATAACAAGGCCAATTGTTTTCGCTATACATTGAAGACATCCGTGTTTGAAATCAAAAGATAAATGAGACAACAGACCAGAATTTCAGCTTTCATTTCCTCATATTTACATCTAGATGTGTTAAAAACAACTTAGAACATGGCACCTTTTGTTTGAACTCACCCATATTTTTCAAAAAATATTGGAACATACGACTCATGTTGCTGCCCAGGTATGCCCTGTTCAATTGATTGTTTAAAGAATTAATATCTCTGAATGTCTAATCTTGGTTTTAGTCCTAGGTTTCACCTGTGAAGACTGCATTTGTCATTAAAAAGGATAAACCCACATGAAACCCAGAGAGGGAAAATCTATTTTAGCCAATGCATAAGCAATGGGCATAGCCAATACGACAATTTGGAATGTCTTGAAAAAGAAAGAAATGACTGGTGTACTAACAGCCAGACATGGAGTTGATGACAGAAACATTGTGAGAGCTGTGAAGAAAAACCCAAAAACAACAGCCAGTGACATCAGCAACAACCTTCACAGGGCAGGGGTGAAGGTATCACAATCCACCATTCAAAGAAGACTTCAAGTGCAGAAATAAAGAGGTCATACCACAAGATGCAAATCACTGATTAGCAGTAAGAATCAGAAAGCCAGATTGGAATTGTCCCACAAGGCTCAGTACTTGGTCCTCTCCTCTTTTCCCTCTATACCCACTCTCTTGGCAAAGTCATCTCCTCACATGAGTTCTCTTGCCATTGCTATGCTGATGATACTCAACTTATCTTTTCCTTTCCTCCTTCAGACACCACTGCTTCTGCCCGGATCACAGCATGTCTGATGGACATTTCATCGTGGATGGCAGCTCATCAGCTGAAACTCAACCCCAGCAAAACTGAACTGCTCTTCATCCGAGGAGATTCGTCCCCATGCCAGGATCTCATGATCTCCTTAGACAACTCCATGATCTCTCCTTCAACTACTGCTCGTAACCTTGGGGTAATCGTGGACAATCAACTGTTCTTTTCATCACATATTACTAATCTAACACGGTCCTATCGGTTTATCCTTTACAACATTAGAAGGATTCGTCCATTTCTAACAACACAGGCCACTCAGTTGCTTGTGCAGTCTCGTCATTTCCAGACTAGACTACTGCAACTCGCTCCTGGCAGGTCTACCTTTGAGTGCCACCCGTCCTCTACAGACGATACAGAATGCAGCTGCACGACTTGTTTTCAACCTCCCTAAGTTGTCTCACACCACCCCGTTGCTGCGCTCCCTTCACTGACTTCCAGTAGCTGCACGCATCAGATTCAAAACATTGATGCTTGCCTACAAAGCCAAAAGTGGAACAGCACCATCTTATCTTAGAGCTCTCATCACCCCACGCACCGCACCACGCTCCCTCAGGTCAACAAGCACTGCTCGACTGGTCCCACCCTCTCTCAGGATACAAGGCCTCACGACTTTTCTCTGTTCTGGCACCAAGGTGGTGGAATGGACTTCCCATCAATGTCAGAACAGCTGAGTCGCTGGCTATCTTCAAGAAATGCCTAAAGACATACCTCTTTCTTAAATACTTACCCCTTGATAGTTAGTTTTCTTAAAAAAAAAACAAAAAAACAAAAACAACTCCTAACAGTTGCTCTCTTTTCAACAGGTTTGTGTTCAGTGCACTTCTTTGTGATCGTACGAACCAGAAATGAAATATTCATTGATGGAGAATTTAAAGCACTCTTGTACATCACTCTGGATGAATGCTATAAATGTAAATGTAAATGGAATTCACAAAGAAATACAGAGAAGAGCCTCAAAAGTTCTGGAACCAAGATTAACCTCTACCAAAGTGATGGAAAGCCAAAGTGTGGGGAAAGAATGGATCTGCTGATGATCCAAAACCTAGAAGCTCATCAGTCAAGCATGGTGGAGGTAGTGTCATGGCTTGGGCTTGAATGGCTGCTTCTGGAACAGGCTCACTAATTTTCACTGATTATGTAACTCATGATGGTAGCAGCAGAATGAATTCAGAACTCTACAGACTCTTCCAATTTACAGAGAAATGCATCCAATCTAATTGGGAGGAACTTCATCATGCAGCAAGACAATGACCCAAAACACACTGCGAACACAACAAAGGACCTCATCATGGGGGAAAAGTGGAAGGTTTTAGACTGGCCAAGTCATCAAACCTTAACCCAATTGAGCAGCATTTCACCTCCTGAAATGGAGACTGAAGGGAGAAACCCCCCAGAACATACAACAACTGAAAGAAGCTGCAGTACAAGTCTGGAAAAGCAACACAAAAGAAAAATGCAACATTTTGGTGATGTGAGTGGGTCTTCAGCTTGATGCAGTTATTTACTTTAATTTACTTATTCACTATATGTTCCATTACTTTTGCTCACCTAAAATTGGGTGGTCTGATACAAAAGGTTATATGTTTTATGTTGTTTAACACATCTAGATGTAAATATCAGGAAATGAATGCTGAAATTCGGATCTATTGTCTCATCCATCCTTTCAAACTCAAATGTATTCATGTATTCACAAACAAAAGAATTGGCATTGCCGTTTCGGAGTGAACTGTATACTGATAACATGTAATATTATTTTGTTAATATTTAGCATAAAGTATGTCTGTCAGCACACACAACATTGTAGTTTTACGTAACATAATGCATTATGTACTCTGTACAACATATACACTGTATACGTATATGACTGTACACTCTGACTGTATGATGGTTCCTCACTATGGAACTACGTGTTTCCTCAAACCTGAAATAAAATTTCCATGTAGAAGATATTCTGTACACTGGAAACAAAAATTTTACTTTATTCAAATGTTCTACAGAAATGAAATGTTACTTCAACACAAAATCATCTCACACTTTAATTGTTAAGTATGTTGATGTAAATTTGATTGTTAATGTAAATTAATTGATCTGCATTAACACAGTCTTGGAGTGTTAATGTTAGTGGAGTTTGCATGATCTGTTTTTGTACAGCCAACCCGATTTGATCACGTATATTGAAAGGCCTGGAATAAAATCAAACTCCACACAGTCACCCAAACTCAGGAACAAACCTAGGACCCCGTAGCTGGGAGGCAGCAACGCTACCCACTGTGCCAGCATGCCGAGACTGTATGACGTGATTCGATCAGGTTAATACTAGGTCAATGGATCACACACACTCTGCATAATTCAATCTAGTAGATTAGATTGTTTGAATTAAATGTAGTGTAGGAAATGAAATCATGTTTTAATGAGAAACTAAATAGTTTTATGTAAACTACACAAGATTTAAATCTGATTGACCACATGTTCCCTTTTTTCTCAGTATAACAACAATAATAATAATAATAATAATAACGAGAAGAAGAATTCTGTCAGCTGTGCCAGTTATATGTGTTAAATTCCAGAGAAGTCCATTGTAGTTATTGAATTTTTGATGACTTTTCTCACCATTTTTAAAAAATAAGGTTTTTTGTGATCAAAAGTAGATTAAATGTTTAAGTGAAATTAAGGTTTCTAAACATGTAATCAAATGCAAACACTAAAAAAAAATCTTCTCATATAGGTTGTTGTAGTGATAGTCAACTACAGTGTGGGGAAATAGGTATTTGGAGACTTTTGTTTTTTGTTATTTAATACACCCAGTAAATATAACTGCTTAAAATTTACACATCATTTTTACACTTTGTACTTATAAATACGAACAAAACATTATCATGCACTGATAAGCATACCAACCTTGGCAAACCATGTCTTTATGGACCTCACTTTTCAACCCATCAGTTACCCACCAAGCCCTTTACAAGCCAAATGTCCTGAACTCTACAGCAGTGTGATTTTCGAGGGCTCGAACCTGACTTCCAGTAGAAGTCAAAGGATGAATCACAGAGGATTTCATGGAATCTCCATATAAAAAGGAAGTTGCTCTCTCGTCAGCATGATGTGTCCATTATTGTTGTTGCTTGTAGATGTGCACTTTTATTGATGTGTATTTTAATTCCAATAAGACATATTAGAAGGTAAAATGTCCAGAGCTTGGGAATCAACATCACTTTGCACTGCACTGAGCCAACGTACTGTGTGCTAAAGTTATCTGTTTACATCTAGCAGATATAGGTTAGATAAATTTGATTAACGATGCAATCATTTAAACAGAAGGACACTAACACACTTCCTGAAGGTATTGTTAATTCAATGTAACTAATGGAGCAGTGTTATGACACACCAGGAGCGATTCTCATAGGTGCTGCAGAAAGTAATGTTTTTGCATCTCATCACAAACTCAAGCCATTCAGAGTCTCGGTGTCATCTTAACCCAGCTTCCTTCAATTTTTCTCCACAGAGAAATACTTTCAAATGATATTTTGTCTACTTTTTTTTAACCACACTTACATGCCTCTGAATTTTAAAATGGAAATTGTGCTCAAATTTTTAGTAAAAAGTAACTAGTTAGGTAACATTTTTTTGGTCACTATGGTATGACCTCACATTGCTAAGCACTATACAACTGACTGTAATCACAGTATTACTTTTTAAAACATGCATCAATATTATAATAAAACCAATGAAACTTTTTTGTGTGTGTATAGGAAGCACTACTGTAACCTTGCTCTGGATTCCACTGAGTACATTTAACAAGAAAATGCAGAGCTGTGTCACATGTAATTTTAGTTTTGTGGCAAAAACCTTTAAGCAACTGTGTAAGTATCAATATAAAAGGTTTTATTTCATTGCTTTAAGCCCTTAGCATGTTCTTATTAGATAAGTCAACTATCTAGACATGCTAGCAAGCCAATTTGCCTTGCAGTAATCACAGAATTGATCGATATTGATATGCATTAGCTAGCTAGCTAAAACACAAGACCTTGTTATATTAAGCTGTACAAAGTAATGTTTTAAAATGAATCTGACAGCTAAAAAAAGTATTCAGACACAATATTAAAACTGGTTGAGAAAATTTCATGCAACAAATAGAAATCATGGTGAAGGTAAAAAAGCTTCTTCAAGGGCAACATTATTTAAAAAAAACAACAACACTTGATTGGGAAAAAGCTACAGAGCTGAAACAAAGACCTAAACATCCCGGTCACTACAAGTGGTTCAATAACGTGCAGGTGGAACCACCACTAATTGTCCCTGGACAGGTGCACCACACAAGATTTCACAATGCGCTCTCAGACTAAATGATAAGGAAGAGAAGAAAGAAACCAGCAGTCACTGGAAAAGAGTTGCAGGACGACCTGAAAGCAGCAGGAACAACAATTACACAGTGAACAATAAGCAATAAACTGCACCACAATCATCTTGGTTTCTGCCTCACACAAAGCTCCTCTGCTAAAGAAGAAATATAGCAGTGTGCATCTAAATGCACTCAGACAAATCAGATCTCTTTGGGAACAATATACTCTGGTCAGACAAAATATATTCTTTTTTAAATGGAACTCTTTGGCATGAATTCAGCTTGTAATGTTTGAAGAAAGGAGGGTTGCATATATGATCCCAGGAACACCATACCACAGTGAAGTATCATGATAACTGAAATTGAAACTGAAACTAGGAGCATCATGATACAGGGCTGCTTCTCTTCAAACCGTACTGGGGCATAACACGCCATTGAAGGAAACATGAACGGAGCGATGTACCAGAACACGTTAGAGGAGAATTTAATCTCATGGGTGAAGAAACTGAATCTAGGGAGAAGATGGACACTAATATAAGATGTAAACCATTAATTACACAGGTAGATGTTGACCTTCCTTTAGCCTTGCCACCATGCCTAACACAACCAAAACCATACAGGCCTCCCCAGTGACTAAGGATATTGCAAGCCCCACTGGTACCATTAATGCATGCTCGTTGCCACTGGTTCCATATGGCATAGGTCAACTGCAGGGATCCAGTAATGCTGTCCAAATGACTTGAGAGCATTACTGTAAATTAACAAAAACGTCTGTAGCTCTACATAATTTTATTTTATTTTTTTAAATGAAGTAAAATAATATTTCTGTGCCATGAATCACCTTAGGTTGGGAAGATGTTTTTTTAACTTCCTTGCATCAAGCAACAGTCCTAAACTGTATGTTTAGAAATTATAGTTTCTATTTTAAAAAATAATTTGTCTTCAACATAATATTTTAACCTGAATGTTAAACATTTTGCACATTGGAAGATTTAGTTATTTTTGTTATTTCAGGCATACTCTTTTAGCCTTTTAAAAAAACTGATGGGCAGTCAATTTATTTTTTATAATAAGTAATATTTAGACAGAATCATAATTCATACATCATGCAGTTTTTAGTATAAAACGAATATAAATAATTTAGACATGAAAGAGTTAAGAATGCTTTTTTCGGTACAAATTTATAAGCACAAAGTCAAAAGACGTGTGTAAATTTGAAGTGGCACTATACAGTATACACTAGAAGTACTTATATTAAATAACAAAAACAAAAGTGTCCGAATATCTTGCAAGCCAGACTTCTGTAGGCTTCTGAGGCGTCTGAGGCAGACACTAAGCATACTGTAACTCCCTACCCCTGATGATCAGTAGTAAAGGTATGTTAAGGAAAAGAAGTCTGCTTCTTATCAGATCCAAAATTTTCTCTCATAGCAAAGAAAAAAAATACATTTGTTAAAATGTGCTCACTTGGCCTCTGAAAACCTGTACAACAGTCCCTGAGCAATCAGCATAATAGATAAAACCATGATGATCTGTATAGTGAATATAGGAAGCCCAATCTAACATGTGAAATGGATTTCTACTTAAACAGCAAGTCATTGCCATGATGAGTCTGTCATAACTGCTGTGATCTGCTCTGTGATAATATACATTTACCTTGATTAGAACCTTTACACATCCATCTTGAGACCAGTTCAGACTTAAATACTCCAGCAATGACACTCCCGATTATCTGACAATATCCACAATACTTAGTCTCTTTTTTAAGAGCATGGGCATTTCATACATGGTAAAATATATGTATATTATGCATATGTATGTATATGTATATTTCACTTATACATACTGTATACATGTTAAAGAGTGCATGTGGAGCTGGTACAGTGTTCACAGTGTTTACAGTGTACATATCTGTTCACTGTAATTTATGGAAACCTGGAACTTGTTCACTTTGTATGACATACCGTGTATGGTATTAAAAAGCAGTTTATTATTCTACTGTAGTTGTTTTTATTAGTTTGAAGACTACCCTGGGATTGTAGACAATAGCGCCTAATATACAGTACTGTACAAAAGTCCTAGACACCAGAAATTTTAAAAACAGTTTTGGTCTTATTATTTATTTTATCTATCCTGCAATAGTATATCAGTAGACAAGAGCACATTTTATAATGCTATGGAGAATACGGTCATTAGCTAAAGAAACAGTAAATAAGCCACTTTTCAGATTTAATTAAAAACATAAAGGTATTTGTAGAGACAGAAGCGAGTGGGAACCTTCAGAAGAAATACATCAAGTTCTCCTTTTGATGCTTTTGAATCTACCAGCTGCTTTCATTATAACATTGAACAACAGTGTTATAATGAACAACCCGAGAGAGTTAATGCTGTTTAAAATGCAAAGGGTAGACACCAAATATTGAGTTGTTTTATTTTGACATTTGACATTTTTACAAAGCACCTTTCTACAGTTCTTTACATTTTTACACAGTTCTGTAGTTTAAAAGTATCAAGACATGAATTTTTGGACATGATCTATGCATGCTAATATTTGGCTTGTTTGTTGTAAAAAAATAAAAATAAAAAAATAAAAAAAGATATTTCTATCAATATCTTTAAAAACTTGCTGCTTCCAGCTAAGCATGTGTGTGATAATGTGGGTGTAGGTGTGTGTGCGTGTGAGAGAGAAAGAGAGAGAGAGAGAGAAAGAGTGACATTTGAAAACGTTACACACGTCCTTATAGAGTCTGGGAATGCATAGTGTTCATCTAAACCACAGCTCAACCACTCTGCTCTCAACTGGCAGACAAGTAGGAGGACACATCAAATGTAAACACACCGTTAAAACAAACACTTTCGGGTCCCAACGCCGACCACAGAAAGAGACAAATGTCACGCTGATCATGTTTTTTTTTTCAGGGTAATATTTATTGCAACCAATTAGCTCCTTACATTACTCAACTTCAGTTATCAGAGGTATCAGGGTTATCAGTGTTTCACATCCACTCATCATATTTGCCATCTTGATTATCTGTTGCTCAAATATACATTTCCATTTATACAGTTAGGCATACAGTCAGATCCATAAGTATTTGGACAGTGATGCCATTTTCATAATTTTGCCTCTATACACCACCACAGTGGATTTGAAATGAAGCAATTAAGATGTGATTGAAGTGTAGACTTTCAGCTTTAACAAAAATATTGCATTAACAATTTAGGAACAGCCTCAAAATCACAGGCTCAAAAGTAACTGGACAAACTAGCAATTATAAATATTAGGATTATTTTTAATACTTGGATGCAAATCCTTTGCAGTCAATGACTACCTGAAATCTGGAACTCATGGACATCACCAAATGCTGACATCACCAAATGCTCTCTTAAGATGCTTTGCCAGGTCTTTACTGCAGCTGCCTTCAGTGGCTGCTTGTTTGAGGGTCTTTCTGCTTTCAGTTTTGTCTTCAGTAAGTGAAAAGCACCCTCACTTGGGTTGAGGTAATTGGACATTTAAGAACATTTAATTTTTTTGCATTAAGAAGCTCTTGGGTTGCTTTCACAGTATGTTTTGGGTCATTATCCATCTTTACTGTGATGCGCCGATCAGTTTTGCAGCATTTGACTGAATCTGAGCAGAAAGTACAGCTCTATACACTTCACAATTCATCCTGCTACTTCAATCATCAGTCACATAAACAATAAACACCAGTGACCCAGTTCCATTGACAGCCATACATGCCCATGCCATAACACTGCCTCCACCATGTTTAACAGATGATGTGGTATGCTTTGGATCATGAGTACTTCCTTTCCTTCTACATACTCTTCTCTTCCCATCATCCTGGTACAAGTTAATCTTGCATCAGAACTTAAAAAAAAAAAAAAAAAAATTTAAGCAAAGTCTAATCTGGCCTTTCTGTTTTGGAGTGCTATGAGTGGTTTGTATCTTGAGGTAAACCGTCTGTATTTACATTCATGAAAGTGTCTCTTGATTGTAGACTTTGACAAAGATATGCCTACCTCCTCCTGAGTGTTCATGACTTGGCTAGATATTGTGAAGAAGTCTTCAACAAGGAAAGAATTCTGCATTCATCCAATTAGTTATCTTCCGTGGTCTTCCAGGCCTTTTGGTGTTGCTGAGCTCATCAATGCATTCCTTCTTTTTAAGAATGTACCAAAGTGTTGATTTGGCCTCTCCTAAAGTTTCTGCTGTCTCTGTGATCAGTCTGTTTTGGGTTTTTTTCAGTCTAATAATGCCCTCCTTCACTTGCATCACTCCTTGGACCACATATTGAGAGTTCCCATGAACAGCTACCAAATGCAAATTCAACACTTGGGATCAACTCCAGACCTTTTATCTCCTTAATGTGTCATGAAATAATGAGGAAACAGGCCACACCTAGCCATGAAACTGCTTATCAGTCAATTGTCCAATTACTTTTGAGCATGTGAAAATGACTGCAATTCCTAAACAGTTAATGTAACATTTTTGTTAAACCCCTCGAATTAAAGCTTAACCCCTTGAAAGTCTTCACTTCAATCACATCTTGATTTGCTTCATTTCAAATCCATTGTGGTGGTGTACAGAGGCAAAATGCCAAAAAATTGTGTCACTGTCCAAATACTTATGGACCTGACTAGCAGCTTTAGATATATGTATAGACAGACATCAATAAATGCAGCATAGGGATCCAAAACATGGATACCTGAGATGACCTGGTCCTCGGTTTTGTTAGGCAGCTGTGGCTGATCAGGTCTTTCTCTGGTGACCTGTACAAAAGAAACACACCGGTTAACGTCAGCACCTTCGCACTGCAGCAGTCATTATTATTATTATAGGAAACATCAGGAAGGGCTGGCCTCAAGCTGTAGCACCTGTCTGCAGTCATTTCCCTCTGTGCTATAGACATGGATGTAATAGCAGGGCTGAGTTTTCACAGCCATAGGTGCTACTATCAAATACCCAGGTTTCCTTTGCTTTTTATTTCTCCTCCTTATTGACAACAAATAGAGAATGAGTGCTCGCTTTGGTCTGTCATTTTGTAGCCATATAATAAACAGGCATTCACTTCTGAAACAAATTTTGAGCTATTCTAATGCATTTTAAATTGACTTTCCTAGACTGTATTGCATTATACAAATACAATGCAGGAGTCTGTAGTCTGGTCTATTCAGTGCACCTCGTAGTCACTATATGCACATCCTACTCACTACAAGTGCTATTTGCATGTTTTGTTGTTAACGATAGCAAAAACTAAAAAAAATCTTGTGGCAATTACTCTGTAAATCCATTTAAATATGCAACAGATTTTCCACTACATACAGATTTTAAGCCTAAAAAACACGTCATGTAGAAAGCCATAATCCCACGTAAAGGTATTAGCTACACACTTTAAGCTTCAAACACTATTGCATTTAACCCACATGTTCTTCAATTTGCATTATTCAGTTTTCTAGACCCCCCCTGACACGTTTGTCCTCATTTGTGCTTTTAACCACATCTTTCTCTGCTGTTTCCCCTTTCTTACTAACTCATTAACACGAGATGCATTTTCGGTTTATTGGCAACAATTTGTCTCAAAGCCCACATCCTGAAAGCAGAACATGATAAACACTTCCAATTTAACAGGAAAAATATTTAGAAAGGCAAACATAAAATACAAACCATTAACGTTAAATGCTTACAAGAATAACAAAAATATATCAGAATATGATCCATATCATTTATTAGCCTCCAAAAAAAAAAAGATTAAACAGTGTTAGGATACGTTATAGAAATGGGGTGAAAAAGGTAAGAAAATATACAGCAGCCAGAGGACCTTTAGTTCAGTATGGGGTATGAAACTTGACACTGCATTAAAGAGTGCCCTGGATACTTTAACACGGACAAAGACACAGACACACATTTGTCTGACTGTGCTTGTGAGGGCTTTCCATTGACATAATTAGCTAATTAATGCTAAGCCTACACCTATATCTAACCCTAACCCCAACCTCATTAACCAAAAGGAAGCAACATTGTTCATCCAGTTTTTTAACTAAAAGCTGCAGTTTTGGTGGGTCGGGGGTGGGGGGCGCACGTTTTTCTCGTAAAGGCCAGCCAAAACTGAGACATTTGGTCCCCACCAAAATATAAAAACATGCCCAAAAATAATAAATACACCCAAAACCCTCTCATTCACCCAAGACCATTTACATCTCATTTCATTCTGGGGTTATTAATATACAGACGACCTGTATCTCTAGTCACTGGCACTCTGATTAGCTTAAAGAGAGGACAATTTATGAAAGTAAAAGGCCATTAATCTGGTACAGTAAAGTTTGTGTGGTACACACACACAGTATAGCTCTATCATTCTCCACAACACGCTTTAATGATCACACTAATTATTTCTTATTCCTAATGTAAAATGCGTTCATCTCAGGTCAGATTAGAGGCTTACTATTTTAATGTTTCATTCTTTAACAACATAAATAATAAGAAATATATCATAATGATGTCATCTTGTTCCACCCAATCCTCACACACACACACACACACACACACACACACACACACACACACACACTTGACATGTTCTAGTGCATTTCAGGTTTATTAGGCTACAGTGTAAAATAGCATTGTTTCCCTTTCCTGTTTTTGATTGTGCGGAGTTGCATATAATTACACAAGACCGACAGATTGAGAAACTTTTTTTTGGTGTGTAAAACCTGACAAATCCCTGGAGTGGAGGGTGAAATGTGGCCGAGATGACGCAGCTCTAGCATTTTCAGCCTCGTCTGTCCTCCCCTCCATACTCCCTCTAGAGAGCTCACAAAACATTTAAATGCTTACTGCTAAACAGCATGATTGACGATCCATCCACACGAAAGGCTTTGATAACACTCAGGATTTCATTCTGGGGTTATTAATAAACAGACGAGCTGTGTCTCTAATCACTCGCACTCTGATTAGCTCAAACAGAGAACAATTTATGAAAGTAATGGGCCATTAATCTGGTACAGGAAAGTTTGTGTGATACACACACAGTATATACTGTATATACTATATATGTATATATAGTGTTTATTGATGATGTGACTGCTAATAGAAGTAGCAGGATGAATTCTGCAGCATATAGAGCTATACTTTCTGCTCAGATTCAGTCAAAGGCTGCAAAACTCATACACAGTACAGATGGATAATGAATCAAAACATACCGTGAAAGCAACCCAAGAGCTTCTTAAGGCAAAAAAAAAAAAAAATGCAATGTTCTTACATGTCCAATTACCTCAACCCAATTGAGCATGCTTTTCACATGCTGAAGACAAAACTGAAGGCAGAAAGACCCTCAAACAAACAGCAACTGAAGGCACTTGCAGTAAAGGCCTGGCAAAACATCTCAAGGGAGGAAACTCTTTGATGCATTTGGTGATCCATGGGTTCCAGACTTCAGGCAGACATTGACTGCAAAGTATTTAAAATAATCCTAATATGTATGATTATGTTAGTTTGTCTAATTACTTTTGAGCCTGTGAAAATGGAGGGGGAAAGGAAATGCAATATAATGCAATATTTTTGTTAAACCCCTTGAATTAAAGCTGAAAGCCGGTTTAGGTGACAGACAATAAAAAACCAGTGCTGGTGCGAGATTTGAACTTTCTGCAGCCAGAGAGCCCTTTAACTGTAAAATAAATTCCTCAGAACACATTCCTATTCAAACTGGTCAAATATTAGGCTCATTATTTAAATGTGTAAATGTATATTATATTGTAAAATGTTAAATGTAAACATATTTTGGCTATTTATCGAAGCCACAGTAGTCTTTATTCATGAACTTTCCACTAACAGAACACATTAGGTTACTGAGGCATCACTTGTTTGCTGTATGCTATGATAATAAGGAAGCATGATAAATGTGTTGAGGAACAGATGCAACTAAATCTAGAAATCCCATTAACGTCTTTTGTAGAAAACGACAGTAGCTCACACTAATCACCAGTTGTCTTCCGCTGCTGTTTCACAGCCTCATCAGTACACTTTTTGAATGCTTCATGTTTAATATTTATGCAGTGGTCAAGAGTTTAGCGACGAAATATGCAATTTTATGATCATCAAATCGACAGTATGAGCCTTTGGTCACTTATTAGTTGCAGAGACGAACAACCAAAAAGCCCACTTCAGCTTTTTATTTTTTTAAACAGCATGAACAATCACCATCACTCCACATAATGCACAGAGACATTTGTCGCAGACACAGAGCTGATGCTTCATGTGCTCATCTGTTACTGACTAACAAATGAGTTTGAAAAGCACATATCCATTACTTTGAGTCAGCATCAGATCTTGGTGATTAGTAAACACCTCCCCCATGGTGGTAGATAGAAGCAGGTCAACGAAGGAAAAAATTGTTTTTATCTGTCTTAAGAGTGGGTGGAAGAGGTGTGATTTCTGGGTGCGAAAAGTACCAGAAAGTAATTAATTAGTTACTTAAACTCTTTAGAGAGAGAGAGAGAGAGAGAGAGAGAGAGAGAGAGAGAGAGAGAGATGTACTGAATGAAACACAAACTCTGGTAGAATATCAGGAAATGTGTAGAGATTAAGATTTGTGTCATGTTACAAGTACAAATGAAATTTGCCACTATTACTGCTTGAGTTATTCAGAGAAACACAATACTGTTTCCTAATGACTAGGACTTCTCTCACTACTGTGTACATTAATGAACATCACCGGCTGCTTCTGACTGACAACCAGACTGCAAAAATCCCTCTTCAAACATCTTCGCCTCTAAACATCACCAAGTTCTATTAAGTGCATTCTTGTATGGTGATTTTTTTTTTTTTTTTTTGTCTGTCTGCTCAGAGTTTGTGTAGTTAAACAGCTCTTACAATGGGTTTACATTCGTGTCCCATTTAAAAGTCTCGAATGGACAACTGGTGACAGGGTTAAAAATATAGCACCTTTGAATGGTAAACAGCACAGCCTTAAACAGGAAGTGGGAGGCTAATATCTGTGTTCCAACTAAGAACAGCTCAAAGACACAAATGAACATTTTAAAGATGCACAAGATCAATGCACAATGCAAACTTTGATTATTATTATTTTTTTTTTTTTAAAGAAATGCTTTTAAGTGATCAATTGTTCACAAAGAGAGATGTGTTGAATGGGGCAGATTATTTTATAACATGGACATCATACTGAGCAAGAGGTTTATTACAATATTACAATCATAAAAGAAATTAGTACTCTTAGGGTTAGCTGAATTGAGATCAGATGAGATCACATGTAAAAAAACAAACAAACAAAAAAAAACACTAGAATTGGACTCTATATGAATGTATGAAATACGAGATTGTTTGGTAAAGACCTGACCTGAACAATTTAAGGACAAATAAAACTAATATAATGCTAATATCAAACGGAGAGTAAAAGACAACTTACGTGTAAAATTCACCGAGCAATCTATAACTAGTCCCTCATTCAAATCCGTGTGATAAATGACTATTAAATCATGTTAACATCTCTTAAAACAGAGTCTATGGAAAAAAGAAAAACAAAACTGATTCACAAACTCATGGATCTGCCCACACGTTCAGCTTTATCAAGACCTGACACTGACAACACAGAAATATTAGATGTGTCACGATGTCGGGTATAAAACATCTCCAGGTGTGTGTGTGTGTGTGTGTGTGTGTGTGTATGTATATATATATATATATATATATATATATATATATATATATATATATATATTTTTTTTTTTTTTTAAATTCACCCCTAAAAGGAAAAATCATAGATTAACTTAATTTTATGTGTCTTGGTGTGCAAAAAATAGAAAAAAAAGTGTGTGGCCTGAAAAAACATTGCTGTGTGTGTGTGTGTGTCTCTCTCTCTCTCTCTCTCACACACACACACACACACACACACACACACACACACACACACACACACACACACACACACACACACACAGGCACTCTCTCACTTTGATGGGCATTTGTTAGAGCTGAAAAGGTTAAAGATTTTTCCTATGAAACTGAGTGGGTTGTGAAAGAACATGTTTGAGAGTCAAATTTCCCCTGAGTGTCTCTAATATCATCTAAACCATCAGTTTCAAAATGACTTCAGGATTTATTTATATAAAAACAACTACAAGACACTTATCAATATATATGTAATTGAAAAAACAAAACAAAAACAAAAACAAAAAAAAAAAAACTAAATTAGCTGTCAAATACCAATTCACTCCCATCCTCCTTAAGATTTGTTCCCAGTAACAATATTCGATTAAGTTCTCGGTTGTTCTTACAAAGCTGATTATTTATTAAATTGAATGATATTAATTTGGTGGTCAACAAAATGATTTTGAATTTTATATTAGAGTGTAATTTTATATTATAGTGTTAAAAGTACTTTTGAGTCCATTTTGTACATGTCTTTCATTTCTGAGTAAGCACCTTAAAAACCGAAAAAGAAATCTATTTTATTTCCATGTCATGATATGAAATACACACACACACACACACACACACACACACACACACACACTGCTGCTGGGGTTTTTTTTGTTTTTTTTAATCTAAATTAGTCATTTGAAGGTGACAGAGCGCGCGCAGAGGTGTGTTTGATGGCTCCGTGGTTAAGCGCAGAGAGAAGGGCTGTGGCCAGCGCATTTATTCTACTCGATCCTGCTTCATCAGGATAAACAGAATAACAGTAGAGTCCTTTAAAACTTTACAACTGTAATTAGGTCTTCAACTGAAGCACAGGCAATACAATACTGCTGTGTGATATAACCCACAGCAGGGGAGGAAATGCAACCAAACACTCATTTTTTGTTATTTCATTCTAAATGGAGCTTTTCTAACAAATCTTGCTTTGTTTTCGTTACATCTGTATCACACAATTTTAGTCAATAATATATTAGGATCTGCTGCTACAAATGACTTCTTACACAGACATTACTGCATATTGTTGGGGAGCTTTTTCTGTTTTACCTTCACCCACAAAACCAAAGAGATGAGTAAAAAAGCGAATTATTGAAAGAATTTCAGAGCGATACGAAGCCACCGTGGTGTTCGTACAATATGAGCGATTTTAATAATAAAACATAGAGTGAAATTCAGTGTTCTGTTTTTGACTGGCTGCTGATAACAAGTTACTCCTACACGCAGACGCAGTGACAATTAATACTGAAACTCTCACAGACAACAAAGATCAAATCTCCACGCATGTCATCTAACCTTACTCATAGCTTCATAAACCGTACAATTTAATCACACATTTTTTAAATAGTCATGCCTACCCTAACTAGTAACAGTCAGTTAAAAAGAAAAGCCAAAGAGCTTCAGAACTGGATTACATTCAGTGCCTGGAAAAACAGCACTACTAAATTCTACCTCTGTTGTGAAATGAGGCCTGAACTGAGAAAAAATGATATGGTAAGAATGAAGTCTTTACAGAAATGTTTCATTGTAAAATTGCGTCTGAGCAACTAAAAATATACAGCTTTGTATTGCTAGAATTAACTGAGAATTAGACAGATTAAGGGTTTCAGCTAACAACAAAGTAAAAACTGAAACCAGTAACAACTAGAAACAAACTAAAATGTCCATTTTGTGCAGCTTCTAATTCTATTTTGTTTTTTGTTTGTTTTTTAAATGCAGGAATGTTTTTGTGACTACCATTAACCTCTTACTGTTGTCTGTGCGCAAAGCAGCAAGCAGCACACAACCACAGGTGGGAGTACTGATACACTTGGTGAAATACAAAACACACACACACACACACTTAGACATATGTAGACATACAGACAAAAAAGGCTGAAAGTTGACTTTTGAAAAGCTCTCTTAAGTGAAAGATACATATCATACAGACATATGTATGTTTCCCCCCCTTTCTATACAGCTGAACCAGAATTAACACTAACAACCAAACAGCACTAAAAAAAATAGTCAATATGAGACATTTAAGGTCATTATTTAAGTGTATAAACTAACAGCACCGATCTTAAGGCAGCCGGTTGGGGTTTCTTCTTTTTTTTTTTTTTTTTTTTTTTTAAATTGTGTTGGAAACATACGCCCACCTCGTGGCTTTTGAGAGTCGACTAATGTTAAGGCAGCATGGTCAAAACAAAATGAGAAGTTTGTGATAAGCAATAAGCCACTAAAAACAACAAAAACAACTACTCAGTGATCTGTAATTACAATAGCAGAAAATTCACATCACTGTTAAATGAAGTGTCACTTGCTGAGTCAAATTAAATCTATTTGTATAGTACAGTTGTATATTTGTATAGTTGTATAGTCATGTGCATGGAGTAAAGTGCATAAGCAATCCTGTATTTCTGTTCTAGCAGTCAAATATGTCATGGACCTGTTTTCATCAACAGCTGCAAACTCAGTTAACGTACATTACACATAAAGCATAAAGTCTAAGAATAATTTAAAAAAAAAAATAAAACAAAACAACCAACCATATAAACATCTCATTTAAACACTGCCACATGACAGTGCTCTACACACTACACTGCAACCTGCTAACAATACCAAATCAAGTGTGCGCAGGACAACAGACTGATGGAAAAAGTCTACATATCAGTTTTGTTTTTATGGCTGTGCACATTTCTAAATCTGCTGCTAACCTGCAGAGGTTCGAAGAATGTTTGTCTTAACACAAAGATGGTGAACTTAAACATAAGCCAAATTACGCCCGAAAAACAAAACTGAGAAGGCTTGTGGTTTTCTGAAAAAAGAAAAAAAGGTCATGCATATTATTCAGGGCTGTGCAATATTTTGAGAAGGATTCAATATTTCTATGTGGCATTTACACATCCTATGTTTTCTGCTTGGCATCTCGGCATTCAAATTCAGCCCACGCTATCTCTTCCCTCTGACACACACGCACACACACACCTTTTGCATTGCTCATCCTGAAACAGTATTTTAACTGTTCATATATTATCAGGGCAATTGTCACTTAACACTTTCTGTGCAAGTGAGCTTGAAAACCCTTGCACATTTAAAAAAACAAAAAACGATTTAAAAATAGAACTGCACTGGATACGTAGACATATCGTTTCTTTTTAGATGGTGAAAAAGTTGGTACACACGGAAACCCGTGCAGTGACTGGTTGAACTGCTGCAGCTGGGCAAGCAAAAGGTTAAAGGTCACAGCTGTTGAATAGGCCACACTGCTTCAACAATCTCCAAAATGAAATTACACAGAGGTGATTGAGACTCTAAAATGCCCTTAAATGAATAAAGACACTGTTCTGTCCTAAAAATACATTTGTGGCAAGAGATTTAAGAAACCCGCTGGTGACTGATGACTAATTTGAGTTTACTGGCAAATAAATGGAACACATTAATAAACATTCAGACACTAGATTTAGTGTGACAGCTCTGTAATTCTGTATTTCTCTCTCTAATTGTCTACCTTCCCATTATTTTAACTATTCACACTTTGAGTAATCGTAAAATGTTTATCGTTCCTGGAATTCAGTACATAAAATGTCACCCATCATTAAATGTCACATGTCACATGTCACCCACTGTCACAATCTACTATTACAAATGTGTGTTTAGGGACACATGAAGCTTGGGAACCTTTTTTTTTTTTTTTTTTTTTTTTTACAAGAATGTGATGTTTCCATATCAGGACTTAAATAAGGTCCCTTGCTCAATTTCCTCATTCAAAGCAGAACAACCAGCCATCGATGCTCTTTTAAATACTGCACTATAGAAGTCCACTAGAGTTTCACTCTTCCTCAGCTACGTTTGACGATGCTCAGCTTTCAGAGATGTAATCTGCTCACATCGTCATTATAATGTCACCCTCTTGTTTTCACTTGCAATCGCATCCGAATATCAGCCAGACCTGATATTACTGGCCTGCTTTTACAGCCTACTTTACAACTAAAACAGAAAATGTCAGGCCCAGTGATGAAATTATTTTGAAAATGTTGGATGTTTCAACTGCATATATGGCTCGAATTATGACTGTGTAAAAAACTATACCAAAAATGAACACAACTGAAGACAGGATTTACTGAATAACACCAAATGATACCACTTACATTATAAACTCTGCACTTTTTTTTTTTTTTGACAAATAGTGAGTTTATTTTTCATTACGATGTGAATAAGTGAATAAGTGCTTGACTCACCATCATCTTCCTGTTCACATGAAGTTATACACTAGGGCACAATTGCTATTTTCTGTTCATTGCTACGTACAGCTTCCCTTCACATGCTTGTTAGTCATACTGTCACCAACGATTACAAGACAAGAAAAGATATCAATTTAGAATTTCCTGTTTGCTGTAAATTGACCAATTCCCAAATTCCCAAAATACAACAGCGTAAATAACAACACATCTTTTAGAGATTTCAAACTCTGTCTTTTGTCAATGAATGAATCACTCATGCCTTGAGTACTGGGAACCTAACAAAACTATAACAAAGCTTCAACAGACATTGTTCTGAAGTCCATGGTGTGTATATATATATATATATATATATATATATATATATATATATATATATATATATATATATATATATATATGAGAGGCATAATTACATAATCTTGAAGCTTTTTCAAATTTTAGTGAAGTACAAAAATCAGTGCTATACTGCTATAATATATACGTTAGCCAGTAGCCTCAAATAAACCAGTGCAGGGAAAGACCATGTTTTATAAACTTTTTTACCTAAGAAAGATATCTGTTCGAAAGGCTTCATTAGGTATTGCATATTTTCTCTCTTTCTTTCTCTCTCTTTCTTTCTTTCTCTCTCTCTCTCTCTCTCACACACACACACACACTTCTGCTTGAATGCACAAATGACAACCAAACAAAAACGAGCACATATATAGGGTGTCCCAAAAGTCTCCATTCGCAGGGGAAATTAACACTTTTTACCAAAATGTCTTTCCAAATTTTTCATACTTAGTTTTGTACTTAGCCATGGACTTTAACTGGCACATCACACACACATCACACACACGACACTGTTGCCAAACTGGGAGAGGGACCCATGCAGAGGATGTTTTGTAAATACAGTTACATTTTGCTAAAAAGTGTTAACTTCCCCTATGTATGGAGACTTTTGGGACACCCTGTAGAATATGATTATTCCACCATAAGATTACACTCAGACGCAATGTAGCATCAAAAGACAATTCAAAAATCAAGTAACATAATAAATACCATTAGAGCTAATCTAATGTAATCCAGGGATCCTCGATGCAGGCAACTTTAATCAAGCCATATCTTTAAATTGCAGAGCAAATCGTTTCCGCCAACTTAATTCGCTTATTAGGAAAGCAGTAATCACCAAAGAGAGTGAAAAGCAACTAGTGCTCCTGACTGAATCTTGCATGCTGGAGAAAGAGAAAGAGAGAGATAAAACATAGACATAAAGATAACAGCAGTAAGAGAGTGGAAACAATGTCTAAAACAGGTATTTATGCTCAATTCTTTGAGTCCAGCTTGTAACATTAGGAAGACTATCGCTTCGAACCGGGCCGAGGTTAGTTGAGACATAAACAAAACATCGATATGCTCTCATATCAAAGGCATAAAGATTACCATCTGGCAAGCATTTGTAAATTATAGCCTATATTTTAGCTTTCTCTTCACGTGATTTAATGTCTGTACACTCCTCGGTTTGTACAGTGAAAAGCTACATAATTTCACGTCTAAATTTAAAGTCTATTGTCATAAACAATACAACAGCTTTGTCACAGAAAAGTCAGAGTGTATGCTTCCCATGTAGGCAAATTCCAAATTTGATTTTTACATGAATGCATTTTGAAAAGGTGTAACACAGACTACACTAACCATCATATCACTGTCCTCACACATATATCAGTGATATACTTTTAAATACATTTTTTGTCATCATTTCATTTGCAGCTTTAGAAGAACGTTTGAGATATTTTGCATTTGATTACTTTAAGAAAGGAAAAAGGCCAAGCCAAAAATCAAAGCAATGTGGCTCAGGCATTTTGTCAGTCAGAATTCTGATGTGAATAACCAACAAAAGTGAGGCCAGGAGCCTCATACACACCTTTTTTTCTATACTAAATACACAAGGCAAATTTTCAGCCTTGAATTAACACACAACCGCTTATTTTGCTGTGTCGTTTATGCTGTGATTTTATATGTATAAAGTATGTGACCAGTATACAGTAGGCTAGTAATGCTGTGTGCTAATATGGTAGCAGACAATCAAATTAAGACATCCCTGTTAATGTCTCTGTAACCAAAGAATTTAAACTTTTAACCTGACTCAAAACAAAATAGTGGAAATAATATACTATCATATATAATATAAAATAATATAATATAATATATGATAGTATATAATATGCTATCATATATTATATACACATATGTTCTCTATCTTATATTAGCTCTCACATCAGTACACAGTCTTTTGTGTGTGTTTCTATAATTATTGTTTACATTAGTAATTACAGATAGAGATAAGATGTAAAGAGTAAAGGCAATTTTAGAATGAACATTACATTTGCATCGCTATGAAATCAAAAGGCATAACTCGGGACTCTCAGTCGACTACCGACTCAAATAACAACGATAGTGTGCGTGTGGAAAAATTTCTTTAAAAAACTTGACCTTTCGGTTTTCAGCGCCTGTAATTGACTGAAAGTAGTAACTTCGGGCGTGTGGGTTTAATGCAGACGTTAAACATGACTACGGCAATAAATTATACAGGTAGGCTAAATTTCGTTTCATGTCGAACAGTAAACGTAGCCTATTAGCTTAAACACGACATATGCTATATTATCTTTCTCCATACAACAAAAATAGTCTGTTGATACAGCCTGGGGTGGGCGGTTTTTCAACAGCACTCTGAGCACTGACGATTACTATTCACAAAAGAAATAATGGAAGTTAATAGAAACGGAATTTGACCCTGATTTAAGGCAGGAGAAATGTATTTCAGACGCATGCAAATTTCAAGACGATTATAAACAGCGGATTAGAGAATATGCGACGGAAAGCGAGTCAGCTTGATAATACCGTCTTTGTGTAACACAAATGTGGTTGTTTTTATCCACCCTCACATGAAGTGAGCGCCACAGTTTGCTCTATAATGTCAAATTAACCACCACATTTAATGTGAACTGATTATACTGATATACTAAAATAGATAAACTGCCAGCAGTGGTCTTTACACATGTACTACAAATGTTCATCACGAATACACATGAAGGGAATTTCACAGTAAAACAGCCGAACACTCGAATCTAAGTAATGTTTATCATATGTGGTCAACTAATGTTATTTTACTGTGGTACTCTGGCGATATTTAATAGCCCACATGATATACATTTGTGAACTTATGGTACAAAATGCCATTAAATATTGTCTGCATTAAAACTTATCAAACAGGCCTATTTTACAGTGTGTGGCAGCCATTTTCCATAACATATTTATGTGATGTAGGCTATGAAATGGTTTATGGTAAATAAATATTTATGGTCTGACTTCTAGCTAAATTATGCCACGTGTGAATAAAATGTGTCATTAAATGTAAATAAATTCTAGATCATTTGCAAAAAAAAAAAAAATTGTGAAATGTCCTTTACACCTTCTACAGCAACATATTTCCTATTTAAAAACTGAAGTGTTGTATCTGCTTTGACTGACATTGTATCTGAAACTAAGTAATGATCTGTTTTGCTAGATTGAATTGTTTTGTAGGTATTTACAAGTGCTGCTCGCGTCACTTTATGCCTAATTAAAATAACTGTTTTTATTTTTCCGACCAGGTACTATATTACAACTCTATAGTGCTATATCCAGCACAATATTGTACAGTATTATAACAGCAAAAGTGCTTGTGTAATCTGTTTTAGTGCTGTCAAATGGGAGCCTGTACAAACCTGACTGTTTTAACATGGACTATTAATAAGGGCATTAGAGTATAAAAGATGAGATATATTAATCTCTTTTCGCATTTCGAAATTGCGTGACATCTTGTGAGGAGGGAAAAAAAAACAAAAAAAAAAACCCCAAAACAAAACAAAAACACGCCGTGTCTGTTGTCTCGCCGAACAAAACACACAGTGTCCATTAGTTTATAAACGCTGCCCCCCTATGGTAAGTTAAAGTAGTGCAGCCTGTATGAGGAACACGTGAACGGAATACACATGCGAAAACAAAACAGCACTGAAACAGCACCTACTCATGAACCGTTTCATAAAACAAAATTAGTCATGAATGAATATTCAGTGTGCATTTCTGGCAGGTCTAGCATTTCCATGTAATGAAAAAAAAATTACTCTACATTTCACAATATGACGACAGAGTCTAAAAACAGAAAATAACACTATATTATTGTTTAGTTCACAGCTGTACTGCATTGCAGTGTAAAGTAGGTTACCGAACATATAATACATACATATATGATGTAATGTTTTTTTTTTTTTTTTTTTATGTTAAGCCTTTACTAACTCCTAACCGTTACTTCATTGACCCTACTATACACATGCCATAGAATTGCTTTCCTCTAAAAAGTGAGTACAATTTAAGTTGCTCTGAGCACTATATAAATCCAATAGGCAAGTACAAAACAACAACAACAGAAAAACAAACACTATGTCAATTCAAATTCAAATCAATACCAGAGGCAAGATAAATTTAATAATAAAATAATAAAATTGGTCAGGGTGTATTCTGAACAGGTAGGAATTTAGCTATCAGGAAGATTAGTGACAGCATACTGTAAGCAAGAATAATGCTGGTCTGTTTTTCTTTTAGTTGAAAATACTCCTTTAACTTAAACAACAAAAAAAATTAATAAGACATTGCACATAAATCGAAATATGTGAATAGGATAAAGAAAAATAAAAAAATGTATTAGCATCATCGGTGGAAAAAGTACAAACAAAAAAAAAACAAAAAGGTACAATGTGATATGTTTGCACTTTAAAATGTGCCACAATAATGTAGGAGTTTCATATTCTCTTACAAACCTCTTGAGTTTAGTCAGATGTGGTCAGATATAAAGCATCGGGTTTTTCAGTGTCAGAAACGTATTGTCAGTAACTGCTTTTATATGTGACTGCACAACAAAGTATCACCGCAGAATTCAAAAAGGATGCATATTTGAAACAGAAATACTGTAGTAATTCTCAACTAAAGATCACTGATTTAAGTACAAGCAAACGGATCCACTGGTGGTTCAATCTCTAGACACAAATTAGTGAAATAACTAACACCAGACTAATTATTAATTAAAAATTCATTTACATATACAAGTATGTCACAGTGCATTATGGTACATGATGCTTAGCAGGCAGGCAACTGGCAGTCAATTAGTTGTTTGTTCTTGGAGAGATAAAAAAAATCTCTGTTGAGCATGTCCCAGAAGAGAAAAACAAAATGAAACGAGTAACTATAAAAAAAAATACATTAGATAAATCATGTAGGATTTACGGTGATACAAAAGTAGCAATCTGTATTAATTCTATTCAATAAAGAGAAACATTTATATGCAGACCAGATCATAAGTATAAATGTTTTTTTCTTTTAGAAAGAAAAAAAAACAAAAAACACTCTAATACAAAGATGTTAGTCAGTATAATTTCTCAAAATGAAAACTTCAAAGACACACACCACTGTGCATGTGTACCGAACATGAAAGCACTTATTAAAGGTGGCTGTCTTTATCAAGTTTGATCAGCACAACACCTAACAACACTTTCCTTTCAACAGCCCAATACACATACGACCACAATGATCAGGTATTGTCAATACCAGTGTGTCAGAGGTGTTACCGACAAAACTGAGGACTAATTTCTCCAGCATGTTTCTGTAATTCCATATATTGTTCATCACTTGTTTTACACTTGAGAATAATAAGCTTTTGTTTTTAGCATTTGCAGTTTGCAGTTGAGCTGACTCAAAGCACAACCCCCGTTTTGGGCCTTGACCACCCACACCCACACAGTGCATCTGACTTATGCGTCAGCAACCTTATTTGAACCTAGTGACTTCTTTGAGAAAATTTGCTGATTCTTACCAACATTAGAAAAGAAACTTGCAGAAATGACTATCAGCTTCACAAACAAGAATTTGTTTAGTTCGCTATGACCATAAATATGACTGAAACCTGACTTAGATGATCAAACAGGCAATTTCTTAGTCATGTTATACCAGATGTGATACCGATACTGATCTTTACCTGTGACATTAACGTGACATTTCAAAATCGTTGCCTTATTTCATATTTACCAGAAATTTCACCTAACAATACAATCAGGCAGTAAATTTGTTTCGGTCTGTTTAAACGAAATTACTGTAAGTGAGGCCATGTAGTAGCTTATTTGCCACACTATATAATATGTAAAATAGAATTTATTTATGATTGTATTTAGTACTTTACTGTTATTAAAAGTAATAGTATAAGCTTACAGTAAATATTTTACCTTACATCCTTGACAGTTCCACACAGAAATATATCTACATATAAAACTAAACAAAATCTGCATAGAAATAAAAAGTATCTACATATTATTATAGCCCTTTTAAATGATTTTGAATTCAAATATATTAAATATTAAACTGTAACAGAATTTCCTCAATTTTTGTAAATCTGCACTAAGTAATTTTATGTACTAACTAGACTCTAACAAAACTTAAGAAGAAGAAGAAGAATTATTGAACTGCCAGAATTAGTTTTTATGTTGATCAATGCTTGTACACAGTGCTACCTGTTCACGTTGACACAAAATATTGGCATGAAATACATGATATAAAAGCAAACTACCAAAAGCAATATTTAGTGGTCAGTTATGGTTGCCATAAATGACGTGGTGCCTATGTGGCGGTCAGATATGCTCAGAAAATGACGTGGTGCCTGAATAAAATGTAAAGTTCAGCAAACAAGTCAAATTATAAAGAGGCCGGTGAAGCATAACTAAACGAAAAACTAAAATATTTTGATAAATAACGAATTCTTTCCAGATCAAGAATATATTAGATTTGTAGTATGGATCTGCTACAGTATACTGGACACTGTATATAAAAGTATGTATAATTTCTTACCTTTTGCCACTAACTCCTGTGTCTGATAGTAATACATCAAACAATTTATACTCAGTATCTACTCTGAACTAACCATATTACAGTCCTGAGTGTTATTTTTAACAAATAAATAGCTAAAGAATCCTTCAGTCTGCATTCTAGATCAGTTTAAATGAGTTATTAAGGGAGTTTTTTTTCTGCTGGGTGCTGAGTCATCTGTGTCATGGCTGCCCACACACAGCCCCACGCAGCTTTGCTCAGTGCACCATGAGCTCCCGGGCCAGCGGTTTGCACAAATGTCTCAAACCTTCCTCGTTTACAGTAAACGGTACCAGTGTGGGGTATTTGCCTCGGTGAAGGGGGTATTTGAACCGCGTCATGCTCACTGACATCAACGCGTCACTGAAATATACACAAGAAAACGTGTAGACTACAATATTACTCAGATCCTTTAGAATGTCTTTGTTGCCTTTCATTTTTGACATCTGTACAAAGTGGAATAGATTAAACTTGTCTTTGCTACTAGCTAAAACAGATTTGAAACTATGAATTGAAAGGAAGTAGATAGGCTGCCATTATATGTAGTTCATCAAACCCAATCTCAAGCAAGAATCCTAATTAGTTAGACAGATTTAGTTGGATTTCAGGAGTTGCTTTAAAATAAATAAATAAAAATGCACCCATCAGTTAACCTTGCCCCTGTCCTAATATTTATTGTCAAGGAGGCTTGTGTGAATCCTTATGGATTTTCAATCTTGAGGCTGTGTTGAGTTTACATGAGATCACACAGCCCTCCCCATATGGCTAATATCCTGAACTAAAGATAGACTGGAGGCGGGTTCTCTATTTTTCCCACAATGAATAGAGGACAGATCAAGAGCTTCGCTGGGAAAACCAAGAGGTCAAGATGGGCTTCCTTTTTTGTCACAGACTCAGCAAAAAACATCTGCATAATAACTTTTCTTTTGTGAAAAAAAAAAAAAAGCTTCTGTATTTTCCTCATTTTTGATCAGGAAAAAATGTTTGCTATTATATCCAAGTTAATAACTGTGAATTAATGACTAATAATGTAATAAAGTAGATGTAAAAGATTCAGAATCCGTGTAAACTGTGTATTAAGACATTATATACATATAATCTAAAGAATCAGAATTGTGACTGTCTTATTTCAGTAACTGCACGTCATTGCAAGGGGTCACGGTGGAACTGGAGCCTATCCCGGGAGCACTGGGTGGGAATACACCCTGGGCTGGATGCCAGTCCATCACAGGGCACTACGCACACACACATTCACACCTAAAGGCAATTTAGTGTAGCCAATCCACCTACCTGCATGTTTTTGGGAGGTGGGAGAAAACCCAAATAAACACGGGAAGAACGTGCAAAATGTCTGCACAGACATTAACCCAAGCTCAGGACTGCACTGGAGACCCCGGAGCCGTGAAGCAGCAACACTAACGACTGTGCCACCATGCCACGGACTGCAGAATATTTCTACTGAATTCATATTCATAATTATGTTCTGACCAACCTCAATTTAAAAGGCAACTCATCACACATTGTCTAGGCATAAACCGATGCCCTACAGTTGCAAACACTTTATGAAATAGTGGAATCTTGTGTCATCTTAAAATAAATCTGTGTATATATCCACTGCTGTGCTAATACACTTCAAAGTCTTACGTACAATGCAAAATGGCACTGTTATTGTCCTACTGCAAACTCCAAAACACTTTCAGCAGCAAAAGCTTCGCACTGATTCATTCACCGATTCACTCCCTGATTTGCTCACTCACTCATCATTACTCTCCATTCAAATAGTATTGATCATGCACTGACTTACCATTCTGTTCTTCATTCTCCTAGACGCCATAAAAACAGTACTGAACAAACCTCCTAAAGAAGAAACAGCTTGTTTCCTCCCCCACATTCACACACACCCATCTCAAAGGACCAGAGGGATCCAGATGAGTCAAAAAGCTAGAGTGGAAGGTTAACAGAATGGAACGCACATAAGGCGCTGACACACCAAACCACGGCTTCCTCTCCCCCACATGCCTCTCATAACTCCACAGATGACTGGCCAAGTTCCCACAGAAGAGCAGGGGAGGCCTGTGCGGACCTCTAACACCAAAGGAACACGATCTAACCCCTGGCCAATATGTGTGTGGGCATGTGACTGTGTTTGTAAAAGAAAATGAATGAGTTAAAATAAATCAGAAGTCTTCTAACACTTCCTACACAACATCCCAGACAACTAGGAACCCATCTTGGATTTTCTAGCATAATGGAGGGGGAAAATGGCTTGTTTGTTTTAGAGGAAAGATCATAATAAGGCACAGGCACCGGATATGATGTAGCATTGCTTTTCAAGTTGGACTTTGTGGAAGCATGAGGTCCATGGGAAAAATTAAGTTCCTCCTACGCAACTACTGCAAGCAAGTACACTCTGGTTTACTCTGGTCTTTTTCAAATCAGAGTGTTACTCTTGTAAATCTCTACAACTTTAGGTTACTTTTTTGTTTAAAAAGGTAGCACGTTTACAAGATATACAGAAGGTGGTGTTCTTACTAACCCGCTAGAACTACATACAGTGCAAGTTTCCCCTAGGAATAGATTTGCCGCAGAGTTTCTGTGCATCTTCTCCAAGTGTCTGCGTGGGGTTCTCTGGCTTCCTTCCATGTCCCAAAATCACGTCAGTAGGTGGATTGGCTGTGCTGAATTGCCCCCAGGTGTGAATGAGTATGTGAATGTGTGTGTGTGTCCATGGTACCCTGCTATGGACCGGAGTCCCATTTTAAAGCTGCATTCCTGCCTCATGCCCTATGTTCCCAGGACAGTGAACGTGAGTGAGTGAGTAGATTTGCCAGTGAATATCTCGGTAGTTATCCCGCTAGCTAGCTACGACTGTCTATTGGTACAATTTTATGCACCATATCATTTATTCTCGAATACAGACGAAAATCCATGAAACGTAACCGCTTCTACAGATTCATTGATGACCATGGGCCTGTTTTTTAATCGAATATTATCTAAAAAAGGTACAATGACTAAAGTCATACTTTCAAGCACCTCTGGCATTTTAAAGCTGCAAAGGCAAACCTACTGAACCAAATGAACCGAATGACTCATGGAGCTACAGTTTCGCTCTTATACCCTTGTGAATAATCTGCAGCAGGGATCCCATCTTCTTAACTTTCAGTTTCACGAATACTACAACTTACATCATATGACATACCACGTGTTAAAAAATAAAAATTTGAATAAAAAATACCCCGGCCACTTTAATAGGAACCCCTGTACCCATTTATGCAATCATCTTGTCAGTCAATCATTTGGCAGCAGTGCAATGCATAAAATCACAACAGTGTCTAGAGTTTACACAGAATGGTGTGGGAAAAAAAAAACATCATGTGTGTGGAATAAGTCATATGTTTAGGTGAGAGTCAATGAAAAACAAGTGCTGGTGCGAGATTTGAACATTTTGCAGCCAGAGACCCTTTTAATTGTAAAATAAATTCCGCAGAACACATTTCGTCAGACTTGTTCGAGATTATGGTAACTCAAACAGCCACTCTCTACATCTGTGGTGAACAGAAAAGCATCTCAGAATACACAACAAGCCAAACCTTGAGGCAGATGGGCTACAAAAGCAGAAGACCACATAAAGTTCCATTCCAAGCCAAGAACAAGAACCTGAGGCTTTCCATGGGCACAGGCACACCTAAACTGAACAGTTGAAGACTGGAAAAAGAGCAGACAATGTATTTACGATCTTCTTCTGTCCATTTGTGCTGCTACCATATGATTGTCTGATTGGATAATGGGCAGGGAGTACGGGTGTTCCTATTAAAGTGGACAGTAAGGGTAAGTATGAATGCATCATAAATTGCACATAAAATAATGAGCTAACCAACAGGAAAAACAATATTCTGTTTGTTTAATGTCAGTCAATATTAAAGATTAAGGCATTTATTCAGCAAATAGTACGGTCAAGTTTTTTTTTTTTTTTTTCAGTTTATTAAGCTAGTGCAAGAAACAGTGAACAGCAAATGATGACATAGAGAAACAACATCCATGGCTTTTAAATCACAGATCAGATCTAAGACAATGCAGATAACATGAGCTAGTTGACATTTTTGGGAAAATATCAGCACTCTGTATCCTGCCTGTTTGCAATAGGGGAACTGTTAGGGAGTAGCTGTACTACAATGAAGATGGCTTTGATTAATTCAATATGAGTTTCTAATATGACATTTATTTAATATGACAAAGTTTTCACCTGGTACTTTTCTGTCTTTCTAATCCTGTGGTTAGTGAGCTTATTCAATTGAAAGAGGTTATTTTCAAAGACAGTGTTTCTGTGTCAAATTGTGAGAACGTCAGGCAGTCACTCTCAGTCTATTAGTCAGATTTCTGTTAGTCAATTCACAGATGTCTAGAGATCCTCATTTTGCTGGGTCTGTTGTGGCTGAATATTCAGGAATTAGTCACTTATTTCACATATTTAAAGCTAGACAGCCTTTTGTGGAAATAATATCCACAAATTGAGTGTTACAAATATAAACTTCAGACTAAAACTTTACATGATACTGTTGTCTAATATTATATATATATATATATATATATATATATATATATATATATATATATATATATATATATATATATATATATATATATATATACACACACACACACACACACACACACACACACACACACACACACACACATGGTCACGTGAAAAAATAAGTACACCCCATGGAAATTGTTGGCTTTTTTTGACATTATTAATTAATTAATTAATTAATATTGCCCCCTTTAGCAGAAATAACTTCTTGTAGGCGTTTTGCATAATTGTCCACCAGGCTTGCTGGAATTTTTGACCACTCTTCCATGCAATATTCTTTCAGTTGCAAGATTCAAATCCGGACTTTGACTAGGCCATTCCATAACCCTCCATTTCTTCTTTTTGAGCCATTCCTTGGTGGATTTGCTCGTGTGCTTAGGATCATTATCCTGTTGAAAGGTCCACTTTCGGTTCAACTTCAACTTTCAGACAGATGGACTCACATTATCTTCAAGCACTCTTTGATATGATGCAGAATTCATAGTTGAGTCAATGAATGCAAGCTGTCCAGTCCCTGAGGCAGTGAAGCAACCCCAAACCATAACATTTCCACCACCATGCTTCACAGTTGGTATGAGGTGCTTCTCCTGAAAAGCTGTCTTTGGTCTGCGCCAAACATGTCTGCTGTTAATGTGGCCAAACAACTCTATCTGTCCAGAGCACATTATTCCAAAAGGCCTGGTATTTGCCTGTATGCTCTTGCAAAGGCTTTTTCCTGGTACGCCTCCCATGCAGGTCAAATTTGTGCAATCTCTTTCTGATTGTAGAAGCATGCACTTTGACACCAACAGTTGCAAGACTTACTAGCAGATCCTGTGATGAAACTTTGGGGTTCTTGGAGACTTTTTGCATCAGACGGTCTGCTCTTGGGCTGAATGAGTTGGGACGGCCAGTCCTGGACAAATTGGCAGTCGTTTGAAATCTGAGCCATTTGTAGATTTTTTTCCTTACAGTGGAGTGATGTATTTCAAATCATTTGTAAAAATTATGGATTTGAAGGTGTGATAAATGTAGGGGTGTACTTACTTTTTCCATGTGACAGATCGTTTTTTTGTTAATTTAAGTTGTGAAAATTACTACAAAATGTCAGATGTGTGTGTCATTTGATAGAGTGTATCACCTTTATTAATAGGCACCGTTTCAAAGATGATGAAATGTTTGGTTGTCCAAATATGTCAATAATATAATATAACATTATATATATATATATATTCAGTATTTTTAATGTATGCACAAAAAAGCACTGATACTTAAACTACAGTCCTAAATTAATAATAAAATCTCACTTTCACTGCACCTTGTGGTTTCAGTTACTCACATATTGTTTTACTTATGTTTACTTTGATCGTAGTGTTTTAATCTACAAAAGTGAGGAGCAACACGGCCTTGTTACTAATAGATTGCTCCCATTATAATAAACGATAGAATTTACTCTGCAAGTGTGCAAATACAGCATATAATGACAATAAACGTGAATTAAACTAAACCTTTTAAGCAACTTGCACCAGTTTCCCCAAGCCCTTGCAGATCATGTAGCATTTTGGTTATAAACATAAGTTGACACAACTTTGGTCTGTACTCTCTGATGCATGTTTTCGGAACAGAAGTATTGCAATGAGTAAACGAGACCTGTGTCATGCGCAGAGCAACTAATCGATTATGACATTCGTTGACAACCGTTTTCATAATCGATTGTTATCGATTAGTTGTTGCAGCTATAAAATTTAGGAAGCAAAATGTGTTATTAAAATGGTATAATATACTATGTTTGAAGTGCCCACTTTCTCTTGACCCGATGTCCTTAAGCTTACAGGTGTTTTGAAATTGTCACACTAAGGGTGTCACAGACTGACAATTCACATTTGCTGTGCCTCTTCTATTTTTTTTTTTTTTTACACAAGTCATTAATTTTACAATGTCTTTACTTTAACTGATGTATATCAGGTTTGTACCTTTGCTCAGCATAGATGTCTTTAAAGAGTAGACTAAACTTCATTTGCATTGATCTCTGCCTTGCATATTAGAGATAAAATTATGTGTAAATGTTTAAAGGCAGGGCATAGGGTGTGAGCAGAAATTGCTGTCACCAGTTGTATTCCTGTGCTTGCATTATTTTGCTAGATGTTGTAATACTGATGTTGCTTTTTTCACTAAACGGATGTTCTGATTATTGCTCACGGTGACGTCAGTTCCCATGACTTTCCACAATATTTTTCATGTGACTTTTATAATTCAGGATACATGTGGAGTGTATGTGTTTTGGTTTAAATGTAGATTTGCATTGCTTTTAAGCCTGGCGAGAGTTTGCATGCAAGTTTACTTATTGTTTTGTTATTGTGTCTTGGCAATTCTGGACAGCATGCATCACTTACTACAGTAAAACCTGTATCAGAAATAAGAATGTTATGATTCTTATCTGCTCAATAAAACAGAGTCAACATCGTAAAAGATCCATGACGTATTATAATTGTATTGGTAATAATAACTGATGATGAAGTGTCATAGTCTAGGAGTTGCAAGTTTATTGTGCCATGTCTCACTCACTCTCTCTGTTTCAGTAACCGCTTTATCCTGGTCAGGGTCACAGTAGATCCAGAGCCTGTCCCGGCTACACTGGGCATGAGTCTGGAACACACCCTGGTATTCCAGTCCAATGTAGGGTTGTGTCGTTAGGGTTTAATGCTGACCTACATTCAGTCTAACTGACAGAATAATAAAGAGAGGGTTAATATACAGGTCTGCTGCAGTCTGAAACATAGTTGGGAGCAACAACAACTGACAACTGTGACTTACTCATGCGTAATAAAGAACCGAATCGCCTCTATTGTGTTGTAGATTGAGGAGGGGATACAGCTAACCAAATTTTCAGCTTATAGATGGTTAGCATGTTTGCCTCGCACCTCCAAGGATGGGGGTTAGAATCCCGCCTCCGCCCTGTGGATGTGGAGTTTGCATGTTCTACTCGTGCTTCGGGGGTTTCCTCTGAGTACTCCTCCCCCAGTCCAAAGACATGTGTTGTAGGCTGACAGGCAGCTACAAATTGCCCTGTGATGGGTTGGCACCCACATCCAGGGTGTCCCCTGCCTTGTGTTCCTAGTTCCCGGGGATAGGCTCAAGGCTCCCCTACGACTCTATGTAGGATAAGCGGTATGGAAAATGGATAGATGGATGGATAGATGGATGGATGGATGATCAGACAATTCACTAGTAATAACAGAATTTACCAATAGCATTTTGTATGCATAGGTTTACAGTTGAGTGACTCTTTAAATAAAACATGCTTGCTAGTGGCTTTCCTGTTCCTTTGTAAAATGGTCTATTATCAGATGTTGAAACTGTTTTGACATCTGAAATTTCATCAGTGACAGATGATAGATAACCAGCCCTATTGCTCACCAAGCACACACACACACACACACACACGCACACACATACACACACACACACACACACACACACACACACACACACACACACACACACAGAGTGGGATGGCTCACATGAAAAGGCCATGATGACAAAACTCCAGTGACACGGTCTAAGCCAGTGATTGAACTTCCTGTAATGAGTAGAACAAAACAAAAAAAAACTCTGAAGAAGTGAGCAGAGCAAGAAAAAAATTTGACACTTAAGACCTACAAATAGGCCATCTTTTCAGGTCATGGATGGGATTACACAATCTTTAGCATCAGAAGATCCCCATCTTCTCATCACTCGTCTGATACCAGCTGCTGAAAAGACTCAGACAGCAGAGATCTACAGGCAAACCCTATGGCCTACTGACTCACTACATACATTAGTGATTTATAGCTGTGGTAGCAGATAAAGAGACTACAACTGGGGAAATGAGGAAACTGAAATGATGTTTAAATATTGGTGGATACATGCAGCACAATGCTTTTTGTTAACAATGCTAAGACAGTAGCCTTCTTGACTCAGAGCTTTGACCCATCATTCCCTGTTTCCAAATCCTCCACACATTTTAGGGTTGACGCTTTAGGACACTTGGAAGTAATCTAGATGCTCTAATAGCAGTGGACATATGGAGAGAAAAAAAGACCTAATTTGCACCATTAAGTAAAGAGATGTGAAACAGTATGATACTGTATGTGCACCAGAGAGTTGTGGTAGTTTTTGGTGGCTGGAACCACCCACATGGTGGATGATTATTATTTTTTTGCATGGAAAATTCCATTTAACAATAACATCCACGTGACATATGCACGTCAAAACGTACTACATGTTAATATTCTCAAAACAGTGAGTTCACATTTCAGGTAAGTGTGACAGTCAACACAGACAGACAGACAGACAGACAGACACACACACACACACACACACACACACACACACACACACACACACACACACACACACACAGCAGGATACCTTACTCCTCCTCCTTCTACTAAACCCTGTGAGAAAGAAGTGCAGGTGTTTTCTCACTGGATCAGTCTCCTTGGAGAAACGACACACACAAAAACACTGATCAATATTCTCCCATTACACACATCCTCTGGGGAGTGAGAAACCCTAGAGGGGCTCATCATGAGTTCCACTCAGCGCCTCACACACACAAAGTCTCTCTCCGCTACAAAGCACCTCTAAGGACTATCAATATTTATTAAATGCCACTACAATGACTTATACTTTTCCCACATAGAGGTCACAGGGAAGTGTCATCCTCATAGGGCACATTGATCAGTAAGTCCTGGGTTCATTTGCTGCATGCTATTAGGATGGAATGACTAAGCAGGTTTACAGGAGCTTAAGAGACAGCTTTTGTGACTGCATGAGTGATGACAGAATGATTGGACACAGTAAATACGAAACACTGTTGTGATGACATATGTTCAGAACTAGATCTCTGTGCCTTGAAAGGCAGGTTTTCACAACTCATCTATTCACAAGTTTCTTCTGCTGTGACTAATCAAAGGCTTTTTTTTTTAACATAGCAAATAGATAGATTAATGATATAATTAAGCTTAAGGCGAACCAAAAATTTGACCTTTTTCCCTGCCTGTCATGCAGTTGATGTTAACATGTTGGTGAAATTCTGAGAAACCTGCAAACTGCTAGCTTTAAAATTTTACATGCTTGTGTCAGATAATCACAATATTAGTCTACTCACTGAGCACTTTTTAGGATCACCTGTACACCCACTCTTTCATGCAATTATCTAATTAGCCAATCATGTGACAGCAGTGCAATGCATACAATCATGCAGATACAGCCAGCAGCTTCAGGTAAGGTTCACATCAACTATCAGAACGGGGAAAAATGTGATCTCTGAGATTTTGACTGTGGCATGATTGTTGGTGCCAGATGGGCTTGGCTGGTTTGAGTATTTCTTTGAGTACTGCTGATCTGGGATTTTCATGCACAACACTCTCTAGAGTTTACTCAGAATGGTGCAATAAAGAAAAACATCCAGTGAGCAGCAGTTCTGCGGAAGGAAACGCCTTGTTGATGAGAAGGTCAGTGGAGAATGGGCGGACTGGTTCGCGCTGACAGAAAGGGTACAGTAACTCAGATAACCACTCTGTACAATTGTAGTGAGCAGAAAAGCATCTCAGAATGCACAACACGTTGAACGTTGAGGTGGATGGGCTGCAACAGCAGAAGACCATGTTGAGTTCCACTTCTGTCTGAGGCTGAAGTGGGCATTGGATCACCAAAACTGGTCAGATGAAGACTGGAAAAACATAGAGTGGTCTGATGAATCTCGATTTCTGCTAAGGCACACAGACAGTAGGGTCAGAATTTGGTGCCAGCAGCATGAATCCATGAACCCAACCTGCCTTGTCAACAGTCCAGGCTGGTGGAGGTGCTGTAATGGTGTGGGGAATCTTTTCTTGGCACACTTTTCACCTAGTAATACCAATCAAACGTTGCTTAAATGCCACAGCCTATTCGAGTATTGTTGCTGACCATGTGCATCCCTTCATAACCACAATTTACCCATCTACTAATGGCGACATCCAGTATGATAATGCACCATGTCACAAAGCAACAGTTGCCTCAACATGGACCAGAATCTCAAAGGAATGTTTCCAACATCTTGTGGAATCCATGCCACAAAAAACTGGGGCTGTTTTGAGAGCAAAGGCAGGCCATACCCAGTGCCATTTGTTACGTTGCTTCTTATTTTGTGTATTATGCTAATAATTTGCCTTTCTCCTTATCATTAAATACATTTCATTATGGTACTACATACCACGAGCCAGTTTCGAATTCACACGTCTATAAAAGCGCTATTTAAAGGACAAAAGCTAGACCTATAAAGCCCTATTGTTTGTATTGTGTTGGCATCGTGTATGCCTCCACCTTGTGGACAAAACTATAAAGACAATGCAGCAAATTAAAACTTTAACCCACTAGATGCCAGCGTCTAAATTTGGACATGAACAGCACAAAGTTGAAGTCATATGCCATTTCCTGCTAAATTTATATATATATATATAAAATAAATAAATAAATGAATATTTAAAAAAATAGGCTATTCCATGTCATCTCAACAAGAATGTTAACTTGGTCAGCTGTCAAGCCCACAACAGAGCATGGTGCAGTTAAAAAAATTAGAGAGAAAAAAAGTCACTTCATGAGCTCATCTTTAACTCGGCAATTAGTCGTTTCTATGGCAATGCCCACAACCCAATAACTGATACACCAATAACAATTAGCTAAACCATAATTTAGCAGTTTATACTGGTTTGTTTTAAGATTTAAAACAAAAACCATACATAAAAAATAGCTAAATTCATTCAGTTTTAGTAGTATATGTGCTGCCACAACTATTAAAAAATCTACACACCAAAAATACTATGGTTTAATGACGTCTCAAATTGAACGCTATAGTTTTGTCCCTAGTAAGCTAATGGAAATCACCAAGCAGTATCACCACACGAAGACCCAGTCCCTTTAAAACCCAAAATGACAAATATAAGCTGGTTTGCTCCTAATTTGTATCCACAATGTAAAGTAATTATTGCTCTATTGCGGCAGCCTTTCATCAAAATGTAAACAGTAGCGCCATCTGGTGGCTCAGGCCCTTCCATAGCCATTTTAATGCAAACAGTGTCCAGTGTCACCCTGCTGTTAATAGTGCACTACATCTCACTAAGTGGACACGCATCTCCTTTTATCATGAGGTCATCAGTAGGAAATGAATGTCTGATACTGCAGTAAAATTGGACTTCGCATTTCTAACGCCAACAGCGTGCAAACAGAGCCTCTGAAATGGTTTGCATATACGTACATGGAACCTATTAATAAAGCACACACACGTCATCACTTTTTAACTTTTAGGTCATATTGTACTTTTGAAGTGTTTTATGACGCATCTCAGCGTCTCGGGCGTTAAGCCGTTAATTAGTAAACAACCATCCTCAGTATGTGTGGGACTACCACTGCGTGCAAATGCCAGACCAAATGTAATTAAAGTTTTATTTGCTGTGTATTGACTGCAATCACAAAAGGGCTGTGAACCACAAACTAACCTAACCTGTCAGATAGCATTTTAATTAGGCCCAGAGCATTCAGTGTTCAGTATAGAATAACAGGCTGGTCATTAAACCTGGGGCTCTCAAACGATTTGCATGAAAGCACCCCGTTTTAATAGGAGCACAGATCAGATTTATTCAAATAAGCACATTAGGAATCATTTTATTTTTATTTTTATTGGAGCCATAGTTTTTTCCCCAATAACACTTTTTGTAGCATACAGTAGGGCCTATAAACATTCTATTTTCATATAACATTCTATAAAGGTTCTATTAAAATTGCCATCAGAGTCAAGCTGATATTGTTTAAACTAGTTTTTAAATCACCGAAGTTTAGATTATGAAGTAATCAACTTCATAAAAGAAAGACATTGAATGCCTGCCATAATCTAACCTGATTCAATTAAAGTGATGTGGTCTATTCAATTAGGTTTTAATTATAATTAGGTCTACTAAGTAATAACTGCAACGACTAAAACAATATACTAGCAGCTGGTAGTAGTTTATAATCTTCATCGTCATCACATCCTAAAAAATATGTAATAAAACCGCGGACCCCAATTTACGAACCTCAGTATTTGATAATAGGAGCTAAAACGCTGGTTCTGCAGTTCCCTAAATGTCCACCAGGTGTCGCCAAAACCTAAACGACAGTAAATCTTGCACATACTGTATGTTTAAAACACACGAACACATTTCTAGTATTGATTTTTTTATTTTTTTTTTCCATAATCTTAAACAGACTGCAAGAAAAGCGGGATTACTTTAACGTTATTTTAAAAACATGTCAAGAAGGCAACTTGATGTAAACCATCATCTGACTGAAAAAAAAAAAAAATCCAAGCTGGTCTGATCAGCTAGCAGCTGCTAAAACCCAAGCTGGCAGACCAGTTTGGCCTGTACTTGGTTAAATTATGTGATTACATTAACTTTAAAATATATGGTTTCATTCTGAGGACAGACACTATAAGTATAAGCAACCTGTCCCTATAATTTTAGCTTCCCTATTGACAACTTGACTAAATTGTTTGAAATGTTTGAAATGTATTACCCTATTACCAGTAACTGGATTACTATTGTGATATTTACTTGAAACAACTTGTCTATGAGGTTAAATTCATAGTGGTAATTTATAAACTTAATTAAGAGTCCATCAGCACATACCAGCTGGCCAGAGTGCTGCACTAGAAGCTTAGTAATTTCAAAACCATGCAAAAGAGAACAATAGACAGACATTTTTGTGTCACTATTTCCTCTTCAGAGGCAGCCACTAAGAGAATTTACTGGAAACGAGACTCACCAAACTGATACACAGCCCATGTTCACACCTATGTACTCAAAGCATAATATTTACTCGCACTGTATATGCTTATTTACACTTATTTATTATTTATGCTTATTATATATTATTTATCATATGTTCAATTTCCAGTTAAATTTTTTAAACCAGCACGAAAATGGCCACCTGTCTTTAAAGAGCACAACTACGCTTTTCTATCGGCTAATCATTATGTTTCTATATCATGTATATAGCATTTGGGGAGGGGAGGTGGGGGGGGGATGTATAAATAGCTATATCATCTTGCCTGTTACTCCTGTTCCTTCTTTCTGTTTGAACAGTATGGGGCATTTTCACGTATTTATCATCTACCACGTTGAGGTGGCGCTGGAAATTACCCTCTAATTCACAGATTCATGAATGTAGCACTCAAACCACATGAATGGAGACCAGAGGAAGTCCCATGACACTACTGTAGGCTACATCAACTGCTAAAACAAATTTCAGGAGAAACAGACAACTGACGACATGGGACTCAAATCCTGGGCTGCTAAATGTCGAGATATTTCTAAATATGGTGCCTTTTGCCATGGTGCTGATGTGGTGACGTTAAAACCCCTCTTTTCTGCGTTACACGCCATGAGGCGCTTCTCTTCTACCCGGATACAGAGGCGCGCGTGCTTTCGAAACACACCCACTAACCACGCCCCCTGACACGCCCCTATCTATCAGTCGGCTTGGTGACGCAGAGAAATGAAAAGACTACGTGACTCAACACAGTAACTACGCAGCGGATCCCCGCTTATTGCACACGCAGGGCATTAAAAATGGGTTTTGAACACTGGTTATATTGAATAGAGGACGTTGCGAGTTGCCCGATAAAGTATGTTTTGATGGGAATAAACTAGCACACATTCTAATAAATAGCACCAGCACGTATGGTTTCATGGATAGTTTAACATCATTTGCATTTCCTTTGTAGTTGTATCTTTTTGAAATAGAAGGAAGAGGAAGTTAGATACACTCTCCTGCTTTACCGCACAGTTCCTCTTATCATCGCCCAATGAGAATAAAGTCACCTAACTCGGCAATTCTCTTAATTATGATACATATTTAAGAAAAAAAAATTGTACAACAATAATCTTGCGTAGTTCAAACTGCACCGTATAATGCTAAGGATAATGGTAAGGTGAGTGTCTGTGCATGTACTTAAATATACTTGCTTAGAGTCTGAGAAGATTGGCACATGTGCAAACCTGTGTGTAAGATGTACCATGTAAATTATATAACAGGACTGCCTAATGCGGAAAAAATAGATTTGGATAAAATAGATTTGTAAAAAAAAAAAAAAAAAAAAAAAAAATGCTGACAGTTATAATTTAAAAATTGCACCATATATTTGTTTTTTTTTTTTCCTCCCACAGACAGGACAGTATGAGTTTAGTGTACAAATACTTGGTAACTTACCGATTATTCTAGTGGAGGAGTACTGAGCCCTCGGACTGTGACCATGTAACTTCGGTTAGAATGACTAACTTCAGACTTTACGTATGAACTTTTGCACAAAACTGTTCCTGCGCATGCAGGCAGCGAATAAATAATCTAACAAGCCTCTTCCTCTTTCCTTTAGTTTGAATTTCTCTCTGTCCCCCACAGCTCGTCGTGGACTTGACTCATTCATGGAGTGGAGCCTGCGTTGAGTCTGTCCGCCGAGGCTGGCCACGCCCACTTCTCCAGAAGCGTCAGACTCGCCGCAGATTCAAATCTTCCTGCTTGTGTGAATGGAGTTTAGCCCGTAAAGCGGTTAACGCCTCAAGAACTCTCTAAACAACACGCCCTGTCAGTATTACTGCTTCTACGTAAAGTTGAAAGAATACCAGAGGTAGATGAAAAGACGCTAGTTGCTGGGAAAAGGGCCAAAAACTGAGACTTTAATAGGGGCTCGCGCTGCCCTTGTAGCCAAATGAGTGTTTAGAGGAAACACATGCAGCTGCACACTGTTTTGGGCGGTTCTGCTTTGGCAAAGGGGGGGGGAAGCTGAAAATGCAGCTCGGCTGAATATGAAGTCTGATTTTCCATGGGACGTTTAGGATGGTGAGGTGTGAGAAAAAGAATTGGGGCGTGTGTAGGAGTTTGTCTTCAGAAAGCCTGTTCACACACGCTCAGAGAGGGCAGAAAGGAGGGCGTGAAAAGCTTAACAAATTCACATCAACTGAACATAACTACAGAGTCATTCAGTCAGTTCAAAGGAACCCTGACTTCCTTCATCTGTTGATATGTCTGTGGAATTGAAACACGTGTGTGTGTGTGTGTGTGAACACTTCAAAGTTCTCAGCAAGCCAAATACCCTAAATAACACCAAGTGTGAGAAGGTTTCCATTTCCAGGTTACTGACCTTTTTACACAGTATCCTCATTCACATTCCAGACATCCTTCGGCTGCCTCACACTAATTTCCTCCTTTACTAGACTTATAATTACACCAAGTAGAGCATTAGTCAAAAGCCCTATTCTCTCCAGCAGAACGGACATGGATGGGTATGAGGTTTTGCAAATACAAGTTTCATCAGAAATTTGAGAATGCATATAAAGTGATGTTCTTTTGGGTTGTTGTTGTTTTTTTTTTTTCTTGCCACAGCGGGAAACCAGACTGAAGCTGCATCAGAAATATCTTTGCATTATTATTTTTTTTTTTTAGATAATGATAGTGTGTAGATTATCCTTTTTTATTCTAGCATTGCCGTGAGATTAAAAAAAAAAAAAGCACCAACCAGACGTTTAGAGATTTAAACATGCACCAATTCTGCCCAGTTGTGTTGAAATCTAAAAACAGCATGGTGCAGAACATGCTTTTTAAATACAGCATGCCAGTGGTTACACGGTTCTTGCAGCATGACAAGTTGCTGGAGTAGCTTTGCTCAATTTGAGTAACTCGGAGCAGAAACTAATTAGCTCTCAGACACGTTTCACATTTTATATTACTACACATGCTCCTGCTTTCTGTTAGCTATAGAAAATAAGAGTAACAAATGACGGCACCTTGTCATGATACTGACAAGTGTTGGGTTTAAGATATAAAGATACTTTCTAAATAGACACATAGATTAATGCCCAGTCATTCTCTTAGTGTTGCTACACCACTTGCTGTCATACAGGAAGCGCTGCTCTGATCGTTTCTATGCTTTTATCAGTGGTGTGCTGACAATGCATAGACCCAAACCTTCACTGAGTTATTAAAGAACAAATGAAAACATGGTTCTCCTAAAGTTCTCTTCTTACACAAATGTAGCAAGACTGTAGACACAACAGCCAGATATCGGTATTCAAAGCACAGTGAGGCGAGCACTATTTTAAACTGAGAAATGTAGCTATGCAAATAGTGTGGAATGTGAGTGGGTGTGTTTGGCAATGTGCTTCCAGGCTGGGAAATGTTTTTCATTTGCACAGGAATGCTCTTGTTCATTTACTCAGGAATAACACTTTTTTTTGTCAGTCATGGCAAATATTGGGGGAAAAAACCCACCGCATCATAAACTTACATTTTGCAAGTTTTATTGTTGTTTTTTTAACAGAGAAAGTGTGAACCATCAAAAATCATTCATGGACACCATTATCACAGGCACAAACATGGATACAAATTATTTACATAACTGCAATACTTTAGTGGTCAACCTTGAGTCTAAGGACCTACTAATTAACCCAGGCCTCGCAATGAAACCTTGGTCATCTTTTACATATCCCAGAAAGGATTTCATGGTAGTTGGGTGTTCAAGTCTCCTAAGGAAGACATTTGGTTATCCCTGCTGTAATTTAGTAAGGGAGAACATTAGATTCATAACCTCTGGGTCTCAAAGGGAAAGTGCTGCGATATAGCAGAGCCACCATCGTGTAAGAGCAAAGGACTGATGTGCAGCACGCCTCGAACAGGAACGCCCAACTGACTGAACTTCCACAGCAGCTCAGGGAAAGAGAAACACCCTGAAGGAGAGAAAACAAACAGATCAACATATGAGAACACATGAGTCAGAGACATGATAGAGGGATCACCTCCATTCTGAGACACTTTGTATTGTTATCTTCCTGCTCCCTTTTCTGGAAATGTGCTAAAATAATTGGAGTGTTGCATCAACACTGCAAATTCAATAAAAACAAGACAAGCACATACTGCTGTACCTCAGTGGAGAAATCAGAAGTCTCTCACATGCAAACAGATAACAGATAGATATGATCAGAAACAATATCTTTTTACCCTCAAGGTCTATTGTGGCCATCTTCCTGAAGCTAGGAATTGAGTGATAGACCAGGAAGCAGGCTAGAATGCTGGTGTCTGTATCATCACTGGTAGGCAGCCTCCTAATGTACTCCTGTAGCACATGTCTGTTGTCTGTGTATGAAAGATCAAAGGTCAGAGAAAAGGAGAGTAATCACGATACTGCTGATTCAAAATACGCTTGCTTACATTCATACCAGATGTTATTTCTAGGAAAGAGATAGTTCTTGAGCACTTCATACTTGCTAAGAACTGTTATTACACTGCTAGAAAATGACCTCTGTGGTATTTGCAGACATCTGAGCTTTCAGTTTCTTTTATATGCAGGCAAAAAGATTTTCACAAGGAATTTCACATTTAAGGACATGCATTTTTAGGCTGAGGTTTTCAACATTTTCTTTTTGGGACACTGTAAGCTGTAAACAAATGTACTGGATTTGACACAGAAGCTGAAAACAAAAGAATGTAATATTATTACTATTACAAATTCCTCCTTTAGGTGGCCATTAGTTTGTTTCCATAGAATTAAGGACTAAATATTCAGTGTGATTTTTACAAAGAAAGAAGAGGTAGCGTGCTCTAGTTTATGCCTATTTAAACACACAATGGCGCTAAAAGCTACTGCCTACTAACCGCCAAGCAGGTGCAATCATGTGTCCTTAAAATACTGAAAAGGCCAACTTCCCCTTCAAGAATCAAATAAAGATCCTGAAACTAGGGATGCATCAATACTAGACTGAGTATGAATGAGTATGAGTAGAAGTACATGTTTTATGGTATTATTTTTTAAATCAGTATTTTACTGATAGCAGTACCAAAATGAGTAACCAAATTTGTATTGATCAATCAATATGGCATTATACTATATGTTATTTAGCTATGTTTATAATTTTCCAGTTTACATAGTGGCCATGATAAACACACATGTGAGTTTTCATTCACCAAGACATGTTCTTTACCAGGTTAGCTACTTGATTTTAAATGAAGTGCATTAGCTAGCTACATGAGTTGGATTGAGTAAATTCGCAAGTGGAGGAGTGCAGGTTTTGTTTCATTTCAGAAAACTGTTTCTGTACATTTTCACAATCACGCATTGTCAATGATACATACTGGCTGATTGCCAAGAACAATATATTAAATTAACAGTGGTTACTTTCTTGCCAGCCAGAGTTTGCATCAGCATTGGTTACTGCTGTGTGCTGCTCATAATGAGTGTTTAGTTTAAGATGGCTTATCAGATGCTGTAGTTCCTCCAAGTGATATTTTCACAGAGCGCAGTTTGCATTCTGCTTTGTTTTGATTGCCATCATTAATAGTGAAATACATCCAGATCATCTGCATTTTGTGTCATCTGTTCGTCAGTGGGACAGCGTACACTAGGCTTATGTCACATAGTATCATGTGGTTTATTTATTTATTTTTACAAGTATGTGTATGGGTAAATGTGTATGAGCATCAGACTGATATCAGTATCAGTATCTATGCATCCCTTCCTGAAACCGTTCAGTGTGGCCTTTTCTTACCACAGAGCCAGCGGTCTAGGGCCTGGTCGGCCGAGCTCTTCATGATGGGCAGGAACTCGGAACTTAGCAGCAGACCACGGCTTTGCCTGCGTGTGTCCCGCAGTCTCTGCTGTAATATTCTGCTCTCACAGAGCTCCAGCACGAGCTTCATCTGCCACAGGGAGAACGTCTCACTCAGCTCACCCTGCTCCAAAGCCTTCACAACCTTAAAGGTCACACCGACACACACACACACACAAAATGTTGTGTTAGAGTCTAAATGAACAGCTGTAAATTTTCACAAAAAGTGAAACAGTACTAAAAAGTTGGTCTTCAAAAAAAGTGTATTGCAACGAAATCACAAAGTGACTACAACTTTCTGTTCTTGTTGCACAACAAAAGACAACGCTATGGTTAATGAGTGCAACTTCAAGCACTGAAATATCTCTCAAGCCAGCAATAAATTAGTCAACTCCTTCATTTTAACTGTCACTGGAAGACAGAGACTGACAAGCACACACTGCAACTGAGTGCCAATATATTAATTTGGGTTATTAATAAGCCAGTCCTATGTTTCATTAGAGTTCTTATGTCATTCGAGCAAACAGAACCATAAATCAAAGGCGTCCAATCTTATCCGGAAAGGGCCGGTGTGGGTGCAGGTTTTCATTCCAGTCAAGCAGAAGCCACCACACCTGAGTCTATTGAAAGCTAGGATTAACTAATTAAACAGCTGGAATTAAGTGTAGCTTCTGCTTGACTGGAATGAAAACCAGCACCCACACCGGCCCTTTTTATTTATATGTCTCTAAAAATAAAACAACTGGCCAAGACTATTGAGGTTTCATTGATAACTGTACATTCATCAGATTATAAAAAGTTTTATTTAGAATTTTAAAACATTTTTAAAAACATTTCCTTCCACCAACAACCTCTAAGAACTCTCTACGGATGTCTCAAAGACCTGTATGTTGGATGATTCAGCAAAACCCAAAAGGTTAAATTGTGGAACATTTGTGAGGTGTTGCCACTTGCCAACAAAATGACTAGTTACTGTTTCTCTGTATACCTCACTTACTAGACGCCTGTCAGTCTGGAGGTCTTCTTCATCTTGATAAGGCTTTGTTCAGAGAGTTGTTTAGGTATAAGCAGTGTCACTTGCTGTTTTTTGTTGGGAGAAGACAGTTGTGACAAACAGTGAATTTGCTCAAGTGTTTGTGCTCCCGAACAGCACTGTGTAAGCAGCAGTCCGAAATAATGCAGTGATAGATTTTAAATGAAAATGTTTAAAGGAAAATGTGGTTTGAAGAAGAACCCTCAGCTTCCTAGTTTAGTAAATACTATTATGGTATGAAGAATAAATTACTTGATCAATAGAGATATGGGTGGGCAGCATCTCCGGATTTTCCTGGGTCACACATTCATATAGAATAGCTGAGAATAAGGCCACGGTCTCCTGTTTCTGTGGAATAGAAACCCAAGTGAAATAAACAAATAGTGAGAAGCACACGAAAAATAAGAGGAAAACCACAATAAGAAGAAACAAATACTTCCTGACCTCATGTGTATGGGTCAGGTGTATGGGTGGAGCAAAATTAGAAAGCCTTTACAAAGTCATACAGTTAATTAGAATAACCAAGTAGAGAATTTGTGTCAGCTAATATTTTTGATGCAATCGCATTTTCACAGTGTTGCTTTCCGGCTGAACTAAACCGTTCCACTCTACAGTATATAGTGCAAAGTAGGTACAATACAGCAGCGCACCAAAGCCTTGTTTTTACCGACAGCTGTAATCCATGTTTTGGCTGTACACCATTATTTTCACTCAACTCACATTCTTCATGCTTTCAGAGGCTTCACAGAAGTACTTAGCAAAGGAAACCAAGGCAGCATCTGACGTGAATGTCGAAATGGCTTCAGGCTGCAGGGAATAAATGAAAAGAGAGAGGAGAGACAGTGATAAAGTAAAAAGGTAATGCAACCAAAAACATACCCAATCCAATAGAAATGTTAATTTGAAATCTTAGTTACTGTTTTAATAACCTTTTTGTTTTGTTTTTTATGTAACCCACTAGTTTATTATTTAAGTCTTGCCTCCAAACTTATCACACCTTGTGTGAGAGTCTATGATGTTGCATAACTTCAGTTCACGGATGAAGAAAATTACACTACTACTACTATAAATGTTTTCTCAACATAAAGCGTACGCTAAAGTTTGTATTAGACAGGTAACTGAGCCTGTTTGTTGTTGCGCTGCACAGCTTAGCTAGCTAATCCAGATCAAGAGTGGACATTTAGCCAGATAGAATGTCTATGTGTTTTTAAACAGGGAATTTGCTAACTCTGTTGATAACATGTCCATTAAATTATTATGAGCTGTTTCATAGCTATATGCTGGAGCACAAACAGTAAAATTCCACAGCCTTTGTGTGTGTGTGTGTGTGTGTGTGTGTGTGTGTGTGTGTGTGTGTACATATCTTTATCAGAACAAACACAGGGTCTAATAGCTTTCCAAACCTTTCCAAATGGAAAGGAATTTCCACTGGGGATGGAATTAACCACGTTTTCATTTTACTGCAACTGGAATGTTGCGCTTGGAACAAAAAATGCAAACACTAAAATGTTTGTTATGCACATTGAACATTTTCATTTCAAATTTCATTTAGGAACCCGGGTTGGAAGATTTAAAAAATGAAACAAAAATAGCCCCACACTTTATATATGTAAATCCTCATGGCTTCAAAAAAAAACCCAATAAAAACTGAAGTGGACCTAAAACTACAGTAAATATTTATGTTTCAGTTAAACAAGTGTATGGTCTGTGCCTTGATCTGCAGTTTTTTTTTAATTTTTTTTTTTATCAGCCACACAGACAGACCTTGAAAGTGCGCACTTCTGGGTTTCTGTTGTTGACGCTAGGAGCCAGCAGACTTTTCCAACCCCGAGGATCATCCTTATAGGGCAGCTGTCCAGCACGCAGCTTCACATAAAGAACGCCGTCTCTGGAAAGGATGGACCTGGAGCAGAAAACACACGGCTCGGGGTCTGCAGTTATATACAAACACTAGACATCAAGCATCTTACAGTACAGCACTCTGTTTAGACTTACTGCAGATGCTGAGTTCCTTTTGTCAGATCGATCTTTAGTTCCCAGTATCTTGGACCCTTCACTTTAATCTGTGCACACACAGGTTTCACTTGTTTTTAATATGGGCGTAACAAAATCTAAACTGGAGTTATAATACAAATTTTAGTTGTTAGACAAATAGACCAATATCTTTTTCTCAAGATTTTTGATCTGTGGTTGAGTTAGTCTGATTGAGATTATGGATGTAGACTGCAGTAGTGGTGTAATTTTACTAAGGAGCATTTTTGCAAAAAATTCACCCAGACAGGGCTTACTTTTCATCACAACCTCAGAAGACTGGACCTAGCCTTCGCAAACAAATCATACATAACAGGTTCAAGTAAAATGTGATGCTATATATATATATATATATATATATATATACACACACAATGATATGATACTAACCTAGACATCTCATTGACCAAAATATTAGAAACAAAAACCCTCTACTAATCTACCTGTTTAATCAACTAGTTAGACATTTGATGACTAATTTACTAGTCAATCATTTTTCTTTGACTAATGGATTATGCATTTGTTTTAATGTAGTCCTTTTGGCTGTTACCTGTTTCAGAAGGTGAAGTTCGGGGAGCATAGTGGGAGCCATCAATTCCACAGTTGTCTCCTCATACCACTGTGTTTCCTATTAAAAACACAATTTTATGCTTTTATGCTTGAAAACCAGTACACACGCAGTACACGTCACAGACTTGCTCATCTACACGACAACTGTGTGTAATCAGACACAGAGGCGGGGGAGGTGTCTCAGTAATTGTAGTTAACAGTGTGTTTCCAATCTTCAGGTGCTATAAGGTCACTTAAAGTCAACCCCCCCCAAACAAGTATGACAGCAGTGCCAAGAACTTGCAGTCGGATGCATTACCATGACCATGTTTACTCACTACAGAAGTAAATTCTCTTTAGTGTTACAAATTCAACAGTTATGTCAACATTTATTGTTGACTGCAGCTGCTTCACTGAAAAAAATATACAGTATATACACATGCAGTACCTTGTAGGTGACGTCAAGCAGGGCGTAGCAGGGTTTCAGAGTGTCCACATCCACAGGAACAAGCAACCGAGGCTCAGCTGCCAACACACAGAGGTGACGCAGGGCCTGGAGATGATACCTTAGAGGAAAAAAACCCAACACGCACAAACACCTTTGTTTGAATCGCTAACCATTCCCTATGAAAGAAGCCAGCAAAGAAAACACAAAGCGGTCCAAGATGCATCACAGAGCAATCATATTAAAACTATCCTGAGTACAAACACAATAATATTTTTAATGATGGACATCACTTAAATACCGTTAAACATGTGGCGGTTCAGAGAAAATGGACGTCAATAACGCTAAATTCACCAGAACAATGAGGGAAGGGAGACTGTAGTGTATTTACCTATTATCTGTGCTATGAGCAGGGAAGTGAGGATAAAGAGCACAGAGAAGGGCAGCAATGGCGGAGTTGGAGGTGCTGAGTGTGTACCTGTGAACAAAGTCGCATGATGCATTATTGTTCCACGCAGTCATTGTTTAATGAGTGATCTGAGTTTTGTTTTAAAATCAATTTGTGCCATTTGAATGGCTTTCAGTTAAAAATAACAGCTGCACCGATGAATGTGCTTGAGCAATTTCAGGAGGGAAAAGAGGCCCTTGTGGTATGTTAGTCTCAGTTAGTGATGACATTCTCTCTCTGCCCCCTTCGAAAACCTCACACAAGCGCAACATTCAAAGGCAACAGCTTATATACACCTGCATCAATCTGGCAGTGTGTACAACCCCTGGCAAAAGTTATGGAATCACCACACTTAAAGGATACTCACCCAGCTTTTTTTACTTCGTAGCAAATAAACAAATCACAGATATGAATAGCTGAACATTCCGGCTTCATGAAACATACCTCAAACAAATTAAATTATTTTAATTAATGGTATTTTTTTTTTTCCAGATCAAGTAGAGGAAAAAAATACGGAATCGCTCATTGTTAAGGAAAAAATTATGGAATCAACAAAAAAAAAAAATCTCAATTAGTACTTTGTTGCTCCTCCTCGGGTTTTTACGACAGTCTGAATTCTTTGAGGCATGGACTTCACTAATGAAAAACAATATTCTCCATCAAGCTGGTTCCAACTTTCTTGAATAGCGGTTGACAGATCAGCTTTGCAGGATAGAGCCTCGTCATGGACCAATTTTTATTTCTTTCTTTCCACCATAAATCGGATTGAGATCCGGACTGTTTGCTGGCCATGTCATTGCTTTGATAAGCCTTTCCTGAAGAAAAGCTTCAACAGTCTTTGCTCTGTGGCAAGATGCTTTATCATCCTGAAAAATTACTTCATCACCAAACCTATTTTTTATCGATGGAATGAGAAAAGTGTCCAAAATTTCAGTGTACACCTCTGCATTGGCCGTTGAGGTCTCCCCTGGTCCTTTACCTGACATGAAACCCCAGATCATAAATAAATGAGGAAATTTGATTGTTTTCTTCAGGCAGTCATCTTTATAGGTTTCATTAGAACGGCACCAGACAAAAGTTAAAGCATCATCTCCTTGGCCGATGCAGATTTGTGATTCATCACTGAATATCACTTTCATTCAATCATCCACACTCCATGATTGCTTTTCTTTAGCCCACTGTAACCTTGTTTTCTTGTGTTGAGGTGTTAGTGCTGGTTTTTGTTTGGCTTTTCTATATGTAAATGCCATTTCATTCAGCCGATTTCTTACAGTTCTGTCACAAACATTGACTCCTGTTCCCGCCCATTTGTTTTTCATTTGTTTTGTTGTGCATTTTCTATTTTCTAGGCATATTGCTTTGAGTTTTCTGTCCCGACGTTTGTCATCTTCCTTGGTTTACCCGTATGTTTTCCTTTTATAACCTTCCCATTTTATTTATACTTGCACCAAATGTTAGACACAGCTGACTGGGAACAACCAGCATCTTTTGCCACACTCTTTGTTGGATTTCCTTCTTGAAGGGGTTTTATAATTCTTTCCATTGTTTCAATTCACAACTCCCTTGTTGGGGCCAACAGCTTGTTAAGGTCTGTAAGGACTCTCTTTTAACTGCGGACTAATTAGCATTTTTATACATGTGCTGATATTTCTTTCAGAAATGCAAATTACAAGGTGATTCCATAATTTTTTCCTCAACATTGAGTGATTCCATTATTTTTTCCTCTACTTGATCTGGGAAAAAAATATGCCATTAATTAAAATAATTTCATTTTAATTTCAACTTGTTTGAGGTATGTTTGACGAAGCCAGAATGTTCAGCTCTTAAACAAAAACTGTTTTGTGTCATATCTGTGATTTGTTTATTTGCTACGAAGTAAAAAAGCCGGGTGAACATCCTCCAAGTGGGGTGTTTCCATAATTTTTGCCTGGGGTTGTAATATCGGGAGGAGAAGGATAGGACTTTCTGCCCTAAGATGCTTTTTATCAACTTTCTGTTACACAAGAGACATTATGTGGTCATCACAGTATTGCAGTAGCTAGTGAGATAAAGAAATACACTTTAACGGTTAGTTTTGCACAGCAGGAAGTAGTAATGTTTCTGAAATTACTTGAAATATCCAAGATGTGAGACACGGTGGCGCAAAAAATATAACTCAAAGTTTAACACTTAACACTCAAGCCATCAGTCATATAAACATGGTGTGGGGGGAAAAAATAGTAAAACACTGCAGAGGAATGAACATTACATTAATTTACATAATGCCCTCATCATGTGCTTATCAACACAGGAAAGTTGTATTTGTATTTGTGTGAGTATGTTTGTATCACTCAAAGGGCCCAGTGTTATGGTTGCAAGATGCACTGACCTGCCTCCTCCAAGAAAGAGCAGGCCCAAAGCCATGTGGTGAGACATATGGAATCCGTAGTTCATCTCACCAAAAGTACGCTTGTGCAGAAAACGGCAGAGCTGAAGCACCTTTAGGTTCCCTGAGCCGGCCATGACCATGGAAGTAGCCAGAAGCACCATGCTCAGACATGTCTGCAGGTTATACTGCCCCGACTGTCGGACACATACCACAAAAAACACTGAGAGATAAGACAATACATCATGAAGTGATTGAATAGATTTCTCCTTCTTTGAGATGCAACTTACAACTGTGGCTGTAGATGTGGTGCTAGTGAGAGACTTCATGAAGTTTCGAGCAAACTTATACTGTGAGGAAAAAAAAATCAGGGGACAATTACATATATAGTAATGAGAACAGCAAGAAATACTAAGAAGTATGTCGTAACAGACTGAAGGCATTTTAACTGAAATGCCAATGTAGTGTGGTTCCGCTTACCAGGCAGTCAAAGGCATCAGAATTTGCAGATCCAGCAAATCTAAAGCCCACAGCCATGCAGGCCCCAGCAATGATATAATCATGAGCTTGTCTGAGTAGAGGAACATGTGGCTTTAGAACAAATGCTTAAATTCAGGCATGTAATGATGGTAGATTTGTAACTGAAGCCCAAAACTGGAAATAGTAATTTTATTCCAAATGTAAAAAGCTGACCATGATGGACCTCTTAAAATTGCTGAAAGATGCACTACAATGAAGTAAAAACAACCACTTGGCCCAACATTTAACGTCACGACATGAACTTACACCAAAGTTTCCATGTTCAGATCCTCAGATACAAGTGCTTCCTCCTGCAGTCCAATGTTCTCTTGGATTATCTACCAACACACACTTTTCAGTTAAATATTAGTACAGTATAGCTAGTATAGTTTAAATATTATAGTATAGTAGTCAGTTACACGGTAGTGTTCATGTTAGGGCACATCTTGAAAATATCTTATAGCTATTAACTATTTAAAAACCCATGTCAAGATCGTCCTCAAGGCACAAGGGTCAAATGAAACAAAAGGATCTTGATCTAGACTGTAAACTGGACTTAAAGGTACTCAACTGCTGATGACCTTCCAAAGCCTCATTATGGGAGATCTGCAACTGTAAATGTCTAATTGCAGTTTAAAGTGTAGGTAAGTCATGCTTTAAATTTTGCTTTAGTAGTCGATCAGGTATGGTTTACCAAATAAGTATGCAATGGCACACTTGAAGACTTTTAACATGTGTGGTAGCCTGAGAAAACTCCTCACGTATTCCAATTTTGAATTCCTGAACCGAAACATTTCAGAAGTTCTAGCATTTTTTACAATCTGTTTATCCCCAAAAGTGAAAACGGAGAAAAAAAATGATATATTTAAAGATTACATTTCAATTGCACTAAAAGACACCCCATCTACCTCTACATTTATAATCTAATGTACATGCATACAAACATCATTACTGCCAAATTGTAAAGATTTATCAGTTTACAATAGGAAACACTGATTATCATTTTAATTATTAGTATCACTCGCAGCATTTACACATGAGCCTCATCGTCATTTCTTCACTCTGTCTGCACATACATCAGTAGGGAAATAATCGCCGATTCATTCAGTCACTTTTGTTCTGTTGGCTAAACTTCTCATCAAGTCGTGTGAAAAAATAAGTTCACCCCATCGAAATAGCTGTTTGTTTGTTTTTCGACATATTTGGACAAGCAAACATTTGATCCTCTTTGAAACAGTGCCTATTAATAAAGTTCACATTTTGTAATAATTTTCATTATTGAAATGAACAAAAAACAGATCAGTCACATGGAAAAAGTAAGTACACCCCTACCATTTATCACACCTTCAAATCCATAAAATCAGAATCAGCTGTTCAAGATTGGGTGCCAGTGATTAGAACCTGCTTAGGGAGTGCAGGTGGAACCTGTCTTATTTAAACCTCTCACATCTAGTGTCTGGTGTTCCCTTTGCTATTGAGGTGCCAAGATCTAAAGAGTTCTGTAAGGCCTTCAGAAAAAGGATGTGGGTGCCTATTAGTCTTTCAAGGGATTTAAAAAGATCTCCAAATGATTTGAAATACATCACTCCACTGTGAGGAAAATAATCTACAAATGGCGCAGATTTCAAACGACTGACAATTTGTCCAGGACCAACCGTCCCAGCAAATTCAGCCCAAGAGCAGACCATCTGATACAAAAAGTCTCCAAGAACCCCAAAGTTTCATCACAGGATCTGCTAGTAAGTCTTGCAACTGTTGTTGTCAAAGTCCATGTTTCTACAATCAGAAAGAGATTGCACAAATTTGACCTGCATAGGAGGCGTACCAGGAAAAAGCCTTTGCAAGACTACAGTTTGCAAATGAGCATATAGGCAAAGACCAGGCCTTTTGGAATAATGTGCTCTGGACAGACAAATCAAACGTTTGAAAACAGTTTCAAAGACGATCAAATGTTTGCTTGTCCAAATATGTCAAAAAAGCCAATAATTTCCATGGGGTGTATTTATTTTTTCACATGACTGTCTGTGCCTTTTTTTTTTTTTCCCCTGTTGCTTCCCAGACTGCAGCTCTAGCAAATTCCAATGTTTTCTTCCCCCCCCGGACCACCTCACCACACATATGGTAGATTATACAAGTTCTCACAGCACTCTGCACTAGAAACTGATTCTGAATTCTCAAAAACATCTGGAAAACAAATTATCAACAGATGCTGAATGTTTAAATTGCAGAACACTCTGCAACACCCGGAAGTAACCTGTTAGTTGCACAACGTTCTTTGGCTTCCTTGGATTGCAGCAAAAAATGGCTTAATACAGCTTTGCCTTGCAAAGTGTGACTTGCAAACCTAATATTGCAAAATATCTTAGTGACCCCTCAACTTAACAAAGCAAGAGGAAGTTAAGCTGAGTTGATGTGGAAAATGTCATGTTCTTTTATCACAGAGCCAGTTGGAGTAAGAATGCAATATTGAAGAGGAAAGTGCCTGTGTGCATTTTGTGTATGTGTGTGTGTGTGTGTGTCAGGGCAATTTGTTGATTTTGTACCTGAGGCACATTACTAGTCACCCATTCCTCATTAGGCAGTATCTCATTCCACATGATGAGGCATCTGGCCAGAGTCTGGAGACACAAAACAAGCACTGAGATTCAGTCATCCCCCACTCACTGCTTCTGCTGTCACCTTCCCGCTACAGCTTTCTTCCTATACCCTGGTCGGACCTGGTACATGTTTGTACAAGATGTGCATGTCTGATTGCAGTGAAAACTTTAAAAGGTGATTGTGAACTGTTTGATGAAAAATAGCCATACATTACCATACATTTCCTGTGTTGTCAATTTGGGTATCTACTTAATTACCATAAAAAGGTCATTTCACAATACTAGCTTTTATTTACTACATCAGACATTCAGTGGGTCAAACGTTTACTTTCACACATGATGCCATCTTCAGGCTGTCCCAAAAGTCTCCATACATTGGGGAAATCAACACTTTTTAGCAAAATGTCTACCAAAATTTTTCGTACTTAGTATTATATATATTTTTCAGATAGCCTTTGACAAAGAAAGAACGTATTGAAATCATTCTCGTGGCTGGATCGGGAAGCTGGGGCAAAGTTGCGATGGACTTTAACAGGAAACATACCAAGCACATCACACACGACACTGTTGCCAAATTGGGAGCCAGTGTTGGGAGCCATGACTCTGTGTGTGTTTACAAAGAAATGGCAATCATGTAGAGGATATTTTGTTCATTTCCGATATGTATGGAGACCTGCCTCATGCTTTTTGCCCCATAAATAACGCTCACATTATCATCATTATGGCCAGACAGTCCAATTCTTTTTTGTTTGACCAGAGACCACGTCACCAAAAGGCTGGTGATCACCTGCATTTCAGTCTGGCTTTTTTACGTCTTAGAGAGTAGGGCTTCTTCCTTGCATCACACCCTTTCAAGCCATGGCAATATAGGGCTCTTATGATCTTCCCATTGTATCAAGGGAAAAAACACACTGGCTCTAAATACAGCCACATGTGCACTCCCCATTATAACAACTGGCCAATCAGAGGCTTCTAAAAGTCATTAAATCAATTTCTGGAATTTTCCAGACTGTTTAAAGAGACAGAAAGTGTAAACCTCTGATCCACTGTAATTCTGATATTAGTGAATTAAAGCTGAAATAAATCTGACTCTAATCATTTTTTTAAATCACCTCTGATGTAAACAAAGTAGACACCCTAACTGACTTGCCAAAAGACATGTATGGTCACATGAAATGTGTGTTTCACATGAGTTGGGAAAAACTGAGATTAAATATAATCTCAGCTTTAGCTTAGGTGTATGTAAACTTTTGGTTTCAAATATAGCTATATTTAGCTGAATGTATTTATTAAAAGAGAATTCCCGAACCAAATAATGTAATTATTGCACTGCCACTGCGGTGTTACATCTTAGAAAAGTCTTTTAGAAAATGTTGAGTTGTAGCTAGATATGGAGACATACCACAAAATGCTATACTGGGTCAGACAATTGTAATACGTAATGGGAAGTCCTAAGGCGCTCAAAGGTCACAGTGAACTTTAGAGGCATAATCTATCCATCATTCGTTCCCCCTCATTCATTCTCTTCCTCTCACCCTCAGCAGCAGAAATTCAGGTTTGATGAAGTCCAGCAGGAACATGGTGTCTGGGGCTTTCAACCAATCAGCTATAGACCTGGGGGGGAGAGAGAGAGAGAGAGAGAGAGAGGTGACATCACACAATCACTGACTGTGAAATACTGAGTACACACTGAGAGACCATGGGAGTCTTCAAAATGAATTGTTTTGAACTAGGGAGAAAAGAACAAGCTAGACAGGAAGAGAAAGGGAGCAAGAAAAAAAAGAACACTTGCCTATTGTTGGTTTTTAGATAGATCATGGCAAGAGCCAAGGTGGCACCAGGACAGGTCACATCCACATTGATCGTGTCACCTTCCTTTAATTAATAATTAATTGTTAGATCAGATTTCCAAATGGTGACATCTAACACACTGATTTAATTTTGTCCTCAATAATATATGTTATAGTTTCTATATCTTTCTCTGGATTCATTGTTGAGACCTTAATCTGGTAGCTTGGGGATTTGTGCTTCTCTCTGTTAATCCCAGCGTGTGTGCGCCGGTGTCCTCCCACCATGTACTGGTAAAGCTGCTCCGGTACATTCAGGTCCGTCATGCCGATCAGGTTACTGCCATGCTACAGGTAGAGAGGCTTAGTCGGCATGGGAAAAACACAGCTTTCAGTCTCACACACAGATTGCACATATAACATTACATTTATCTGTAACACAATGCTCGGAGAACTTAAAAAGGCACTTTTGTTTGAACTTGTCTTCCAAACAAATATTGTCTTTGACAGAAATGGGAACCTCAGGTTTCATTTAACTAATTAATTTAGTACTATTTAATAGTGTCCTTGTCTATTTGGGGAAATGTAATAATCTGTTAGTGGGAATAATAAAACATAATGAATACTTTAATATTATGATTTGAGAACCACAAAATTGCTGAAACTATGCAGAGCCTTTAAAAACAAAGCTTTAAAATCAACTTTTCAAATCAAGAAGCTTTTGGAATCTAAAAGGGAAGTGCCTCCAGTGTACAAAACCACATCAGAGTTATTCTTGAAGTGTGAGAGATTTGGCTGTTTTAGCAGTTTGAATGATAACAAGCAGGAAGGATGTCAGGTGACCGTGAGAATTGCTAAAACTAAAAATTGTAAGTGTGCTAATAAACATAGCAAACATGGCATAATTTGCCAGCACTTACACACTTACCCCAAGGCAAACCATGCCAAGTGCCAGGCCTGCTGCTAGAGAGTACGACTCTCTGTCTGTGCAGTACTCCATTTCAGGGCCGGGAGGACGGCCTGTGTGCAGACAGACACACACACACACACACCACTGTTAAGCATGCTCAGCTCCAACCCATTAAATGAGCACTGGGCTTGTGCGATATTAATTTTTCCTTGCTCATTTCTTGATTTACCGTTTTAAAAAAAATTACAATTTAATTTTCCAAAACAGTCAGTTTAAAATACAGAGGAGGCAAGCATTTCCAACTTAGCACTTCCAACTCAGGTGGTTGGTGGATTTTTAAGTGAAAAATAAATTATTTTACAAACTGATGTCCGATGTCCAGCAGACATGGCTGACATTTTCATTGCTGATCTATTGCTGCTTAAAGTGTTTGAATGCATCTGAGTGCTGACCAGCGCAGGAGAGAAATAAAGTTAACCAAGTGCCATCATGTGATCATGTGTGGCCGAAATTTTTCGGTGGCATCCCTAATAAATATAGTTAACTGAAGATAAATACTGTATATACACTTGTCTAAGTTAGCCAAGTCAAACATACATTGATTTTGTTTTACATTAATGAACTGAAAACGTTTTCCAGCGACATTTACCTACCTTAAAAGAAAGCGAGGGTGCCCTGCGAGTCCAGTCAAGAGCACATGAGATAGGATGAAGGGCGGGGCTTCTAGGTGGTGTTGATGTCGGAATCATTTAATCGAGGAGAAAATGTCCGCTATATTGGCATATTTTTGAGTGATAACTCATACTAGAGTACTCTGGTGTGGAATTACAGCAGTCCGACGTAAAATGAGTAAAGGTTGGAAGGTTTGGTAATGAATTATATAATCTGAATAAACATCACTTGGATATTGTGGCAGTGTAAGCTTGTGTAGAGATGATTAAATCATTACATCGCACAAGTTTACTGAGCATGTGCACACATACTTGCCTCTCACAACCAACCTTTATAAATCACCTTATTCCATCACTATCATCTAAACACCCACACATACAGGTAAACACCTATGAGCACTCTTGCTTCTCACCTGCAACATTTAAACAGCACTTACCTCTGACCACCATCAGTCACACACATAGATATAACATTCATACACACTGATCCCATGGTGTACTGACCTATCTCTGCAAGCAGCACCTCCGCATTGTGCCGGTGTCCAGTACCCTGGTAGACAAGGCCGATGCCCACCACTGCGGCCACCTGCACGCTGTGTGGCACGTCCAGCTCGGTGGAAGTGGGTGGCAGCAGGGCGGGGACATGGATGCTCAGCAGGCGTGTGACCGACATGTCCATGGTGCCAAGCTTAGCTGCTGAAACACCCAACAAGAGCCCTATACTCGTCATCTCATGGCCCTGAGGAAAAAAGGGGAGAAAATTATTTTATTCAAAACTCAAACATTGTTAATTATTTGTTAACTGTTTACCCTTTAACATGGGATAGAATTCAAATATTTATAAAGGTTCAGTTAACGCATATGTGCAAATTTACTGTGCTAATTTACACTCACTGGCCAATAAAATAGGAACACCTACACCCCTGCTCATTCATGCAACTATCCAATTAGTCAAGCATGTGGCAGCAGTGCACTGCATAAAATCATGCAGATCAAGAGCTTCAGTTAATGTTCACATTGAACATCAGTATGGGGATAAATGTGATCTCAGTGACTTTGACCAGTGTTTTTCCAGTCTTCAAATGGAGTTTTTTGTTTTTTTCAGGATTCATCAGAAATTAGTATTATTCAGTGTAGAAATGATCTAGTTAGAGAATACCTCAGAATTAGGAGAAATATGCTGATGTGTGATTTACAAAGCAAATCTCAAAGTTCAAAAGACAAGGACAAAAACAGACAGTTCTTCATTCATTAATTCACTTTTCAAACGAATGTATGTAAAGCAGGATGTTTTTTTTACTGGCTTCTCGTAATTGAGTACTATGATATTCTAGAAAGCCCAGACTGCCATTCTCGATGTGGTAAAGGGCCAGTGTAAATATGCAGAGTAAAGATGGAGCCATAGATTGTATATATGCATTGTAACCACCGAAAGTAGTGATAAAGCCTGGCCTGACTGGAAATGAGAAAGCTATGCAGTGTCATAGTGAAACTGTGCTTTAGGTTCGTCTTTCATGTGAGAAAAACAACAGGATGAGAGCAGAAGTAGTCAGAAAAAGACAATTAGAGCATGTAACTCCAAAAACTGGAGAGAATTACACTAAGACTAAGGAAAGACAGATTTAAATGTCAAATCGTAAAAGCAATACAGCAAGCACAGCATGAAACCAAGAGCTTATATCACCAGCTACCATCATTTCGAGCTGAACTACCCCTTTTAACAGGGAAGCTAACGCTCATCTCCTGTTTATTCCATTTGTGCTCATACAGGAAACTTTAAATGTCTTTTATAATAGCACTTAAATCTCTACTGAGCCTAAATCTGAAAAAAAAAAGAACTGAAAATAGTTATCCTGCAGGACTGCAATAAAATAATTTTCTTACTATACATATATATTTTTGTCTTTTTTGTCATACGTAGGACAAAAAGTAACCAATTTGGACCAAAGACTAAAAATAAATAATAAGAAGTAAATGTATATCAGGGGTTGGATTAATAAAAAAATGATGCCACCTGACCTGTACAAGTCAATTTAGCAAAATGTGGGAAATTGTGGCTATATACTCAGTGACCACTTTATTAGGTACACCTACCTTGTACCCACTCTTACAGATTAAGGTAAACCTATTATATTGCCCATCGGTTACTATAATACAGGGGTGGACAAATCGCTAGTCCAGGCACTTGGGTAAAGCAGATTACATATCCAGGCTATCAGTTTTTCATTCACAATTGCCTGGAGGAGAAAACACCACAGCTCATAACTGAAATGATGTCCAAAAGGTTTTGTCGAGGGTACAAATACAATGCTTCATCACCAGAGATATTATCAGGAGAGAAATATAGACTTTGGCTGTATAAAGCCACCCCTCACAATGATTCAAGTACTCATTTATTTTATAGCCTATATTAATGCATATTATTAGCTCATCACATTTTTTAGTTAAATTACATTAACCTAATTAACCTTTCTCTTGCTAGGTAATAAATTTATGATTTGTCTATCCGTTACACAGTTTGTTAGCTTACCTCATCGATCAACGGAAAGGACCACCACGGGGCCACCAGATATTATTTGGATGGTGGCCCATTCTTAGCAGTGACGCTAACACTGTAGTTGAGAGACTTGCGCATGTGCCATGTCAGTACCACTGCTGGGGTGGGAATGGCCAGACCCCAAATAATATCTAGTTAGCAGTGGTCCTGTTGTGGTGCCTATGTATTGATGGGTGGAGTTGAGGGGAGCTAATAAATGTACATAACAGCAGATGTGCAACAATCATTACCCTCGATTACAAAGTGTAACTATACAGTAAGTTTACTTGATCAGATAGGCAGTGTGTGTATGTACGCTGTTGGGACAAAAATATTCACTAATACTTTTGCAGTGTTTTCTCAAATTCTAACTGATTAATTGTAAAGATGTAAAACATTAGTTCTAAGAAATAACTAAATAAAATGGTGGTCAGATAAGCAGCATCACAATGTGCTCTAACCCCAAATTTAAGCTATTTTTAATGGTGCATTTCCATGCCTTATTTTCACTGTGACCGTGAAATTCAACAGATAATACATTTCAAGAGCTCTATCCTAATTATCAAAACCAATACATTTAAGTCATTCCAATAAAAAATCAGTTACAGATAAGCAATGGCAAGTCACACTGTTCTCTCATGCACCTGCAGTTCAGTCATGTCACATTGCACCACCGAAACAATCATATAAATTATGCTTTAGTCATAATTTTCGACTAACAACGGTTACAATGACCATAATGAGAATAAAGTAATCAGAACGTTTGAATATTAGAAGAGTTGAATCTCTACTGGTATTGTATGGTAATAACTGCTGTAGAGATTTGGATCCTAGAGTTAAAAGCATAAAATTTTAGTTTATAAGCCTTTTACCTTAGTTAGATAGTCGTGGATGTTAAGTGTGGCAAGTTTGGTGAGGTGGCCATTAAGGCCAAGTGCCATCAGGAAGCCGGCATACTCGTTGGCTAGCTCAGTGCTCTTGGGCTTGTTGTAGGCGATCCAGGCTGATTCAACACGTGACGCTGGTGCAATCTTCAAGCCTGCTGCCACACCGTTGTGAAAGCTGGGCCAGCTTGCCATGTTGGGTGGCACATCAACATTGCCACTGTTCAGGTCCACGGTGGTGTTCCTGGGTGGAGCTCGCCCTGCCGGATGAAGTGATGAGGAAAAGGGTTTTTCAAAAACATTTAGAGAACTCCTTCCCAATTAACAAAATAATGGGGGTATCAGAACATTGAAAAAAGAACACAGAAATTTATCGTGTTGTAACATTTGTGCCAAGTTCAGTGTATGCAAACTTACACCCCCCACCCCCAGCCCAAATTTGATCACCTGCCAATTCCAACCCACCACCCAGCTCTCCCCCATCATATGACAGCTATCAAACAGGAGAGTCAAGGATAACATGTGCCTCCTTCGAGACATGTGACACCAGTCAACTGCATCTTTTTTTAAACTGCTGCTAATGCTGCATCATAGGGCAGTGTAACACTCTGAGGAAATCCGTATACAGGAGCTCACAGATTATCAGGATTGGCTCGTGTCACTTTGACAGGGGAAGCGTAATGCCATCCCTCCCACCAAGAAAGCATGGCCAATTTTGCTCCTTTGGCTCCAAGCCTCAGATGGCTGTGGCATCGATGGGATTCAAACAATAGGACGAACACTTTCCTGAGTATGCAAACATTTTCCCTCAACTGTATATAATTGTTTTTTGCTGCATTTCAAATACAATGGTAATGACAATATTTGGAATCTTCCATGATGTGTGTAAAGTATTGTGATAAATGTATAACTAACCATCAGCACAGGCCTGAAAGATACATCTTATTTGACCATTTTCTTCATTCTAAAAATGGGAAAATTCTGAACTGCAAACTGAAGTCGTTTTTTTCCCCTCTGAAGTTTTAGCAGCACCTTATTCAACATATTTTGTTTAACCAGAAAATGAGAGCTCTTGGAGAACTGTTTTCTAATTGTGTGGCTCTGTTAAACCACACAAGAGAAGAAGAGGGTTATCTGTGGACATCAAAAAGCAGAAAGTGTGCCTGCTAAAGCAAGATTTAAACTTGTGAGCGAGCATGAGAGCCAAGACTGCCCAGAACACCCTTAGTATAGCAACATTTCTGATCCCTTATGGTCCAACCTACATACACAATACTGGAATAAATGTGTTTTGCCAGCCTTAAGCATTTCACTGACTGCCTCAAGTGACTTAACACAAGGATCACACAAACATTCCACTAATTCTGATGTAAGAACATATGGAGAAAATGTGTTGGTTTGTGCCTGGGCATACCAGTCAAGTTGAGTTTGGGCACAGGCAGGGGCTCAGTTGGTACTGGGTGGTATGAAAACAGTGTGAAGAGGCCTCGACCCACAGGGAGAGCCATGGTGCGCTGGCACAGCTGGAGAAGCCTGGCAACACATGCAGGACAGTGGTACAGTTAAACGGCATGTTTGGCTAGAGTAAATGTGAGTGTAAGCAAAAGAAAGACAGAGATGGGTAAACAGTTGCCTACTGTTTATGTTTTAAACATGGCTGCGATACTGAGAACAGCTTACTACTTCTACAGCACTGGAAGAAAGATTAAGAAATATGTACATGTATATATTCGAAAACTAATCTTACATGCATTTTGGTCTGAGATATCAGATTTAACAATATAGATTCTGACTTGCATATTAGCAGCATATACTGTATCTTTATTCCTGAAGATGACAGTCCAAATGACTGACATTTCAGTCATATCTGTTATCCAGTATACTAGGTGTCTCTTCTGTTGTATCCCCCTGGTACTAGAGTAAAGTGGCTTTTTATAAATTCTATAATGAGGAAGAATCATATATCATATAGATTATTTTTACATGTACATGAAAGGGTGAGTTCTCTTACTTGTTCTCCTTCTCCTCAATATACTCATGGTCGCTGACCTCTGGCAGGTGGGGTACATTGACCCGCACAGGTCTGGAGCTTTGGAGCAGACGTCGAACCTCCTGAACACGCAGGTCACGGCTCCAGATCAGCCCCGTCACCTCCGGATGAAGATCTGCCATACCATCTTCTTCCTCATCTGCCTCGCTCGTTATTGGAGATTCTAGTGGCTCATTTAGTGCTACCATCTTACACACACACACACGTACATGGAAGAAACAAAAGGCAGCTCAAATAAATGACCATCTCTCTCTATCTCTATCTATCCATCTATCTAGAATACCTTAATGTTTAATCTTATTAAATACTCCACATTGGGTAGAGTACTGGCCATCAAATGGGTGAGGGTTTCAGTTCCGTTAGTAAATCAGACTTGAGTTGCATGTTGACTGACTAATTTGTGCAGCCTGCAGCAGTAAAGCACAAAAAAAAAAGTGAAGCAGTACTTTGAGCATTTGTTTTCATAGCACGGTTGAAGCCCCCTAAAGGATAGTTAGAAAAAATGTATCCTTCAGTACAGAAGATTAGAAGAAAGTATAACCAAAACTCATAGTTTCTAAAAATATATGCAAAGCACAACACACTGTAGGGTTTCTTCAGTGCCACAAAGTAGAAGCAAACATTAATTCAGCTACTGAAATGTTGGTTATTGTCACAGATTATTCACCAAGTCCTTGTAGAAGTATTTTTTGTTATATCTGGTCCCAAGGCAGTAGTGAAACATGCAGAGAATATACAGTACTGTGCAAAAGTTTAGGCAGGTGTGAAAAAATGCTGTAAAGTAAGAATGCTTTCAGAAATACACGTTAATAGTTTACATTCATCAATTAACAAAATGCAAAGTGAGTAAACAGAAGAAAAATCTACATCAAATCAATATTTGGTGTGATCACCTTCAAAACAGCATCAATTCATCTAGGTACACTTGCACACAGTTTTTGAAGGAACTCGGCAGGTAGGTTGGCCCGAACATCTTGGATAACTAACCACAGTTCTTCTGTGAATTTAGGCAGCCTCAGTTGCTTCTCTCTTCTCTTCAGGTCTGAGCTGATGGCACTGCTGGACATCTTCCAGTTACGAAGGGCAGTAAGCCTGATGTGTCTTTCATCTGCTGCAGTAAGTGACCACTGCATCTACGGTCCTCAATGTTGCCCGTTTCTTTGTGCTTCTTCAAAAGAGCTTGGACAGCACATCTGGAAACCCCTGTCTACCTTGAAATTTCTGCCTGGGAGAGACCTTGCTGATGCAGTATAACTACCTTCTGTCTTGTTGCTGTGCTCAGTCTTGCCATGGTGTATGACTTTTGACAGTAAGCGGTCTTCAGCAACCTTACCTTGTTAGCTGAGTTTGGCTGTTCCTCACCCAGTTTTATTCCCCCTACACAGCTGTTTCTGTTTCAGTTAATGATTGTGATTCAACCTACATATTGAATTGATGATCATTAGCACCTGTTTGGTGTAATTGTTTAATCATACACCTGACTATATGCCTACAAAATCCCTGACTTTGTGCAAGTGTACCTAGAAGAATTGATGCTGTTTTGGTGGTCACACAAAATATTGATTTGATGTAAATTTTTCTTCTGTTCACTCACTTTGCATTTTGTTAATTGATAAATATAAACTATTAACATGTGTATTTTTGAAACCATTCTTACTTTACAGCATTTTTTTCTACACCTGCCTAAAACTTTTGCACAGTACTGTATGTTTTAATTTTATGAGGGCACTGGTGAGGCGAGTTTATTGCTCATTACAGTTTATAATTGTTTAGCTTCTCTATAACCCAACCACAATTCTTAGGTACTGTTCCTAATATTAGTTAGTGCCTGTGAAGTTTGGCATAATTAGTGTTGAGTTGGATTTGAGATTGAGCAGCGGTGACTTCACCTGATAGGCTGTGTTAATAAGGATAAGATTATTAATATTAACAATAAACATTGTCTATTTTAAGCATTATACAATAACTTCTTCTTTTCCTTTCGGCTGTTCCCTTCAGGGGTCGCCACAGCGAATCATCTGCCTCCATCTAGCCCTATCCCCTGCATCCTCTTCTCTCAGACCGACTACCTTCATGTCCTCCTTCACTACATCCATAAAACTCCTCTTTGGTCTTCCTCTCAGGCTCCTGCCTGGCAGTTCTAACCTCAGCATCCTTTTACCGATATATTCACTCTCCCTCCTCTGAACATGTCCAAACCATCTCAACCTGGCCTCTCTAACTTTGTCTCCAAAACATCTCACATGTGCTGTCCCTCTGATGTACTCATTCCTGATCCTATCCATCCTCGTTACTCCCAAAGAGAACCTCAACATCTTCAGCTCTGCTACCTCTAACTCTTCCTCCTGTCTTTTCCTCAGTGCAACTGTCAGTGCATTATACAATAACTATCTTAGTTTAATCTAACGAAGAACATGAAAGGAATCGATGTCCAAAACATGTATTTCACTATGTAGAGTATATTCTTTAGATCAGGTTTATCAAACTAGAAAGCTCCCTGGGCCACATCAGCATTTTGGTGAGTCTTTAAAGTACAATAAACTAAGGCTATTCATTTTTTAACATATTAGTACAGTTCTATTGTTTACCCCTTTAACAACATTTATTTACTGATTAAAGTATAAACTCTACAGTCAACTGCACATTAAGATATGCTGGAAATGTTTTTTTTTTTTTTTTTTTGTATGAGGTGTACTGGACCTGGTCAGTTTAGATTAGTATAGATTATGACAAGTATAAGTATAGATTATGACAAGTCCACTATTTTTTTAATTACTGGTTGGCTAGCAAAAATGAACAACAGTGCAACATGTAATAAATATCTGCAATATAGAAAATATATTACGGTAAGAAAGGGAAGAACTCACACAGGCTTGTACTCTAAGAATATTCATGTCCATGTGCCTCCCATCTCTCGCCTTCAAGCTCATCCACCTTTTTTTTTTTTTAAACATACTTGAAAGCTCTCTACTCTGGGTGATGCATTTTGAGAATCACACTAAAGCCCAATACCCAATATGTTCTGAAACATTTTTAGACTCGGGCATGCCTTGCATCAAAAACAGCAGAAAAGTGCCCATGTTAACCAGCACCTTTAGGTTTTTATAAAACACATTAAAACACACAGAAATGTCGGTTAGTTCAGTGCTAGTGTGGTATCCATTCAGCCCAAAATCTAGCAGAATTATAGGTTTGTTTTTATACTTTTAGTTCATGCACACAAATAAGCGGGTTTTTTTTGTTGTTGTTTTTTTTTTTACATATAGTGTGTATAATTCCTAATATTTAGACAGTCGCCAGCCAGTTGGATACACAACCACAATCAACAGACTATTGTTGGCTGTGGTGCCAAAAAAATAACACCCACATCTACAGTATAAGGTGATTCAACTGTGAAATTTGTACGAAGTTAAAAACAATGCCACCATCAGGACAGATAAAAACAGACATGTTGGTATTGTTTTTAACATTTGAAATGGCCAAATAAATCATTGGTGCACCTGAGTGAACCTGAGGTACAATGTGCATGGCAGTGCTTTACCTAGAAATAATATTGTAGTGTTTCACTTACTTGCAATACAACACCTACAGATAACACTTTGACTGTTTACAACAAGTGCATGACTAAAGACTTGACTCAGACCTGAAGTTCAGAGACTTGAGACTTGACTCTGCAAAACTGACTTGTGAACATCTCTGGCATATAGTGCTCTGTACACCATGCTTAGTCACTGTGTAGGTAGCTTGAAGCTATTTTAAGTTGCTTACCGGTTTTCCTTTGGCCAAGGAAACCTTGTGAGCCTGCTTGGTTAAGTCCTGTCGTCCAATCAGAGCACAGACCTCTTCAGACCAATCGGAGCAGGGATGTTCTCTGCATTGGATGATGGCATCTCGGATTGGCAGCGCCACACCAAAAGGCACAAATTCCAGATCCTTCAACATAAAGCCTGAAAACAAAAGACAAAACCTTAGATAATTGCACCACTTACTTCATTACAGTCTTAGCCTCAACTCAGCTTCATGTACTGATAAAGCAGTGTGTGAACGGCTTGAAGCCTGTAGCAGGATATGAATACTTTGTAATTATATATGGCTATAATCCTATGCAAATAAAATGCCAATAACTCTACATTTAGTGTTCAGGTTCCCAGAATCACAGTATGACATGATGTGGAGTTAACTACGAATGTCAAACATACCTTCCGAGGTCAACCACACCACCAGTTTCTCTGCGAGACAGCCTGTTGGAGCGCTCTGCTTTACACTGCTCTGCCTGCAAGCGCGCGTACACACACACACACACACACACACACACACACACATACACAACATGAAACACACAGCCTGAAAATTAAAGGGCTTCTGATGCCAATAGCAGACATTCTGTACAATTATAGTTGTTACGATTGCACATTTCACCCTTTCAGAAAGATCATCTGATCATTACCTTCGAAGAGCAGGATCACCGAAACCTTTCTTTTGCCCTGAAAAAATAGATCAAATGTGCTGTGTACAGATGCTATCAATTATCTTTTGTTTAATTAACCTCAGACTCATACAAGTAACCTTTGATCTCTGACGTAAACACAAAGGATAAATTTGTATAAGGAATGGGGAAGTACACACACACACACACACACACACACACACACAAACACCCATCAGAAGAGTGACAGCTCACCTGCAGAGAGCCTGGACAGGTACTTAGACACATTAGATGAAGCAGCTTCTTCATCTCCCACTACATATAGCGCATAGCTCTGCCAGAGAGAGAGAGAGAGAGAGAGAGAGAGAGATGGAGAGAAAAAAACTGAACAAATGTGCAAATGACTGTCATTAACAGTGGGACAGCACCCGTGTGGTTTCGGTTTTCAGCTGTAATGACATTAAAAGTCATTCTGGTTATGTTAGCGAGAAATAGCATGTATGCACTGCTTCTAACCAAGACTGGAGTCATCAACCACATTACTGTATACACTAACCACAGAATAGAAGGGAATGCTACCTCTGAATGTCATATCGGGTAAAGAAGAGGAGAAAACGCAGCTTAAAATAAAACATCAGCGCAACAATTCCTCTGGAACACCGGAGTGGAACATCAGGACATTTGTTCATTTTGTTATTCAGAGTGAGTGGTAGACTCAAAGAGATTTAATGGACACTAATCCTTTGCCCGACCAGACAGAGGGTTAAATGGAATTTACAGAGAGAGATACCGGGGTAAACACAGTCCGTAATTGCACGGTGGCTTGTCAGCGCCTCTATGCGGTTGTGCGTCATCTCACTCGGCCTGATGGGTAGAGATGCCCACCCCCACCCCAGTGATTCAGTCCTCCATTTCCATGGCTTAAATTACAGCAGGAAAACTTTAACAATGCAAGCACACAGAGGCATCTCACATTTTTTCCCCCACTTATTGACATATGCACAGTATATTTATATATGTCACACACACAAGCTGGACATGTCTTTGGTGGCTCGGGAAGGAAGCAGCATTAGCAAAATGTCATCATGATTAACTAGGAGCAATGTATCATCTAAATTCTTGACATTTCCACAGAACATGGTGTCCGAAATTAGGGGCGTGTGACCAGGTTAGAGTTCTGTCAAAGCGCTGACCTTCATTAGTATGTGTTTGATTTGTTTGAACATAATTATATCGATAAGCTTACCACAATGAGAAAGCTTACACTGGAGATATGAACTTTTTTTTTTTCTCTACTACAGCTCTGTACAAGCTCCACCGTTAGGCAATTTTGGATACTTATAATCCTGTTGGCCTGAATTGAACAATGTACAATCAGATGCTAAACATATTTATATTTCCATCATACTGTGAGAACTGTATGAACTTTTAGGGTGAGTTCTTAAAGAAGAAATCTATGGAATTTACCAACACAATCAGTTTGGTCCTTTCACAAATACCAGGCAGGTAGGGGAATGGAGGCACTTCCTGTCCCCTCAGACAGCTGCTGAGCCACGCAAATACACAGGGCACTTCGCCAGTCAGGTACACTGGCCAGCTCATCAACTCCATCTGAGCTTTAGAGACACACACACACACAGAGCATTCATTTAAACAGTAACGACTGCAGCACTTCCCAACCCTCAAACCTGCAACACAGAGAATAACCCAACTTGGCTGTTTGATTCATTGTTAACTGAGCAGAGATGCCTTTGGCTGCTAATGAGGGGACCCCAAGCCATTGATCGGGTACGTACCCTGATCTATCTTGCAGGTTTCCTTGAAGCTTTTGATGAATGAGGGGTAATCACGCCAGTACAGATCAATGTATTCCTCCTGCTGCAGGTCCCTAATGAGATGAGGAGGGCAGGGGGATTAGTGGAAGCCGTTGTCTGATCAGAATGTTCATGCGGGTCAAATGATCAATATGTAGACTGATTATGAAACCATAGGTAGTTGGAGCACGTAAGTAGGTTTGATTACAAGGACAATGGCTATGCACTGGGATAGTAGAGCATAATAATGAGGAATTCTGATCCTATGGAACCTTTTGTTAATATTGCTTTATATGTTTATAAGTTTATAAATCTTTTCTTACGCTCAAAAATATTTTGCCTTTGTATTGATTCTATATATTTCAACAACCCATGAAAGCTACAGCAACAGACAAGTGATTACTGAACTCCTTTAATCCTTTAACACTTTAATAAACATGCATATTGAAAAATGTGTGTGTCCTTAATAAAGCAGGGTTCTTGGGACAAAAGCACAAAATGGGTAAGAGGGGGGCTTCCAGCCCACACACACACACAGTAGCACACTAGAACTTACAATAGGACCCACTCAAGCTTGTGTTTATGTTGAACACAAAAGCAAATCAAGCTCTTGACATTTTTTTTGTAACAATTGGGCAAGTTGGCTCATCTGACCATCTACCCTTAACTGAAATGACAAAGCATTTTATTCACCCCACCATTTTATTTTATAAACTCCTCTTACTTTTATGAAAAGTATGGAATATTCATTAATTATTGCCATGCAAGTTACTGTACCTGGCCATCTGTTGCAGGAGGCCCACGAGGGCACGGGCACCGCTACGCTGCAGCTCGTCCAGTTTTAGGTCCTCATAAAGCAGATGGAGCACATAGAAAAGTGCTGGGATGTGGGTGAAGAGCAGAGCTGAGGGCTCCAGCTCTGCTGGTATCATGGATGAGAGCGGGCCAGTAGCAGACATTTCTGCATCCAGACCAGACATGCCTGGGGCTGGATAGATGGACACCTGGCAGTGGTAGTCTGAAGTACAGAGGTATGTCCAGTCCTTGATGGAGCCAGAACAATGGAATATGTTTGAATGTTACAGTGAAAATCGTTAAGTGTCAAATATGACCGTGATTAATAACACTGCAGAAATGTACAGAAGCCATCATAAAACTAAAATTCCACATTTAAACTTCAGTTTTCTCAAATCTTGGACAGGTGATTTCCAAAAGCAGACTATTTTAAGCAAAACTTTAATCAATCAGATCATCAGTTTGGTTTAAATTGCATCTTATTTTAACTATTATTAAATTATTAAAATTCTAGCATATCAGATACCAGCAAGCACTGGTCACTCTGTTTCGAACACTTACTTCATCAGAGCCTGTATCTGCAGGACGTGCCTTCTTAGGAGCAATTACCGGTGAGAGGGGCACTTCAAAATGGAGCTGTGGAGGAAGAGGCTCATGAGTCACCATCAAGGATTAGAGACCTCCATTCATTTCTTGCAGAACACATCGTTACAACATTACTATGAAGCAATTACACTAATAATACCAGCCATCTCATATATCCTCAACACACTGACACAAACATTACTGACATTTCGAGTCCACGACAACCGTTCCGTGTTGTAGCCCATTAGTGTCATCAAGCATGTGACAAACAGATTCCACTCCTGATGCATGCTGGGACCTCCGGGAGCATTGTAGATATTGTACCACTTTACCAGGACCTTCATAGCCGTGTCTTTGGGCAGAATGAACCGAATGGCTTGTAGGCATCGTTTCACTGAAAACACATCAGGCATTAGTAATTTAATAATCCTAGACACAAATGAGTAGATTAGTCACTACTTCATTCCTGACTTTATCCGTCAAAAACTGTACATATATAATTAGTATAATATATATTTCCTTCAACTTGACCCAAATGATAGATAACACATATTATATATCATTTTATGCCATGCTGTTCGGTACATGTAATGCAACCTTCAATACTAAATAAAAATGAGGGGGTGAAAGGTTTAAGTACAGCAGGTTGGCAGCAGATTGAAAAGAAAGCAGCTGAGGTATGATGAAAAGAACTGAAGAAACATGCTGTGCTAGATTTGAGTAGGTGGAGAAAAATAGCGAGAGGAATGGTAATGAAAATAGATGAAATAGACGAGTGCAGGATGGAGGGTCTCTGCCAATAGTGGATTTATAGGGAACTGTTTGGTGACACAACAGGCCGTGAGGAGCATGAGAGGGGGCCCATTGTATCCATGCTGAAGGTAGGAGTGCAATAGGATTAATTGTAACAGCAGGGAGTAAGATTTACCCTTGGTCAAATTTAGTAAGTTCCATAAAATGTGAAAATCTACATTCTATATTGTGGGTTCAAGATGTGTGCATGTACATTATTAATCATAAATAATCATAAAAAGGAAATAGTCTGTTACCAAGAGTAATACAAAGTTTCAAAACGGAAAAAAAGTTGGAGAAGGCTAAACAAAAGTTTGGATAATGCTAAGTAAAATGGAGCAAAACCAAAGCACATATTCACTGTTTATCAGCCTACATGAAAAAAAAAATTGCATTAAACTCAACATTCAAACATGGTGAATACAACACGTTATCTATGCACAAGAGGCAATTAGGCTTCTAATGAATCTGCCAGTATCTTAATTGGCAAACAAACTCCAAAAGGTCAAAACAAAGCTGGATAAAATGCCACTTTATTAGAGGTAGGGAGTCCTTTTTTCTAAACCAAATGCCCTATTAAAGGAGGACAGACAGGTCATAATATGCCATAATTTTTGAGGACATAAATATGAAGAGACCAGGTCATAGCAAAAAGCCAATTAGTGAAAGCATATATGAGACAACTGCACACTATGCTATAACAGACAACATGACTGGACAGCCTCGTATGTTATACGTTAGAGCAGAAAATCTTATGTTTCTGGAGTGTTTTCTAATTCTGTAGGAATTACACAATATTCCTCAAAGGCATCAGCACGACAGCATTTAAAAATGCATGTTCCAAGGCTAGGAAAAGTCAGGGTGTCAGTGATGTGATTGAGCACAAAATACAGGACCAGGTATACAATCTAATACATAATCTCACAAGTGCCTCTGACAAGCATGTGCACGTGTGTGTTTATGTTCTAACCCAGTTCCGATGTAGCCACTTCAGGAACGGTGATCCTCAGCATTGAGCCATTGCTCAGTTCCTGAAACAGAAAAAGCCAGAAAAGAACAAAATAATAATCATGTAGAAAAACAGATGACAGAAAAATCCATGAACACAATCCAGTAACAACCCAAAGGACCTAAAGCTATGTTATAATAGCTTTTATATAAACCCATTCAAATTGCATGTCAGTCAAAATCCATTAAAGATGGTTGTGACAGGTCTAAAAGTAAAATACTTGTGGCAGTAAAACATGCTTCAGCTGTCCTGACAAATCAGGCCCTGCAGACAGAGCACGGAGCTAACTGAATTATGTCAACATCGTGACAGATTCCAGGTGCTCCAGGATGAGCATGCATACGTGTGCACAATTTTACTTCTATAATGTCAGGCTTCTATATTGTCATAAACCAAGAGTAGTTATTAGCTTTGAGGAAGAATATCATTTAGGAATAAAGTGGTGCTAAAATTTCTAGAGCCCTGACAATGCCACAGCCATCCATGGCCCTGGGATAGAAAACACGGCATTCCTCTCAGCATCGGAGTGACAATAGCCAATTGTGGAAATCTGTGCGCTCAAGTATCAGGAAGAGGGCAGTCAGCATCACTGTTTAAGCTCGCAATTATATGGCATGATCAGAAGTTTGAAAAGATGGAGTGGCTTCATGCCTCAGAGGAAGCATCTGGCCGTCCCTGGCCTAAAATGTAATCATACAAGTCATAAAAATAGAAAATAAAACAAAAATAAATGACACAGTAGGTCTGAGCCTGTGCTTTCAGTAACTGATGGGTTAGATCTTCAAACTCCAGTTACTGTTGTGTGGAGTTACACATGGGTTTTATCCAAGTCTCTGGTTTCCTGTCATTTTCCAAAAACATGCCAGTATATGCAATGTGTACTCTAAATTGCCCATAGATATGAATGAGCATGTGTGTGTGTGTGTGTGCGAGTGTGTGTGTGTGATGCTGTGCAATGAACTGGCAACACGTCCAGGGGGTATTTCTGTCTTGCACCACATATTCATAGAATAAGCTCCAGTCTCTGCCCATTTCTTATTAAAGAATAGCTTTAATTCATAGTTATTGATGGCCTTTTCTGCAAGAACTTTAGGGTGTGGAGAAAGAGCATAACCACTACACTATATGGCCTACAGTATTTGGGCACCTGACCATTGAACATCCCATTCCAAAACCAGGGACATTAATACCGAGTTGTTCCCCCTTTGTTGCCATAACAGCCTCTAATCTTCTGAGAAGGCTTTTCACTTGAATTTGGAGCATGGCTGTAGGGATTTGTGCCCATTCAGCCACAAGTTGGCGTTCCAGTTCATCCCAGTGGTGTTCAGTGGGGTTGAAGTCAGGGTTCTGTGCAGGCCACTTGAGTGCTTCCACTCCAACCTTGGCAAACCATGTCTTCATGGACCTCGCTTTGTGCACAGGGGCATTGTCATGCTGGAACAGGTTTGGGCCTCTTAGTTCCACTGAAAGGAAATCTTAATACAAAGACATTCTAGTAAAGTGTGCATTTCCAACTTTGTCCCAACAGCTTGGGGAAGGCCCAAATATGGGTGTTATGGTCATGTGTCAACATACTTTTGTATATAGTGTACACCATTTAGTGTATACAGGCAGTGCATAAACAGCCTTTGTACCGTCTTTGTACATTAGTCATACTTATGGATGACCAAAAAAAAACAAAAAAAAAAAAAACACAACACTTTTCTACGTCACTATAGGTTACACAATCAGACATTTTTGTAAAGGAGTATTTTAAAAAGTCCACAATATATACAACGTGTGTATAGAAAACTGAAAGGAAGAGGATATGAATTAGTGTCTCCCACATCCGACAACGTAAATGCTCAGCTCTCAACCCAGTTTTTAAAAAGGTTATCTGGTCCCCTGGTCCAATATCAGTGAAATAGAAGTGTGTGTGTGTGTGTGTGTGTGTGTGTGTGTGTACACATGAGTGAGTACTGATCGCTGGCTGACCAGTGTGAGTCGGTTGCTGACTGGGTCTCGCAGGGCCTGGATATGCGGTGTGGCCTGCTGGATTAGCGAATCCTCTAGCCATGATGACTCATGATGCTGCACTGCTCTCATCTCTGACACCGGGGAAGGCATGTCGGACTAAAGGCAGTGGGAAGAGATGGGTGTGGGAGGTTTGGATAAAAACATGACACCTTACATTACAACAGTTATAAGGCATCGGACACGACTGTGACAGTGTTACAGAAATGGAAAAGCATAGTCGGAAAAGCAACAGTGAATGCAATTAGTGTAAATGTAAGGCTATCCTTCATATTAATTCAATTTGCCCTAAAGCTCCTTTCCTGTCATCTTATACTGATGCTTTTTTTCTGTCTTGTATTTGCTATTTTTATCAATTTCATATAATCTCTGACTTTGTCTATGTTAAGAAAAGAGCAAAGCTTTTCGATTTCATTATTTAGACAGCCTTTGATTAATGAAGGCGCATTTGGATTAAAAGTAACCCTAAATTTAAACAGATCGTTCTATTGATCCAAACCTCAGACCTATGGAGTGAACATCAACTGCATTTATCACTGTACTAGTAAATATCTGCATGTCAGAACTTTTCATGCTTCTCTCATTCAATTCACAATACCAATTGTTCTTAATAATGTTATTAAGATTGTTTCCCTCGAAAGGTCCCAGTTATGTACCTCCTCAAGCCTGCTCATATGCTGGACGGTTGCTTTTGCTGGAGTGCTCACGTTCTCCAGGGGGGTGTTTAAGTGTGGCAGGGGGGTTGGCAAACTGAAGGTTGGTGACAGAAGACCAGGGACAAACACTTTGCTCACCTAAGGAGAAAAGAGACAACTTCAAGGGAGCTTCATCTATAGCCAGCCTCAGCTATGAAATCATCAGCCTTCTCAGCTGCAGGAAGACAACATGTTTACAATACAAGCCTATCATTTTCTACTGAATAATCAGATAATCACAGTGACAGTAGTATGTACAGCATTGTTCCTTTATGCATGATGTATCCATATAACACTGTATAAAAACAGCCATAACTGTAAAACTTATGACATCTGGGACCTGCCAATTCTAGCCATAAAGAACCGCTGAATGATCTAATGCCAGACGCAAAGCACCAGAAGAAAAACCTTCTAAATTACAGAGGACCTTAAAAAGTGCATGCAGAGTATTTAAAAACCATTACAGCAATCTTCAAAAAATGTATATTTTTGACAATATTAAGCTTCTCTGAAAGGCTGTTGGTTCTTGAGTATTTGAAACCACTACTGAAATGATCATTATGATGCTGACACGTTATGACATTTAATCTTAGGACAAAAATAAGTTACATTTAATCTTAGGACATCCAAGTTTTTTGGTTGTGAAATTTTTGATGGGATTGCAGAAATGTATTTCTATCATTTAAAAAGAATAAAAGTGAAGTTCCATGGCAATATTTGCAACGTAATATAATCTGAGTCAATGTCACTGAATATCATGGCACTAGAAGACCGTGTAGTGACTTTTTCATTGCTATATTGTGCAGACCTAGTATCTGGCAAAAGTCTGTCTAATGCTAGCTCTATATGGATAATCAGGGAAAAACTATAATAGTTGATATTGTTATGCTGATTGTCAGACTCTTTAGGATTATAAAAAATGATACAAAATAAATAACAATACAGTTCATGACATAAGTACTGGATAGAGGATAGGGATAAGCTTGAGCACTTTGCATATTTGACAGACCAGCACTGCATTTTAAAAAATCATCTTACAAAGTAATACAAGTTGAGCCGTACTGACTTTCGGTGTTTTAGGAGGTGAATAGCACAGATGAATGGCATTTAGAGTGTACTTGTGGTCATATTATATTTATCTTGTAAAAATAAGTTAGCTAGTTACTGCACATATGCATCCTCTGTGAAAATAACCTGTTGTGTGGCTGCGGGGTGTTTCTGTAGAGATAGTGATAAGAAAACAGCATCACTGTAAATGACACTAGTATTCATGCAGTCAGAAACCCCAGCTTTCTTGTTAGAAGATTAATTTGATGTGCTGTGTTTCACTTGGTGTGGTGTTTAAATAAAGATTACTTAGCACTTTCTGTACCAGTAATTGGGGACTGTTATCCAGCTTTGACAACTACAGTTATGAGTACAACACATTTACACACTTCACTCATTACTATTTAGAATACGCTGTCATATTCAAATTAGCAGCCATGTCAAATGTCATAATAAAATAACATTTGTTGATGTAAATCTTACTTCTGAAATGATTATGGTCACTGATAAAGAAAACTGTTTGTAATCATAGACATCTACAGACAATCATTCTCTCTGCAGTATCCAGCTGAATCCAGCTGAATTAATACATTTTTATTTTTATATTTATTTTTATTAAATTTAGACAGGTTTTTGGATAGACTTAATTAAGTACACTGATAGAAAGTTAGGAGAACACATGAACACAACATGACACTCACCCGTGTGACTCCTGTGTATAACACCAAGCTGCCATTGGTCTCTAATACCAGCAAAGCATCTATGTCCTATAAAAACAAGAATGAAAGTACACACATAGAAACTAAGAATTAGGAGTGGGGGCTGTAAGAGAAATAGTATCACAATTCATAACATTTTTTAATATACAATATATATATATCATGATATTTAGATGTGCTAATTAAATACTAGTACTTAATTAGTACCACAAAGAGTAATAATAATAATAATAGCATATATATATATATATATGTGCCTTAAAAAAAAAAAGTTAACACTTATAGGTTATGGATGTAATATCTCTAACTGCTTGTCATGAGCTTTATAACTGTCATTTCTGTATAAATCTTGGATTAAAAAGGGCACCTGCTGAAATAATCTCAATGTGTTCTGAACACTGACCCTGATTCTACAGACAACTAAACATACAGTACTGTGCAAAAGTTTTAGGCACCCTACTGTTTTTAGCATAAACTTTGTTATAGATTTTTTTTATTTTATGACGTCTACATTATCAAGTCGGTACAAAAAACATTTTAGATTCCCAAACATTAGTTTTCTAGCACAAAATGAAATGTTACAGAAAAATGTCTGTATGTCATTAAAGAAAGCAGTATATTACATAAGAGACCACTTTTCAGACAAAAAACCACAATGAAGGCTGCTGGGTTTTGCTGCAAAAATAAGAAGCGAGTGCAAAAGTCAAAGTCTCCAGAAGAACTGTGTCTGGTTCTGCAAGATGTTCAATAAATCTTACCAGCTCATTTCCTTATAAAACTGCACAAATTGTACTGGAGACTACTATTTTTATTTTTTTGTCACACTAAATATTGACTTTGTTTCATTTACTACTGTTTACATCTCTTTACGGTATTATTATTATTTTTTTTTTAAATTTCATTATTTTGAAGGCATCTTTGCTCTACAGCATTTCTTTGCATGTGCCTAAAACTACTGCACAGTACTGTATATTTTATTTCTGATCATTTCAACACTTTCACATTTAATTTTGTTTCCATTTGCTACCTTGGACTCATTTCCTTACCTCCAAAGGTGCGGCATCTTTGGCCGGAATGGAAGTAACTGACGCAAATATGAGTTGGGAAGTTTCATTGCTTTCAAGAAACTTGACACATCTGGAAGAACCACACAAGAATGGACAAGAAAACTGTGTAAAAGCTAAATAGAACCAGTATACGGCCTAGCCAAAAAGCAGGAATAAGCGGAAATAACAATAACAAAAGCAACAATGAGAGGGTTTTTAAAAGGTGGCAAGGAAGTGAGTGTATTATCACCTAAGCTGCTGGTGGGATTCAACCAGGAAGCACAGGTATCTGTTCTCACACAGGTCAGACGTAATGAACACTTTAGATGCCTGGCAGCTCTTCTCCCTAAGCAAACATATAAATTAGAGTACATACTGATGATGATAATGATTTCATTTATACAAAAGCTTTTCACTTTAAAAATCCTTGACAGAAACCACAAATAATTTGTTTGCAACAAAATTGACCAAAATAAACAGAACATATAAACATGACAAACATGTCTGCATACATGAATCAGAATTAATAGATTTGATAGAATAAGTATAAATAAAGACAAAGGACAAAGACAGGAGCAGCCACACATGAATTAAAGGGCACATGAATTAGGAATGGTACTGTGTGAACAGATGTGTTTTTAGTTCAGCTTTAAAATCTGAAATAGAGGAGAGATCACCAAGACTTCGAGGAAATTCATTCCAAAAGTTGCCTGATATAACGTTAAACATCCTGCTACCTACTGAAGCTAATCTAAAACAACACTAAAGCTGCATTCGACTAAATAAAGAAATCTGCAACATCTGACTACAAAAATTCTACTCAACCCTGAGTTCAGCAAGTGACATCTAATCAACATAGCTACTCACAGCATCAAGAGTAAACAAAGTCTTACTTATAAATTACTTAATGCTGTATATACAAGTATTTGCTTTAGATCAATCAACATACAGGCATATTAACTTGCTAAATCTATAACATTGACTATACAGTTCACTGTTTTAAGGAGGAAAGTATACATCACTCATCACAGTTAGCTGGCTCGATTATTGTTCACAAAAAAAAGACATAGTGGCATCCATATTTTCCCCCCCACTTTGTAGCTTGGAGGTACAGAGGTCAAAAATGACAATTCAAAATTCAAAAATGACAATTCAAAAGTTCCAACTTTCGAATCAAGTCGAGCACTGCATAAGTGTGTGGGCTACACACTTGTGCAGCATGAGTACAGGGATGAATAAAGTCAGAAATGTACTGTGGTGCAAGACCATCGATGGCCTAGAAGGTTATTATAAGAGTCTGTACAAAATACAGAAAGGGACAGGTAACCGGTGCAGTTTATATAGAGTGGATGTAACGTGGGCTGATTTTTGTGCGACTGAGGACCATTTTGAGATTTTTGAGACCATTCGGACCAAGTTTAGCAGGAAGAGCACTAAAGAGTTAGAGTAGCCAAAGCAAGAACTGATGAAGGTATGAACTAGTGTTCAGCATCTTCACTGTTTAATATAGGGAAGAGTCTAGCAATACTGAAAAGGTGTAGGAAGGTAGTCCTTGTAAGTGAGCCAATATGAGAATCAAAATTTTTTAAAAATTATACCAATATTAAAGACAGATTTAGGGTTTAAACCTGGACTTTAATATCAATAGCAGGTCAGAAACAGAGGTCACTAACAAGACATTGACTGAACTTCTGTTTTGTCAGTACGGAGTAAAATTGGAGCTTGTAGCACGTGGATACAGATGGTACAAGTGTGAATGGAGGAAGAGGAATAGCAGGGCTAGAACATAGATAGCTCTCAGAATAGTGTCATCAGCATAACAGTGAAAACCGAGGCCAACTATGTGACTGGCGGGCAACTTGTAAATTATGACAGCACAAGGCCCAAGAACTGATCCCTGTGAAACCTGTTTACCTTAGCACACAGATTCTGTTGTTAAGTTTCTCATCATAACCTTGTCTTTAGTCATTTTTTCATCATATAGGATCAGGCAGTTTGAGCCTATTTTGTGAGATCATTGAGGTCATATGTAATGCTACCTGAATCATTTTTTTTTATTTATGTATTTTTTCATAAAAAAGTACTTAAGAGGTCTGTTTTAAATTAAAGAAAATGTGAACTTAATGCTGGTTTAGCAAATTTTACACAATTTACAACTTACAGTATAATCCGAATAAGAGGTCAACCATTTTGTAAAAGTCATTACTTTAAGTGAAAGGGAAATTATTTGGTTAGGGCATTTCCAACAACACTTTATAAAAAAAAAAAAAAAAAATAGAAGCAGAAATACTGCTTTTCCTTTAGAAAGTAAGATATCCTCTTTGCCGTTATACCGGTACAATCTGACAGCCTTCATGTATAAAGGTTGTGACTAACCTGTAGGAACTAGTGGTCTCTGTCCACAGCTGCTCAATGCAGAGGTCAGGCAGGATGGGCTCCATCTCAGGCATCAGGGCCGTTTCATTCAGGGTACTGTTGGGGGACGCCAGTAGGCTGTGTCCACGGGCCGACGGTGAGTGGCACGACATGTTGAAGCGCTGCGCTCCCGTAAAAGAAGGTGCTGCCATGCCAGGGGAGTGGGCTCGGCTAATTATTAAGCACACACAGCAACAAAAAACATTCATGTTGGAAACACTGTTGCAACTAAAACATGCCAGGTTAAATCTCTGCCTTCCTACGAGATGTATAATTAGGGATCTGATACTGAGCATCTGCATTGGGGGATTCTGGATAGGATTTGACACATTTTCTGATCCACTGACATTTTATGTCATGAACACAACACATATAATTAATATATAGCATGCTGCTGTTCCACTTGTACTGTTCGTCACAGCTTGTAGAGTGTAAGTTTTAGTCAGTATGAGGATGTCAGTGTTGAGTATCTCAACAAAAGTGGAAAATGTGTAATCAGTGAAAGGAAAAATAAAGTGGAAATACTCCAATAACTGTCAGATGTTTAAATAAGATGTGAGATGTCTGATGAGTGCAGAGCCTGTCTGACCTGAGAGCGGCCATATTGGAGATATTGGGTGAGTGTGCACGGGAGTGCAGTGCGGGTGAGGTGGGCACACGGCTCTGGTTATGCAGGGCATGGCAGTGCAGGGGTGAGCCGGGGGAGTCTAGCCGGCTCATGCTCCTCAGGTGGGCGCCAAGGAAAGTGGGTGCAGCTGTGGGGGTCTGACCTGGCCCATCCTGACTGGGACATTTCAAAACTGTAGACTGCTCCTGCAGGGGAAAACTTCAGCTGTAATTCATTCACATAGTCATCATTTACATAGGATTGTTAAGAGTTCTTAAGAAAAAACAAATACAGCCTAAGTATTTTTGCTGAGTCAGCATAGCAAACATGCTCTGTTTGTGTCAGAAGTGTAACACAAAAAAAAAACTGTCTATCAAATTTTTGTGTGTGGATTAAATTATCTAATGAATATGACAAATAATTTGCATTGTTATACATTTAGGCACTGAACCGAACACAAGGGTTAAGCTGGATCATTGTTACCTCTGGTGTGACTTTACGCAGAGCCCAGATAGTATGACTGCACTGCAGTGTGTCGTAGGTCATGACGATGGAGGGTTCAGCACAGGAGAACACCACTCGGAGTGCGCCATCAGATACATACTGCAGCCGTTGCGTCTCAAACAGCCCTACCACAGCCAGACAAACAGGTTAAACTCTGCCTCCATATACAGTCTCCTCCGAAAGTACTGGAACAGCAAGGCCGATTTTTTTTTTGTTTTGCTATATACTCAAGCCATTTGGGTTTGAGAGCAAAAGAGGAATATGAGACGTTAGATCAGAACTTCAGCTTTCATTTCCTGATATTACATCCAGATGCATTAAACAACTTAATACATGGTACCTTTGGTGGCAGACCACCCAATTTTTAGGTGATCAAAAATATCAGAACAAGTGTTCGACAACTGTAGCTCATAAAAGGCTGCATCTCACCTGTAGACTTGCAGACAACAGGGGCTATTTCATCCAGAGGGTGGAGCATGCTAAAGAGGGTGGGAAGAGGCTCCCTGACCAGAAAAAAAGAAACACAAATTAAAACATATGCACACACAAACACCTTAACTCACTTTAATTAAATGCATAGAAGTTACAGTTGCAATTAAAATTATTCAACCCCCATTGCAAATCAGGTTTATTGTCAAAATTGACAGACTTTCAGCTGTGAGCACAGTATGGCGCATACTAAATGCAGACAGTTTCCATGCCAGAACTCCAAGACGTACACCACTGATGACCCAAAACCACAAGAAAAGTCGGCTCAAAATCATTAAATAGGCCACAGAAGTTTTGGGATTCTGTTCTGTGGAGCGATGAAACAAAACTGGAACTTTTCGGCATGATGGATCAGCGGTATGACTGGAGAAAGAAGAATGAAGAAAGAACACTCTGTTCACAGTCAAGCATGGTGGTGGCTCAGTGATGCTCTGGGGCTGCTTTGTATCCTCTGGCACTGGAAACCTGCAGCATGTGGAAGGCAAGATGGATTCATTGAAGTCTCAGGAAATCCTAGGAGAAAACGTCATGCCGTCTGTGAGGAAGCTGAAACTTGGGCGTTATTGGACCTTCCAACAGGACAATGATCCCAAGCATACCTCAAATTTCACCAAGGCTTGGTTGCAGAAGAAGTCCTGGAAGATTGTACAGGGCCATTACAGTCACCTGACTTTTTGATTTGAAGAAGGTGTAGCAGGCAAACACAAGAATATTACTGAACTGGAGGCCAATGCGCATGACGAATGGGCTAAGATTCCTCAGGAACGCTGCCAGAAGCTGTTGTCTGGTTATGCATCTCATTTGCAGCAGGTCATAATAGCAGAAGGGTGCTCTACTAAGTACTAAAGATGCTTGCCATGAAGGGGTTGAATAATTTTGAAACTGGAGAAGTCATTATAAGATGCAATTTCAGTTGAATTTGGGGAAACCACTTGAAGCATTCGTTGTGTTGAACTATTTCAATTGCTTTTGTTTTATTTGTTCATTGCAAACAGTTGAAAGTCTGTAAATTTTGACAATAAAACTGATTTGCAATGGGGATTAAATAATTTTGATTGCAACTGTAGATAAAATAACAGGGCTGCCAACATCACAACTAGCCAATGAGGAGAAAAACTAAGAAATAAGTACCTTGAGGGGCTCAATGGAGCATCAGATGTGATATTTTTGCGCTCAAAAAGCAATCCAAACTTAGTGGGCCACAAAAAGGAGACCTAAATTGCAAATAAAACTGTTACCATACACTTAATTCAAATGGTAACATTTGTACATAACGAGTCATCAAGCTAATGCTTAAAAATGATATATTAAACAAAAATTATACATAATTACATAATACTATGGTAAAAATCCTCTGCAATGTTGCTTTATACTTTCAAAATATTTTAAATAAATTAGAAGCCCATTATAGTAACATATTTACATACAGAGCTAAATAAATAATTTGCAAGTGTTTGAAAATTATTCGGTGTAAAATACTGATATAGCATGAATATGATGATGGTACAGTACACCTGGAACAACAGACCTGAAACGGCAGTGGGGAGATGAAGTCCTTTCCACTCACAGAGTGTACATTCACACAAGTGCTTTGGACTATGCAGACACTCTGTTCAACTGTGTCCTTTTCTGAAGTTCAAGGAGAGATAAAATCTTAATTTTAGCATCATTTTAAAAAAGGTTCACAATTACAGGCACATGAAGAGAATATATGTAGTCACTCTAGCCAACAATGCAAAAGGGGCTTACCCTCTTTCCGGGATTGAGGAACAATGAAATTACACCACAGGGCCTATAAAAGGTATAATAAAATACAAAATATAAGCTTCCCAAACAGACATCATTTTACATAAGGTACATACAGTGGTGCTTTAGATTTTTCTATATTTCTGCATAAATATACCTAAAACATCATCCTAAAGTAGATAAAGAGAACCCAATTAAACAAATGAGACAAAAATATTATACTTGATCATTTATTTATTGAGGAAAATGATCCAGTATTACATATCTGTGAGTGTCAAAAGTATGTAAACCTTTGTTTTCAGTATCTGGTGTGACCCCCTTATGACCCCCTCAGCAATAACTTGGAGGAATTTTAGCCCATTCCTCAGTACAAAACAGCTTCAACTCTGGGATGTTGGTGGGTTTCCTCACATGAACTGCTTGCTTCAGGTCCTTCCAAAACATTACTTTTGGATTAAGATCAGGACTTTGACTTGTTTGGTTTTAACCATTCTTTGATAGAACCTCTTGTGTGCTTAAGGGCATTGTCTTGCCGCATGACCCACTTTCTCTTAAGATTCAGATCACAGACAGGTGTCCTGCCAGTTTTCCTTTCCAATTCGCAGGTATAATTCAGAATTCATTGTTCCATCAATGATGGCAAACAGTCTTGGCCCTGATGCATCAAAACAGGCCCAAACCATGATACTACCACCACCATGTTTCATAGATGGGATAAGGTTCTTATGCTGGAATGCAGTGTTTTCCTTTCTCCAAACATAACTCTTCTCATTTAAACCAAAAATTCTATTTTGGTCTCATCCGTCCACAAAACTTTTTTCCAATAGCCTTCTGGCTTGTCCACATGATCTTTAGCAAACTTCAGATGGGCAGCAATGTTCTTTTTGGAGAGGAGTGGCTTCCTCCTTGCAACCCTGCCATGCAGGGTTACCATTGTTGTTCAGTGTTCTCCTGATGGTGGACTCATGAACATTAACATTAGCCAATGTTACAGAGGCCTTTAGTTGCTTAGAAGTTACCATGGGTTCCTTTGTGACCTCACAGACTATTACGTCTTGCTCTTGGAGTGATCTTTGTTAGATGACCACTCCTGGGGAGGATAATAGTAGTATGGAATTTCCTGCATTTTTACACAATCTGTCTGACTGTGGAGTCCAAACTCTTTAGAGATGGTTTTGTAACCTTTTCCTGCCTGATGAGCATCAACAACTCTTTCTCTCAGGTCCTCAGAAATCTCCTTTGTTCATGCCATGATACACTTTCACAAACGTGTTGTGAAGATCAGACTTTGATAGATCCCTGTACTTTAAATAAAACAGGGCGCTCACTCACACCTGATTGTCATCCCATTGATTGAAAACACCAGACTCTAATTTCACCTTCAAATTAACTGCTAATCCTAGAGGTTCACATTGGATCATTTTCCCAAAAAATAAATGACCAAGTATATATTTGTCTCATTTGTTTAATTGGGTTCTCTTTGTCTACTTCTAGGACTTGTGTGAAAATCTGATGTTTTGGGTCATATTTATACAGATTTTTATAGAAATGTATACAGAAATTTATATTTTTTCCCCCACAGATTCACAACCTTTGAAGCACCACTGTAAATACCTTAAAGAGCAATTCCAGTGGCTTATTTTTGCCATTGCCATGCCCCAGTGTCTACATCATCTGCATCACAATCACTGGTGCTGGTGGTGGAAGGGTCTATTTGCCAGGAGAAACCATATAGTGATGCGTATTTGGGTAATTTTCACAACTCAAAATACTCGACAGACAAAATGAATGAGTTTGTTAATTCCAGAGAGCTGATCATGACTCTATAAAGCATCTTGTTCTTGCGCCACCAACAAAGCATAATGGCAGAATGTCTTTGGCGCTTCTATAACACCAGCTATGTTTTCTCTCTCCCATCTTTGTTTTTGCTCTGCATGCATTCAAATGCATTGTAAAAACTTAAATGTTAAAAGCTTATTAAAATCTTATAACTGGCACCACTTTAATGCTCATTTTAAAACCGATGGGGGAAAAGTGGCTTGCCACACACTAAGATAATTTTGTCGAGCTAATAAACTTCATTTCGTCGTATACAGTGGTAATGCATGTTTATAATAATCTGACCTTTTTATACAGACCATTTGCACAATATATTTATGCAATAATAGTGAGAAAGCACCGAAATGAAGATCTGTGTGCCACATTCAAGAAAACAAAAGGAGACCTTTAAAAAGCTAAGAAACATTTTCTTGATTTTGGTTTCATCTGACTGCTGAAGCCATGGTCTGCCAAGAGCTTACAAAGCATATACAGTATTTCATCATTCAAAAATATCATTTAGGAGATGGGTACAGAAGAATTTCCGAAACATCAGACGTACCACGGTACTCTGTGAAAGTCAACAAAGGGCCAGAGGAAAAGAAGACAAGGGCAAGAAGAAAACCTATCAGGGAGGCTGTCAAGAGACCTACAGCAACATTAAAGGAGCTGCAGGAATATCTGCCAAGGACTGGTCACTTCCGGCATGTGACAACAATCGCTCATATTCTTCACGTTTGGACTATGGGGTAGGGCGGCTAGATGGAAACCCTTTCTCACGAAAAGAAAAAAATATCCAAGCTTATGTGTGTTATGCTTTGGTCAGACTTTTTGGGCTTAATTCTAAAAGATATGTTTGTTGCAAGAACAAGACAGCTTATCACCCAAAGAGCACTATACTCATGGCGAAGCATGGTGGTGGCAGCATCAAGCTATGGAGCTGCTTCCCTTCAGCTGGGACTGGGGCTCTATTAAAGATAGATTGGTATTTGGAGCTATTCATGATTCCCTCTATTTTGCACAAAACCTGCAGGCCTCAGACAGCTGAAGATGAAGAAAAATTTCACCTTCCAGCATGATAACAAGCCAAAGCACAAATCCAAGTCAACAAAGGAATGGCTTCAGAAGAAAAAGATCAACATTTTGGAATGGCCCAGGTGATCCCCTTACAATTTAATGGAGCTGGAGCATTTTTGCAAGGAAGAGTGGAATAAAATTCCCAAATCAAGCATTTATGCAACCAAGGTATTGTACGTTTTTTCCTTTTTCTTCCTAAATCTTTTCTATTTTACATTAAAGGTGGAGAAAGATCTGACATGATTTATATTGGTTTAATTTTTTACATCACAAAAACCTGCTGTTTTAACAGGGGTGTGTAGACTTTTTATATTCACTGTATTAGGACGAAAACACCAGCTGCCTTTTAGGTTTTCACTACCTTGGCATAAAATGAATAAAACATTTCTTACTGTTTCCTTCTATTTCTCATTTAAAACCTACCTGCCCTATAAAATTATACCTTTACAGTTTTTGTTTTTTACCCGCACAAACATGCGTGGGAATGAAAAAACCCTGCTCCCTGTACGAGCCGACATCATGGTCCCCGTCTCATGTTGCTAAAATGCTATGGTAGTAACAGAACATTACTTTTTGTTCAAAAGTGTTTTGATCAAATATAAGATGAAGTTTTTGTTACCTTTTCCATATAATCCGCTGGAGTTGCTCAGAGTTATTTATTTATTTTTGCAATATATAACATTCACATTACTGCATAATTTCAGTTTAAATTATGTTAATCTTATATTAATCTTTTTTTTTTTAAGTAAGTCTTTAAAAAGTGTACAGATTACTTATTACCTGAAAATCTCTTGTAAATGTAATCAGCATCCATGTTAACATACATTCACTGAGCACTTTATTAGGAACACTATACTAATACTGGGTAGGGCCTCCGTTTGCTCTCAAAACAGCCTCAATTTTTCATGGCATGGATTCCACAAGATGTTGGAAACACTGCTTTGAGATTCTAGTCCATGTTGACATAATGCATCTCGCAATTCCTGCAGAGTTTTCAGGTGCACTTTCATGATGCGAATCTCCCATTCTACCACATCCCAAAGGTGTTCTATTGGATTCAGTTCTAGTGACTGGGAAGGCCACTGAAGAACACTGAACTCATTGTCATGTTCATGAAACTAGTTTGAGATGATTTTTGCTTTGGTGCATTATCATGCTGGAAGTAGGCATGAGAAGATGGGTAAATTGTGACCATGATTTGATGTATATGGTCAGCAACAATACTCAAATAGGCTGTGGCATTCAAGCGATGATCAGTATTACTAGGCTAAAAGTGTGCCAAGAAACCATTCCCCACACCATTGCACCAATTCCACCAGCCTGAACTGTTGAAAAGGCAGGTTGGGTCCATGGATTCATGCTGTTGGCATCAAATTCTGACCTTACCATCTGTGTTCCTAAGCAGAAATCAAGACTCATCAGACCAGGCTATGCTTCAACTGTCCAGTTTTGGTGAGCCTGTGCCCACTACAGCCTCAGTTTTCTGTTCTTGGCTGACAGAAGTGGAACTTGACGTGGTCTTCTGCTGTTATAGACCATCCACCTCGAGGTTCAAGGTAAAGAGTGGTTATCTGGGTTTCTGTAGCCTTTCTGTCATTCTCCGTTGACCTTCTCATCAACAAGGCGTTTCTGTCCCTAGAACTGCTGCTCACTGGATGTTTTTACTTTATTGCACCATTCTGAGTAAACTCTAGAGACTATTGTGCTCCCAGGAGATCAGCAATTATAGAAATATTCAAACCAGCCAGACTGGCACCAACAATCATGCCACAGTCAAAATCACTGAAATCACATTTTTTCCCCATTCTGATGGTTGACATGAACATTACCCGAAGCTGCTGGCCTGTATCTGCATGATTTTATGTATGGCACTGCTGCCACTTGATTGGCTGATTAGATAATTGCATGAATGATTAGGTGTACAGGTGTTCCTAATAAAATGCTCCATGAGTGTATTACACATTTTAAATGGATTAGGTGATTATGTGTTTCTTGTTTTTTTCCCCACCCATACCATATTACTGATACCTGCTGAACTGGGCTGTCCACAGTGAAAGCCTTGTACACATTGGTCCCACGGCTCCAGATGACCATGTGCCCGGCCACGTACAGCTCCTCTTCATACTCGGCTTCATCAGTCAACACAGCTGAGCCTTTCCTCAGCTGCCAGGACTCCTGCCAGACAAAGATCAATGTAAACTGTGACTACATCATGTCAATAAAAACTGCACAAACACCATATAATATAATACCATATGACAAAATATTTCGTCCAACACATTGGTGAACGAGATGCGTGAGAGCAGGTATTCACAGAATCAGTGCTTGAATACAGGAAGCGTGTAGTGTTGGTGAATGGCACCTACTTTCTCTCTCTCCTGGAGGCTGACCTCCTGCAAGGAGCCCACCAGTCCCGCAGCTCCGTCAGAACACCAGAGCTCGGGGGCAGGCTGCAGCTGGCGCAGCTGGAGGTTCACGGCGCTTGGGTGGCGTTGGCAGTGCTCACGGCCAAACGGGACAAACGGCTGCAGTTCCCCAGCGGCTATCATCATGGCAGCTCTCTCTTCATGCACGTTCGACATGAGTCCCCAATATCAGCATTTTATTTCTGAGAGAGAGAGCGAAAGAAAGGGAGAGAGAGAATAAATCCTTGAAATTGTAAAAGAAAGTTTATCTTTTCCAAAATGTCGTTCTCAAAAATATCTTTGGGAAGTATATTGTCAAGGGAAGAGTTTCCAAGTTTCCCACCAAATCCAAAAGGAAACTAAGTATTGGCTTAAGTTTAAAACAGACAGTAAAGTAGAGTCTGCACATGTTATAGTCATGTGATGTATTAATAGTCAAGCGCAATATGGATGGCCACAATCCCTACAACAAGTGCTTATAATAAAAGGTCAAAACAAAGAGTTTGCATTGAAATGAGGTGTAAGCATGTGTACACCAGGAAGACACTCCCATGTCTGTGATTTATAAAGATTTATATCTCAAGTGAATAGATCATAATTACTGCAGATGTCGTCCAGCAACACTACTTAACATAACAGACATGTCTGGGAATCTTATCCTGGAGAAATAATAATAATTATGGGATTTGATCTTTTTTTTCCTTATGGTTTTTTGTTATATATGCATGAATGAGCAAAGAGACCAATTCATAATAAATTTTTTCTTTCATCTTCAAGACCATGATGTTTTTTCAAATGTCTAAATACCAAGCAGCACAGTGGCACAGTGGGTATCATTGCCACCTCACATGCCATGGTTCTAGGATCCTCAGGAGCTCAGGTTACTGTCTGTGTGGAGTTTCCTCCGGGTTCTCCAGTTTCCTCCCACTATCCCAAACTATGACAATAAGTGGACTAAAATAGGTGTGAATGTCTGTGCATGGTGCCCTGGGATGGGCCGGCGTACCCCCCAGGGTGTATTTATCCTCACACCAAATGTTTCAAACCCTAACATCCTTAGTAATAAAGGATGAAAATGTTTTTAACATTAAGAACAGATATTTATATTTAACAATTTGGTTACAGAGACTATCTTAGATCAAATAGTTGAAGTATAAAACTGAATAGAAATGAACTCAATAATAAAACTGAACAGTGAAGTTTCCTTGATGGACACATTTTACCTAAAATGTCCATGTCAATGCTCATCTTTTATTCATACCTAGTATTCTCAGGTTTTCCTGATTAGATAGTTTTAAGCTGGTTGATTTTTTTTTGTTGGCAGTCTGGAGGTTGGGTATTGAGGTTCCATTAGACTTATGATATGGATGTGTTAAAAATATATCCACAACAAATAAAATGCATTACTTAGGATGCGTCTCAATCAGCTCCCTAGTTCAGTAGTCAGAGCACTGATCGGGGAGTCGGCCGTTTTAAGGGCTGTCTCAATCGCAAAATCCTTCCAGTGCACTGTAACATTCGCTCCCTAAAAAAAAAATCCCACAATGCACCACAAAAACCAGGGAGCATCTATGCTCACTATGTTCCCTTACTGGAAATGACATCATACTTTCTGAAGCCTCTCAGCTCGAAAAAAAAATGGTGGACGAACTCTCAGCCAACTTCGTCTACAAATGTAAGTAGCTTGTTATCATTGTTGTAGCTCTTAAATGATTACTTACATTAGTGATTTTTAACTTTATTTGTTAAAAGACGTTCTTTATATGGTTTGTTTGAATCTAACAACTTTTAAGTGTTTAATGATTAATAAAAAATCCATTAGTAGCCTATGATCCTGCTTGAAGTACCATGACAGAAACATGTGTGATTAAGCTAACAAATTTATGACATATAATGTTGACATATAATGTCAGAAAGATATAGGTCCTAGCTGTTGTTGACATGAGAGTGGTGACGTTTTACAACGCGAGTACAAAATCATGTCATCAGAGTCATCAGCGTCCCAGTGTGGAGTGGGCCAGGGTCCCTTACCAGTGCCTGAACTAATGTACATGATACACTGATTCACGACCGAGGGAGCTATAGAGCTGATTGAGAGGCACCTATATTTTTTAATTTTATATATATATATATATATATATATATATATATATATATATATATATATATATATATACACACACACACACACACACACACACACACACACACACACACACACACACACACACACACACACACACACACACAGTATCTCACAAAAGTGAGTACACCCCTCACATTTTTGTAAATATTTTATTATATCTTTTCATGGGACAACACTGAAGAAATGACACTTTGCTACAGTGTAAAGTAGTGAGTGTACAGCTTGTATAACAGTGTAAATTTGCTGTCCCCTCAAAATAACTCAACACACAGCCATTAATGTCTAAACCGCTGGCAACAAAAGTGAGTACACCCCTAACTGAAAATGTCCAAATTGGGCCCAATTAGCCATTTTCCCTCCCCGGTGTCATGTGACTCGTTAGTGTTACAAGGTCTCAGGTGTGAATGGGGAGCAGGTGTGTTAAGTTTGGTGTTATCGCTCTCACACTCTCTCATACTGGTCACTGGAAGTTCAACATGGCACCTCATGGCAAAGAACTCTCTGAGGATCTGAAAAAAAGAATTGTTGCTCTACATAAAGATGGCCTAGGCTATAAGAAGATTGCCAACACCCTGAAACTGAGCTGCAGCACCGTGGCCAAGACCATACAGCGGTTTAACAGGACAGGTTCCACTCAGAACAGGCCTCGCCATGGTCGACCAAAGAAGTTGAGTGCACGTGCTCAGCAACATATCCAGAGGTTGGCTTTGCAGAATAGACGTATGAGTGCTGCCAGCATTGCTGCAGAGGTTGAAGGGGTGGGGGGTCAGCCTGTCAGTGCTCAGACCATACGCCCCACACTGCATCAAATTGGTCTGCATGGCTGTCGTCCCAGAAGGAAGCCTCTTCTAAAGATGATGCACAAGAAAGCCCGCAAACAGTTTGCTGAAGACAAGCAGACTAAGGACATGGATTACTGGAACCATGTCCTGTGGTCTGATGAGACCAAGATAAACTTATTTGGTTCAGATGGTGTCAAGTGTGTGTGGCGGCAACCAGGTGAGGAGTACAAAGACAAGTGTGTCTTGGCTACAGTCAAGCATGGTGGTGGGATTGTCATGGTCTGGGGCTGCATGAGTGCTGCCAGCACTGGGGAGCTACAGTTCATTGAGGGACCATGAATGCCAACATGTACTGTGACATACTGAAGCAGCGCATGATCCCCTCCCTTCGGAAACTGGGCCGCAGGGCAGTATTCCAACATGATAACGACCCCAAACACACCTCCAAGACGACCACTGCCTTGCTAAAGAAGCTGAGGGTTAAGGTGATGGACTAGCCAAGCATGTCTCCAGACCTAAACACTATTGAGCATCTGTGGGGCATCCTCAAACGGAAGGTGGAGGAGCGCAAGGTCTCTAACATCCACCAGCTCTGTGATGTCGTCATGGGGGAGTGGAAGAGGACTCCAGTGGCAACCTGTGAAGCTCTGGTGAACTCCATGCCCAACAGGGTTAAGGCAGTGCTGGAAAATAATGGTGACACTTTGGGCCCAATTTGGACATTTTCACTTAGGGGTGTACTCACTTTTGTTGCCAGCGGTTTAGACATTAATGGCTGTGTGTTGAGTTATTTTGAGGGGACAGCAAATTTACACTGTTATACAAGCTGTACACTCACTACTTTACATTGTAGCAAAGTGTCATTTCTTCAGTGTTGTCCCATGAAAAGATATAATAAAATATTTACAAAAATGTGAGGGGTGTACTCACTTTTGTGAGATGTATGTGTGTGTGTGTGTGTATATATATATATATATATATATATATATATATATATATATATATATATATATATATATATATATATATATATATATATATATAGACATTTTATTATCTTTGAAACCATGCCTATTAATGAAGTTGATATACTTGAACAAAACTACAAGGAAAATCAGCTTTTTCAATCAGTTGTTCAGCAGAAATTTCAACAGAGGTGATGTTCTTCTGTGGGAAAAGTAAGTACACCCTTGGCCTCAGAAGCTATTATTACTTCCTTTATCAGAAATAACTTCTTGTAGGCATTTTGCATAATTGCCCACCAGGCTTGCTGGAATTTTCGACCACTCTTTTTGACCACATGTTTGAGGATTTTCTTGAATGTACTGCCTGTTTCAAATCCCCCACAACATTTCAATGGGATTCAAATCCGGGTTTTGATGAAGGACATTCCATAACCCTCCATTTCTTCTTTTTGAACCTTTCCTTGTTGGATCATTATCCTGTAGAAAGGTCCACTTTCAATTCAGTTTCAACTTTTGGACAGATGGCCTCACATTATCTTCAAGCACTCTTTGATATGATGCAGAATTCATAGTCAAATCAATGAATGCAAGCTGTCCAGTGACCAAGGCAGCGAAGCAACCCCAAACCATGACATTTCCACCACCATGCTTCACAGTTGTTATGAGGTGCTTCTCCTGAAAAGCTGTCTTTGGTCTGCAGTGGTAGCTCAGTGGTTAAGACGTTGGGCTGATCGGAAGGTCGTGAGTTCAAACCCCAGCACCGCCAAGCTGCCACTGTTGGGCCCTTGAGCAAGGCCCTTAACCCTCAACTGCTCAGATGTATAAATGTAAGTCGCTTTGGATAAGGGCATCTGCCAAATGCCATAAATGTAAATGCCAAACTACTCTATCTTTGATTCGTCTGTCCAGAGCACATTATTCCAAAAGGCCTGGTCTTTGCCTGTATGCTTATTGGCAAACTGTAATCTTGCAAAAGCTTTTTCCTGGCACACCTCCCATTATTAATAGGCACTGTTTCAAAGAGGATCATATATTTGCTTGTCCAAATATGTCAAAAAAGCCAACACTTTCCATGGGGTGTACTTATTTTTTCACATGACTGTATATACATAAACTCATTACCAGTGAAATATACACTTCCCAGCAAAACAAAACAAAACATTTTAGGATCTTGGTGTAAGCAATATGTGAGGAAACTGCATGTTTTAATACTGATTTTTTCGAATGTATCGTATGACGTTACTTTTAAACGTTATAATCTATTTGACAACAGCAGGACTGATATTGGACTTATCTAGTTTGAGATGATATTGAGTTTTGCTATTAGCCTGTTTTTGTCACATGAAACTGGCAACCCTGCAGAAACACATTTTAAAAGGTAAATTTGAATCAGTTAGGTCGAAGTCATGATTTATTGGTTTAAAAAATAAAGCGTCTTCTCCCAACTGAATCAGATGACAATAGTACACTGTATTTACAAACGAACGGAAATGTTAAAGAGGCATGTTGCTACTTATTAGCTTGCTAGCTAGTAAATTAGCCGCAAAGCGTAGCTGGGGTTTTTTTTTTGTTTTTTTTTTTGACAAGACGTTTTTAATAAAACATTAAGTATTTTTCACTTGCAACGACAAATACTCTGTATAAACCCCGTCTGTGACTCAGCTGTTCTAACTTTAGAGACACACCGGCACCGTTAGCTAGACAAGCTAGCGACTATTAGCAGGCAAGCTATCGACTGATAACAAACCTGGTAATAAGGAATAGCCTGGCTCTTGTCTTGGAGTCCGGTCCTTTCTTTCACTGGATGTCACCAGAGCGTACTAGCAGTTATACCTGTAATGAAACTAACTAAAACTAACGATAAGCAGTGAAAATGAAGTAAAAACACACTTTCAAATGAACGCGGACATCTTTGCAATCCCGTGAAGCTCTGCACCGCGAGCAGCCAATCACAACAAGAGCTGAGGGGAAGCCGGACTCTGCAGCGTCACCGTGCAGGGAAATGCATAGGAACTGCACGTCGACCAATCAGCATGCAGAGTGTCTAACACACAAACCATAACGCAGTACTAACTATGGTGCTAGTCAAAATCTTAATCCCTGTGTAATCTGATATACAATTAATTATCCCATCAGCTTATCATGTGGCAGCAGCGCAATTTAACCCTTTCTCGCAGTACACTGGCGTTCCATTCCGCCCTCAGAATGGAAATGGACTTATCAGACATTTTCAATCAGTATAAACAAATTAATTCTTTTATCACTGCAAGTCTGTTATAAGATTAGTCAGGACACTGTTGGGTTTCTGTGTGTAGAGTATCTTGACTCTGTGTTTAGCTCCTGGTGAGCAGGGTGATGGGAAATGGGAGGGGTGTGAGCCTGCTGCAGGACAAACAATTCACACCTCTCCACAATAACATTGGTACAGAGATAAAGTGGACACAACTAAAGCTTTTTTTGATAGCAAAACACCATATACAACTGCCACAATAAAATTTTAACATTTAAACCTAGTAGGCTAGGTAAAAAAAAAAAAAAAAATTAAATACTTATGAAAAACTGTGAGCACAGAGTTTGCACGTTCTCCCCGTGCTTCAGGGGTTTCCTCCAGGTACTCCCCCAATCCAAAGATGTGTTCTAGGCTAATTGGCATTTCCAAATTGTTCGTAGTGTGTGAATGGTTGTGTGATTGTGCCCTGCAATGGGTTGGCACCCCGTCCAAGGTGTCCCCCGCCTCGTGCCCCAACTTCCCTTGGATAAGCTCCAGGTTCCCCCACGAGCCTGTGTAGGATAAGCAGTACAGAAAATGGATGGAGAGATGGAAAACTGCAAATTCTTAAAGCCGTGAGTGTCTACTTGCATATGAGCCATTAACCACTACTGTGGAGTGGGACATCACAAAAATTCAACGTTGAACACAGGCTCCCCAAAACAGCAGAAATTCCTTTTTTTTTCTGGTGCCTCTGGTGAAAAGAGTTAAAGTTCAATAAGCGCTTCAGTTAGTGTTCACATCAAACATCAGAATGAATCGGAAATGTGGTCTCTGTGACTTGGTGCCTGGCAGGCTGGTTTGAGTTTTTCAGAAACTGCTTATCTCCTGGGATTTTCACAAACAGTCTCTAGAGTGGAACAAAAAAAAAAAACATCCAGTGAGAGGCAGGTCTGTAGGTGGAAACCCCTTGTTGATGAGAGATGTCTGAAGAGAATGAAAAGACTGGTTCCAGCTAACAGGACATCTACAATAACTTAAAGAAAATGTCCTGGAATTGTGTTTGAGGGTGGGTTACATCTCTCAGTTCTTCCCAGCCTAGGTTTCCAACACTCTGACCTACATCTTCATGGAGTGCTTAAATTAGCTTTGTTATGTAATATATATACATTTGCCAGACACCATAAATGCGAATGTAATCACTCTTTACCACTGTGGTAAACAAAAAAGCATCTCAGAACACACAACATCATCTTCATGCAAATGGACTGCAACAACAGAATACCACATTGGGTATCACTCCTGTCAGCTGTCAGGAATATGAGGCTACAGTGTGCACAAACTCACAAAATGAACAGTTGGAAATTGACTCTCCAGTTTGGGTGAGCCTGTACCCCTATTCTTGGCTGATGGAGTGGAATCTAATGTGGTCATCTGCTTAGATCACATTTGATGTTTGTTGTGAGCATTAACTTGTCCTGTATCCTTTGTGCATGATTTTGTGCATTACACTGGTGCCACATGATTGGATTTACATTCACATTTACAGCATTTGGCAGACACCCTTATCCAGAGCGACTTACAGAAGAGCTTTGAAGTCTCTATCAATAAATACATCCTGATACTGGTTCACTAGGTCAGGGACTAAGAATACCATTAGTCTAAAACTCAGTTTTAGACAGACACCACTTTTTTAAATGAAAAGTGCTAATTTAAGTACTTTAGGAAGAGGTAGGTCTTTAGACATTGTTTGAAGACTGCAAGTGGCTCAGCTTCTCGGACATCTAGGGGAAGTTCATTCCACCACCTAGGTACCAGAATAGAGAATGATGCATGCCTTGATGCATGCCTTCCTTGTACCCTGAGAGATGGTGGATGATTGGATAATTGCATGAATGAGCAGGTGTACAGGTGAGCAGGGGTTCCAATTACACACCTCTTGTTTTGATTTATTCACGTGTTGCGTGTACTGTATTCTTGTCCTGTTGATTGCTGTTCATACTTTACCTTATTCTTGCATCCTGAGAAAAGTGAGGAGTCTGTGTGCTCCAGTGAAAGATAAGGAGTTTGGATTGGAGTGAAAAGTGAGGATGGGAGCCTGTTCTCAGTCACCCTTCATTCATTTTCAGTAACCGACTTATCCTAGTCAAGGTAGATGTGGATACGGAGCCTATCCTGGGAACACTGGGTGCGAGGTAGGAATACACCCTGGATGGGCCGCAAGTCCATCCATTTGTACACACACACACATTCACACCTAGGGGCAATTTAGATTTGGGAGGTCAGAGCAAACCAGAGAACCAGGATAAAACCCACATGGACACAGGGATAACATGGGGAACTTCACACAGACAGTAACCTGAACTCGGGAACACTACCCAATTAGCCACTTCACAGCTCATCAGTGTACCGCCTTTCAGTCAATGTAATACAGCTGAATAGTCCATCATGCAGTGACTCTTCATATATGCATCCAATATATCCTTTGTGTATTCATTCATTTATTGATTCATTCACCATCTTCTGTTTGTAACCCTACATTAGCGTACAATTCACTACTAATGCAAATGCGACTAAAATGGATTAACGTAGTGTTAATTAGTGTTTCACTATAGGGTTTGTGTGTGTGTTTTTATATGTTGCGGAGGAATCTCTGAAAAGTTTGACCTTGAGGGGACGTTTCCGCGCGTGCGTGTGTGTGTGTGTGTGAGTGAGTGAGAGCGAGCTTGCTTGTGTAACCGTTGGCTAAAAAAAATATTAAAGAAACCCGACTACGCCACCTAGGTTATTTCTCAACCCAGGAAAATAAAATAAAGATACCCCAAAAGAGAATTAAACCAAAAGTTGTTACAATAATATGAAGGACCCTGCTGGTTCGAATTGGATTAAAGACAGAGACGTGACTTTCAGAAAAAGGAATACAAATTTATTTCACACCAGAAAGAATCATTAATTCTAAAACGTTCTAAAAAAATAAACCTCTAAAACAGTCCACCAATCAAATACCTACGGTTAATAAGAGACCATAATAAACCAAACTTTAACAGAAGGGACAAGTCACACAGCAAATCAGTGCATGGAGATTTTAAATCAAGTGACAAACCAAAAAAAAAAGTAAACAATACCAAAAAAAGACAAATGTACTCTCCCTTTCTGTTAAGCTTTGGTATCGCAGCTCATCAGGCATTCACATGTAGATATAGACACTGGCAAAAAAAAAAAGGCTTGCCATACCCAAAAGAAAAACCAACAAAAGAAAGAAAAATAAATAAAATGAATACATAAACAATCAAAACCACAATGTTTAAATCATAATTAAGGAGATATATATATATATATATATATATATATATATATATATATATATATATATATATATATATAAACAACGTTCAAGCTGCTTCAATGAACCAGAATACCAGCGTATGAATTTAATAAAATATTTTTTTTTAAAAACGAAAATGTCCAATACTTCAGCGCAAATAAAATCATACCGACCGAGAGGGCGGAATAGTTTTAGGACACTCGGCCAATCAGCGGTTCAAAACGGCGACATCCACAGCACGCGGAAACAGCCAGCCGTACGAACAGGGCAGTGAAACAGCAGCTAGCGCTCTCAGACCACACCTCTTAGGTGAAATTATTACCCTAACACACCTCGGTAATTGAGCCACACAGGTGTGCTCAATGTCAAGACGCGGCGCAGCGCCAGTGGGCGTGCCTTCCCACTTGAGATATACGCAAACATTAAAATGGAAAAACAAATTCTAATGAACTAAGAGCCAGAAAACAAATAAAAACTCAACCGGTCACACTTGGTTGTGTTCAGATCAATCTCGTGACACGGGCAGGTGTCTGAGGGGACAGAGGGAGTCACGATCTTTCAGTTTAATAACAAGAAACTATTTGGTTTCTCCCAGTGTAGGGGCAGCAGGGGAACAATTAACAGCATGAGACCCCAAAACCTTTTGTGATTTAATACAGAACAAATCTGCAGAAGGTAAAAAAGAAGGTGAAAAAGGGGGGAGGAATGTTCAAAACCACGGAAAAATGGATGGACAGACAGACAGGCAGATAGACAGATAGATAGAAAGATTGATAGATAGATAGATAGAGATTAGACTTTAAGCCTAATTACCTTTTTATTTTTTCGATATGTTTGCCTTTTATCAAGCACATGAATAACAGACTGCTTTGCACAAAAACAATATATCCAAGTTTTACTCTATATACGGTAAATAATATCTGAGTACTGCTCTATATACAGTAAGCTTTTACAAAATTGTCAGTAAAATAATATTTTATAAGGTGTAATGTGAACGATACAGTATTGCATACCGACTGAACAGAAAATGTTTTTTCCCCTATAGTTTCCTATGTATAAACCAACCAATAAACTCTTGTTTATGTGTTCTTTTTTTGTGCGGCAGTGTGATGTATTTCTGCATTGTGCACTGACAGAGAAAATAGAGATGAATGTGTCTGGCAGTTGTTCTGTTCATTCCCAGAAGGAGTGGAACTAGGAGAATGCGTCTTCACTGTGCTCATTTTACTCAATTATTTTTCAGTAGAACTCTGCCCTCTCACATATGGCAGTCACTTCTCAGTCATGTCTTGGTGTTTCAAATTGTGGGATATATTATTGGATCTCAGCATTTCTATCCCACATAGTTGTATGTATATGTGTATATATGTATGTATATGTGTATGTATATATGTATGTATATGTGTATGTATATGTGTATATATATATATGTATATGTGTATGTGTATATATATATATGTATATATATATATATATATATATATATATATGTATATGTGTATATATATGTATGTGTATATATGTATATGTGTATATATATGTATGTGTATATATATGTATATATATGTATGTGTATGTGTATATGTATATATATATGTATGTGTATATATATGTGTATATGTATATGTACATATATATGTATGTATATATGTATGTGTATGTATATATGTATATATATGTATATATATATGTATATATGTATATATGCATATGTATATATGTATATATGCATATATATGTATGTATATATGCATATGTATATATGTATATATGCATATATATGTATGTATATATGCATATATATGTGTGTATATATGTATATATATGTATGTATATATATGTATATATATATATATATATATATATATATATATATATACATATATATATATATGTGTATATATATATGTATGTATATATATGTATGTATATATATATATATATATATATATATATATATATATATATATATATATATATATTAGTACTGTGCAAAAATCTTAGACAGTTGGGAAAAAATGCTGTAAAGTAAGAATGCTTTCAAAAATAGACATGTTAATAGTTTATATTTATCAATTAACAAAATGCAAAGTGAGTGAACAAAAGCGAAATCTACATCAAATCAATATTTGGGGTGACCACCCTTTGCCTTTAAAACAGCATCAATTCTTCTAGGTACACTTGCACACAGTCGGGGATTTTGTAGGCATATAGTCAGGTGTATGATTAAACAATTATACCAAACAGGTGCTAATGATCATCAATTCAATATGTAGGTTGAAACACAATCATTAACTGAAACATAAACAGCCGTGTAGGAGGAATAAAACTGGGTGAGGAACATCCAAACTCAGCTAACAAGGTGAGGCTGCTGAAGACAGTTTACTGTCAAGTCATACACCATGGCAAGACTGAGCACAGCAACAAGACAGAAGGTAGTTATACTGCATCAGCAAGGTCTCTCCCAGGCAGAAATTTCAAGGCAGACCGGGGTTTCCAGGTGCGCTTTCCAAGCCCTTTTGAAGAAGCACAAAGAAACGGGCAATGTTGAGGACTGTAGAACGCAGTAGTCAGCCAAGGAAAATTACTGCAGCAGATGAAAGACACATCAGGCTTACTTCCCTTCTCAATTGGAAGATGTCCAGCAGTGCCATCAGCTCAGACCTGGCAGAAACCAGTGGGACCCTGGTACACCCATCTACTGTCTGGAGACGTCTGGTCAGAAGTGGCCTACATGGAAGACTTGCGGCCAAAAAGCCATACCTCCGACGTGGAAACAAGGTCAAGCGACTCAACTATGCACGAAAACACAGGAACTGGGGTGCAGAAAAATGGCATCAGGTGCTCTGGACCGATGAGTCAAAATTTGACACATTTGGCTGTAGCAGAAGGCAGTTTGTTCGCCAAAGGGCTGGAGAGCAGTACATAAATGAGTGCCTGCAGGCAACAGTGAAGCATGGTGCAGGTTCCTTGCAAGTTTGGGGCTGCATTTCTGCAAATAGAGTTGGGGATTTGGTCAGAATTAATGGTCTCCTCAATGCTGAGAAGTACAGGCAGATACTTATCCATCATGCAATACCATCAGGGAGGCATCTGATTGGCCCAAATTTATTCTGCAGCATGACAACGACCCCAAGCATACAGCGAAAATCATTAAGAACTATCTTCAGCGTAAAGAATAATGGAGTCCTGGAAGTGATGGTATGGCCCCCACAGAACCCTGATCTCAACATCAAGTCTGTCTGGGATTACATGAAAAGAGAGAAGTAACTGAGGCTGCCTAAATCCACAGAAGAACTGTGGTTAGTTATCCAAGATGTTTGGGCCAACCTACCTGCTGAGTTCCTTCAAAAACTGTGTGCAAGTGTACCTAGATGAATTGATGCTGTTTTGAAGGCAAAGGGTGGTCACCCCAATTATTGATTTGATGTAGATTTTTCTTCTGTTCACTCACTTTGCATTTTGTTAACTGATAAATATAAACTATTTTCACAGGTTATTTGCACAGTCTAATACATTACAAAATCAACCCAATGGTCAATAATACCAGTTCAGTTCTCAAAATCCGACCCTCCAAAACCCTGCATTAAACTCTGATATTGAGAAAAATATTCAATTTATTTATTCATTCATTCATTCATTTATTCATTCATCTTCAGTACACACTTTATCCTGGTCAGGGTCAAGGTGGATCTGGAACCTATTCCAGGCACTCTGGGTATATGTACATATTTGTACACACACACACACACACACACACACACACACACACACACACACACACACACACACACACACACACACACACACACACACACAGCCGTGGCCAAAAGTTTTAATATTAATTTTCACAAAGTCTACTGCTTCAGTGTTTTTAGATCTTTTTGTCAGATGTAACTGTTACTGAAGTATAATCACAAGCATTTCATAAGTGTCAATGGCTTTTATTGACAATTACATGAAGTTTATGCAAAGAGTCAATATTTGCAGTGTTGACCCTTCTTTTTCAAGACCTCTGCAATTCGCCCTGGCATGCTGTCAACTTCTGGGCCACATCCTGACTGATGGCAGCCCATTCTTGCATAATCAACGCTTGGAGTTTGTCAGAGTTTGTGGGTTTTTGTTTGTCCACCCGCCTCTTGAGGATTGACCACAAATTCTCAATGGGATTAAGGTCTGGGGAGTTTCCTGGCCATGGACCCAAAATGTCGATGTTTTGTTCCCCGAGCCACTTCGTTATCACTTTTGCCTTGTGGCAAGGTGCCCCATCATGCTGGAAAAGGCATTGTTCGTCACCAAACTGTTCTTCAATGGTTGGGAGAAGTTGCTCTCTGAGGATGTTTTTGTACCATTCTTTATTCATGGCTGTGTTCTTAGGCAAAATTGTGAGTGAGCCCACTCCCTTGGCTGAGAAGCAATCCCACACATGAGTGGTCTCAGGATGCTTTACTGTTGGCATGACACAGGACTGATGGTAGTGCTCACCTTTTCTTCTCCGGACAAGCTTTTTTCCAGATGGCCCAAACAATCGGAAAAGGGATTCATCAGAGAAAATGACATTACCCCAGTCCTCAGCAGTCCAATCCCTGTACTTTTTGCAGAATAGCAGTCTGTCCCTGATGTTTTTCCTGGAGAGAAATGGCTTCTTTGCTGCCCTTCTTGACACCAGGCCATCCTCCAAAAGTCTTCGCCTTACTGTGCGTGCAGACGCACTCACACCTGCCTGCTGCCATTCCTGAGCAAGCTCTGCACTGGTGGTGCCACGATCCCACAGCTGAATCAACTTTAGGAGACGGTCCTGGCGCTTGCTGGACTTTCTTGGGCGCCCTGAAGCCTTCTTCATAACAGTTGAACCTCTCTCCTTGAAGGTCTTGATGATCCGATAAATGGTTGATTTAGGTGCAATCTTACTAGCAGCAATATCCTTACCTGTGAATCCCTTTTTGTGCAAAGCAATGATGGCTGCACGCGTTTCCTTGCAGGTAACCATAGTTAACAGAGGAAGAACAATAATTTCAAGCACCACCCTCCTTTTAAAGCTTCCAGTCTGTTATTCTAACTCAATCAGCATGACAGAGTGATCTCCAGCCTTGTCCTCATTAACACTCTCACCTGTGTTAACGAGAGAATCACTGACATGATGTCAGCTGGTCCTTTTGTGGAAGGGCTGAAATGCAGTGGACATGTTTTTTTGGGATTAAGTTCATTTTCATGGCAAAGAGGGACTTTGAAATTAATTGCAATTCATCTGATCACTCTTCATAACATTCTGGAGTATATGCAAATTGCCATCATAGAAACTGAAGCAGCACACTTTGTGAAAATTAATATTTGTGTCATTCTCAAAACTTTTGCCATGGCTGTATATATATATATATATATATATATATATATATATTATAATGTTAAAGAGAAATGTTATGGAAATTATAACATTTTCCAAAGAATACAGAAAAGAATTGTGTTTCAAAACTGTACTCAAAGACCATACAGGGGAAGCTCCTAATGTTATTGGGCATGATGACCAGAGTGTCCCAGGAGCAATGTACCACAGACCTTGGCCTTGATTAGACTCCTAATGATGCTCTGAAAGCATAGTTGAACCTAATATCCTCTGTATAGCCAGATATCCAGATGTGTGTTTACAGCATTAGTTGAAGATGGGGCTTAATTGATATGTCACAGGGCTTTTGGGTGATATCAGAGTCATGATTCCTGTAAAGCCTGAAAGCAGAGCTTCTAACGTCTAATACAGAAAATGGTGAACTATGTGACATGCTAGCACTGATCTTTAACACATTCATATAGGAATAACACTGGATGGGTTTCAAGTCTGGTTGCCCCATGGATATGATTGTAACTTCAGGTAAATGCAAATGAACTAAAAACAATAGAGTATGTTTTACTGTATGAATGTGCTGTTACTGTTTGTTTGGTTTTTCACTTCCACTTTTACTTTTATAGCATTTAGCAGATGCTCTTATCCAGAGCAAGTTAGAGAGGTGCACTAGTGCAAACATGCTATGATCTAAGCATACCGTGCTTAGATGGTCAGGTGTCAACAAACTTTTGGCCATATAGAGTATTTTCGGACATTGGTGAAATAATTTAATTAAAATCAGTAATTTACTTACCATTCAATATTAATCATATTAATCAATTATCAATTATTCAATTTAGAGTTGCTAATCCATCAAACAGACATGTTTTTGGATGGTGGGAGGAAACCGACAACCCAAATAAACCCTACATCTATAGAGGGAGGACATGCAAATCTCTGTACAAGATCAGGATCAAACTCAGGACCCTGGAGCTGTGCCATGTCAACGCTACTCACTGCTCCACTGTGCTTCCCTGGATGCAAAAGTGATGCAAGAAAACATGTTTGTTCCAGATATGATATGATGCACTGATATGATGTACTTACCAAATCTAAGACTCAGTCCTGTTTAGGAAGCATTTAACACAAAGGTAGTACTATTCTTACAGCTCCTACATGACTTTCAGCATGTTTTCACCAACTTGTAGCCGACCAAATGTTTATGTAGAAAGTAGGGCCTAGAGCTGACAGTAACTGAGAAGAAGTCAGATCCACAGAATGACCTACCTCTAAACATATGGGAAAGGTGAAAACATTTAGTTCTGCAAGAGCTCTGGAGATTTCATAGAAACTTTTTAGGATTCCGCATGGTTTTAATATTACTCCATTAAAATGTATTGTATAATGTTGCTTTTTTGATATTACAATATGTTTGGTCTGTGATGGACTGGTGTCCCAACCTGTCTTGCACCCAGTGTTGCTGGAATAGGTTCCAGATCCACCTTGACCCTGACCAGGATCAGTACTCAGTGCATACTGAAGATGAATGAATGAATGAATGAATGAATTAATTAATTAATAAATAAATAAATTGAATATTTTTCTCAATATCAGAGTTTAATGCAGGGTTTTGCAGGGTCGGATTTTGAGAACTGAACTGGTATTATTGACCATTGGGTTGATTTTGTAACGTACTAGACTTGGCAACCCTGTTTATAGCATTATTCTACAGCTTCTTCCTTATCTATTCTATACAAAGCATTATTTTCATCCATTTTTCCCCATCTATTTTATTCTCTGTCCTAAAATCTCCTTAGCTTTTAACATATTGATGGTGTACTGTAAATCATGCATAAACAGACATGGTGCCAGAGACAGTTGAACTCTAAGTATTCATTTATATAGCACTTGCATAAAACAATTGCAGTTCATCTCTGGCAGTTGATGAGTTGCGCCGCAAATGCGTCATTGTCGGAGCAGTCACCACTCTTCTATCTGTTGTGCTTTAAGCTCTTCTGTATGTGTGATTTATTAAAGTCGGTTCTATTCTTTACCTCCCTCATTAATCACTCTATAGAGAACTGGCCTGGCCGTGGAAGAGAGCAGAGCAGATGAAATCATTTGGGATGTTGTTAAGGTCACTAGCTGAGTAGTGAGTGTTTCTGCCGAGAACTGCGTAAAACTGACTCATCCTGGGGGCATGCTCACTGCTAGATGCTTCAGCGAGCACTTTACTCAGAACCAATTTCTATCTCAGCCAATTTGTCAACATATTCCACCCCATAGTTCACGAGCTCCATAATGCATAGCTCGCTGGCATTTAGCAATTAACCATGTGATATAATGCAATATAAAACTATCCTTCCTACAATGTACATGCAAACACATTGAACTGTTGCATGTTTATGACTGTAATAATACTGATCAATTGACATATAAATGCAACTGGATGCTGCTTTAAGCCTGTCACAGTTTTACCATATCTTGTTAAAAAAAAAAAAAAAATCATCTCCTGTGGATGTAAGCTTTTCTAGGTCTTGGATCCATAACAAACTCAGTTTAAATCATCCTAACAGTGGAATAAATATGTTTCCCCACAGTTTGGCCCCTAATGTATTTAATGTCTTGAGTGATTCTGTTAGCACTGTGATTGAGGACTTCATTGCAGCAGTCTGGTGTGAGCAAACCAGCCCTGAAGCACCCTAGAGTCTCGTTAAAAGGCTGCAACTTCACAGACTTCCATATCATCACAACACAAAAAAAAAAAATAGAAGAAAATATAGAATTAAACTGTGTAAGTATGGCTGATTATTTACAAATAATCTATAAATATTCATTTATAGTTTCTTAGATATATCGTCCAAGAGATTGTGTGACTTAAGAGAATGCAAATTGTAATATTACATTTTGATAATAGAAACACACACACACACACACACACACACACACACACACACACACACACACACACACACACACACACACACACACACACACACACATGCCATGTCACACCCTTACTGACACTAATTTAGAAACATGGGTTATTATTCCTAATGTGTGAAAATGTTGTATCTATAACTGTCAGATCTTGCTGAAAGTTCAGAGTTTGCCTTCTATAGCTATAAAATATCAGGATGGAAATCTGGCCAGTTTAGCTAGAACACTCCCAGGATGTTTACTAGTTTTATATGAGTGTAATACAGTACAGCATCAACAGGTAAGGACACAGTATATAGTGTTTAGGTTACTTTGCAATATGATAGTAAAAATTCTTGATCGTTTATGTTCATTTAAGATTGTGATTTATTTAATTCAGTTCAATTTGGTTTGTTGTTGCCCTTTTGCAAACTTTGTCACAAAGCAGCTCTACAGCAACCTGAAAGTAGGTCTATATTCCTAGTGAAAAAGCCAGGGGTGATTGTGGCTTCTTGAGATGACATGAAGAAGAAACCTTGAGAGGATCCAGACACAAAATGGCTCTTCTGGGTGACACCAGATCATGGGATTATACTGAAAATCATTACTGTATGCATTTGCATGAAGAAAACAGTGATAAATGTGTTGAAATGAAATGAAGGAATCGTGAGATTCCGTCTTTATGACTAAAGGACAAGTTTGTCAACTTACAAGGTACAAGTCCACTGAAGCAAAAGGTGAGTCTTAGACATAAACAGTTTTGCCAATTTTTAGGGTCCTATTCTGATTTGAAATGATATTTTTTTTATGACAAAAAAGGTTAGATTAAGAATGGTTACTTCTTTAGTATATACAGTATGTGACTGCCTGTATATGTATAGGGTTGGTAAACCCTATACCATAAAGGGTATGTGGAGAGCACATGCTCTCTGGTTTGACTTATTGTTTATAGTTTCCTCAAAAAAATCTATTAACAGAAAAAGAACTGCTTCTTATTAATTTATTTGTTTATTGATTTTCTACATAGATTATTATCCCAGATCAGTGCCTTTTAAGTCCCTCCAACAAAGTTTAATTAAAAAAAAAAATTCAAAGTATCTACATTCAAATTGCTAGTTCATTAACACATACTACCTTCAGTGAAGGTGTTTATTACTTGTGAGTTATTTCTTACATGGTAACAAAGCAATTTTTCAATGTCATGTACACCATATGGCTGAAGGTTTGTGGACACCTGACCACCACACCCATATATGGGTCTTCCCCAAACTGTTGCCACAAGGTTGGAAGTACACAACTGTCCAGAATGTCTTTGTGTGCTGTGGCATTACATTACAGTTTCCCTTCACTGGAACTAAGAGGCCCAAACCTGTTCCAGCATGACAGTGCCCCTGTGCACAGAGCAAGCTCCGTGAAGACATGGTTTGCCAAGGTTGGTATGGAAGAACTCATGTTGCCTGTTCAAAGCCCTGACCTCAACACCACTGAACACCTTTGGGATGAACTGGAACGCCGACTGCACCTCAGCCCAACAGACTCGCCCAACATCAGTGCCTGACCTCACTAATGCTCTTGTGGCTGAATTGTCAAATCCTGAAATCTAGTTTAAAGACTTCCCAGAAGAGTGGAAGTTATTATAACAGCAAAGTAGCGACTAAATCTGGAATGGGATGTTCAAGCACATATGGGTGTGAAGGTCTGGTGTCCACAAACATTTGGTCATATAATGTATGTTCAATTACATTAAATTATATACAGGGTGGCTGTGGCTCAGGAGGTAGAGCGGGTTGTCCACTAATCATAGTTTGGCAGTTCGATTCCCGGCCCACATGACTCCACATACCGAAGTGTCCTTGGGCAAGACACTGAACCCCAAGTTGCTAGCGCCTTGCTTGGCAGCTCTGCTGTCATTGGTGTGTGTGTGAATGAGACACAGTGTAAAGTGCTTTGTAGAACCACTAAGGCTAAAAAGCCGCTATATAAGTGCAGACCATTAACATTTAAATGCATAAAATTTAGTGATGAATCATACCTGTCCTCAATCTTTCATGATGTATCGTATCATATTAAGTATGTTCCTGGAAAACCTGTTACTCTGAATAAAATAAAATAAATGAAAGTTGATTTGCACAGTTATAAGATGGAAGGTTTGGAAGATATTTTCAAAATGTATGAATAAGTATTCTAAATATATACATACTATTTACGTAATATTATGTTGCAGCTCTTTTGACCTTCAGAAAAGTATAAACTTGCCAAAGCTTAGCTTTTACAACATGCTCAATGTGTTGTGTCAGAATGGTGTATCATGTGGAAATGATTGTGTTTCACAGTTGCTGCAAAATGGACAGCCACACAGACTTACTGCAAACAGCATTTTCCACCTCAGAGACGAAGACTGTGAAGGCAGTGAGGCAATGAAAACTCACTGTCATGTTCCGGGAACCATTTAGTAATTATATGTGTCTCATGACATTGTACATTATGTCAGTTTAAATGTGGATAACCTGTAGTCATGAAGGGAAGAAGTTGGTCAGCAATGATGTTCAGACACACTGTACTTCACAGACATTCCTCACTAGTTTTTCGAGGCCCCAGTATGTGCCAGAAGAAACAAAAACATTTCCTATACCATCATGCTGCCAGAAGCAGCCTAAACTGTTGAGCCCAAACAAAATGGCTCCATGGTCTCATGTTACTTGTGGCAAATTTTGATCCTACCATCAGCATGATGGAAAAAGAAACTTGGATTTTTATTTTTATTTTATTTTTATTTTTTTTATAAAAAATCTAGGGGGTCTAGTTTGCAGTCTAGTTTTCATGTTCTTGTACCCACCTCTCTGACATCATCTTTAGCTGTTGAAGCTCCAATTCTATAAGAGAGTGCTCTGAGATGACTTTCTGCAAGCCATTATGAAGCTGAGAAAAGAGGCAAAATAGATCAGAGGGAAACAACAGCAGTTGATGACAGAAACATTGTGAGAGTTGTGAACAAAGACCCTAAAACAACAGTCAGTGACATCACCAGCAACCTCCACAGGGCAGGTGTGAGGGTATCACAATCCACCATTCAAAGAAGACTTCAGAAGAATACAGGCCATACCACAAGATGCAAACCACTCATGAGCAGTAAGAATCAGAAAGCCAGATTGGAAATCACCAAGAAATACAGAGATGAGTCACAAAGGTTGGGAACCAAGATTAACCTCTACCAAAGTGATAGAAATCCATAGTGTGGAGACAGAAAGGATCTGCACATGATCCAAAACATATGATGAGCTCATCAGTCAAGCATGGTGGAGGTAGTGTCATGGTTTGGGCTTGTGTGGCTGCTTCTGTAACAGACTCACTAATCTTCATTGATGATGTGACTCATGATGGTAGCATCAGAATGAATTCAGAAGTCTACAGAAACATTCTGTCTGCCATTTTACAGAGAAATGCACCCAATCTAATTGTGATGAACTTCATCATACAGCAAGATAATGACCCAAAACACACTGCCAACACAACAAAGGACTTCATCAGGGGTAAATGTGGAAGGTTTTAGACTAGTCAAGTCAATTACCAGACTGACCAGCCTTTGACCACCAACTGAGCAGCATTTCACCTACTGAAGAGGAGACTGAAGGGAGAATCCGCCCAAAACAAAAAACAACTGAAAGAAGCTGCAGTACAAGCCTGGAAAAGCAGCTTGGTGATGTCAGTTGATCATAGGCTTGCTGCAGTTATTGCAAGTAAGGGATACGCAACCAAATATTAAATGTTATTTACTGTCATTTACTTTAAGACTCTCTGTTCCTATACTTTTGCTCACCTAAAAATGGGTGGTCTGCCACCAAAGATGCTGTGGTCTGCCACGAAAGATGTTCTAAGTTGTTTAACACACCAAGATGTAAATATCTGATCTATTGTCTCATATTCATCTTTTAATCTCAAACCCAAATATTTTCAGTGTATAGCAAAAACAATAGAATTGGCCTTGCCGTTCAAATACTTTCACAGGAGACTGTATAATTAAATAATATTATGCTTGTGGTGTAATTCCAGCATGAAAAGTTCTATGAAAATTCATTGAAATCGCACTTAAGTGCTGAGATAAAGGAAGTAAGAAGAGTGACATCTTCTATGGCTTGACTGAGTAAATGTGTGAAACCCTGATGTGATGCATGCAAGGACAGAGTTTAAATCAAAACAAATGATCAAGACACTTCTCAGAAACCAGAGAGCATAAAAATAGCTTAATTCTATGTGCAAATAGACTAGGCAGATCCAAAGAGCTAAGTACTGAAAACTGAAACAATGTCAGAACCAGAACAACTGAAAAGAACTAGACTCAGTACCACAACAATAAGGCACAAGGAAGACTTCACTAATGGCCCTTGAACAATTTGTGGTATGTGTAGTGAGTTTTTAATGAGTTGCATACATGAGCAGGTGTACAGGTGTTCCTGTTAAAGTGGCTGATGAGTGTATAATGAATATTCAAACAAAAAAAGCACACAGGATGTTTACATGAACATATATTTTTATTTTTAATATGTATGACAATTAAGACCAGATTTTTTTTTTATTTTACATAACTCTACTTGGCACACAGATTAAATTTATAAATGAGAAAACTTAACTAGATTTCACTTTCACTTAATACTTTCTTTTCTCCTCCCTTTTTCAGAATAACCAGTAGCAATACTTAGTTTATTTTTGAACTGTTGGGTGTAAGTTTTCCAATGTGTCCAACTCTGCTTTTATTATGTTATGACTCTACTTACCACATGGTAGGACGAAAAGGATTGTAATGGTTGGCAGTCTCTATAAAACTAATTCTAAACTAAAGCTACAAGCTATGTAAAGAAAATATGGTTACGATAATTTTTAGACAGTCTCATTCTTGAATGTTCAATAGATTGTACAATGCAACCCCTACTACTCTGATTGCTCAAAGGCGATTTACTTTGTAAAAGGTCATATTTGACCCAGACTCCCTTGATTTTGTTGTACTATGTGCAATATCTGTTTTCATATTGTTGAAACCCAATAAAAATATTGTTCACAATAAAATAAACTGTTCTAGAGAAAATATTGGATGCCTGCGTAGACCATATGTTCACATACAAAGTCTCTGGAGATGACCATAGCAATGAAACATCATAAAAGAAATGAAATGTACAGTATTTGACCAAAGGTCTCCCAACAGATACCCATTGTGTTAATGCTAATTTCTCTAACATTCTCTAATTGGCTCTAATAGACACCTCTTCAAAAATATTTGATTCTTAACACACAGTCTGAACATATGCTTGTACCTTCTAAGAGAGAAAATGTTCTTTATTAGCTTTTGATTAATTGTATTATATGTTATATTTGACACTTTCACACTAGAACTGTGTACTGGTCGGCGCGACACTGTGCCAATTGTCCTGTTTTAGGAGTTACTGTACTGTCTTGTGTTGTTTGCACATGCACTTTATGTAGAATGTGTAGATCTTATTTAGTTTTGTGTCATCTCATGTGGTTTAGTGTGTTGTTTTATGTAGCACCATGGTCCTGGAGGAACGATGTTTTGTTTCACTGTGTACTGTACCAGCTGTATATGGTTGAAATGACAATAAAGCCACTTGAATTTGAACTAATGTTAACCACATACTGCATACTATGTTTGACTAGAGCTTTGAAAGTGCATAGAAGGTACATAAGTGTAGTAGGAAATAATCTTTATATATATATATATATATATATATATATATATATATATATATATATATATATATATATATATATATATATATATATATATATATATATATATATATATATATAGTATCTCACAAAAATGAGTACACCCCTCACATTTTTTAAAATATTTTATTATATCTTTTCATGGGACAACACTGAAGAAATGACACTTTGCTACAATGTAAAGTAGTGAGTGTACAGCTTGTATAACAGTGTAAATTTGCTGTCCCCTCAAAATAACTCAACACACAGCCATTAATGTCTAAACCGCTGGCAACAAAAGTGAGTACACCCCAAAGTGAAAATGTCCAAATTGGCCCCAAAGTGTCAGTATTTTGTGTGGCCACCATTATTTTCCAGCGCTGCCTTAACCCTGTTGGGCATGGAGTTCACCAGAGCTTCACAGGTTGCCACTGGAGTCCTCTTCCACTCCTCCATGACGACATCACAGAGCTGGTGGATGTTAGAGACCTTGCGCTCCTCCACCTTCCATTTGAGGATGCCCCACAGATGCTCAGTAGGGTTTCTTCAGCTTCTTTAGCAAGGCAGTGGTCGTCTTGGAGGTGTGTTTGGGGTCGTTATCATGTTGGAATACTGCCCTGCAGCCCAGTTTCCGAAGGGAGGGGATCATGCTCTGCTTCAGTATGTCACAGTACATGTCACAGTACACTCCCATCACCATGCTTGACTGTACGCAAGACACACTTGTCTTTGTACTCCTCACCTGGTTGCCACACACGCTTGACACCATCTGAACCAAATAAGTTTATCTTGGTCTCATCAGACCACAGGACATGGTTCCAGTAATCCATGTCCTTAGTCTGCTTGTCTTCAGCAAACTGTTTGCGGGCTTTCTTGTGCATCATCTTTAGAAGAGGCTTCCTTCTGGGACGACAGCCATGCAGACCAATTTGATGCAGTGTGGGGCGTATGGTCTGAGCACTGACAGGCTGACCCCCCACCCCTTCAACTTCTGCAGCAATGCTGGCAGCACTCATACGTCTATTCTGCAAAGCCAACCTCTGGAAATGATGAGCAGTGTTCAAGTGCACTCAACTTCTTTGGTAGACCATGGCGAGGCCTGTTCTGAGTGGAACCTGTCCTGTTAAACCGCTGTATGGTCTTGGCCACCGTGCTGCAGCTCAGTTTCAGGGTGTTGGCAATCTTCTTATAGCCTAGGCCATCTTTATGTAGAGCAACAATACATTTTTTTCAGATCTTCAGAGAGTTCTTTGCCATGAGGTGCCATGTTGAACTTCCAGTGACCAGTATGAGAGAGTGTGAGAGCGATAACACCAAACTTAACACATTCACATTCACATTCCCCATTCACACCTGAGAACTTGTAACACTAACAAGTCACATGACACCAGGGAGGGAAAATGGATAATTGGGCCCAATTTGGACATTTTCAGTTAGGGGTGTACTCACTTTTGTTGCCAGCGGTTTAGACATTAATGGCTGTGTGTTGAGTTATTTTGAGGTGACAGCAAATTTACACTGTTATACAAGCTGTACACTCACTACTTTATATTGTAGCAAAGTGTCATTTCTTCAGTGTTGTCCCATGAAAAGATATAATAAAATATTTACAAAAATGTGAGGGGTGTACTCACTTTTGTGAGATACTGTATATATGTGTGTGTGTGTGTATGTGTGTGCAAAACTGCAACAATTAGTATCCTCAGTTCCCAAACGATTAAAAAGTGTGATTAAAAGGAAGGGTGATGTAACACAGTGGTAAACATGGCTCCATCCCAACTTTTTTTTGGAGTGTTTTGAAGGCATCAAATTCTAAATTTGTTTATATTTAAAAAAAATACAATTAAGTTGGTCAATGAAAACAGTTAGTATATATATATATATATATATATATATATATATATATATATATATATATATATATATATATATATATATATATATATATATATATATATATATATAGTGTATAGTGTATACATACAGTAAAATATCAGTCTGGCTGAATGTGAAATAGAAAATGCAAAAGTCACAAAGTCATTATTATACAACCCCAATTCCAAAAAAGTTGGGACGATGTGTAAAATGTAAATAAAAACAGAATGCAATAATTTGAAAATTTCATAAACCCATATGTTATTCACAATAGAACATATAGAACATATCAAATGTTTAAACTGAAGAAATGTAACATTTTAAGGAAAAAATAAAATGAATCAGCTGGAGGTTACTTCTTTCAGAAGTAAAGATGGGCAGAGGTTCACCAATCTATAAAAAACTGCGTCTACAATTTGTGGAACAATTTCAGAATAATGTTCCTCAATGTAAAATTGTGAAGACTATGAATATCTCAGTACATAATATCATCAAAAGATTCCGAGAATCTGGAGAAATCTCTGTGCGCAAGGGACAAGGGTGAAAATCAATATTGCATGCCCGTGATCTTCTGGCCCTCAGGTGGCAATGCATTAAAAACAGGTATGATTCTGTAATGGAAATCACTGCATGGGCTCAGAAATACCTCCAGAACTCATTGTCAGTGAACACAGTTCACGGTGTCATCCACAAATGCAGGTTAAAGCTCTATCATGCAAAGAAGAAGCCATATGTGAACATAATCCAGAAACGCAGCCGTCTTCTCTGGGCCAAAGCTCATTTAAAATGGACTGAGGCAAAGTGGAAAACTGTTCTGTGGTCAGTTGAATCGAAATTTAAATTCTTTTTGGAAACCATGGATGCCGCGTCCTCTAAACTAAAGAGGACTAAAGAGGAGAGGGACCATCTGGCTTTTTATCAGCGCTCAGTTCAAAAGCCTTCATCTCTGATGGTATGGGGGTGCATTAGTGCCTATGGAATGGGCAGCTTGCACATCTGCAAAGGCACCATCAATGCTGAAAGGTATATACAGGTTTTAGAGCAACATATGCTTCCATCCAGATTCCAACCCATCTTTACTTCGGAGAGACTCTGCCTCTCTAAGATACTCTTTTTATATCCAATCATGTTACTGACCTGTTGCCAATTAACCTAATTAGTTGCAAAATCTTCCTCCAGCTGTTTCTTTTTAGTAACATTTACTTTTCCAGCCTTTTGTTGCCCCGTCCCAACTTTTTTGAGACGTGTTGCGGCCATCAAATTCAAAATTACCTTATTTTTTCCTTAAAATGGTACATTTACTCAGTTTAAACATTTGATATGTATTCTATGTTCTATTGTGAATAACATGAGATTTGCAAATCATTGCATTCTGTTTTTATTTACATTTTATACAGTGTCCCAACTTTTTTGGAATTGGGGTTGTACAAACGTGAGAGGTCTGAGTTGCTAGACAATTCTGCATATTGTGAAAAAAAAATCATACATGGTGTGTGTATTCATTTAGAGGATGTATGAACTCAAAGCTCAAACAAGGTTGCTATGGGACCTTGACATAAATTACATTCCATACAGTATGTTCAGAGCCAATCCAAAGACCATCTGTAGCAATGAATCATGTAATTAGACTCAATCTATCCACTAGGTCAGGCACTAGAGAACCCTTTTTTAATATACAAAATACCAAGAAATAATCATTCAAACCATTTAATACATACAATCTTAGGAAAAGTGGTTCTTGGGTTCTTAGTTTACATACAGCATAACCTTTCTAGGTTAGTGTAGTCCTTCATTCTTAATAAGGCAATATGTCACGTGCACACATCACAGTATAATGAATCATACTAATCATGGCATAAAAAACGTCATTCTGTGCAAAGCAAAGCCTTAATTCCAGCACCGAACCAGTGACCAGCACATCAGTCTGGTGGGACTTCTCTGATGACGTAGCAGCCCAGATCTGATTTGATTGTGTTTCTCATCTCATGAAAAACATTTCAGGGATATAAAACGAGGCGAGGTGGGTGAGGCCATTCAAAGAGACACCAGTCGCGGAGGAAAGACGCCAGGAGTCGTTTACTGCTAACTTCTTTGAGATTAGAAATCACCTGTTTCAGCACCACGGTCAGCGCTCCAAGAGGGGCCACACGCTCATCCAAAACAACCTGAGCACATGTGAGGACTTCCTTTCTTATTCTTATTTAGATACCTTCTCAAGATCCTAGTTATTGTCAGCTTTTATTTGTAGCTTTAACTACGTGTTTAAATGCTTTACATTACTTTCCACCGATTCGTTGCCACTTTGTTTTATTTTATTTTTTTCCTTTGAACCTTGACTATTTTAAAATGTGTTCCAAATGCACAGTCTGACATTCGTTGTATTTTTTTTTTTTTTTTTTTACTAATGCTGTATGTTGCTTCTACCAAAATGCATGTTTTAATCTAACCTAGAACAAGTATTTATACCGTCTATGTTTTTCAGTAATATATGTGTGGGGCTTTAAGAATTTTTCCCCCTCAACTTTACCCAGAGATTCCATGCCTAGATAATGTCGCTTAACATTTGAATTTGTTCCTGTATATTCTGCATTTTAAGCATGCATCTGACACTCAGGGATTATCCAGCTGCTGGAGGGAAAGAATAAATATGTGCCGCTTTTGTGCAGGTTTAAGGCAATGTTACATAGGAGCGCCTCTCAGCTGCTATTCCTCGTAGCGATCTGCGGCGTCTTTTACACGCGGACTCTCAGTTTGCCGCTCGCCACTACACGGTAAGAGAACATCTACCAAAAAAAAAAGGGGGGGGGGGGTCTTAGTGCCTGTTTATATATATATATATATATATATATATATATATATATATATATATATATATATATATATATATATATATATATATATATATATATGCCTTTTGGTATTTCTTTCTTGAACTTTCTTTTTTAGCAGCATGGGAGTCTGTACGGTCTAGTAATGCGTAATGCGTAATTAGTAACCAATAACTAATCATTATGAGCTTGTGCAAATTTTGTGCGACAAATATAATGTTGTTCAAATGGCTGTCTAAATGTTTATGGTTTGAAAAAAAAAAAGAAAACAAATCACGTTGTAATTTCGTGTCCAGAGTCTCTCTTCTTATGCATAACCTTCTGTATCCCATATACAAACAAAATCAAGGGATTAGAATAGAATTGTGATGATGTGATGTGGCATCTGTCGATTTTGATCTGTCGTCTTTTTGAATGAACTAGTGTTGATGTATAATCCCATAACGCATAGCCTATAATAATAATAATAATAATAATAATAATAATAATAATAATAATAATAATAATAATAATAACAATCTGACGTCTCAGCACTGTGGAGATTTTTCTGAGAGCAGAATAAACTCTGAAAATAGATTTTGTTTCCCTCTTATGTGCAGAGCCACTCGACACGCAGACGGTCTGTTTACCAGCGGCTACAGCAAACTGCTGGGCCAACTGTCAGCCAGACGCTACCTGGAGTCTCTGATCGGCAAACGTGTCAGGTATACGCACTAAGACCAACTTCCAACCCGCTTCAATATTTCAGAATAGTAGTCTGCTTAACCATAGGTGTAGTGGTCCAGTCCTGTGGTGGCTGTTTTAACCTTAAGTATTAAAGTACACGTTAAAACATTGACCTGAAGGTGTGTGTGTGTGTGTGTGTGTGTGTGTGTGTGTGTGTGTGTGTGTGTGTGTGTGTGTGTGTGTGTGTGTGTGTGTGTGTGTGTGTGTGTGTGTGTGTGTGTGTGTAGTGGTTATGGCCCAGAAACAAACACATTCCTTCTATGTTCTCTGTAAATATTGATTAATAAATGCATTGAAAGAAGTCATGGACTGGCATAATACAATCAGAGAACAAGAATTTGGACCTGAAGACCACCAGCACAGCATCAGCTAGATCCCAGCAGTATTGTTTTAGGTTGGAGCAATGAGTGATTATATAATATGGTCTGATCTCAGTGGATTTTATCAATTAGAATAATAAGAATCTATTACTGTTGCTTCACTGTTGGATCTCAAGAAAAGGGAACTTAAGAGGCTGAGTGGGATTGGAGAATCTTTATTTCCACCATTCAATAGAAATAAAAATTTTGAAGAGTCACTATTTGATGAGGAAAATGAGCAACATCATTCTACTGGTTAACAGAACTATAATCCAATTCAGTGGATCTCAAACGGGTCAGGGAAATTTCGTTACAATCATCACAACCTACCATTCACAAAGTTTATTACATTTATTGCTGAGTTGTTATAGTTATACGGCCATTGGACTTGAAAAGGATGGGTTTAATCCAAACCTCAGTTTCTCAAAACAAGCAAATGTCAAACTGGGCCAAATGTGTTCTGTCGGTGGAAAGTTCCAGAACAAAACAAAAAAAATATGACCAATAAATAGATAAAATATTATTATTATGTTCCTTGGGGAGGGGGGATTTTCCAGGTTGGAAAATAGTTTGAGAACCCCTGATGTAGTTAATTGGAGCAGAAAAGTAATAGAAACCAACATTTCAAATATTGTCAGTTCAAAAGAGGATAAACTCTTTTTTTTAATAAAAATAAGAGAGAGAGAGAGAGAGCGAGAGAGAGAGAGAGAGAGAGAGAGAGAGACTTATACCAGAAATATTCAAATGGACCACAGCTTATTTAACATGATGGGAATATTCAGATAGAACAGTAGTAAGTCCATTACACATTCACAGCATTCATTTTAACATTGTGGACGTTGTGTATTTGAACATAAAGGAAGCCTGAGCAAGTTTAGGATAACTTCAGACAAAACTGCTCATTGTAACCTGTGCAGCAAAATAAGTTCTTATTTAAATCTTATTTTAGTAAACAAAGCAAATCTTACTACTCTGTATAGAGTTTAACTCGACTGAGTATGTTCATTTTACTGCAACCCAGTGTCTCGCTCCATTTCAGTGATGATCTGGTTGAAGGACAGATGCCAGTGAAGCGTCACTCTGATGCAATATTCACAGATAACTACAGTCGCTTCCGAAAGCAAATGGCCGTGAAAAAGTACCTGAACTCTGTCTTAACAGGAAAGCGGAGGTAAGTTGATCTATGATCAAGGTCTTTTGACTACATACGATGTTATAGCCTATATGACTATATTAGTATTGTTGAGTGGGATGGTTTCACATATTATGCCTTCACCGTATTATACGATTATGTTATGCCGGATGATTTCACTTATACTTTATATATGTCTTTAGCCTAGAGGACCCTGCCAGTGAGCAGGAGGATTCCACTGGAGGACAAACCTCCTACCGGGAGAGTTATGACGATATAACTGTAGATGAGCTTCTCAATCATATACCAATGGTAAGTCACTGACAGCTTAAGAAGAAAATAATCTACGTCTCCATTAATTTATGGTAGCTCAGCTCCATTTGTTGTTCATATAAACCAAAAATGGGGAAGCTCAGCCTCCTTGCTCACTTTCCTCCAGTTTAACCCTTGTTCATACTTGTATTTTCTGTGTTTTTTATAAAGTATTCTAAACCATGATCATCCTTCACTTTTTTTTTTTTTTTTTTACTAAGCATGGCTGTGCCTCTGGTAAATAAGAACGCTAAAGCTTTCAGATAATCTCTGAAGAATCATGTGTTTGTGTGTTTGTGTGTGCGTGTGTCAGTCATCAGTTATGCTCCAATTCTTTCCGTCTCTCTGTCTTTTTCACTGTCCATTTCCTTGCTGTTGATTTTCCTTGTATTAGGGGATTTGTGTAATCATCATGTACATTCAATTATGAATGCTTGATTCTTTTTCACTTTTCTCTTCCCTTTCTCTCTGTTTTTTTCCCTCTCATTTAGCCACTCTGAAGACCACTTGATAAGAAAACATGATTATCAGTGACTGTAATAGACATTCCATATACAGAGTATAGTAAAGGATAGCAGCATTTAATTTTGAAACGATGTTTCTCAACATAAAAAATACGTAAAATGTGGTTACCTATAAAGTAAATGTTTACATTGTATATAATAAGTACATTAAGAGATGTTGACCTGAAGGTGTGTGTGTGTGTATGTAATGAGTTTTGGCCCAGAAACACATTCCTTCTATGTTCTCTGTAAGTAGTAGATTAATTAATAAATTCATTGAAAGAAGTCATGGACTGGCATAGTACAATCAGAGAACAAGAATTTGGACCCGAAGACCACAGGTGGAGCATCAACTAGATCCCAAGAGTATTGTATTAGGGTGGAGCAATGAGTGATTATGTAATATGGTCTGATCTCAATGGATTTTGTAAATCAGAATAATTTTATAAGAATCTATTGCTGTTGCTTCTCTGTTGGTTCTCAAAAAAAGGGAACTTTTTGGGTGGGATGGGATTGGGGTACTGGAGAATCTTTATTTTTGCCATTCAATGATAATAAAACTTTGAAGAGCCATTGAAATATCAGCTGTGCGTATTGTCGGTCAATTTGGTTACAACCCACTAGCTTTTAGTACATTATTTTTGATACTAAATAACCCAACTACCTACCAGCTACCACTACAGCGTCGCTTATAAACCACGTCAGTGAATCACATCTATCATCAACCATCTTTGAGGCTGGTTTTAGTTGGTTGTATGTTTAATGTAATGGATAAATACACATTCTTTGCACTTGAAAGCACACACACACACACACACACACACACACACACACACACACACACACACACACACAAAATATACACAATAGGTGATGAATTAAAGAAAAAAAACAGTGGCTCGGTTTTGCATTTCGCTGGCATTGTTTTGGATCCGCTTGTAGACTAACTGCAAATCAATGCAAAGTTATTCAGACTTATCACCTTTATCCTATGAGGAAACATTTCTATTCTGGAGGGAGTGGTTTCTACCTAGCTAACAGTGCCCCCATCCACAGGGCATGCGGTTCACTGAATATTTGATATCTATGGAAATGAGTCACCAGATTTTAATGCAATTGAATACCTATGGGAGATTTTAGACCAGTGTTTTAGACAAAGCTCTCTACCACCATCATCAAAACACCAACTGAGAGAATATCCTATGGAAGAATGGTGTTCATCCCTCCAGTACAGGTCCAGAAACTTATAGAAGCTATGCCAAAGTACATTCAAGCAGTTCTGGCAGCTTGTGGTAGCCAAATACCTTACTAAGACATGATGAAAATGACAAGAAAAGTTAATTGAATTCAGTTCAAATAAATTAAGGTGGCAAGGTGGTATTGTTGCCACCTCACAGCACCAGAGTTCTGTGTTCAAGCCTGTGCTCAGGTTACTGTCTGTGTGGACTTTCTTATGCATTCTTATGCAGTGGTAGCTCAGTGGTTGAGACACTGGACTACTGGTTGGAAGGTTGTGAGTTCAAATCCCAGCAGCCTTGCCAATTGTATAAATGAGATAAATGTAAGTCGCTCTGGATGAGGGTGTCTACTAAAGGCTGTAAAATGTAAAATGCTTTCCCTGTGTCTGAGTGGGTTTCCTCTCAAGAAGGTTTTCTCCCACTTCCCAAAAAACATGTTAGTAGATTGAATGGTGACTTTAAAATTGCCTCTAGGTGTGAATTTGTGTGCATGTGTGCTGCCCTGTGATGGACTGGCATCCCAACCAGGGAGGGGTATGCAAGTGTATCCCTGCATTGCACTCAGTGTTCCCAGCATAGGCTCCAGATCTACCTTGACCAGGACCTTCGGTTTTTCAAGATGATTGAATGACTAAAATAAATTTCAGCTTCCTATTCCTTCCTCCTCATTCTCATTGTTGTAACTGAACCTTTCTATAATGGTTTGATACCTAGAGATAGAGGAATGTGTTAATATGACATGATTGGTGAGTCAGTATGTTTACTAGTGTCATGTGTAGCCTTGGAAAACTGAATCATAAATGTCAGAGGCTGCAGAATGCCAGAGCAAACATTCACATAGAGTATTAAAAACAAGCAGAGACTCTAAAATTAGAAATCATGTCTGAATATCTGTCATGTTGAATTAATGCTCATTTTATCGTTGACCGGAAAAGTAGCTTTAGTACCTTCCGCTGTTAGACATAGATATGCAGTACTGTGCAAAAGTATAAATTTTGTTATAGATATTTATTTTATGAATTCGGTAACACTTTACAATAATAGTACATGAATAATCATGCACTAATACCTGAATTAACTAACTTATTTACTTAAATACAGTATGAACTAATGATGAGTTAAGGCATTAGTATTAGTACATGCCTTAACTCATCATTAGTTCATATTTAAGTATTAATTCAGGTATTAGTGCATGATTATTCATGTATTGAGTCAGTACAAAAACATTTTAGAATTCCAAACACTACTTTTCCAAAAAATAATGTTACATAAAAAAATTTATATATGTCAGTAAAGAACTGACAGGGTTTTGTATGCAAAAAAAGAAGCTAGTGTGGCAGTGAAAGTCTCCAGAAGAACTGCAGCAGATTCTCCAAGATGCTCAGTAAAACTTACCAGCTAATTTCTTTATAAAACTGCACAAACTGTACCTCGGACACCATTTCAGAAAAAGAAAAAGGTCATCACACCAAATGCTGACTTTTTTGGTTACTGTTTACTGCACTTTGCAATACTTTTCTTTGAAGTAGAAAGATTTAATTTCATTATTTTTGAAGTCATCTTTACTTTACAGCAATTCTTTGCATGTGCCTAAGACTTTTGCACAGTATGTGTATGTGGAGGAGACTACACTGACAGATTTAGTAAAGATCTATGTTCAGATCATAGCCAGGGTATGGTTTTTCTATGATATGGGCTGAACTGGTTAGAGAGATATTCCATTTAGACCAAGCAACGATATCCCAGTTTAGTTATGAGTCAAATCTGATACATGTGTTTGAGGTAACCAAGCCTTGCTTTTCAATATAAGTAGATTAGAAATCTTAACTCTAGAAGATTACATCTCCAGGAAGAGGGCTTAGCACCACTGCTTTCAGGGATGGAAAGAGTACTGAGAAATTATATTTAAGTAAAAGTATGTGTCAAAAGCATTCTCAATTAAAAGTGGAAAATATCCAGCCAAAAATTTATTCAAGTGAAAGTACAAAAAAAAAAAAAGATGCTACTTTTAAATGTACTTAAGCATATTAAAAAGTGAATATTTTAACCAAGGAAATTAAGTTAATATCATGTTTTCATATAAAAAGTAACTTTCATTACTTATCTAAAATTGTTACAAGATGATATTCAATTTAAAGTAACTATATTGCTTTGCCTGAAAATATCATTCAACTGCTGTAAGTTTGTTTGTCATACTAACTCCATGACTAACACCATATAGTTTGCTAATGAATTAATCAGAAGTCAATTATCTTGGAAATAACTAATATTTATCATTAGCTAGAATTTGAATAATTGCCTAGCCAATTACATTAGCTACTGAAAACAATTGCATTTAGGATTTACCCCCCAAAAAATTGAGGCAGCAATTTGTAACCACACCTTTTTGGACCAATTTTACCTCATGTTTTATCTCATGTTTAAGTTGACATTTATCCTATTTTAGTAAGTAATATCTGCAATGTACATGTGGCCCTTTACATATTGCAAAGCTACCTTTAAAGTTAATGTACATTACAAATTAACAGTATTAATTACTCACACAGTTTAATGTTAATCATGTAAATATTGTATTGACCAAACGTCAACGTTTGCCTTGCACCTCCAGGGTTGGAGGTTCAATTCCCATTTCCACCCTGTGTGTGTGGAGTGTTCTCCCCATGCTTCAGGGGTTCCTCTGGGTACTCCAGTTTCCTCCCCCAGTCCAAAGACATGCGTTGTAGGTTGATTGGCATTTTCTAAATTGTCTGTAGTGTGTTAATGTGTGTGTTTGCACCCTGCGATGGGTTGGCACTCCATTCAGGGTGTCCCCTGCCTTTTGCCCTGGGTTTTCTGGGATAGGCTCCAGGCTCCCCATGACCCTGTGTAGGATAAGGCACACAGAAAATGAATGGAAAATGCACCATAATGTTTTAGTCACTGTGTTGCTGTTAAATCGGAACTGAAAACATTTTCTAAAACTGAACACTTTTTCTGAAATTAGACCATCTTATGCTTACTGAGCTCATAAAGGTTTAATACTAGCTTCGCTCTAACCAATGCTCAACTGATCCGAATTCAAAATGACGAGCGGCAGAAACAGACTAACTTACTCGATATGCACAGCGTTGCCATACCTACATTTATAAGATAATGAGGCACTTAGCTACATATATTTGCAACCGCTAAATACTTATCAGTGCTAGCTAGGTTTGACTATGTTAAGCAAAAAAAAATTAATGTTAGCTCACTATTTTACAATGACTAATTATTGTTGAATAAAAGTTTTACTTGAAAGTAAAGTGATAGGAGTGAAATTGCCTGGGTTGTCAGATTTATTTACTAAGCGGGTACTTTGGAAAGCAAACTACATTATATTTGACATCTCATCCCCTTCATGAGGAATTCCAGACTTTGCCTTCAGGGTCTTTGTGTAAAGTCCCTTTAGCTAAAACAAGCAGATGTTAATTTTCTTTTGTACCATGCGCTCTCTCTTTGCTTAACTCAAATAGAAAAAGGTAGTTTTTAGGTTGTTGTAATGGTTTTTGGTATCCTTTATTTTAATATTTATTATATGTTTAATATATAATTGGTGTATTTGTATTTGTTTGTTTTTTGTATGTGGTGTATTCCATTGCTGCAAAACAAAGGGGGACAATAAAATATTAAGTAAAGTATTATTTAAAGCAAGAACACATAAATAGAATGGAGTGCTTACATTTACATTTACATTTATGACATTTGGCACATGCCCTTATACAAAGAGACTATCTAGTCTCTATAGAAACATATCCTCATATTGGTTCTAAGAGTACTAGCAGTCCAAAAACCCTATTGGGGAGGATAGTACAGTATGAAAAACACAACACAAAGTGTGTGTGTGTTTTGTTTTTGTTTTTTAAATAAATTGTGAGGAAACCAACTAACCCACACAGACCCGAGGAGAACACACTCAGAAACTCCACACAGACAGCAACACAAGTACAAGATCGAACCTGGATCCCTGAAGTTGTGAGGCCACCCTTAGATATTTCAGTAGAACATAAAAATTGTGATTGCTAAACACTAAGTTCAACTATTCTGAAATGTACTCTTCCCTGGATATCCCAAATGCTTCACCTTTGGCCTAATTTACATAAAATCTGTATTTTTACCCCTACCTGCAAATCTTACCCCTAGCAAGTATAAAACAAAGAAAAAACACTGGCAACTCATTAAATATACCACATAAAAAGTGTTTATAATTCAAGTATATGAAATTCATATTCAGATATGTTTGTCAGCTCCCAAGCTCCATAAGAGTGAGAACTTGGGATGCCTACTAAGACAATCAGGTTCTCTTGTGCTCACCAAGTATGTTGTGAGATGATACTTCATCTGAATTGACACTGCATCCAAAATATCCTAGGTTGTATAAGCCATTAGCTATACACTACACTGTTTGAAAAAAGTATGACAACATGTCAGATGGATCCAAGATCAATTCCATGTGTAAAACAGTGTGGTGTAGTTCAGATGCTAGATGATTTTGCCCAGCTGTATGGACACAGGCAGCTCATTAGTGCTCATTACTGCCAGGCTAAATGGACCAGGGGAATGCTGCCCATAAAAATAGACAGGACTCTGTCCACTACACTGACCAGACCCTCTGCTCTGGTAATTGCTGCTGTACCACTTAAAACTATTCCCCATAGAAATGGACAGCCAGAACCCACTATTTTGTGGATGGAAAGACTTTTATATCATTTAGGTTTCTGCTTTTTCATTCCATCCATTTTCTAACCTGTATTTTCCATTTTCTGGCCAAATATCCCTCTGTAAGGAATGCCATGTTTGCAAAATTGTTTGTAAAAAAAAAAAAAAAAAAAAAAAACTATAATGATCAGGTTGTTTCAATCTGTAAACAGGTTGATGTAGAGTTGCATAGACTATTCAACTAGTGGACGAATACATTCACTAGTTGCAGCTGTAGGGAGATGTCGACTAGTAGGTTTTGACATTTTGTGCTTTAAATATTAGTGTGAAAATACTTAAAAAATACATCAAGTCAGTTCTACAGTTACCTGCACAAAGTTACACTGGGAATCGTTTTTATTTACTTTTGCTTTAATTGACCATTAATACTTTGATATCACTTTGCATGAAGTGGAAAGATGTGTGTGATCCCAATCGGCTAGTTCAATCTAGCTCAAATAGGCCAATACAGACTCTTTTTTCGACACTTACTGAGGCCAGAAATGAACACGGTGTTAAATCCTCCCAGACACTGCCGTAGACATTGCAACATTCATCAATCATTAAGCTAGGATTTTATCATCAGTAAGCTACAGTATATGGCCAAATGTTTGTGGACACCTGACCTTCACACCCATATATGGGTCTTCCCTAAACTGTTGCCGCAAAGTTGGAAGAACACAATTGTATAGGATGTCTTTGTATGCCGTAGCATTACAATTTCTCTTCACTGGAACTAAGAAGCCCAAAAATGTTCCAGCATGACAATGCCTTGTACACAAAGCGAGGTCCATGAAGACATGGTTTGCCAAAGTTGGAGTGGACTTTACAACTCAAGTGGTCTGCACTGAGCCCTGACCTCAACCCCACTGAACACCTTTGGGATGAATTGGAATGCTGACTGCACCCCAGGCCTCCTCACCCAACATCAGTGCCTGACCTCACTAATGATCTTGGGGCTGAATGGGCAAATCCCCACAGCCATGCTCCAAAATTTAATGGAAAGCCTTCCCAGAAGAGTGGAGGTTATTGTTACAGCAAAGGGGGGATAAATCTGGAAAGGGATGTTCAACAAGCACATATGGGTGTGATGGTCAGGTGTCCACAAACTTTTGGCCATACTGTATATGGAGTTTCTGCACTGGGCTGCACTTTTAGTTGAATCACCAGCTCTTACACATTTAAAAAAAAAAAATTGGTACATCCTTAAATAGTGTAACATGATACACAGATGTATTGTTTTGAATACTTATTGCATAAAAAAGCCTAAAATAAAGCACTGACAAGTTGGAAATGCAATGTTATTTGACATTTGACATGTGGTGTGTTGCATTCTTTATAAATTGACTTTTTTGAATTACTGGTCAACTAATAAAAAGTAGTAGTCTTACAACCCCTAGTGGAGGGTGTTTTAAGTACAGCAACATCCTTTTTTTTTTTTTTTTTTTTTTTTTTTTTTATCATTTCAGTGGTATTCAAGAATTCAGGAGTCCCATTGCTCCTTACATGACCACAATGCAGTAAGTTTGAGGCAAATTGCAGTGGCTCACTTTTATCCAATGGCCCTCATTTACAGTATCTAACTCACAGATGAAAAAGAATGTTTCAGAGTGTTTTTAAATCCACATTAAAAACATGCAAGGTGGGAATGCAAGCCAACTAACACTGGGCACTACGCAAACTGTACATATTCACACACTCACACAAAGGCACAATTTAGCTTAGTAATCCATCTAATGGCATGTTTTGGGGAGATGGAAGGAAACCAGAGAACCTGGAGGAAACCAGTATGTGAATGTGAATATATGAAACACCACACAAACAAGCTCAGGATCGAACCAGGGATCCTGAAGCTGACAGGAGACAGAAATTTTGTACGAAAATGCTACAATGCCAAGTGATATATACTGTAAATAAAGATTCATTTGTTCAGTAGCCACTTTACCCTGGAGTTTCTGGAAATATGGAATTCGTGAAAATTAGCAGTCATTTAAGGTACTCATTTCTGACTCATATGCACTTGATGTCTCATAAAGCAAGTAAGAATTGAAGTAATTGATTTTACAATTTGGCATTTTACAGCAGTCATAGGCATTAGATTGTTTGGGGGGGGAGGGGCAGGGCACCTTATAGGTAATTTAATTTGCCCCTCTGGAAGTATCCATAAAAACCCATTTGAGTAACTGTAATTGAATATTATACTTAAGATTATGACATATTCATACTTTACTTGGGTATTATTGAAATTAAATACTTGTACTTCTTACATTTTTATTTAGACCTCACACTCGTTACAAATCTCGAATATCTCTGTATGCTATACTATATCAATCAAATGAGCTCAGTTTGGCATCCAATAATTTCAGTTTAGCACTCAATGAAGTCCATAACTATCAAGAATCATGCCAGATTATCATCTGCAGTGACCTTCTCAGCCTACACAATGTACTTAATGCTATATCTATCTTTGTGTACTTGAATAAGGATAAGTCATTGGACTGTATGTTGACTTTGAGGATGAGCAACACTGGCCCTACCTCAATAAAATGTATCAATATGCTGAAGAAAGCAAAGGCTCATGTTAAACAGTGTCTCATGTCTACTTTGCCTCTCTAGAAGGCTCTATTTGATTTGAGGTAAGTTTTGCTGGTTATTAACTAGCTATATTTAACTATGTTCCTGTTAGTTCTATGTTAGTTCCAGTTAAGTCCTCTAAGTTCCATGTTAGACTAGCACTGATATCAGTAGCTAACATAAACTGACTAGGGAGCGATGGTTATAATTAATGGTTAATATTGGTTATTTATGTGATATTTTAGTTCTGATTAATTCATTATCAAACTGCGTAGCATCAGTCAAGCACACTTACAGATCTTGAATGATGTTTTCAGGCAAAAAATTTCAAGTGGAACCTCTCCAGAAAGTTAAGAATCCAAATAGTCATTCATTAATTCATTCATTTATTCATCTTCATCAGTAAACGCAGTCTAAAAGTGTAAATTAGTAACTGACACATACTCTGAATTTGCAATAATGCATTTAGAATCTTACAGTATGCACATAGCCAAACGCAGATTATTGTTATTACATATTGGGTCCAGCTGCCTAGGTTCTGTATTTTATCTCTCATCTTGTTTTCCTAGCCAACAGCAATGGAATCTGAAGGCCTTCAGTCCAAGGTAAAGGGTGTCAGTGACTTATGGAAGGAAAAAAGAGATTGTTCAACTGAGAATAGAAAAATCTGCTGCCTATGACAATATATAAACTGATGAATCCCTAGTGGTCATCCATTGTTTGTTTAAGACAGATGTGCATTCAAGCAGATAACAAAAACTGGGCAAATTTCACAAGAAAATATCACTCAATTACTCAAGACTGTCTCCTGTTTTAAAAGGTTAATTCTATAAAATATCTACCAAAATACCAACTGCAAGATTAGATTTCTTTGTCCAAACAGCATGACTCGCAAGAAGATTGGAATCTGTCTTTGTCCTACATTGTTGTGCATGTGAATATACTGTATGTCTTTGTGTGTATGTGTTATGCAGAGCATCTTTACATCATAGTAAGCCATAATTGCATGTTCAACTGCATAGTTCCATTGGAGCTGAAGTATTTTAATAGATCAAGTGGAATAGAATAACAGGGAGCCCCTGAGCTCTTTTCCAAGTAAAAGGTCAGCACTAAAATTAATTATATTGCAAAGAAGAACCAAATGATTAAATATCTTTTGGCCTCAAACGTTTTGACTGCCAATTTTTTTTTTTTTTTTTTTTTTTTTTTTTAGCTCAAACCATTTCATGTATTAAAACTCTGCTGAGCGAGGACCTAATGCAATCATTATGCGAATATAGCATCTACAGTACTGTGCATTCGTTTTAGGCACCTTATTTTGTTTAGTACAAACTTTCTTTTAGATTTTTTATTTTTTGACTTCTACATTTTCAAATCAGTACAAAAAACATTTTAGATTCCCAAACATTAGTTTTCTAGCACAAAATATTACAGAAAAATGTTTGTATGTCATTAAAGAAAGTAGCATATTACGTAAGAGACACTTTTCAGACAAAAAAACACAATGAAGGCTGCTGGGTTTCGCTGCAGAAATAAGAAGCGAGTGCGAAAGTCAAAGTCTCCAGAAGAACTGTGTCTGGTTCTGCAAGATGTTCAATAAAACTTCATTTTATTTCACAAATTGTACCGGAGGCTACTTTAATTTTAATTTTAATTTTTTTGACACACCAAATATTGACTTTGTTTCATTTACTACTGTTTACTGCCCTTTACAGTATTTTTTTTTTAATGTAGAAACATTTAATTTCATTATTTTGAAGGCATGTGCCTAAAACTTTTGCACAGTACTGTACATAAGTGGATAAAAATAGGGGACAAACACAGATGCATCACTAAAGCATATAAGAGCTACATTTAGCCTCTGCATCATAGCATGGCCATAAGGGCTATAGAAAGTCACCACAAAACGGATGTCAGGATACAAGAATGGCAGAACTGCCAGCTATGCTCTGACATTTCAGATGGATCTCAACGCGCCTGTGGAGCTGAGACTGGCAGGCACAGTCTGCTCTGACGCATCTCCAACTGATGCTCATAGAGCACAAACTCTAATGACCATAGCTTGGCAGTCCAGTGCTATTTTTAATGTGTTTCCATTAACTGGTCCTCACCATTCCCTCTTAGAGGATTCCCTGTCTTAATGTCTGTTCTGGTGCTGATGGAGTACAAGCAATAATGGTGAAATCTGTGTTCCAAATCTGTTTTGTAGACTGTTCCACTCTTGTACTTTATCAGGTGAAAGTCCCAAGAGATCAAGAGATCAAGTCAACATAATTGCAGACTTCAGGGGCAGAATTTATCCCTGAAGGCTATTTGAGTAAGCAGGGAAAAAAATTGCAGTCCCCACCAAAAGTATTGGAACAACAATTGTTTGGTTTTTTTCTATATACTGAAGACATTTGGGTTTGAGATCAAAAGAATTTCAGCTTTCATTTCCTGATATTTACATCTAGATGTGTTAAATAACACCTTTGGTGGCAGACAGTCTTAAAGTAAATTAAAGTAAATAAGACTTAATATTTGGTTGCATATCCCTTGCTTACAATAACTGCATCAAGCTGGCAACTTACTGACATCATCGAACTTTTGCATTCTTCTTTTGTGATGCCTTCCCAGGCTTTCACTGCAGCTTCTTTCAGTTGTTGTTTGTTTTGGGGGGTTTCTCCCTTCAGTTTCCTCTTCAGGAGGTGAAATGCTGCTCAACTGGGTTAAGTTCTGGTAATTGACTTGGCCAGTCTAAAACAATCCTATTATTTTTGATAATTTAAAAAATGTGTGGATTCAAACAAAAGGTGCCATGTTCTAATTTGTTCAACACATCTAGATGTACATATCAGAAAATGAAAGCTGATATTCTGATCTCAAACCCAAATGTGTTTGGTGTATAGCAAAAATAAAAGAATTGTCCTTGCTGCTCTAATACTTTCAGAGGAGTGTGTACATAATATTTGGGATTCCTACTCCATCTATACAATACATTACCATTTATGTACAATGCCCTCCACTAATATTGGCACCCTTGGTAAATATGAGCAAAGAAGGCGGTGAAAATTTGTCTTTATTGTTTAACCTTTTGTTTAAAAAATTCACAAAAATACTCTGCTCTCATAGATAGCACAACTGCAAACACAGCACAGGTTTATCCAAAAAAAAAAAAAAAAAACTTTGTTAAATATAGGTGTGCAACAATTATTGGCACCCCTATGAATTCATATGAGAAAAATATATTTGAAGTATATTCCCATTGATATTTTACATTTTTTAGTACACCTGGGTGACTAGGAACAGGAAATTGTTCAATCATGACTTCCTGTTTCACAGGGGTATAAATATGAGGTAACACATAGGCCAAATTCCCTTAGTCATTCATAACAATGGGTATGACCAAGGAATATAGCTGTGATGTGCGGCAAAAGGTTTTTGAGCTTCACAACATGGGAAGTGGCTATAAGAAAATAGCACAAGCATTGAAAATGCCCATTCAACTGGAAATGTTATAAATCAACCAGGAATTGGATGTGTCTATATTGTCTCAACGTATTGTGAAGAGGATGGTTCGAGTGGCCAAAAAATCTCCAACGATCACAGATGGAGAATTTCAAAAGTTAGTTGTGTCTTGGGGTCAGAAAGTCTCCAAAACTACAATCCAAAGTCACCTACATCACCACAAGTTGTTTGGAAGGGTTCAAGAAAAAAGCCTCTACTCTCATCCAAAAACAAACTCAAGCAACTTCAGTTTGCCAGGCACTACTGGATCTTCAAATGGGATCGGGTTCTATGGTCAGATGAAACAAAAATAGAGCTTTTTGGCAATAAACACCAGAGGTGGTTTTGGAGCACACAGAGAGGTAGCCATACGGAAAAGTACCTAATGTCCACAGTTAAATATGGTGGTGTTAGGTTTCCTCTTCTCCAGCCCTCGTTACGCTGCAAAGAGTGATGAGTGGCGTGCTTCCGCATTCCACTGCGCGCTTTCCAGCACTATTCAAAAACTCTCCGATGGACAATTCATTCATGAACTCACGTTTTGTTTATGTTCTCCCATGTGCTCTTGTTGTGATTCACGTCATGTCTCCGCCTCCTATGTTCCCCCATGTGCGTTTGTTTTGGTTCGTGTCATGTCTCCGCCTCCTCATTTGTTTATGGAGGGGATTCAGCTGTTTTGGATTTGGACAAGTGATTAGTATGTGTTTAAATACGCCACTCCGTCTGTGCTTCGGGGCGGAGTATTAGGATAGTTTTGCGTTATTTCCATGTTGATGTTGTAACCGTGCGATTTTTTTCCGTGATTTCCAGATCACCTTTCGAGCGTTAGTAAAGCATAGTCTAGTGTATTAAAGTTTAGCCGTGCGATTTGTTCCAGTGATTTCCAGATCACCCTTCCAGTTTTGTATCGTATAGTTTGTTCCAGGGATTTCCAGATCTCCTTCCGAGCGTTAATTTAACGTTGATGTGTTTATATACATTTATGTTCATTATTATTTATCAAGTGTGCCTAATAAACTGAACACTTTCCCCTGCAAGTGCATCCTGCTCATCTCCTTCACCCTACGGGTCGTAACAAGTGGTGGCTCTTTAATGGTTTGGGGCTGTTTTTCTGCCAGAGGACCTGGACATTTTGTTAGGATACATGGCATCATGGACTCAAATATCAATAGATATTAAATGAAAACCTGACTGCCTCTGCCAGAAAGCTTAAAATAGGCCATTGTTGGATCTTCCAGCAGGACAATGATCCAAAACATACATCAAAATCAACACAAAAATGGTTTACTGACCACAAAATCAAGATCCTGCCATGGCCATCCCAGTCCCCTGACTTGAAACCCACAGAAAACCTGTGGGGTGAACTGAAGAGGAGAGTCCACCAGCATGGACCTCGAAATTTGAAGGATCTGGAGAGATTCTGTATGGGGGAATGGTCTCAGATCCCTTGCCATGTATTCTCCAACCTCATTAGGCATTATGGGAGAAGACGCAGAGCTGTTATCTTGGGAGATATCTCTAGGGAGGTAGCACAAAGTATTGACTAAAAGGGTGCCAATAATTGTTGCATACCTAGGGTTATTTAACAAAGTTGTTTTTTTTTTTAAATAAACCTGTGTTTTGTTTGCAATTGTTTGATATCCATGAAAGCAGAGTATTTTTGTGAATTATTTGAACAAAAGATGAAAAGGTTATACAGTAAAGACAATTTTTCACAGCCTTCTTTGCTCATATTTACCAAGGGTGCCAATATTAGTGGAGGGCTCTGTATGTAATATTACTTTACTCTGCTAGCTCCTATTTATTTCTGTTTTCTCTCCTTATGCTCTGAAAACCTTATACTATAGCCTTTTTCTTATAATATTAAGACTTTCTCTAAATATTGGGGCTTATGTAATATGCGACATGGATGTAGTTTTTTAAATTATTTTTTTATTTTTTTTTAGGGAAATTCTGAAAGGGAAAAGCTGAAATTGAAGTGCTGCTATAAGAGGTAATTTCTTAAAAAGTTGACTCAAATAAAATAAGATTTAGCATTCAAATGGCCTACAGCAAGGCTTTAACTATAATATTCTAGTAGCTTCTACAGAAAAACCAGGACAGGACAAGTACTGGAGTGGCCACCACAAAGCCCTGACCTGAATCCCACAGAAATTTATAAACCCACATTTGAGGTCCACAAACCTGACTGAGTTACACTAGTTTTGTGAGAAGGAATAGGCAAAAAAATCCCATTAAAGTATTGTGAGAATCTTGTGGAAGGCTACCCCAAGTGTTTGATTCAAGTTCAAGCAATTAAAAGGCAATGCCACCAAATACTAACAAAGTGCATGTAAAATTTGACCCACAGAAAATCTGTTATATTAAATAAAAGTTTAAATAAATCTGTGTGTTAACTATTATTTGAAATGACCTTATGGACATGATGTAGATACCCTAATTGACTTAACACAGGAAATGTATGGCAACATGAAATGTGTGGAGTTGTGAAAATGTGACCTTGAACATATTTAGCCTATGTGTATGTAAAATTTTGGCCTCAACTGTATATGTGTGCTTTACACAGTAGGCTACAGTTTTAACGTTACACCAATTACACTAAGAAAAGACAAATAAGAAAGGATGATAAGGGTTGCACAACTGTAAATGTTTACTAGTCAACCAGTAATTCAAAAACACGGCCCCAGGGCCCCAGGGCCCATTTCCACAGGGTTGTTATTGTCTACTCTTAATGGACTAATGAAATTAATTGAAATTAAATAAAGTCATATGAAAATGCAGTAGTACCGACAACCCTGAAAAAGAATATTGCTGTTACAAAGTGGACTCAGAGGAGTGGTGAGGATCCATATACAAGTAGTTTAATAAAATCTGTGGGCCTCATTTATCAAGCTGAATACTAAAGGATTAAGTCATAAATCATTTGTATGAGCATTTACAGAAGAATGGTGATTATGAAAATCCTGTAATTTCAGAAAAACTTTGGTATCACACTCATGTTTCTGAGTCTGTGTTAATTTAAGCATATGATGACTGACTAATGTACACCTCAATTGATCAGCTTCAAAATGTATAAATTGCAACGAGTTACTGCAATTTTATATACAGACTATGCTGTCAAGTTTAAATAGCTTAATGTATTTCAATTACACACTCAAATTTAATGAATGTTTTGTGAGACCTAGCCATTTCCTATAAAAGGCATTAACTAAAGAAATATTAAATATGAAAAAATAAAGAAAGCAAGGAAACATAAATCCACAAAATTAAGAGAAATAAGACCAGTCATTCAATTATGAACACTGCTGTATAAAAGGAGAACGGTCTCAGATGGTGTATAAGTTGCTTCCATTTGCCACAGCATCACAGTCACTAAGTGACTGATAAGTGACCGATCTGGTATGTCTCAAGCTGTATTGTGCCATATACTCGTAAGGATTATTACGACACCTGCTGCTTTTCCAACATGCCATCGAGGGCGCTGCTTGGAATTTAAAAAAAAAGCAGTTTTCTTGCGTGATGAACATGTGCCAGTGCGCACTCCCCAGTGGCGTGTTGGAAAAGCCTAGGGAGCATAGGGACAGAAGAAGAAGAAGCCTTTATTTGTCACATATACATTATAGCACAGTGAAATTCTTTTCTTAGCATACCCCAGCTTGTTAGGAATTTGGGGTCAGAGCACAGGGTCAGCCATGATACCTGGAGCAGAGGGGGTTAAGAGTCTTGCTCAAGGGCCCAATGGTGGCAACTTGGCGGTGCTGGGGCTTGAACTCAAACTCCTGAGCAGTAACCCAGAGAATTAACTGTTGAGCCACCACTGCCCTTAGCGTATGATTAATACAAAATAAGTAATTTCTACCCTTTTTTTTTTTTTTTTTTACATTTATTCATCATTTCAGCTGTGTGAATTTTATGGCATTTTGTCACCAAATTGAAATCAGCTGTGCCATGCACCTTTTGGGAGAATGTTCTGTGGACTGATGAGTTGAAAGTGGAACTGTTTGGAAGACAGGGGTCCCGTTACATCTGAACACAGAATTCTACAAAAAGAACATCATACCTACGGTCAAGCATGGTGGTGGAAGTGTGATGGTGTGGGGATGCTTGGCTGCTTCAGGGCCTGGACAACTTGCAATAATTGAGGGAAACATGAATTATGCTCTCTACCAGAAAATCCTAAAGAAGATTGTCCGGTCTTCAGTCCGTAAGTCGAAACTAGATTATGCAGCAAGACAATGATCCAAAGCATAGGAGTAAGTCCACCTCTGAGGGATCAAAAAAATCAAAAAGTTTTGGAGTGGCCTAGTCAATTTCCTGACTTGAACTCAATCGAGATGCTGTGGCAGAACCTTAAACAGGCAGTTCGAAAACCCTCCAATGTGGCTGAACTAAAGTAGTTCTGCAAAGAAGAGTGAGCCAAAATTCCACCACAGCACTGTGAAAGATCTCCAGTTGTCGGAAGCATTTGGTTGCAATTATTGCTGCTAAAGGTGGCACAACCAGATTTTAAGTTTAAGGGGGCAATTTGTTTTTTCACATTGGTGATAGGTGTAGAATAACTTTTTTTTTGTGTCAATGAAAATAAATAAATTAATAAAAACTGTATTGTGTGTTTATTGGGGTTGCCTTTGTTTTATGTTGTATTTCGTTTGAATATTTCAAACTATTTAGCATGAGATATACACACAAAAAATAAGAAATCAGGAAATACTTTTTCACAGCACTGTACAGTCTAAATGTCATAAACAATAGGTAGATCCGGCTCATACACAATAGGCAAAAATCTCAGAGTAACATCATCCAAAAGACAGATCCAAAGTCATGGTCAGTAAACACAGACAAGACCAGGCACATAGGATAGAGATACAGTAGCAAGAAGAAACTGATAGTCCAAGGTGGTTAAAAACCAAGAAGGCACGGCAAGGTCATGAACAGAAATCAATCAGGATAACAACAGCTCAAAATGTACGCAAATGGATTTGCAAACAGCAAGGATTCACAGTAGGCATAAGGTCCATGTGTTTTATATGTCTGTGACAGGAAACAACCATAACTAGCAAGGATGAGTTTAAAATTTGGAAGAGGGTGCCCTCTGGTGTGGTGGTGGTGAATTTCCAGTGACTGGTGTGATAAATGCCTAATCTTGCATTAATGATCTGCTGCTCAAACCAGAGCAGAAGAGCAAACAAGCAGTGTTTTTAATCTGTGTCTAATCATCATTACCATTAACATTATTTGTAAAATGTTGGATATAAGACTTTGTAGCTAGGGTAATATTCAACATGATGCCCCTAAATGCTAAGATACAACTTATAAAAACTTTGTTATTTTACCTGAATATACCTAATCAGTTAAGTATTTGTCCATCCATCTTCTGTACTGCTTATCCTATATAGGGTCACAGGAAGCCTGGAGCCTATCCTAGTGAGCTCGAGGCACAAGGTGTGGGACACCATGGATGCCAAGCCATCGCAGGGGACAATCGCACACACTATGGACAATTTAGAAATGCCAATCAGCATGTATTTGGACTGGGGAAGGAAACCGGAGTACTCAGAGGAAACCCCTGAAGCATAGGAGAACATGCAAGCTCTATGCACATGGGGCAGAGGCGGGAGTCGAACCTCCAATCCTGGAGATGCAAGGCATACATGCTAACCACTAAGTCACTGTGTCCCCGGTCTACATTTGTAATATCGTAAATTGACTGACATGCCATTCTTCCATATGTTTCTACTATAAAAATGTGTTGGGAGAGGAGTAACACTGTGGGATGTTGTGTCACTTATTTTACAATAAGAACATTCAGTTCACAATCATGTACAGTAGGGTTACATGCTTACAGTTTTATACAAGTAAATAAAAATATGGTTTAACTGTTTTTAAACAGCAATAATTTTGCTATTTATGTTATGCCTAACAAAGGAAGGATCTTCCCCTACAGATCTTACATTAATGAAATTATGGTAATGGAGGTAAAAGTGAGACATTGGTAGTTCTGCATGTTGTACAGCGATTATAAGTCATACATGTCTTTCTGCAGCTTGCAATTATAACCTTTTAAAGGTGTCTGGGGAAGATATTTAACGTGGACTCTTAAAAACTTTGACTCTTAAAAGAATAACCAAGCAGATGATGGACTGTTGAACCTGCAGACTTACACACAGCTGAAAATAAAAGTTTAAAATAAATAAAAGGCCATTTATTAAGCCCTAGGACAGCTTTGCTTTTTCCGTGTTTGGTGCATCCAATCTGTGTTTAGTTCTGAATTATACAATTATCTTGATATTCCTAAGGAGAAAACTAAGCTTCCACTAAAATATGTTTAGCACCATCTAGCCAACAAACATGCAAATTACTCTTAAGGCCCGTTACATTTGTTTACATTGGATTCTCCACTAAAAGCAAGGCAACAAACAACAAGAAGTTTAAAAAATATAGGACTCTTTATTCAGCCATGTAAATATTTACAATTTTGCTTGGACAAGGTACACAAATAGTCATTTCATTAAGACATTTACAATTATAAAAGCTTATAAAATTTTCTACTTTATCAGTGGATAAGGTTGTTTGGTCAGATCAGTCTTTTTTTTTTTTGGCATTCAGTACTTTACAAGCATGTGCTAGGACCACAGACAAAGTGACCTACATCACTTCACATTAAGGACACTGAGGAACAGATATAAAAAGTCGACATTATAAAAGTATTGTGAAAGATTTTTTGCAATAAAGGCTAAATTTAAAAGGTGCAAATTGTGTTTCCTGAGTTAGTGGAACTCAGAGGCGCCGGATGTTGCGTTTGCTGCGAGCAGAACCTGCTAAAAGCACAGACTGGCAGTGTGGTGATGATGCCTTGATTATGCCCCTCTGACATGGGGTGGAGCCGTGGTACGCTGACTGGCACACCCAGCAGAAGTCAAAATTACAGCTAGCCCGCATACACACCGCCCTTTCCATGGCCGAGTCGAACCGTGCAGGAGAACCACAGAGACGGCAATTCCTCAGACCCTCGTGCCCTTTCAGGGATTTAGTAGCCTGAGGGAAAACAAACAAACAAATAAACAAACAAAAAAAAACAATCTCTCTTGTTTTTAACACGAGTCACCAGAAATGACAGCAATGCTGTTCAAACCCCTGTAATACTCACTTCCCTGATCCAATCCGATTTCAAGACTAAGTGATGTATAAAACTACGATGCACCTCAAAAACTCTTAAAAACAAAAATGTCTCTGGATAGTGATCCCGCTGAACATTCTCTATTCAAGATGCCATTTCCACCAAGTAGGAAGAACTCCTGCTTACCGCATGAAACTCTTCAAAGCGGCTTGGCTTGGCTGTGGTTTGTGTGCTGTCTGTTTGGCTGTGGGTCTTCCTTGTGGGTTTGTGTCCTGGTGTTGAAGAGGCTACACTCTGCAGGCAAGAAAATACCACCCTGCTATGACCAAAGTCTCTGGATAAAGACCCTGTAGACCTTCCCGAGTCCTGCAACCAAAACGAGAGTTCAAGTGAGAGGAGACAACAAATCAAGATAATAAATCCTTATTACGTTCAACCGACCCATCAAAAAACAAATAAATAAATAGAAATTAAAAGGAGCACTCCTTACCCTTAGCATTTGCTCTGCTTTTCTGCATCTCTGAACAGTTCGGTGGTCTTGGTGAATGATTTTCCACCACGTCCTACTCACTTTTTTACAGCTATAGAATTAATATTTTCAGTCAGTACAGCTTCTGGGTTTTGTTTGTTTTTGTTTTTTTAAATAAAACACAGTATGGTATTACATATGAATAAGCCAGAAAGGACTTACTTTATCAAGTCACAGTCCCCAAGTAGGCCCAAGATCCTGGTCAGGATGTGCTTCATGTCTTTCCTCAACAGGCCACAAAGAATGTCTACATACTCCAGGCCCATCTCTGCACCAATGAGGTTATGGAGGCCAGAGTGCTCAGCTATCTCATCAATAACAGTCCAGTCATAGCTCTGGCTTTTCTTGTAGCCTTTGGCCAACTGTTTGCATACCTCCTCCTGGAACTTCAGCACAGGAAGGCAACTAGATTTGGAGTCTGAATGAACTGGGGACGGTCTGCATTCCTGTTCCTCTGTGCATCTCTCCAGAGTGTCAGTACAATGCAGGTCGCCATCATAGTGCTCGAGTTGGCTGTTGTGAAGGGAGAGGTAGCCGCTGTCTTCTGCGAGACTGGAGCTGCTCAGGACAACCTCGTCGTCGGACAGAACATCTACAGAACAGGGCTTTTCCTTGCAGTTCTCTTTGTTATGAGGCCCTTTGGGGTCGCTGTCCAGGTGGTGAGAGATGGAGGAGAGCACGCAGGAAGAAGATGGCGCGTTTTTCTTCAGTCCCTTTAACTCGGGGCTCGTTTCCGCTTCAGCTTTCTCTGCTGAGGCTCTGCTGCGGGTCAGGCACTTCATAGCGGTGCCTTTACAGTTTGGTTACCACAAAACTAGAAAACAGTAAGCGATAGGAATGTTTGTTAAGCATCACCACCTTATTTCAATATCATGTACTCGACCGGAGCGGCATTTTTTAAATGATACAAAGTGTCATTTAAATAACAAAACTAATAATAGGCTGCCAAACTAACGCTATTTCCCTACTTAATTCAATGTATTTTTTGCTAATGAGTCAATTCAATCCAAATGAAAACATGACATGTATTTGAGCCTGAACTAAATAAAACCTTATATCCTGCTAGAAAGTTGTTAGCCAACATGTATAAAATGTATGTCTGTATGTATGTTACTTAAACCTCGACTAAGACGAGATACACACAATTTCAACCTGATTACTACAATAACCATGTTATTAAAGTATTTCCAAAACATAATTTCTTAAATTTTGCATATCTAGCTAGAAAGTGTTCTACTTTGCGCGCCTAAGGCTAACAAGGGAGCCATATAAACGAGCTAGCTGCCCTGCTGGACAAGTTAAAAGGCTAACTTAGCGCATTAACCACGACATTTATTGGCGGGGTTTAGCAAATAACACGACAACAGGTGGTAAATACACTCTCATAATACAGAACATTGCTGTTATTTAATACATGTGTAAATAACCGGTATGTCTTGCTCCTATGGACACGTTAATTAACTATATTTCATGGATAAACTAGCCGGCGTTATTTTATCGGTTTTCGGTTGCAGTACATATTAATGCACGAATATACTGTGTGAGCGCCAACAAAAACAAGTAGCACCTTACCTCAAAAATAAAGCTCCAGGTCTTCATACGAGCCTTACAAATTAAAGCAACTGTTCTGGCGCGGGTTACTGTACACTAACTCAACATAGTCGATTTACGCGGTCAAATCCAGACGCCACTGACTAATGAAAGCCGAGAGGGAAAAGCGCCAGTTACTACATAGTTTGAATTTCGCGTCAAAAAACGCGCTAGCCAATCAGAGCCCAGCATAGTACCTTTAACCGCCCTATGGCCAATAGGAGCCTTCCGAGAGACGCTTTCACTACCTATATTATGACAAGTCCCGCCTGCTGCGTTACTATTGGTTACAAGATCGTTCTCACACGGAGTTCCCCAATCCAGAGTCTCCAATCGCCAGATTTGGGCTATATCGAGCCACTCCTAGCACATGAGGTGGGATTTATCTGAATACAGGTGGTAAAAATAAGAAACAGTACGCTTACTGAGAGTAAAAAAATGGCGCGTACGTATGACGTAGGTAACCGAGAAGGCGCCTTTCTTGAATCGATTTAGAAAAATATATACGAAATATTTGTCTTTCTGTTTTTTTTTTTTTTACATATTAAACAATTAATAAACTGTTCTCTAGACTCTGTATGAACTTTTTGATGTCTGCAAATATTTTATGTACAATTGCAAGTCTTCAAATTGGAGTAGCTGGCTAAATCCCTATATTGTAATAACATTAAACACACACACACACACAAATCACCTTTCTCAAACAGTTGGAGCTTACAAATGTTTTAAATGTCTTTTTGCTATTGTTAGACATACAGACTTACACTTGCATGAAAGTTAAGAGCCAATACTAAGGTATTTCACACCTCAAGTTGTGGAATGTGGAAAGTGCGTGATAAATCTTACTCCGCTTACAATAGTGGTTTTTCAATGTTTCCAACACCCTGTAATAAAACTACAGACTGGCCAAAGGGGTATAGGCCACAGGGTCCCCACGCAGCTTATGCAGCACCACTTAGTCTGACATTTAGCATGACAAAAGGGCAGTTCGCATGCATAAAACCCTGGGCCGACTGGTGAGCTGTTGTTGCCTTACTCGATCAGAACTATTTTGCTGAACCAGCTTTACTGGATTTATATGATTCCAAGAATTTACTGTGCTTTGGTTTCTTGCTTCCGTTTTGGTGATTTCAGACAGATGGAAATATGTTCAATTAATCTGGATGCAAAGAACCAGTGAAATGGCATTTTACAGACTGATGTTTGAAATAGAGTAATTCACAGCACCAGACGAGTCACTCCAGATGAGAATTTTCAGGAATTTCCAAGCCGGCTTCAGTTTGGCAAAGGTACTTTAGCTCCAGCACAAAACAACTTCCTATAATTCAACATTAAATTCTAGGTGTTTATCCACGTCACCTCAGGGAAGATTCCTAGAGTTCGCAATCACATTTGAGTGTTGCCAATGTGATTCTTTGTGCAAAAGCTAGAGATCTTTTGTAGAAATAAATGCATATAGATATACAGTATAGGAGGGTATTTGTGATTACATGAAGCATGAAGACTATCTGTTATGTGTTGATGTTCTGTTAAAAGTTACACTGTCTAAAAATTATTTTAGTTAACCACAACAAGAAACTGTTGCTATTATCAGTGACGGTGCAGCGATAAGGTACAGTGCTTAAAAGAAAAGCATTTATTAGTTATTTTAAATTAAGGTCATATATACTTCTTGATCTCAGTCATTGACCTTCCACAATGTCCATGAGAGCTTCCTGTTCGGAAAACTGCTCCAAAAACATTCTCATCTCATCCAGCAGCTCCTCCCCTAATAAAAATCCATGTACGTCATGCAGAGTTTTCCCAATCCGATGGTCAGTGACCCGATCTTGAGCAAAGTTGTAGGTCCTGATTTTTTCTGATCTGCCTTTGGTGCCAATCTGTTACACAGAAGGTGAAGAAATACATATAAATACAAGTCTGGGGTGATGAAAAGTTCTACATTTCAACAAGAACATTCAGCCAGTTAACATTTTTGTTTATTTCCAGTAATCAACAATCTGAGCGGTTCTGGAGAAGAACACAAATATGCACTGGATTTAGACATCAGGAATTGCACAAGGAATCACTGGATTTCTTTTTAACATACAAAATGCAAACAATTCTACAGATTTATGCATGATTGCTTTTCTGTTTTTTCATGAGACTTGATGCGATGCTTATAATCGCCTTTGTTCTGGGAAATAGTTTTAATATATATTTTAGTCCCTGGTGAGGCTTGTGAAGCTCTGTTGGGAAATTCACCCCACGCTTAGGCCTGACTTAGATTTCTGAATCTGTGACTTCAGGAAAAATTGCATCCAGATCTGTGTCCGCCAACATAATTGTGCATAATGTCAACGTGTGCACTAGGGGGCAGTGTCACATATCCAGTGTGCATATCCAGAAACAAACTAGAAAAGTCTGATATTTCAGTGTAGCAGACAATAGATAGAAGCAATGTGCTGCATGTGTAAAAGAAGAATTTAGTGGTTAAAACTATATTTCAGGCACTTACTTACACAAAAAAACCCTTTCATATTCAAATTTTGTGAGAAAAAAATGCACATCATTGCATGTGAAAGTCTCAAACTCATTTGATGAGGAAATGAATCTGATATTGTTGTATTGTCTTGAATTTTTGCCTAGAGTTTTCACTTTCACTCTATAATTCATTAGCCCTATTCAAATGGGATTAGATTTACACTCACCATCCATTTTATTAGAACACCTGTCCACCTACACAATCATGCAGTTAACAAATACGCCAATCATGTGGCAACAGCACAATGCAAAAAAATAATAAATCATGCAGATAGAAGTCAAGAGCTTCAGTTCAACTTCACATCAAACCTCAGAATGAAGAAACAGTGTGATCTCTGTGGCTTTAACAGTTTAACTGCATGGTTGTACCAGAAGGGCTGGGTTGTGTATTTCAGAAACTGCTGATCTCCTGGGATTTTCACACACAACAGTCTCTACAGTTTCTAGTCTCTGGTGCGAAAAACAAAAAAACTTTGACTGAGCGACAGTTCTGTCAATTCTGTGTGTGGAAACACCTTGTTAATAAGAGCGGTCAGAGGAAAATGACAAGATTGGTTCGAGCTGCCAGGTAAGATATATTAACTCAAATAATCACTCTTTACTACTGTGGTGAGCAGAAAAGCATCTCAGCATGCACAAATCATCAAACCTTGAGGTGGATTAGCTACAACAGCAGAAGACCACATCAGGTTCCACTCCTGTCAGCCAAGAACAGCAATCTGAGGCTATTATAGGCACAGGCTCACCCAAACTGGACAGCTGAAGACTGGGAGGACGGGGGACCTGTCTTCAACAGTCCAGTTTGTCCAGTTTGTATGGCGAGTCTGTCCCCATAATGTGTGTTCTGAGATGCTTTTCTGTTCACCAGAGTTGTAAAGAGTGCTTATTTGAGTTACTATAGACTTCCTGTCAGCTTAGACCAGTATGGTCATTCTCCTCTGATCTCTCTCATCAGCAAGGTGTTTCAGCCTTCAGACCATCCACTCACATGATTATTTTTGTTTTTAGCACCATTCTGTGTAAACTCTAGAGACTGTTGTGTGCAGTTTCTGAAATACTCAAACCAGCCCCTCTGGCACCAACAACCATGCCATTGTTGAAGTCAATAAGATCACTTTACTTCTCCATTTTGATGTTTGATGTAAACATTAACTGAAGCTCTTGACCTGTATCTGCATGATTTTATGCATTGTTCTGCTTCCACATCATTAGCTGATTGGATAACTGCATAAATGAGCAGGTGTTCCTATTAAAGTGACCAATGAGTGTATATTAGAACCTGAAGTAATTTAATCATTTGTAGGTGCTACACTTATTTTAATTCTGTCCCAGTTGGCCATGTTGGTGTTTTTCTCCTTCGGGCCCTGAGAACATTACAGACCAAATTACCTAGTTACCAAATGACCTCTGATTTTGCAGACAGATTCTGGTGCTTGCGATTATATCTCACAGCTAGCTTCGGAATTTCTGGATCTATAAGCAGGACTATGAAGCAGAATCTATGCCCAGGGATAGAGAAGTCTGGGCTAATCTTCTCAGCTTTTTGCCACCACAGCAGAAGGAAAATGAACAAACAATTCATTTTAAATGATCAAATAATGTTCTGTATATTCAAACCACTAATGCATCTAAAACATCACTATATCCTGGTTAGTAAACGAACAACCCCAAACAAACTTGCTAATCTAATTGCTGTCTGGACATGAGAGCTTTATTACTGAGGAGATGCGTAATAATATTATTACGGAGGTCAGCCAGAGAACTCGGGATGGTCTCCTCTACTTCAGTGAGTGACAACATATCAAATGGCCGCACACTTCATCAGAAGTAAACAAAGTAGGACTTCTTACGTTTAAATAAAATTTGCTTTATATACACAAGTATTTGCTTTAGATCGATCAACATACAGACATATTCGCTTGTTAAATCAATAGCACTGACTATACGGTTTGCTGTTTTGAGGAGGAAAATATACAGGACTCATCACAGTTAGCTGGCTAGCTTGTTGCTAACAAATGATGAATATGGAAGCATCCATGTTTTTTTCCTCTCACTTTGTAGCTTGAATGCACGGCGTCATGAAAATGACGTCACTTCGAGCTCAGACTTCCTTTCAAAGTAAGTCGAATGCCGTGTACAGTATAATCCAATATGAACAGGGTTCTCATAATGTCGCATCTCTTCTGCCAACCAATCCTCAAACTGAACCACTGTGCTTTTGTACAGAAACACTGGAAATCTCCAGCTTTTCCGTGGATTCTTTGCATTAATGGGGTGTGCATCAAGTTCGATTGCACATGCAATTGCAAAGATAACTTATTAAATTCACGGATGTTTATTTAAAAAAATACGGTTATGTTTTTGACAATTATGAAATCGATTATGGAAATAGAAGTATGGTTTGGTTTACACATTTCAGCTTTGTGGCACTGACCGATACTAACCCGTTAAAGATTGAATCATTCACAAACAAAACAAGCGTAATCTGTAGTGTACCTGGAGTTTGAGGGCCTGGTATCTCTTACTCGTCTCCTCCTCCAGCTTTGCGCTGTAGAGCTTGGCCCACAGCAGCTTCATGGCCTTCTCTTTGTTTTTGATCTGGGAGCGCTCCTGCTGACACTCAGCCACTGTGCCTGCAATTCCAATATTTGCCTTTAACACTCTTAGCTCCAGAAAGCGTAACATATTGTATACAACCATCAGAATTTGACCAGATACATCATGTGAAGGAGGTTATTAAATAATTGGCCTGTTGGTAAATGGACGATCCTTACAGCACTGTCAGTCGTGTTAACATGCTGTCCTCCGGCTCCGCTGGCTCTTTTCGTTTCAGTCCTCAGGTCTTTGGGGTTAATAGTGAAGGAAATCTGTGAATGCAATGCTGAATAATTACATGAGTATAAATTTTCACATCAGCATGGATGAAAACATATAATCATTATATCAAAGTCACAAAAAATTATGTCCTCATACAAGGAGATCACTTGCTTTTCTCAAATTACCTTGGGGTCAGGGCATGGCATTGCTTAGTTTTAATAGTTATCAGATTCTACTATTTACAAAAAGCAAGGAAATTTTGTTTTTAAAAAGCACATTAAACCATGTTACAGGTCTCAGGATGATACTTCAGTTTTAAACAATGTACAAGTATAAATATACCTCGTTACTTGCATATTATATACACACACACACACACACACACACACACACACACACACACACACACACACACACACACACACACACACACACACACACACACACACACACACACACACACACAGTATCTCACAAAAGTGAGTACACCCCTCACATTTTTGTAAATATTTTATTATATCTTTTCATGGGACAACACTGAAGAAATGACACTTTGCTACAATGTAAAGTAGTGAGTGTACAGCTTGTATAACAGTGTAAATTTGCTGTCCCCTCAAAATAACTCAACACACAGCCATTAATGTCTAAACCGCTGGCAACAAAAGTGAGTACACCCCTAAGTGAAAATGTCCAAATTGTGCCCAATTAGTCATTTTCCCTCCCTGGAGTTATGTGACTTGTTAGTGTTACAAGGTCTCAGGTGTGAATGGGAAGCAGGTGTGTTATGTTTGGTGTTATCGCTCTCACACTCTCTCATACTCTCTGAGCACGTGCTCAGCATCATATCCAGAGGTTGGCTTTGCAGAATAGATGTAGGAGTGCTGCCAGCATTGCTGCAGAGGTTGAAGGGGTGGGGGGTCAGCCTGTCAGTGCTCAGACCATACGCCGCACACTGCATCAAATTGGTCTCCATGGCTGTCATCCCAGAAGGAAGCCTCTTCTAAAGATGATGCACAAGAAAGCCCACAAACAGTTTGCTGAAGACAAGCAGACTAAGGACATGGATTACTGGAACCATGTCCTGTGGTCTGATGAGACCAAGATAAACTTATTTGGTTCAGATGGTGTCAAGTGTGTATGGCGGCAACCAGGTGAGGAGTACAAAGACAAGTGTGTCTTGCCTACAGTCAAGCATGGTGGTGGGAGTGTCATGGTCTGGGGCTGCATGAGTGCTGCCGGCACTTGGGAGCTACAGTTCATTGAGGGAACCATGAATGCCAACATGTACTGTGACATACTGAAGCAGAGCATGATCCCCTCCCTTCGGAAACTGGGCCGCAGGGCAGTATTCCAACATGATAACGACCCCAAACACACCTCCAAGACGACCACTGCCTTGCTAAAGAAGCTGAGGGTAAAGGTGATGGACTGGCCAAGCATGTCTCCAGGCCTAAACCCTATTGAGCATCTGTGGGGCATCCTCAAAGGGAAGGTGGAGGAGTGCAAGGTCTCTAACATCCACCAGTTCTGTGATGTCATCATGGAGGAGTGGAAGAGGACTCCAGTTGCAACCTGTGAAGCTCTAGTGAACTCCATGCCCAACAGGGTTAAGGCAGTGCTGGAAAATAATGGTGGCCACACAAAATACTGACACTTTGGGGCCAATTTGGACATTTTCACTTAGGGGTGTACTCACTTTTGTTGCCAGCGGTTTAGACATTAATGGCTGTGTGTTGAGTTATTTTGAGGGGACAGCAAATTTACACTGTTATACAAGCTGTACACTCACTACTTTACATTGTAGCAAAGTGTCATTTCTTCAGTGTTGTCCCATGAAAAGATATAATAAAATATTTACTCACTTTTGTGAGATACTGTATATATATATATATATATATAAATATATATATAAATATATACACACACACACACACACACACACACACACACACACACACACACACACACACACACACACATATATATATATATATATATATATATATATATATATATATATATATATATATATATATATATATATATGTGTCACATATATATATACACATATATATATATATACATACACATATATATATATATATATACATATACATATATACATACACATATATATATATATACACATATATATACACATATATATATATATATATTGCCGCAGGCTGCGGCAATATTGCCACTGTCATAGTGCTGGTGTGCATGCGGCCTTGTTTCTCTGTCTTTGGGACTCTCTGGACCCGATGCACGCCTGCTTCAAACTTCATCTTCTTGTAGCTCAGTGAACCACTGATGCTGGCTGCGGCATGTCGTTCACCCCCTGACTTAAAGAAGCAAAAGCATTAAAGTCCCAGGCCCAGTCCTAGAGCTGCAGCCAGTGCACTTATTATAGCTCATAATGATAATAAATGGAATTAACAGAGACCGACCTATGTCACTTGGCATGTATTCCAGCGTATCAAAGCCCCAGCCATGGAAAGCAGCATAGTTCTGATACATGTCGAATATCTCTGTTGTAAAAAGCATGGCCTCTTGACCTCCAACCCCAGCGGTGACCTCTAGGACCAGATCGCTCATGTCTGATTCTTCCTCAGGGACAAGAAGAGACAGAATCTATATGAATAATAAAAAAATAAAAAAACATTATTTTGATTTTTAATGTCTGAAGCATAGATTTGGGGACATGTCCCCCCCAATGTTTGGAGGGAACCCAGTGCGCCACATCCACTCGCGTTATCAAGAAACTGGCTCTGTTTATAATTGTGAATAGATCTGGTAAATGACAGTGTGATCATGCAACGTGTTTTTGTTATTTTATATATGTGTTGCCTGAAGTCTTTAAAGTTCTTAAATCATTCTGTTGTAGTTATTCATAATTGTAGGAAGTCTACATTTACTTCTAATAACCAGTCTTTACAACCGTGGTGAGCAGAAAAGCATCTCACAACACATTGCATGTCAAACCTAAAGGCGGGTGGGTTATAGTAGCAGAAAATCCACATTGGGTTCCACTTTCATAGGCCATGAACAGGAATCTGAGTCAACATTGAGCACAGGCTCACTGAAACTGGACATTTAAAGATCACCTTTTCCCCACTCTTTAACTGTCCAGTTTCACCAAGACTTCCTGTCAGCTTGAACCAGTCTGGCCATTCTCCTCTGACCTTTCTCATCGATAAGGCGTTTCCGCCCACATAACCGAATGTCTTTTGCACCATTGTGTGTAAACTCGAGAGTGAAAACCCCAGCAGATCAGCAGCTCTTGTTCTTGTGGCATTGTATACTACATAGAGTGATTTAAGCATTTCTAAACCGTCTTGGAGTCTCTGTTTCTATTTGAAATCGAAATCGCTAAATACTGGGTGATAAATTGATAAGTGAAATGTTAATTCGTCTTCTGCAATATATATATATATATATATATCAGACTGTTCTTTCATGTCATTTTCGGCGTTATTATGAATGAATTATCCCATCCACACCTGTTTTTGTAGAAAGTTTACAGTAAGTATTGAACGCTTGTTGTTGGAATTAGGAGGTTCCGAGTTGGAAAATTCCTATGCAGTGCTCGTGACTGCAGCCTGAATAGAATCGAGCAGGAAGAAAATTTCCAGGGAAGGGTGTACTACAGGACCAGGTTTGGGAATCTGTGATTTATTTATTCATTCAGTCAATGTGTTTGGCAGGGAGGGGGTGCAGATTCCACTTATTTAAATTTCAAAGCACTGCATATTTCACTGCATATTTCCATGTTTTTTGTACATCTTGATGCACTAAACAATATGGGAAGCCAAATAACTCAAAAGTTGGTCCAAACTGAGCTACACAGAAGACCTGCGTAGCGGGGACCACTGAGCAGCACAGAGACCTAAAGTTCTACTCTAAAATTCCTCGGATACTGCTATCAACAGTTAATATAACAGATGGCAAACATGGCTAGGACAATAGTCCCAAAATTCTTAACAGAATTGACAAAGCCCTTGAAGAAACAATAATAGACACACTGCAGAAAAAAAAAGGTTATGAACAGAAGAAAACTCAGTGTATTCATATTCAGATCATTTATCTTCAAAGAGCAGGAACACATAACTGTAAGTCTATGTGCATGGCTGTAAGTAATCAAACGATTATCCATTTACGCTCTCTCAGTTTATTTTGCGCTGCTGTTCATTGGGACACGCAGGTCTCGTGGGTCACAATGCGAGGTCCAAACCGCCCCGCGCTGTCCATTGAGTCACGCGTGTCAGTTGGTCTGCGCCACGCTACCCAGTAGGTCACACAGGTATTTGGTCTGTGCTGCGCAGTTCTTCTGAGTAGCTCAGTTTGGACCAGTTTTTGAGTTGTTTGGCTTCCCATAAAACGATGCCCAAAATCCCGAGCTGGGGTTACTGTCTGTGTGGAATATCACATGTTCTCCCCGTGTCCCTCAGGTTTCCTCCCAGGTAGGTGGGTTGGCTATGATAAACTGCTCCTAGCTGTGAATGAGTGTTCAAATGTGAGTGTGCATGGTGTCTTGACCTGTGATGGATTGAAGTGACCTTGTAGAACAGGGTCATCAACCCTGTTTCTGGAGATCTACCTTCCTGCAGGTTTCATCTCCAACCAACATCTAACACACCTGTTTTAGTTGTTAGTTAGTTTAGATGGTCAAATGGGCATGATTATGGCTGGAGCTAAAGTCTTCAGGAAGGTAGATATCCAGGAACAGGGTTGGTGACCACTGCTGTTCAGTAAGAGAATGTAGCTCACTGTGTCCCTTGCATGTTGTTGCTTAAATGTCCTCAACCCCTCAACCCCTTAATTAGCAGTCATTTTCTGACTGCTCTGTTGTCTTTTGGTTGGTTGGCTGTTCTCAAACCAGCAGTGTCATTCAATGACATTGCTGTACCGGATTATCTACCAATGTACCAATTACCAGCACCACACACACACACACACACACACACACACACACACACATACTATGTTAGTGTCACTGCGGTGCTGAGAATAATCTATGTATTTCACGGATACTATCTAGTCAGTTGTCTGGTCAGCCTATGGTGGATCATGAGTGCATGTACAGGTGCATCTAAAAAAAATTAGAATGTAGTGGAAAAGTTTTTTTCCTTAATTTAATTCAAAAAGTGTAACCTTCATATATTCTAGATTCATTACACATAAAGTGAAATATTTCAAGCCTTTTTTGTTTTAATCTTGATGATTATGGCTCATGCCAATCAAAAATCCAGTATCTCCAAATATTAGAATAAAGAATTTATAATGCAGAAATGCTGACCTTCTGAAAAGTATGTTCATTTATGCACTCAATACTTGGTCGAGGCTCCTTTTGCACGAATTACTGTATCAATGTGACGTGGCATGGAGGCAGTGTTATGGTGTTATGGAAGCCCAGGTTTCTTTGATAGCGGTGTCTCTCATCTTCCTCTTGACAAAATTCAGGTCAGGCGAGTTGGTTGACCAATAAGGCACAGTAATACCAAGGTCAGCAAACCAGTTACTAGTAGTTTTGGCACTGTGGGCAGGTGCCAAATCCTGCTGGAAAAGGAAATCAGCATCTCCATAAAGCTTGTCAGCAGATGGAAGCATGAAGTGCTCTAAAATCTCCTGGTAGATGTCTGCATTGACTCCCGATTTGAGAAAACACAGTGGACCAACACCAGCAGATGATATGGCACCCCAAATCATCACTGACTGTGGAAACTTCACACTGGACTTCAAGCAACTTGGATTCTGTGCCTCTCCACTCTTCCTCCAGACTCTGGGAGCTTGATTTCCAAATTAAATGCAAAATTTACTTTCATCTGAAAAGAGGATTTGGACCACTGAGCAACGGTGTTTTGAGTAAAAAGGTTAGCAATATGCTAAATATGCATCAGTGTAGGAATATAATAGGCTTGTTGTCTCCTTTGCCAAAAATGATTAGCTCTTTCTTCAGTAATGTAAGCACTGTTGAATGTTTCACCTCGTACCATTCATATTGTAACCAGTGAAGTGTTTTGTAATGTCTCTACTTGACTTTGATGTCTGTCAAACTAACTGTGGTTCTCATTTTAACCAGTTGATGGCAGCAGCACTTCTCACTTAATTGTGTGCTGTAGTGTTTACATCCTGTACAATGCTTTACAGCTTTACCTGCCCGAGGCATTATTCATTAGAAGCCAGATATCTGTCTTTCATGATCCTGCCAGCAGAACAATCTTTTTGGACTACTGTCACTCTCACCTCACTTTTAATAGCCTGTTTTTCCTGACATTATTTCTGTCCTAACTCTGCCAGTCAAACTGCAATTCAAATTCTTGCCACAGAGGCATCAGACTTATCAACAATGCAGCCTAATATAATTATGCCAAAACACATCTTCAAATTTCATAGCAGGTTCATCTTCAGTTCATTCATTCATCTTCAGTAACCTCTTTATCCTAGTCAGGGTCTTGGTGTGGTGGATCTGGAGCATATCCCGGGAACACAGGGCACAAGGCTGGATTACACTCTGAATGGGACACACTCATTTACACCTAGGGGCAATGTAGAGAAACCAATCCACCTACTGGCATGTTTTGTTGTGAGGAAACCAGAGAAACCTGAGGAAACTCATACAAAAATGGGGAGAACAAACAGTAACCAGAGTTCAGGATGGAACCTAATATATCGTGTGTGTGTGTGTGTGTGTGTGTGTCTCTCTCTCTCTCTCTCTCTCTCTCTCTCTCACTGGACACATTATAAGAAACATATGTATACCTGCTCATTCATGCAATCATCCAATCAGCCAATCACATACAGTACCAGCAGCACAACACATAAAACTCAGGAATTCCTTAGAAGTTTTCTTTACACAAAAAGAAAAAAGGGCTTCAGAGAAACTGGGTTAATCCTCTGCATGGTCTCATGTGAACTATTCAAGGACTGATTATGGATATTTCCTCTGTGTTGGTAAACCACTCATCTATTAAATACAGGCTCAGTTGTATGGTGATGTGAATAAAGATTTACACTGTCTGTATTTAAACTAAACTTCCTAGTTTTTGGCACATTCAGCAGTGTATTACCATGCTACCAGACACCTTGCCGTTATTCTTTTTTCAAGATGCCTAAAATGTGTAAATTTCATTTGACTCTTCTCATTTTATTATTTTTCTCTACGCACTTACTTTTGTTATGCCACTTAATGCTGTTTTTTGCGAGACTTAAGTAATGCTTTGGATATAGTCTGTAAGCTGTGTCTCTAGATTTTTAGCGAGCTGTTTATGCAATATGTTCCTTAAGTATGACTGTTGCTATCTTTGTTATTGTCCGGCTACTTAGCTTGTTTAAGCTAAGTTTTAGCTGGCAAGCGTGGGTCTTAAAAACTCCCCTGACTCATGTCCGTCATCTGTGTTTTCTTCTAGCTCGCCCACATGGTTCTTTCCCAACTTCCTCTAGGACATGTGAACTCGCCCTCTATCGTCGCTATCAGCTGACACACTTGGCCGCCGGTATTTCTGAATACCTGGAGCAGCTCTATAGCACACCTGTACCTAGTCATCCTTTGTTTCCAGTCCAAATTTCGCAAGGGGTTAAAATGGAGTCCGTATCTACACAGATGTCCATGTTATCCACCCATTCTCGCTCCACCCAAACCCCGATGTTTCTGGTGATGACCACATCTCAGTCTACTCAGACTGACTATTGCCCTCATGTGGAGGGTTGTCCATGGGATTCTAAAGCTCCCCTGTCTCCCAGTGTTTTTCAGGATATGGACGAGTCAACTCTATCTAATCCTGCCTCCCCCACGGATTACTCCCCAACGAGTCCAGTTGTCCCTCCTATCATTATTCCTCTGTCTCCGCCTTTTACTCCAGTTGTCCCCAGCACGAGGCGGGCTTTCCTCTTTCCAGACTAATCTGTACTACCCTTTTCTTCCTGAATAAACATATTCTTTTCCCCACACTTGCCTTGTGGTGTTTAATTGTGTCATGATACTACAACTATTCACCTGCATCTTATTCTCAATGTCCTACAGCTTCGTTTGCTACATTGTGTCTTAAGCTAAGTCTTACATTGTGCCTTAAGCTAAGTCTTATGCATATTACATTGCTGGCAGCTACTCTATGTGTCAAATATGAACTGCTACTCTAACTATGTGTCAAATATGAACTTTACCATCTAAACTCAACATCACTCGCCCCTCTGAGACTAATGAGTCTCACCTTCCAAGGGTCCTGTCAGGTTTTATGTCATAATACCATAATACTACTCTATAAACCACTGTTTATGAGCCACACCTGTGTACCGGGGTCCGACTGTCCAGGTAAGCTCCACAGGCAGTTGGACATGTCGGCTTCCATGCATAGATGGGAGCAGGCACCGCAGAGCAGGCACCTGGACGCGTCATCGGCTGTGTAAGAGTAGATGCCATCAGACCCGGCATGAAGTGACAGACAGATTGGGAGGCATCCACGCCGCCGTGCACTCGGGGGACTGGCCATGGACCTGCACACAACATATAAACGCACACCAACAGCACAGATAGAGACAGGGAGACGCACACAACAGTGGAACAACAACATGGAAACATATATAGTCTGATGAGAAAAGTTAAATGTCTGTGTTATCTTCACACTTGTCCTCGTCCTTGTCCAACAGAGGATACAACTCTGGGCAGTCAGTATCCAGCTCAGCGTCCAGAGCATGCAACTGCATATATTGTCCAAACAGGGAGTGAACAGTCTTGTCTATAAGTGCACGCAGGAGCGGGATGCCACAGCAGGCGACAAAAGCAATGCAGGCTAAAACTATGAGGATAATCATTCCTATATGCATCAGGCCTGCCAACCAGTCTCCTGAGAACAGCCATTTGAACCATGCGGGTTTGGGGCCTGCATTGTTGCTGACCATCTGATCCCGGGCTTTCTTCATACGGGTTAGTAATGACTGCAGGGGCCCAGCCGGGCCCGTGTGGAGGGGTATTACGGCGCAGCAGTCCTTTCCAAGCATTTCGCACACGCCCTGGTCGGGACCTCTCATAGTATCTAAGGCAAACCTATTTTGTACTGCCATGAGAGTTGTGGCATGCAGCTGTTCTGTAAGCAAGCCTAGAGCCGCTATAGTATGATTTATAAAGCGTTGCTGGTTATACCAAATGTGATTTATCCAGCGCATATTTGTGTACCTGCACATGGGGCAGGAAGATGTTCCATGCCGTGGATGAGGATTCCAACTGGGCGTTATGCTCTTCGGGGACACCAACGGGCTCCCCTTTCCAATCTATATAAATGTGTGGATCAGGGCCCCAACTAGGGAGCATGGATGAGTTGCTGACGCGGAAATATTTATCCGTGTTGGAGCTAAGGCCCAGTATCTGGGCGGCTGTGTTTGTCAGGTCACACTTTGGTCTGGTATTACAGGGCGTGGTAAGCATCTGCTCTAAGTGTGTGTCATTCAGTTCAAAGATTGTCAAGCGTCCTTCCAACACTACGGGGGCACACAAACCGTGCCACAAGCAGGGAAGAGTCTGCAGGGCCTTGTTACCACTGCAATACCAGAATATGTCCGCCACTGGCAAGGTCCCAAGCCTAAGGCTGGGTACGCGTATCTGTACAATGGACTCCGGTACACAGCCATATCGTGGAGGATCACAGGAGGGTGTCACATTAACTATGGGGTGATGGGCCTCTATGATCGCATGGCACGCATACTTTTCCAGCATCCCAATCTCTACAGCTCCACAAGAGCGTATACACAGTGGAAACATTTGTCCTGGGCGGACTTGGACATACATGTCAGTGGGAAGAGGAATTGTCTCAGGGTGGAATGTGCAGGAGGAACTTGTTTTACGCATCCACTCAGCACCGTGCGTTCTAGCTGTGGAGCCTAGGAGACATAGTACGGGACACAAGAAAGAAGAGTTGTAGGGCGGATTTGCACACTCAGCAATTCCTCGTGTGGGCATGACATGTAGGGGGCGACGAGAACAGTCATGGCAGACCACACATGTACTGTTGGTGGACACCTGTCGGGCTGTGTCCTGAAGCCATTGATGAAATAAGTTCTGAGAAGCCTTGTCTGTGCCGGAATCAGAATATGTATGAGTGCTAACATTTTGTACTAGGTCCTCGTATTCAGAGCCCTGTCCCTTAAAGGCCGTGGTGCCTCCAGTGTCGCAGTCGGTCGTCTTCTTGCAACTCATCCAGAAGTCTATGCCTGCCTGTCGGAGTTCTAAACCTGGGCACCACAGAGGAACATATATTCTTGCCTTATACTCTTTGTCATAGGAAGTGGCTTGCAATGCAGACGCACTGGAGCGGCTGCCATTAACGCTATAGAACCACAACGGGTGAATGACCTTAAAGTGCGCTGAGTCCGGGTGCCCCGTTATGACGACGCTGCTAATATTACTTGGTCCTGAGTGTACTTCCCCAGGTCGCTTTATGCAAATTTCCAAGGAAAGAGTGTACCATGAGTTTGAATTGTTTTTAGCCCATCCTATAGGATCCGTGGTGTCATTTGGGGGTGCAGGGCCGGTATAGTCAAAGGAGTACATCATAAAGTATTTCTGCTTAGACTTAAACAGTGACTTCAATGGTGCTGTCTTGTTACTGTGGAAAAGGAGACCCACAGCACATTTCAAATGATGCTGAACTGCTATCTGGGCCCTGCTCTGATTCAAGTACACCACGGGTACATCGTGGACTACTGTAGGAGTCTGGTATACTAAACTGCCATTCATGTATGCCTGCCCTACGCCTATGCTGTGCCTAAATCTATTAGGTGGGCGGGGTGTAAGCGTGTGGTTATATCTCAACTCTGGGAGACCTGTCCTCCACCGGTTATTGCTATCCACATTATTCCTGGTACTACTATTACGACAGCAGCCGCTATCATGATGTGCTGGGTTGTCCAGTCCTGGTTAGTCCAGGAGTCTTTAATCTTGTGTGAAAAATGCATCGTAGTTAAGAGTATCGCGCAGCTCGTCAAGATCTATTGTTTGGGTTGGTTCCTGGTTAAGGTCAAAAGTCTGCTGAGGGGGATCCTGGCCTGAGTCCTCTGAACTTGGACTTATTCCCAGGTTTTGTCCCTCTTCCAACAATAACCTCAAGTCAATTGAACTTGGCCCTTCCCCAGGGTCCTGTTTGGTTGATGGGACCGGGGTCTCTGTTATTAGGGGTTGCGTAGAATCTGTACTTGGTGTAATTACTGTTTGAGGGATTAGTGGGGGGCTCTGGTCAAGTACTTCAGGCTCTGTCGGGGGACCAGGAAGTTCTGATTCTGGTGTCTCCCTTGAATCCTCAGAGACCACTGGGGTTGGGTCGCTACTTTGTGTGGTGTCTCTCCTGCCTCCTCAGCGGGTGCTGGGGAGGTCTCACTATCCTGACGTGGCGAGACATGCCGTGTCTGTGAGCGTGTTCCTTGTGCGGGCCCTATTCGTGAAGAGGGCCCTGGTCCGTCTGGGCCGTCCTCCTCCGAGTCAGGTTCCGGCTCCTCCTTTTTCTTTTTGGCCTTAGTCGCCTTTTTGGCTAGTTCTATGCCAGGGGCACGACAGCAATGGTTTAAGTGGTACCAGTACTCCCTACCTTCTACCTTGACTGCAGTGGGTGTGGCTACTTTGAATGGTCCTTCTCGGCGGGGCTGTGCCAAATTTTTCCTCTTGAAGACCTTGATGTACACGTAGTCACCAGGCTCCACTTGTCGGAGTGACTCGTCGGTCACGTCTTCTCCGTGAATAGCCTGCTGGACCTGCGAATACAGAGTTCTGTGGATTTGGGTTAAGTGTTTGACGTAACTTGACATTTCTTTCTCCAGCTGTTCCAATGAGGGTCCCTTGTAGGGACCCCGTGTGAATGCCATTGGCATGGGACGCCCTGTGACCATTTCGTGTGGCGTCAAATGTGTCATGCAGTTTGTCTGCATACGCATTTTCATCAGTGCTAGGGGTAATGCCTGAAGCCATGTAAATTTGTGCTTGCGCAAATCTTCCCAATCTTTGCTTCAATATCCCATTCGCCCTTTCTACTTTTCCCTGTGACTGGGGATGATACATGCATCCCATTTGCTGTTTTATGTGAAGTGCCTCTGTTATTGCTTTGATAACGTCATTCGCAAAGTGCGGACCATTATCCGAACTCAGTTTGTCTGGTACGCCAAAACGTGGGATCACTTCCCTACACAAGAACTTTGCCACTGTCTTAGCATCATTGTTTCTTGTAGCCATAGCCTCTACCCACTGGCTAAAAAGATCTTCAACAACCAGAATGTAGCGGCATCCCTCCTTCCTGTCTACCATATCAACGAAATCCATCATTAGATGTCGAAACGGGCCTTGTGGCTCAGGAATGTGGCCTATTGGGGGTGTGAAATGCTTTCTCACGTTTCGTTCTGCATACACTGTGCACACTCTCAGTGCCTTGTCTACCATGCTAGACAGATATGGTGACCACCATTCCTTACGTATGGTATCAATGACCACTCGCCTGTTGCAGTGATCCACCCCATGCGCTTCCTTGATCAGCATTGGCAACAATGCCAGTGGGGCTATCCACACTCCGTCTATACTTCTCCAAAGCCTAGTGTTTGGTTCCCTAACAGCTCCGCGTTTCTTCCATAGCTCTATCTCCTCTGGGCTTGCTGCCTCTAGGCACTCTCTAAGGCTGTCCACTGACATTCCCTCTGCCTCTCCCATTTCTGCCTCCTCCTCTTCTGATTCTCCTGCCTGCATCATGACTTTTACAGGGTCATTTCCTACTGCTGCTCTTTTGGCTGCTTCGTCAGCAGCTGTGTTATCATTAGTCACCATTGTGCCATCAGTTTTATGAGCTTTGCACTTCACTATGGCCAACTTTTCTGGCAACTGTATTGTGGCAAGCAATTCTGATATTGCTGGACCATGCAGCAGGGTTGAGCCATCTGCTCTTTGAAACCCCCTCTGAGCCCATATTGGACCGAACACATGACATACTCCATAAGCGTACACTGAATCAGTGTAGATTGTGCATGTCTTACCTGCCCCTAGTTTACACGCAGCTGTGAGTGCCTTGATTTCTGCTAACTGGGTTGAACATGGTTGGGGAACTGTTGTTTCTACGACTGACTCATATTTTCCTGTGTCCCCGTTGTATTGCACTACGGCATACCCTGCCTTGCAACCTTCCACTGTGCGATAGCAGGATCCATCTACAAAGAACACATGTTGTGCCTCTGGTAAAGGGTTTGCCATTAAATCTGAACGTGCTTTTAGGAATTTCTCAGATTCTTCTGTACAGCAGTGTGGAGTTCCATCAATTGGGAGAACCATTCTCTTGGCTGGGTTAACTGTGCTACATCGTTCAGTTGTCAATTCTGGAGCTGAGAGAATGACATCATAGCCTGTGTGCCACGCATTGGTTATTACAAACGCCTGACTAGTTAGTAGAGCATGTAACGCGTGTGACGTACAAGGTTACTGGGTGCCCCATTATGATGGAGGATGCCTTTTGGTATGCAAATGCTGCGGCTGAAATTGCGCGGTAACATGGGGCATACCCTTCTCAACATTATCAAGTGCGGTACTAAAGTATGCAATCGGCTGTTTTCCCTCCCCTTGTTGTTCTTGCATTAGTACGGCTGATGCAAACCCTTTTCTTTCGGACACATACAGATGAAAAGGCTTACTGTAATCTGGACTTGCCAGCACTGGGGCTGATGCAAGTGCGCTCTTCAGTAGTTCGAATGCTGCCTGCCCGTCGGGGGTCCAGGTCAGCGGGGCACTAGGCCTTGTTTGATCTGCGGCTTTTATCATGTCTCTAAGTGGTTGTGCCTTGAGCGCGAAGTCGCATATCCATGGTCTGCTAAACCCTGCCATGCCCAGGAATGACAGCATCTGTCTGACAGTTTGAGGCTGAGGTGCTTTTGTGATAGCTTCCACGTGCGTGGGTGATATCACTCGGGTTGTCCCTTCTAGTACCCTTCCCAAATATTCTACCTTCTGCTGGCAGAATTGCAATTTCTCCTTGCTTACTTTGTGCCCATTGCTCTTTTGTTTGGCTGCAAATCAATAGGTCATCGACGTACTGCAGCAATCGGCTTTCGATTTGGAGACTACCCAAGTCTCGAGCTAATACCTGGTTAAATATTGACGGACTCTCACAGTATCCTTGAGGCAATCTCGTGTAGGTATACTGTTTGCCTCTGTAAGTGAATGCAAACAAAGGCCATGAGTCAGGGTGCAATGGAACACTAAAAAACGCTGAACACAAGTCGATCACTGTGTACCATTTTGTACCTTCGGGAATGTTGGAAGTAAGGTGTGTGGGTCCGGGACCACTGGGGTCTATCACCACCTGATTCACTGATCTTAAATCATGCACCAGTCTCCATTTGTCTGAATTGGGCTTCCTGACCGGAAAAATCGGGAGTGTTGCACTGGCTTTTTGTTGGGATTAGGACTCCTGCTTTCACCAACCCTTCAATTGTTGGCCCTATCCCTTCTTCTGCTTGTGGCGACAACAGGTATTGCCATTGGTATGGTAATTGAATGTTTGGTTTCATTTGAATTTTCACCAACCCTTCTGATTTCACTAGCCCTACATCTGTTTGGTGCTTGGTCCAGAGCTTCTCTGGTATTTCCTTCAATGCTTCTACTACCTCCTGATCTGTAAGCTCTTATTCTGCTGTCCTTTGGGACATCTGTACCTGTACTTCTACCTTTAGCTGTACTTTGGTTTGTTGGCTCACTAACATATGTGTCGCTATCATCTGTTCCGTTGTCTCTCGTTTCACCCTAAGAAATTTCCTGTCTTTTGATGTGTACATGTTTGGATTTCAAGTGGGCTCCCACATTTGTACCTGGCTTGCCTCCCTCATCATTGGCCCTAGATCTTTAGATTCAAAATCTTGCCCGACCATTAGAGAAAGAGTGCCTGGAACTTGATACCAGTTGTCCACTCTGTGTGGAAGTTCCACATGGGCTGCCACTCCTTGCGGCCCTACTATTATGTCCAACATTCTGACATTGAATTTGTGTCCTTCCAGCTGCTCTTCCCATAGAGATTCATACTCCTCCACTTGTCCCCCCTCATCATACTTTAGGGTACAATGCCAGGGTTCTCTGGTGTCTCTACAGTCTGGATGCATGTGAGATATCCAAGGTTTCCATTGTTGGAAATCCTTCCATAATCCTGATGCTTCCTTTTCTTTGATTTCTAACCAATACACCTTGTCCAAGGTGCACTGGACTTCTCTTTCCATCATCACGAATTGTCGCGCTAGCATTAGTATTACCCAAGCTCCCGTAGGTCCACAGTGAATTGTTGCTCCTAATTTACATAGTACATCCCTTCCCAGGAGATTGGCTGGTGTATCGGGGGAGAAAAGCAATGGGGCTTGTACTGTGATTCCTTCCACAGTTATCCATGGAGGCTCTGTAAATTGTAATACTTGTGTTTTTCCCGAGAAGCCTAGTGTTTTTATTGTCTTTCAAGTGAGGGGGAGCCCAGAGCCTGCTTTTCCAATGCTTGTGAATGTTGCTCCTGTGTCTACCAGGAAAGGTGCCTGTACTTGGTTTCCAATCACCACCGTAATCGTTGGTTCTTGTGCTGGATGCAGTGAGGTGGCACACTGCACCATCTCCCCCTCAGGCTTCTCCGGGCCTCTTCATTGCCCTCCGGGGGCAGACCCCATCGGGTTGCCCCCAGGAGGGATCGGGGGCTGGTTTTGGTAACCCGGGCCCATCCATTGTCCTCCCCAGTTTCCTGTTCCCTGTTGATTGTTTGCAGGTTGTTGCTGCCATCCTCTTGGTCCTCCCATGCCTCCTCTTGGAGTTTCATACTGGAGTTGGGGGCATTCTCGCTTTATGTGTCCTGGATCACCACGGTTTCAGCATCCTGATCCTTGGCCTCCCGAACCCCATGCATTCCTTTGCGCAGGTCCTCTGGAAAAATTTCCTCTTCCCCGGCCCCTGCCTTGTCCCCACCCTCATGTCTGTTGAGGGTATGGGGTGCTCATCTGGTATGCTCCTGTCATTGGTGGGTACTGGTAGGCGTTTGGGCCTTGTGGTGGATACATTGTTTGCATCTGTGGCTGGTACACAGCCGGATATATAGCTGGGGCTTGAGGCTGTATCGTAGCTGGTATCTGGGGTCCTCTAGTTGGTGGCTGTACCACCTGAGGTGGGGCGGCTGCTACTATTACTGCAGCTTGTGTTGCGGCCCCCTCTTTTTTCTCCTTCTTTCTTTGTTCTTGAATTTCTTGTTTGTTTCGCTCTCCCAGTTGGGCTTTGTGGAGTTGTGCAAGTAGGTTCTCTGCAGCCTTCTGTGCTTGCCCGTTCCCATCGTCGTTGCAACTCTACGTGGTGTATGACGTTGGCCTCATAGGTTGCCCATGGCATTGTATTTAATCCCACAATAGTCTCAAGTTGTTCTTGTACTTCTTTTGGGAGGGCCCTTTTGAGCATGAGCTTGAACAGTGTCTGACTTGCCACTGTTTCATCCCAGGGGCCTCCCATCTCCTCTCTCCAGCTGTTTTGTAGCTTCAGTATGAATTGGGCCACCCCTTCATTCTCTTCTAATTTAATCTTTTCCACTTTTCCTAGGTCGGCTTTGGGTGGGTAGTCTTTTCTCAGCTCATCCCATAACTGATTCCTCAAGGGTCCAAAAGGATGGTCATCCCAGAGGGGATTGTCTGTCATATTTCCAATCCCGCATCTTGTGAACAGCTCTCCCAGTTTAGTCAGTCCCACGGATTGTGACAGTATCGCTTTCAGATCCCCCACGGCTAGTTGGTGCCCTGAGGTTTGTTCCTCAAATTTTGTGATCCATCTTTGCGCTCCCTCACATATGCTGGGAAGTCGGTTTATGAGCCCTGTCACATCCATAAAAGTCCACGGGACATACTGTGGCGGTATTTTTCCTCCTTTGAACAATAGTGGCATCATTTTGATCTTGGCATTTTGAGACCTTTCTTCGGACCCTCCTTTCCACTGTGCTTGTCCCTCTTTTTCTTCTTCGTTTCCGCTGGCCACTTCCTCCTCTGAGTCCGAACTCAATGCTGTATATTCTCCTTTTTCTGAGCTTCCAGCTTCCCCTTGTTTCTGTGCTTGAGATCGTGTTACCCTTTGGATTCCTTCTTGGGGTGCAATCCCCTTGCCGCGTCCTTTCCATTTCCTTCCCCCCTGCTGGGTCTGTGAGCTGGAGTATGTGGTGAGGCTTTGGCATGGGGAGGGCGAACTTTTCTGGAGTACCATTTTCAGTTCCTCCGAGCTCCGCCGTAGCTCTCGTCTCAATCCTTTGAGGTCAGCTAGCCTATGTTCCCCTTCTCCTGACATCTTCAGCTGAGTCACAGTGCTCCGTGCCATCTGCACCCTTAGCTCCTCTATTCTCCTCAGCTTATCCTCCAATTGGATTATCCTTTTGTCGGCCTTCTTCTCCGCTTCAGATAGTTTGTAGCCTGTCTGGGTAGTTTGTTCTTCCAAGATTTGCAAGGCTTTCTGTATTTCTTCTTGTGCCCTTTTCGCACTTTCCTCTGCAGTCTCCGTGGCTCGCTCTACACCTCTTTTGGCTCTGTCTGCTTCTTCCTCCACATGGCGGAATTTATTTAGTAACTTTCCTTCTTCCTCACATGCGTACTGTTTCACTTCTTCCAATCTCCCCAACATCCTTTTTCCTTCCTCCACTAGGTCTTGTCCTTCCTTCCTTATTTTCACTAAGTTTCCATCCCTTCCAATCGGTGTTATCTGGACTTCCCCTTGTATCTGTACCCATGCAGCCTCCTCTTCTACCTTTTCCTCTTTCTCTGCCGCCCTTTCCTCCTCTTTTTCCTGCTCCATCTCATCCCCTACTGAGGTCCTTTCTAGGAGTCCGTGCATGTCCACTTCCCATTCCTCTCCTTCCTCTTTTCCTTGTAGTTCGCCTCTTTCGTGTTTTCGCATCTCCCTTATGCTATCGCATAGCCTGTCCAGGCAACCATGTAGGCTGTCTCTTCCTTTTCCTTGCCTCGGTCCGCCTCCCCATCGCGGGGTGCTATGCTTTCTCATGGTCCTTTCTCCGGCCATGCTACTTTCTCATCTATACCATGTCTCCAAGGGCATACTGCATCTCTGCTCGTACCATGCCTGCAATCGTCAGGCTATGTCATCGTCCCATTCCATTTCTCCCTGTGACGCCTCTCTTCGCCTTGTTGAGTGCCCATAGTGTCCTTGTTGACTCTCGTCTTCTGCATATGACAAATGGCCCTTATGCTGCTGGTGTCCATGGCTTTTATCGCATTTCTGCAGGTCTTCGTCTTCTTCATATCGTTGGAGGCCCTCTTCATATTACTGGAAGCTTCTGTGTTCCTGGCTTCCCCCCTGTGGTGCCTTAACCTGTTCATGGTCCCCGTGCGATTGTTTTTCCATTGTCAGTTCGCCATCTTGTTTGAGTTTCTCTTTCTCTGTTTTTCCTCCTTCTCCTTCCATTATTCTCACAAACCCTTCGACTTGTCCGGACGTTACTTCTATACGCACTCTCCTAGAGTCTGGGTTAGTCATTATCATTGGGTATACCCCTAATGGGCTGACCGGGATTTGTGGGTACACTCCTGACGGACTGGGTGGATAACTCTCATTATATGGGGGCGGTCTGATGTGCTCCGCATCCAGCTCTGTTGGTGGGGCTTCCTTCTCTCTCCCTTTTTGCTTCTGTTCTTCAATGTCTAACTTCATTATTCCCTTCTTTTCTTTCTCCTCCTGCCCTTCTCTCTCTCTCTTTTCTTGTGCCTTCCTTCTCAAACCATCCTAACACTTCCCCTTTTCTCCTGGTCTTATTACTGTTTTCTTTCTTCACTTCCCCCCAACATTCTATGCTTTCCCACATCTTTCTGCATTTTTCCTCATTAAATGTTCCCTCTTCGGGCCAGCACAACTCTCCCATTGTCCGCTCATGCCATTTCTTCATATATTTCTTAATTTCTTTTTCTGCCTCCTTATGTTTTGCTATTATTATATCCACAGGCGTGGCTAATTTCACTCCTTTCTCCATCATGCACCCTTGTCTGGCCCTCGCCGCACCACTTCGTGGACCTGGATTTCTATTTGCTATCGACCACGTCAATTTTGTTCTTATACATCGAACTGTTACGCACGGTCTTACTGGATTCTTACGTATTGCTTCCCCTAATGGATTTAATTTATCTACTAGGATTGCTGTTGTCCACCCTCTTTCCCACTGCACCTCCCTCGGTTCTATTGTCACAATTGCTGTCAGTCCTGAGCAATAATTAGACTGTTCTGGCCAACCTGCCGCTAGTTCTACCAGGGGTTCGTCGTCCTCATCATATGGATCCTTGATTAGTTCACACAGTGGTACTACAGCCTGGCCTGGGGGTTTCTATCAGGGTACGTAGAACTGGGCTCAGCAATCTGGGACCCCACACTCCCTTTATTTTCTCATACCAGTTTTCTTTTGAGAACAGACTCTGCAGTGCATACAGTCCGTCAAACATGGTTATTGCCCACAACCTTTGTTTAATCAGTTCCGGGGACTGCCACCTCTCTATTCCGTCTTTATCTTTATACGTGCGCTCATCAAAAAAATGTGTCCTTACTCCCTTAGTCACTATATCTATTTCCAATTCTTCCATCCAGTGTTTACAGTTTCCTCAGTATTTATCTGCGTGTGTGCGTGTGTTGTGTGTACTTACCCTTTATTCCTATACTGTGCCCTTTTGCCCGCCTCACACTATGAGGCTATGCAGCACCCACAATATTCCTCCTACGGCCTATTATAATTCTCCTAACAATATCTCCAGTATTACACACACCACTATTACGATAAGTACTTCATCCAACATTCGTTCAACACGCATTCAGTTTCTACTCAATACACACTATATTGTCCTTTTTGACATGTTAGGTCTGCTTGGTAGAGATGGCCCCCCATCTCTACCAAGCAGACCTGTCTACCCCGACAGCGGTATCTAGAGACACACTTTTCCTTTATCCACCTGCCTGTGCAGTCCCGGTTTTGTGGGTTACGCCCACTCTCCGGCGGTATCCGCAGGAAGTTTCCTCTTACAGCCCTACTTGGACCACGTTACTCATATTCCTTACACATATAACCATACATCGTTTTCAATTAATAACTATGTCTACAAAAACCTCCTTTTCACACAACATTTACCTTTTGCTATTTCTCATCCAACTTGCTTCCACCCTTACAGTTTTTGGCCCGTGGCCAGCAACCCACGCCCTCCCCAGGGCCGCCCGTCTTAACAGGCTACAGATTAACTATACACAGACTTTGAGTGTAACAGGTGTCTGCTTACCTCTTGTTATTGAGTTCGGCCGTCTGTAGCCTGCAGAGTGGTTGGTCCTAGTTCAGGTCATGGTTAACGCCAGCTGCTTGCGGGCCCCATGTTGGGCACCAACTAATGTCGGAAAAAGTTTATGCCTCAGAGAGACCGCAGAGCCTCCCTCCGAGCTCCAACATCCAGGGTGGAGTTGAAGTTCTTCATGGCTGTTTTAGGCTTTTCCAGCTCTTGTTTCACTCAAACTACTGCCAATAAATCGAGACTCTTTAAACTTGGATGAGAAAGAGCAAACATTGTTTTTAATGCAATCCAAAAACATAAAAATCCATTGAGCTAAAGGAGAACAACACTCACAATACAAAACACATTTCTATGTCATTGTAAGCAAGTGCATATCCGCATCCACTGCATCCTCAGTGTCCTCTGTGTTCTCAAAAACTCCCCAGAAAATCCCCTCTATTTATTCTGAGGCGCCGTGAAGTGCCTTCTTTCTTAATTTGCATATGCCCTGGCGAATTCCCCTTATTTTCTACTATGGCCCTTCTGGCCCCTCCTATTCTAATTTGCATCTTTCACCGAATTCCCCTTATTTTCCATTTTCCTGGGTACCTCCTCTTTATGCGTCATATCTGACTCATATCCTGTTCTCTGAATTTCCCTTTATTTCCCGGTTTTACTCGTTTTCTTATGCCCTTTTTTGGATGTTCCTGTTTTTCTAGATTTCCCTTATTTTCGGCCTTGGGCGTCATTTGTTATTAAAAAAAAACTGGCTGTATTTAAACTAAACTTCCTAGTTTTTGGCACATTCAGCAGTGGATTACCGTGTTACCAGACGCCTTGCCATTATTCTTTTTTCAAGATGCTTAAAATGTGTAAGTTTCATTTGACTCTTCTCATTTTATTATTTTTCTCTACGCACTTACTTTTGTTATGCCACTTAATGCTGTTTTTTGTGAGACTTAAGTAATGCTTTGGATATAGTCTGTAAGCTGTGTCTCTAGATTCTTAGCGAGCTGTTTATGCAATATGTTCCTTAAGCATGACTATTGCTATCTTTGTTATTGTCCGGCTACTTAGCTTGTTTAAGCTAAGTTTTAGCTGGCAAGCGTGGGTCTTAAAAACTCCCCTGACTCATGTCCGTCATCTGTGTTTTCTTCTAGCTCACCCATGTGGTTCTTTCCCAACTTCCTCTAGGACATCTGAACTCGCCCTCTATCGTCGCTATCAGCTGACACACTTGGCCGCCAGTATTTCTGAATACCTGGGGCAGCTCTACAGCACACCTGTACCTAATAATCCTTTGTTTCCAGTCCAAATTTCGCAAGGGGTTAAAATGGAGTCCGTATTTACACAGACGTCCATGTTATCCACCCATTCTCGCTCCACCCAAACCCCGATGTTTCTGGTGATGACCACATCTCAGTCTACTCAGACTGACTATTGCCCTCACGTGGAGGGTTGTCCATGGGATTCTAAAGCTCCCCTGTCTCCCAGTGTTTTTCAGGATATGGACGAGTCAACTCTATCTAATCCTGCCTCCTCCACGGATTACTCCCCAACGATTCCAGTTGTCCCTCCTATCATTATTCCTCTGTCTCCGCCTTTTACTCCAGTTGTCCCCAGCGCGAGGTGGGCTCTCCTCTTTCCAGACTAATCTGTACTACCCTTTTCTTCCTGAATAAACATATTCTTTTCCCCACACTTGCCTTGTGGTGTTTAATTGTGTCATGATACTACAACTATTCATCTGCATCTTATTCTCAATTTCCTACAGCTTCGTTTGCTACATTGTGCCTTAAGCTAAGTCTTACATTGTGCCTTAAGCTAAGTCTTATGCATATTACATTGCTGGCAGCTACTCTAACTATGTGTCAAATATGAACTGCTACTCTAACTATGTGTCAAATATGAACTTTACCGTCTAAACTCAACATCACTGTCCTGCATCACACACAATTAAGCACAATAGTTTTATTGTCATTTCAAGTTTATAGGGTCATTATGGATGTTATGGTGCATACAAAAATTTAGATAATGTTGCATTATACTATTTTTATTTCCGGTGGTTTAATTCTTCTTTTCCCCCCATATTTGTCACATATTTTTTGCATGGATTGTCATTTCCTTCCTGTAATTTGTTATTTAGTATTCATTAAGCTCTGCCATTCTGCATCAATCTCCTGCTTTCTGCCTTGTGCTTTGGTATATCACCACAGACATACTGAGGAAATGTACCATTTTAAGGAAAAAATAAGGTAATTTTTAATTTTATGGCAGCAACACATCTCAAAAATGTTGGGACAGGGCCATGTTTACCACTGTGTAGCACTGTGTCCCCGCTTCTTTTCACAACAGTTTGTATACATCTGGGAACTGAGGAGACCAGTTTTTCGAGAGGAATGTTGTTCTATTCGTGTCTGATACAGGATTCTAGTTGCTCAACAGTCCTGGGTCTTCTTTGTCGTATTTTTCAGTTTCATGATGCTACAAATGTTTTCAATTGGTGAAAGGTCTGTACTGCAGGCAGGCCAGTTCAGCACCTGGACTCTTCTACTATGAAGCCATGCTGTTGTAATATATACAGTATGTGGTTTAGCATTGTCTTGCTGAAATATGCAAGGCCTTCCCTGAAAAAGACGTCGTCTGGATGGAAGCATATGTTGCTCTAAAACATGTATATACCTTTCAGCATTGATGGTGCCTTTCCAGATGTGCAAGCTGCCCATTCCATAGGCACTAATACACCCCCATACCATCAGAGATGCAGGCTTTTGATCTGAGCGCCGATAACAAGCCAGATGGTCCCTCTCCTCTTTAGTCTGGAGGACGCGCCATCCATGGTTTCCAAAAAGAATTTCGAATTTCGATTCGTCTGACCACAGAACAGTTTTCCATTTTGCCTCAGTCCATTTTAAATGAACTTTGGCCCAGAGAAGTTCGCAGCGTTTCTGGATCATGTTTACATATGGCTTTTTCTTTGCATGATAGAGCTTTAACCAGCATTTGTGGATGGTACGGCGAACTGTGTTCACAGACAATGAGTTCTGGAGGTGTTTCTGAGCCCATGCAGTGATTTCCATTACAGAATCATGCCTGTTTTTAATGCAGTGCTGCCTGAGGGCCCAAAGATCACGGGCATGCAATATTGATTTTCACCCTTGTCCCTTGCGCACAGAGATTTCTCCAGATTCTCGGATTCTTTTGATGATTACTATAGATGATGAGATATGCATAGTCTTTGCAATTTTATGTTGAGGAACATTTATTCTGAAATTGTTCCACAATTCTTCATAGATTGGTGAACCTCTACCTAATTAGTTGCAAAATGTTCCTCCAGCTGTTTCTTTTTAGTAACACTCACTTTTCCAGCCTTTTGTTGCCCCATCCCAACTTTTTTGAGACATGTTGCGGCCATCAAATTCAAAATTACCATATTTTTTTTAAAATTGTACATTTCCTCAGTTTAAACATTTGATGTTTTCTATGTTCTATTGTGAATAACATATGGGTTTATGAGATTTGCAAATCATTGCATTCTGTTTTTATTTACATTTTACCCCACGTCCCAACTTTTTTAGAATTGGGGTTATATTTAGTATGAGATATACACGAAAACAAAAGAAATCAGGGTGGGGCAAATACTTTTTCACAGCACTGTACTCACAGTACAGTGTACTCGGCCGCCCGTTTGCTCCGGTGTCGCTCCAACATCCAGGGTGGAGTTGAGGTCCTTCTTGGCTGTTTTAGTCTTTTCCAACTCTTGTTTCACGTAAACTACTACCAATAAATCAAGACTCTTTAGACTTGGATGAGAAAGAGCAAACGTTGTTTTAACGCAAATCCAAAAACAGAAAATCCATTGAGCTCAAGGAGAACAACACTTACAATACAAAACACATTTCTATGTTATTGTAGGCAAGTGCATATCAGCATCCACTGCATCCTCAGTGTCCTCTGTTTTCTCAAAAACTCCCCAGAAAATCCCCTCTATTTATCCTCGGGCACTGTGAAGCACCTCCTTTCTTAGTTTGCATATGCCCTGGCGAATTTCCCCTTATTTTCTACTATGGCCCTTCTGGCCCCTCCTATTCTAATTTGCATCCTTCGCCGAATTCCCCTTATTTTCCACTTTTCTGGGAAACCCCTCTTTATGCATCATTTTTGACTCATATCCTGTTTTCTGAATTTCCCCTTATTTCCCGGTTTTACTCATTTCCTTATGCCCTTTTTGGATGTTCCTGTCTTCTAGATTTCCCCTTATTTTCGGCCTTTGGTGTCATTTGTTATTAAAAAAAAACTGTCTGTATTTAAACTAAACTTCATAATTTTTGACACATTCCGCAGTGGATTACCGTGCTACCAGACGCCTCGCCGTTATTCTCTTTTCAAGATGCCTAAAATGTGTAAGTTTCATTTTACTCATCTCATTTTATTATTTTTACTCTAAGCACTTACTTTTGTTATGCTTCCTACTCCTATAATATACTTAATGCTCTTTTTGTATGGTTTAAGTAATGCCCTGGATATATTCTTGTAAGCTGTGTCTCTAGACCTTTAGCAAGCTGTTTATGCAATACATTCCTTAAGCATGACTGTTACTGTCTCTGTTGTTGTCCGGCTATTTAGCTTGTTTAATTTCTGGCAAGCGCGGGTGTTCCTTTCCCCAAAACTACTCCCCTGACTCAGACACATCTTCTGTGTGTTTTTCTTCTAGCCCGCCCACGTGGTTCTTTCCCAACTTCCTCTGGGACATCTGAACTCACTCTCTATAATCGCTATCAGCTTACGCACTTGGCTACTGGTATTACAGAGTACCTGGAGCAGCTCTATAGCACACCTGTACCTAATGATCCTTTGTTTCCAATCCAAGTTTCTCAAAGGATTAAAATGGAGTCCGTATCTACACAGACTGTCTCCGCCTTCTATTCCAGTTGTTCCCAGCGCGAGGCGGGCTCTCCTTTTTCCAGACAAATCTGTACTACCCTTTCTCTTGAATAAACATGTTTCTTTTCCCCACACTTGCCTTGTGCTATTTATTTGTGTCATGATACTACACCTATTTATTTGCATCTTATTCCTAACGTCCTACAGCTTCATTTGCTACATTGTGCCTTAAGCTAAGTTTTGCATATTATGCTGCTGGCTGCTGTTTTAATTTGTGCCAAATATGTCCCTTGCCTTCTCAACTCAACATCACTCCCCCCTCTGAGAGTCTCACCTTCCTAGGGTCCTGTCGGGTTTTATGTCATAATACCATAATACTACTCTATAAACCGCTCTCAATTGCTCCATAGTAATAAGAGTGGTTACTTAACCCTGTCGTGGGTCAGGAGCACAATTTTGCGAAATAAACCCAATCCACATTTAGTCGACTATTCCCAATGGTGCTCGCCCATGGCTCGCCTACGACAGGTACACAACGAAATCGACAATGGTACATCAGCAAATGACGAGCTAAATGACTTATTTGCTCGTTTCGACAAGGACAATAAGGAAAAGACTGCCAAAACCCTGATGACCACCAGATCCTCACACTCACCCCTACAGAAGTCCATAACTCATTGAGCCGAATCAATGCACGTAAGGGTGCTGGCCCTGATGGCATTCCTGGACGTGTGCTTAGAGCATGTGCTGAGCAGCTTGCAGGGGTCTTTACGGACATCTTCAACCTGTCCCTTGCCCAGGCAGCAGTACCAGCGTGCTTCAAGACCACCTCCATAGTGCCATTGCCAAAACATTCATCACCAACGTGCCTAAATGACTACCGCCCTGTAGCACTTACACCCATAGTTATGAAGTGCTTTGAGCATTTGGTCCTGGCACACCTCAAGAAATGCCTGCCCCCCACACTGGACCCACACCAATTTGCCTATCGAAGCAATAGGAGTACAGAGGGTGCTGTATCCACAGCGCTGCACTGTGTACTCTCACATCTGGAAAACAAGAACACTTATGCAAGAATGCTGTTTGTTGATTTCAGCTCAGCATTCAACCCAGTCATTCCATCCAAGTTAAGCAGTAAACTTGGGGATCTTGGAATCAGTACCTCCCTATGCAACTGGACCATGGACTTTCTGACCAACAGACCTCAGCATGTTAGGTCAGGTCACAACTGCTCCACCACCATCACACTCAACACTGGCGTACCACAGGGCTGTGTGATGAGCCCGTTCCTCTACTCCCTCTTCACCCATGACTGCAGGCCTATGTATGGATCGAACTCCATCATCAAGTTTGCAGATGACACCACGGTGATCGGACTCATCAGTGACAACGATGAGACTGACTACAGGGCCGAAGTTAAGCACCTGGCCACATGGTGCGCTGATAATAACCTGCTCCTGAACACCAGCAAAACTAAGGAGCTCATTGTGGACTTCAGGAAAGAGAAGGCATGGCTGTTGAATGTGTCTCCAGCTTCAAGTTCCTGGGGATCCATATTTCAGATAACCTGTCCTGGATGAGCAACACCTCCAGCCTGGTTAAGAAGGCCCATCAGCGCCTCTTCTTCTTGAGGACACTCAAGAAGAACCACCTCTCTGCTGACATCCTGGGTAACTTCTACCGCTGTGCGATTGAGAGCATCTTGACCAACTGTATCACAGTCTGGTATGGGAATTGCTCTGTCGCTGACCGCAGGGCACTGCAGCGGGTGGTGAAAACTGCCCAACGCATCATAGGGACTACACTTCCTACTATTGAGGATGTCCAGAAGCAGAGATGTCTATGCCGGGCACGTAGCATTCTCAAGGACCCCTCCCATCCTGCCCACAGTCTCTTCCAGCTGCTACCCTCCAAAAGGCACTTCAGGAGCCTTCAGACCAAAACCAGCAGGTTTAGGAACAGCTTCTTCCCCACAGCTGTTTCCCTACTGAACTCTGTCCCCCACTGAACCCTCTATATATATATATATATATATATATATATATATATATATATATATATATATATATATATATATATATATATATATATATATATAAACACATCTGTATATTTGTCCATACTACACCTGTATATTTGCCCTTTAATATATTAATATAGAACATCTGTATATTTTTGCCCATACTTCATCTGTATATTTATTGCATATTAATGCTAATTTATCCCCACCTCTTACACTGCTAATTTATTTATTCCCACCTGTTACATTGCCCTTATCTGTACATAACTGCTCATTTAACTTATCATTTAACTTATCTGTACATAACTGCAACATACTGTATATATTGCACTTGCTGCTCTTGCACTTCTGATTGGATGCTAAACTGCATTTCATCACCTTGTATTTATACATGTGTAATGACAATAAAGTTGAATCTAATCTAATCTAATCTAATCTAATCAGCAGACAAACATCAAAACTGATACAAACACAAACATTACGACCAGTGCACAAACAACAGAGGTCAAAAGAAACAGAAATTTCCCCCAAAAGGGAAACATATATGTCATATCAAGAGTATAAGTGAACTATATAAAAGAAAAGTAAGTAAAAATGTCAACAACAACAACATCACAAAACACAATCCCAAAGAAAAATAAGAAGTACATAATCATACAAAAATTAAGAAGTAAAAAAAGTCAACAATCATAACCATACATCACTCCCCCACAATCATAACCAAGAAGTAAAAAAGTCAACAATCATAACCATACATCACTCCCCCAAGCGTATGCTGCGTCAGTTCCGAAGCTGCGCCCAAATGTCTGAAAGAGCACAGAATCCAGTCGGGGGTGGAGCATCCACCATTACCTCCGAGTCTGTGTCACGCCATTCGTGAAAGAACAGGGGAGGCATGGAGACTGCCTCAAACCACTCGAGTTTCGCAGGTGTCAGTGCTGTCCATATCGGGTACTCACAAAAGAGGACAGTGCATAGTTGGACGCTGGTCTGCTGCAAGATGTGTCGGGAGAGCAGGAAACCATGATGAGTACATGTTCCATATGCCTAAGCCACAGTAATAGAGCGGCGAAGTTCGTAGTAATGTACTCTGAGAAGCAGACCTCGATCCAGAGGAAAATCCGTGGTCCATGACGCATTTACCCAAAGGCCATCGTAATGAGCCATGTTGGCATGGGACATGACGAGGGCTAAAGGTCGCGTGTCCTCTAGCAGCGTGGTCCACACAGGGTCCTCTCGAGGCACAGAGTAGGGGAGCCACACCTGTGTACCGGGGTCTAACTGGCCAGGTAGGCTCCACAGGCAGTTGGACATGTTGGCTTCCATACATAGACAGGAGCAGGCACTGCAAAGCAGGCGTCTGGACACGTCATCAACCGTATAAGAGTAGATGCCATTAGGCCCAGGATGAAGCGAGATACAGATTAGGAGGCGTCCACGCCGTCGTACACTCGGGGGACTGGCCATGGACCTGCACACAACATAAAGACGCACACCAACAGCACAGATAGAGACAGAAAGACACGTGCAATAGAGAAACAACAACATGGAAACATATACAGTCTGGTGAGAGCTTCGATGTGGAGTGTAGGAAAGCTAAAAGTCTGTGCTTTCTTCCTACTTTTCCTCGTCCTCATCCAACAGAGGGTACAATTCTGGGCAATCAGTGTCCAGATCAGTGTCCAGAGCGTACAGCTGCATATATTGTCCGAACAGGGAGTGAACGGTCTTGTCTATAAGATGCACGAGGAAGCGGGATGCCTCAGCAGGCGACAAAAGCCACGCAGGCCAATACCACGAGAATAATCATTCCTATACGCATCAGGACTGCCAACCAGTCTCCGGAGAACAACCAGCTGAACCACGCAGGTTCTGGGCCCGCATTGTTGCCGACCATTTGATCCCGGGCTTTCTTCATATGGGTCAGTAACGATTGCAGGGGCCCTGCTGGGCCCATGTGGAGTGGTATCACAGCACAACAATCCCCACCAACCATCTCGCACAGTCCTTGATCAGGTCCCCTCATGGTATCTAAAGCGAACCTGTTTTGAACTGCCATAAGAGTTGTGGCATGCAGCTGTTCTGTGAGTAGGCCTAGAGCCGCTATGGTGTGATTTATGAAGCGTTGTTGGTTGTACCAAACATAGTTTATCCAGCGCATGTTTCTATGCACCTGAACGTGGGGCAGAAAAATGTTCCATGCTGTGGATGAGGACTCTAACTGAGCCTTATGCTCCTCAGGGACACCAACAGGCTCCCTTTTCCAGTCTATGTAAATGTGTGGATCAGGGCCTCACCTAGGGAGCATAGACAAGTTGCTGATGCGGAAATATATATCAGTGTTGGAGCTAAGGTCCAATAGCTGAGCGGCTGTGTCCGTCAGGTCACGCTTTGGTCTGGGATTACGGGGCGTGGTAAGCATCTGCTCCAGGTGTGTGTCATTTAGTTCAAAGATTGTCAATCGTCCTTCCAACACAATGGGGGCACACAAGCTGTGCCACAACCGGGGGAGTACCTGTAGGGCTTGGTTGCCACCACAGTACCAGAATATGTCCGCTACTGGCAGGGTCCCGAGCCTAAGACTAGGTACGCATAACTGCACCATGGACTCCGGTACACAACCGTATTGTGGAGGATCGCAGGAGGGTGCTACATCAACTGGAGGGTGATGGGCCTCTATGATTGCATGGCACACAGATTTCTCCAGCATCCCAATTTCTACAGCTCCACGAGAGCATATACACAGTGGAAACATTTGCCCTGGGCGGACTTGCACATACATGTCAGTGGGAAAAGGAGTTGTCTCAGGGTGGTATGTGCAGTAAGAGCTAGACTTGCGCATCCAATCAGCTCCATGTGTTCTTGCTGCGGAACCCAAAAGACACAGTACAGGGCACAGGTAGGACGAATTGTAAGGCGGGTTTGCACACTTAGTGATTCCCCGCGTGGGCATGACACGTAGAGGATGGCGAGAACGATCATGACAAACCACACATGTGCTATTGGTGGACACCTGTCGGGCCGAATCCTGTAGCCACTGATGAAACAAGTTCTGGGAAGAAACATCAGCACCATTGTCACGGTATATGTGATATAGTCACGGGCTTCACCCGCGGATTCTATAAACGACGTGTCAGGTGAACGACAGTCGTTATCCGAATCACAGGACAGCCAAAAGTCTATTCCGGCCTGTCTGAGCTCCAGACCAGGGTGCCATATGGGAACATAAATTCTGGCCCTATGTTGTTTGTCAAATGTAGTTGCCTGGAGAGCTGATGTGCTGGAACGGATTCCGTTCACGCTATAATACCACAGCGGATGTATGACCTTACAATGTGCGGTGACGGGTCGACCAGTTAGGACGATGCTGCTAATGTTTTTGTCAACCGGGTGAACAACCCCCAGTCATCTCATGCGAACCTCCAATGAGACAGTGTACCATTCATTTGGATTGTGCGTAGCCCATTCTACCGGATCCTTGGTGTCGTTTGGGGGCACAGGGCTCAAAAGAGTACATTACAAAGTATTTCTGATTGTCTTTTATCAATGACTTTAATGAGTCTTCATCCCTGCCTGCGGCGAAGAGTCCTACTGCGCATTTTAAGTGATCCTGCAGTGCCGTTTGAGCATTATTGTCATCTAGGTACAAGGACGGTATGGGGTGAGTTTTTGCAGGGGTCTGATATACAAGCTGGCCATTAATGTATGCCTGTCCTATGCCATCGTTGCATCTAAATCTGTATCTTTTCACTAACGCTGATGCATCTATGTTAGGTGTGCGGGGTGTAATCGTGTGATTATATTTCCGTGCGGCTGGGGAAAACTGTCCTCCACCGGTCAATGCTATCCACATAATTCCTGGTACTACTACTATGACAGCGGCCGCTATCATGATGCGCTGGGTTGTCCAGCCCTGGTCTGTCCAGGTGTCTTTAATCTTGTGTGAAAAATACATCGTAGTTAAGAATGTCGCGCAGCTTGTCAAGATCTATTGTTTGGGTAGGTACCTGGCTAAGGTCAAGAGTCTGCTGCAGGAGATCCTGGCCTGAGTCCTCTGAACTTGGACTTATTCCCAGGTTCTGTCCCTCTTCCAGGAATAACCTTAAGTCGTTGAACTTGGCCCTTCCCCGGGGTCCTGCTCGGTTGATGGGACCGTGGTTTCTGTTATTAGGGGTTGTGTCTCCGATGTAGGGTCTGGACTTGGCGTAATTACTGTTTGAGGTGGGGGCCCTGGTCTATTTACTTCCGGCTCTGTAGGGGGACCAGGAGGTTCTGACTCTGGTGTTTTCCCAGGAGCCTCGGAGACCACAGGGGTTGGGTCGCTACTACGTTGTGGTGTCTCTCCTGTCTCCTCAGCGAATGCTGGGGAGGAATCACTATCCTGCTGTGTCGAGACACGCCGCATCTGTGAGCGTGTTCCTCGTGCAGGCCCTATTCGTGTCGAGGGTCCTGGTGCGTCTGGGTCATCCTCCTCCGAGTCAGTTTATGGCTCCTCCTTTTTCTTTTTGGCCTTAGTCGCCTTTTTGGTTGGTTCTATGCCAGGGGTACGACAGCAATGGTTCAAGTGGTACCAGTACTCCCTGCCCTCTACCTTATCTGCAGTGGGTGTGGCTAACACTACTTTGAATGGTCCTTCTTGGCGGGGCTGTGCCCAGTTTTTCCTCTTGAAGACCTTGATGTACACGTAGTCACCTGGTTCCACTTGTCGAAGTGACTCGTCAGTCACGCCTTCTCCGTGAATAGCCTGCTGGACCTGCAAATACAGAGTTCTGTGGATTTGGGTTAAGTGCTTGACATAACTTGACATTTCCCTTTCCAGCTGTTCCAATGAGGGTCCCTTGTAGGGACCCCGTGTGAATGCCATTGGCATGGGACGCCCTGTGATCATCTCGTGTGGTGTCAAGTGTGTCATGCGGTTTGTCTGCATATGCATTTTCATCAGTGCTAGGGGTTGTGCCTGAACCCATGCGCAAATCTTCCCAATTTTTGCCTTCAGTATCCCATTCGCCCTTTCTACCTTTCCCTGTGACTGTGGATGATACACGCATCCCATCTGCTGCTTTATGTGAAGCGCCTCTGTTACTGCTTTGATAACGTCATTCGCAAATTGCAGACCATTATCTGAACTCAGTTTGTCTGGTACGCCAAACCGCGGGATCACTTCTCTACACAAGAACTTTGCCACTGTCTTAGTGTCATTGTTCCTTGTGGCCGTGGCCTCCACCCACCAACTATAAAGGTCCTCAACAACTAGGATGTAGTGGCATCCCTCTTTTCTGTCTCCCATATCGATGAAATCCATCATTAGATGTCGAAACGGGCCTTGAGGCTCGGGAATGTGACCTATTGGGGCTGTGAAATGCTTTCTCACGTTTTGTTCTGCAAACACAGTGCACACTCTCAGTGCCTTATCTACCATGCTAGACAGATATGGTGACCACCATTCCTTTCGTATGGTATCGATGACCACTTGCCTGCTGCAGTGATCCACCCCATGCGCTTCCTTGATCAGCATTGGCAAAAGTGCCAATGGGGCTACCCACACTCCATCTACACTTTTCCAAAGCCTAGTGTTCGGCTCCTTAACAGCTCCACGTTTCTTCCATAGCTCTATTTCCTCTGGGCTTGTTGCGTCTTGGCAATCTCTAAGACTGTCTACTGACATTCCTTCTGCCTCTCCCATGTTTGCCTCCTCTTCCTCTGACTCTCCTGTCTGCATCATGACTTTTACGGATTCATTTCCTACTGCTGCTCTTTTAGCTGCTTCGTCAGCAGCTGTGTTACCATTAGTCACCATTGTGCCACCATTGTGCCATCAGCACTTCACTATGGCCAGCTTTTCTGGCAACTGTATTGCAGCAAGCAATTCTGATATTGCTGGACCATGCAGCAGGGTTGAGCCATCTGCTCTTTGAAACCCTCTCTGGGCCCATATTGGACCAAATACGTGGCATACCCCATATGCGTACGCCGAATCAGTGTAGATTGTGCATGTCTTATTGCCCCTAGTTTACACGCAGCTGTAAGTGCCTTGATTTCTGCTAACTGGGCTGAGCATGGTTGGGGAACTGTTGTTTCTACGACTGACTCATATTTTCCTGTGCCTTCATCATACTGTACCACAGCATACCCTGCCTTGCAACCTTCCAGCGTACGATAGCAGGAACCATCTACGAAGAACACATATTGTGCTTCTGGTAAAGGGTTTGCCATTAAGTCTGAACGTGCTTTTAGAAATTTCTCAGACTCCTCTGTACAACAGTGTGGAGTTCCATCAATTGGGAGAACCATTCTCTCAGCTGGGTTAACTGTGCTACACTGTTTGATTGTCAATTCTGGAGCTGAGAGAATGACGTCATAGTCTGTGCACCGCGCATTAGTTATTACAAACGCCTGACTGGTTAGTAGAGCGTGTAACGCGTGTGATGTATACAAGGTTACTGGGTGGCCCATGGTGATTGAGGATGCCTTTTGGTATGCAAATGATGCGGGTGAAATTGCTGGGTAACATGGAGTCATGCCCTTCTCAACGTTATCGAGTGTGGTACTAAAGTATGCAATCAGCTATTTTCCCTCCCCTTGTTGTTCTTGCATTAGTACGGCTGACACGAATCCCTTTCTTTCAGACACATACAGATGAAAGGGCTTACTGTAATCTGGACTTGCCAGCACTGGGGCTGATGCCAGTGCGCTCTTCAGTAGCTCGAATGCTGCCTGCCCATCGGGGGTCCAGGTCAGCAGAGCGTTCGGCTTTGTTTGGTCTGCGGCTTTTATCATGCCTCTGAGTGGTTGTGCTTTGAGCACAAAGTCACATATCCATGGTCTGCTAAATCCTGCCATGCCCAGGAATGACAACATTTGTCTGACAGTCTGCGGTTGATGTGCCTTTGTGATAGCTTCCAAGTGCGTGGGTGATATCGCTCGGGTTGTCCTTTCTAGTACCCTTCCCAAATATTCTACCTTCTGCTGGCAGAATTGCAATTTCTCCTTGCTTACTTTGTGCCCATTGTTCGCCAATGTACTCAGCACCGTCAACGAGTCAGAGAGGCATTGCTTTTTTGTTCGGCTGCAGATCAATAAGTCATCGACGTACTGCAGCAATCGGCTTTCGATTTGGAGACTACCCAAGTCTCGAGCTAATACCTGGTTAAATATTGACCGACTCTCACAGTATCCTTGAGGCAACCTTGTGTAGGTATACTGCTTGCCCCTGTAAGTAAATGCAAACAAGGGCCATGAGTCAGGGTGCAATGGAACACTAAAGAACGCTGAACACAAGTCAATTTTTATACCATCTTGTACCTTTGGGAATGTTGGACATTGGAAAGGTGTGTGGGTGTGTGGGTCCGGGACCACTGGGGTCTCGGCTATCACCACCTGATTCACTGATCTTAAATCATGCACCAGTCTCCACTTGTCTGAGTTGGGTTTCCTGACCGGAAAAATTGGAGTTTTGCACTGGCTTTTTGTTGGGATTAGGACTCCTGCCTTTACTAACCCTACAATTGTTGGTCCTATCCCTTCTTCTGCTTGTGGAGACAACGGGTATTGCCATTGGTATGGTAATTGAATGTTTGGTTTCATTTGAATTTTCACCAACCCTGCTGATCTCACTAGCCCTACATCTGTTTGGTGTTTGGTCCAGAGTTGCTCTGGTACTTCTTTTAATGTGTCTTCTACCTCCTGCTCTGTGAGCTCTCGTTCTTCTGTCCTTTGGGACATCTGTACCTGTACTTCTACCCTTAGCTGCACTTTGGTTTGTTGGCTCACTAACATGTGAGTAGCTATCATCTGTTCTGCTGCTTCTCGCTTCACCCTAAGAAATTTCCTGTCTTTTGATGTATACATGTTTGGATTTCTGGTGGGTTCCCACACTTGTACCTGGCTTGCCTCCCTCATCATTGGCCCTAGATCTTTAGATTCAAAGTTCTGCACGACCATTAGAGAAAGATGTGGTGCAGCATCTGGAACTTGATACCAGTTGTCCACATTGTGTGGAAGCTCCACATGGGCTGCTACTCCTTGCAGCCCTACTATTATGTCCAACACTCTGACATTAAATTTGTGTCCTTCCAGCTGTTCTTCCCATAGGGATTCATACTCCTCCACTTGTCCCCCCTCATCATACTTTAGGGTACAATGCCAGGGTTCTCTGGTGTCTCTACAGTCTGGATGCATGTGAGATATCCAAGGTTTCCATTGTTGGAAATCCTTCCATAGTCCTGATGCTTCTTTTTCTTTGACTTCTAGCCAGTATACCTTGTCCAAGGTGCACTGGACTTCTCCTCTCTCCATCATCACGAATTGTCATGCTAGCATTTCTGGGAGTATTACCCACACTCCTGTAGGTCCACAGTGAATTTTGCTCCTAATTTACACAGTACATCCCTTCCCAGGAGATTGGCCGGTGTGTCGGGGGAGAAAAGCAATGGGGCTTGTACTGTGATTCCTTCCACAGTTATCCATGGAGGCTCTGTAAATCGTAACACTTGTGTTTTTCCCGAGAAGCCTACCGTTTTTATTGTCTTTCGAGTGAGGGGGAGCCCAGAGCCTGCTTTTCCAATGCTTGTGAATGTTGCTCCTGTGTCTACCAGGAAAGGTGCCCATACTTGGTGTCCAATCACCACCGTAATCGTTGGTTCTTGTGCTGGATGCAGTGAGGTGACACACTGCACCATCTCCCCCTCAGGCTTCTCTGGGCCTCTTCATTGTCCTCCGGTGGCAGGCCCCATCGGGTTGCCCCAAGGAGGGATCGGGGGCTGGCTTTGGTAGCCTGGGCCCATCCATTGTCCTCCCCAGTTTCCTGTTCCCTGTTGATTGTTTGCAGGTTGTTGCTGCCATCCTCTTGGTCCTCCCATGCCTCCTCTTGGAGCTTCATACTGAAGTTGGGGGCATTCTCACTTTACATGCCCTGGATCACCACAGTTCCAGCATCCTGTACCTTGGCCTCCCGAACCCCATGTATTCCTTTGTGTAGGTCCTCTGGAGAAATTTCCTCTTCCCTGGCCCCTGCCTTGTCCCCACCCTTGTGTCTGTTGTGGGTATGGGGCACACATCTGGTACCCTCCCATCATTGGTGGGTACTGGTAGGAATTGGGGCCTTGTTGTGGGTACGTTGTCTGCATTTGCGGCTGGTACACAGCCGGATACATGGCTGGGGCTTGAGGCTGTATCGTAGCTGGTATCTGGGATCCTCCAGTTGGTGGCTGTACTGCCTGAGGTCGGGTGTCTGCCACTATTACTGCAGCCTGTGTTGCAGCCCCCTCCTTCTTCTCCTTCTTTCTTTGTTCCTGAGTTTCTTGCTTGTTCCGCACCAGTTCTCCTAATTGGGCTTTGTGGAGCTGGGCGAGTAGGTTCTCTGCAGCCTTGTGTGCTTCTCGTTCCCTTCGTTGCTGCAGTTCCACGTGGTGTATGATGTTGGCCTCGAAGGTTGCCCATGGCATTGTGTTCAATCCCACAATGGTCTCAAGTTGTTCTTGTACCTATATCGCACTCTTTGACACGCTACCGGGGGCCCCCCATCTCTACCAAGCAGACCTGTCTACCCTGACAGCAGTATCTAGAGACACACTTTTCCTTTAGCCACCTGCCCGTGCAGTCCCGGTTTTGTGGGTTTGGCCCACTAGCCGGCGGTATCCGCAGGAATTTTTTCCTATTAAAGTCCCACTCAGACCAATTTACTCATATATCCTAACACATAGAACCATACACCATTTTCAATTAATAACCATGTCTACAAAACCTCTCCTTACACATTCACCTTTTTTGCTGTTTCTCATCCACGTTCCCTCCACTCTTATAGTTCTTGGCCGGTGGCCAGCAACCCACGCCCTCCCCAGGGCCGCCCCTCTTAACAGGCCACAGATTAACTTAACACAGACTTTGAGTGTAACAGGTGTCTGCTTACCTCTTGTTATTGTTCGGCCATCTGTAGCCTGCAGAGTGGACGGTCCTAGTTCAGGTCACGGTTAATGCCAGCTGCTTGCGGGCCCACCCAGGGACGCCAACTAATGTCGGAAAAAGTTCAGAGAGACCTCAGAGCCTCCTTCCATGCTCCGACATCCAGGGTGGAGTTGAGGTCCTTCTTGGCTGTTTTAGTCTTTTCCAACTCTTGTTTCACGTAAACTACTACCAATAAATCAAGACTCTTTAGACTTGGATGAGAAAGAGCAAACATTGTTTTAATGCAAATCCAAAAACATAAAATCCATTGAGCTCAAGGAGAACAACATTTACAATACAAAACACATTTCTATGTTATTGTAGGCAAGTGCATATCAGCATCCACTGCATCCTCAGTGTCCTCTGTGTTCTCAAAAACTCCCCAGAAAATCCCCTCTATTTATCCTCGGGCACTGTGAAGCACCTCCTTTCTTAGTTTGCATATGCCCTGGCGAATTCCCCTTATTTTCTACTATGGCCCTTCTGGCCCCTCCTATTCTGATTTGCATCCTTCGCCAAATTCCCCTTATTTTCCACTTTTCTGGGAAACCCCTCTTTATGCGTCATTTTTTACTCATATCCTGTTCTCTGAATTTCCCCTTATTTCCCGGTTTTACTCATTTCCTTATGCCCTTTTTGGATGTTCCTGTCTTCTAGATTTCCCCTTATTTTCGGCCTTTGGCGTCATTCGTTATTTAAAAAAAAAAACTGTCTGTATTTAAACTAAACTTCCTAATTTTTGACACATTCCGCAGAGGATTACCATGCTACCAGACACCTCGCCTTTATTCTCTTTTCAAGATGCCTAAAATGTGTAAGTTTCATTTTACTCATCTCATTTTATTATTTTTACTGTAAGCACTTACTTTTGTTATGCTTCCTACTCCTATAATATACTTAATGCTCTTTTTGTATGGTTTAAGTAATGCCCTGGATATATTCTTGTAAGCTGTGTCTTTAGACCTTTAGCAAGCTGTTTATGCAATACATTCCTTAAGCATGACTGTTACTGTCTCTGTTGTTGTCTGGCTATTTAGCTTGTTTAATTTCTGGCAAGCGCGGGTGTTCCTTTCCCCAAAACTACTCCCCTGACTCAGACACATCTTCTGTGTGTTTTTCTTCTAGCCCGCACATGTGGTTCTTTCCCAGCTTCCTCTGGGACATCTGAACTCACTCTCTATCATCGCTATCAGCTGACGCACTTGGCTACTGGTATTGCAGAGTACTGGAGCAGCTCTATAGCACACCTGTACCTAATGATCCTTTGTTTCCAGTCCAAGTTTCTCAAAGGGTTAAAATGGAGTCCGTATCTACACAGACACCTATGTCATTTACCAATTGTCATTCTTCCCAAACCCTGATGTTCTGGTGAAGACCACATCTCAGTCTACTCAGACTGACTATTGCCCTCATGTGGACAGTTGTCCATGGGACTCTAAAGCTCCCCTATCTCCCAGTGTTTTTCAGGATATGGATGAGTCAACTCTGTCTAATCCTGTCTCCCCCATGGATTCCCCCATTATTCCTCTGTCTCCGCCTTCTACTCCAGTTGTTCCCTGCATGAGGCGGGCTCTCCTTTTTCCAGACTAATCTGTACTACCCTTTCTCTTGAATAAACATGTTTCTTTTCCCCACACTTGCCTTGTGCTATTTATTTATGTCATGATACTACACCTATTTATTTGCATCTTATTCCTAACGTCCTACAGCTTCGTTTGCTACATTGTGCCTTAAGCTAAGTTTTGCGTATTATGCTGCTGGCTGCTGTTTAACTTTGTGCCAAATATGTCCCTTGCCTTCTCAACTCAACATCACCGGGGATGTTCATGAATATCCACTGGTGCCTGTCATCGTTAAATTTCAGGGGTGAAAACATATAGTATATAGCCATATAGCTGTCGGGAATTATTACCCCAGGCGGCTCACCATAATCCGATGGCAGTGCATTTAGGTCAGGATAAAACACTGAACTGCCAGGTGTTCGTGGCAATGTTCGCAGGTGGTGTGCAGCATGTCGCAAATTTCAACTGATAAATCTGCCGGTCACCGCAATAGTGCAGTTGCTCCCACTCCCATTCGAGGTCCCCTTCAAAAGAATTGACATGGACCTCGTTGGGCCATTAGATCGAACCACACAAGGGTATTGCTTTGTGCTAGTTCTAGTGGACTACGTAACGCAATACCCGGAAGCAGTGCTTCTCCACAATATCTCCACACGTAATTTTGTAGAGGCACTCCTCCGTGTTATCTCCCGGGTCGGGATCCCAAAAGAGATCCTGACTGATCAGGGCAGGTCTTTCATGTCACAAACACTACACAAGCTTTATGAATTGTTGGAGATTAAATCGATTTGCACCAGTGTTTACCATCCACAAACGGGTGGGCTGGTCCAATGATTTAATCAGATGCTTAAAAGTTCAGTCACGACAATGCGTGGAATAAGGGGCTAGAGCCCCTGCTGTTTGCAGTATGAGAGGTCCTGCAAGCCTCCACAGGATTGTCCCCATTCGAATTATTGTATGGGCAGAAGCCTCGCGGCGTGCTCCACATCATTCAGGAAAATTGGGTGGAGGGACCTTCTAAAAGTACAAGCGAAATTCAATACGTTCTTGACTTGCGACCTAAACTCTACACTTTAAGTCACATAACCCAGGAGAATTTGCTACAGGCCCAAGAATGTCCGTCCCAGCTGTATAACAGGGGTACTTGGCTATGAGAGTTTGAACTGGGAGATAAAGTGTTCATTTTACTACCCATATCAAGCTCTAACTTACTCGCCAAGTGGCAAGGGCCCTTTGAGGTCACACAGCCGGTTGGAGATGTCGACTCTGAAGTAAGTTGAACAGATAGAGGTGGGGTGCAGCAGGTGTACCACCTTAACCTCCTGAAACCATGGACAGAGGTGGTTCCCATGGCTTTGGCAACAGTGGTTCCAGAGGGGGAGGAGTTAGGACCAGAGGTAAATCTAAAAACAGCTACTTAATCCAGCCCTTATGGAGGCCACCTCTCTCCGTCCCAAATCACGGATGTTGCTAATTAGTTTTCCAATGTGTTCTTGCCTCTACCTGGTCACACTAATCTCATAGAGCACCACATAGAGACAACCCCAGGAGTGGTGGTATGTAGCCACCCCTATCTAAAAAAATGTGGTTCGGGATGAACTCAAGGCTATGTTTGACATGGGGATAATCGAGGAGTGCCACAGTGACTGGAGCAGCCCAGTGGTTTTAGTGCCCAAGGTTGATGGGTTTTTGTGTGGATTTTAGAAGTCAACACGTTGTCTAAATTCGATGCATACCCAATGCATCTCATTGACGAGCTGCTCGATTGGTCAGGTGTGGCTCACTTTTATTTGACACTGGATTTAACAAAGGGATATTGGCAGATCCCGTTGACTCCAATATCTCATGAAAAAATGGCCTTTACCACTCCGTTTGAGTTACACCAATTCGTGACCCTTCCTTTTGGGTTGTTCGGAGCCCCCGCAACGTTAAAAGTGACTTATGGACAGAATCCTCAGTCCACACCCTGTGTATGCTGCTGCCTATTTAGTTGACATTATTATCTACAGTAATGATTGGCAGCAGCACATGAGGGCTGTTCTGAGATCACTGAGACGGGCGGGACTCACGGAAAATTCAAAGAAGTGTGCGATTGGATGGGTGGAAGTACGCTATCTGGGCTTCCACTTGGGTCATGGGTAGGTGCGTCCCCCCAAATTGATAAGACAACAGCATGAGATGCACGCAACCCAAGACCAAAAATGAGGTGAGAGAGTTTCTGGGGCTGGCTGGCTGTTATTGGAGGTTTGTGCCTAATTATTCGGACGTCACCAGCCCACTGACTGATCTCACTAATAAGGGAGCGCCAGATCCGGTCCAGTGGACGGAGCTGTGCCAGCATGCTTTCACTCAGGTAAAAGCTGCACTCCGTGGTGGACTACTTTTACATTCTCCTGACTTCTCGCTCCCTTTTGTTTCACAGACAGACATGTCAGACAGGGGGTTGGGAGCCGTGTTGTCCCAGGTGGTGGAGGGGGAGGAGCACCCCATGCTGTATATCTCCATGCGAGAGACTAAGTACAGAACAATAGAAAAGGAGTGTCTGGCCATCAAATGGGTGGTCCTCACCCTCCAATACTATCTGCTGGGATGGGTCTTCACCCTCTGTTTATACCACACCCCACTCCAGTGGCTCCACTGCTTAAAAGAGGTCAACATGCAGATCACTCATTGGTATCTGGCACTTCAGCCATTTAAGTTTGAGGTGATATTCACAGGCTGGGGACATGGATGGCAGTGGCAGACTTCCTGTCTCAGTGAGAGAGAGAGCAGCCAGCATGAAGCCCTGGGAAAGATAAAATAAAGGGAAAGAGAAAATAAAGCGCCTTTTTAGTTGTCCCAAGCCTGTCTCCGTCTTCCTCATTTCCACCGAGGTAACAAAGAGCGTTACAATCATCAAGGTGTGTTTTGGCAAAATTCAGATGAGCCTTAATGTTCTTCTGGGTTAGTAGTGGTTTTCACCTCACCACTCTTCCATGGATGCCATTTTTGCCCAGTGTCTTTCTGAGAGTGGAGTTATGAACAGTGACCTTTATTGATGCAAGAGAGGCCTGTAGTTCCTTTGGTGATGTCCTTGGCTCTTTTCTGACTTGCTGAGTGGGTAGTCGCTGTGCTCTTGGAGGAATTTTGGAGGGTTGGCCACTTCTGGTAAGGTTCACTACTGTGCCGAGTTTTTCCACTTGGAGATAATCGATCTCACTGTGGTCCTTTGGAGTCCCAGAGCCTTTGAAATAGCTTTGCAACCCAGACTGATGTGTTTCAATCACCTTCTTCCTCATCATTAGATAGAAACGTTCCAGCTAATTTCCTTATAAAACTGCACAAATTGTAATAATAAAACAAATATTTTTTACAAGGGTTGTCATACCAAATATTGACTTTTTAATTAATTAATTAATTAATTTAGTTTTATTTATTACTGTTTACTGCTCTTTATAGTATTTTTTTTTTAATGTAGAAACATAAAGGCATCTTTGCTCTACAGCATTTCTTTGCATGTGTCTGGCTGATTTCAGCTCTATTTATAGGAGCAGGAGCATCATGTGACTCTGGAGCTCACTGTCTGTGTGACTGTGGGCCAGTGCCAGAGTTCTGTGCTGTGGGAAATTAACATAGGAAATTTAAGCAATAAAGTCAAGATACACCAAAAGTTTAAGTAAATTTTCAAATGCTTTCTCAAGTCCCTTTGTGCTGTCATTTCACTTTCACTGAACACAGCACAAAGCTGCTTGTTGACTATTCATGTATTGTTACGTAACACAGACGTGTCGGTCGGAAGAGGGAGTCAGGATACATGCGCTGGGGAGACGTCAGTAAATGTTTTGTTTATTCAAAACAGATGAATCCATACTATGAACAAAAAAACTATAATCTAGGCTGTAGTAAACAAGAGTAGTGATCTGGGAATCACCGGAACAAAGCGCACGGTTAAACACATCTAAATTCTAACAAACTAAACTATGATAGACTATGATAAACTAGGATAAACTATGATAAACTAAACAAATGCTAAACTAAGATAAACTAAACTATAACAGACAGAACTATGAATAACAATACTATGAAAAACAAACTCTATGATTAACTATGACAAACTTATACTAATACTCCGCGTTGAAGCGGACACAAACAGGGGTTTTTAAACACACACCAAATAATACCCACAATCAAAGACACCTGGACATGATAATCACATTAGACAGAGAACCAATGAGGAAACGGGGCAGAGACATGACGCAATACAATAACAAACGCACATGGGGAAACACAGGAGGCGGAGACATGACACAAACCAAAACATGAGCACATGGGGAAACACAGGAGGCGGAGACATGACGTGAACGAAAACAAAAGGCACATGGCAGAGGTAAACAATACGTGAGTTTTTATGAATGGAATGTCTATCGGAGAGTTTTTGAATAGCGCTGGAAAGCGCGCAGTGGAATGCGGAAGTGTTCGAGTCCACCGCTCGCATAGCGAGTGACTCGGAGAATGAGGGGAAACTTCTAACATGTATACTGACTGATGCCTGGAGGCACACTGATCAAAGTCAAGCAAAGAAGCAGAAAATGTCCACATCACATCTGATGTAGACCTTTCACTGACCTTGACCAAAAGTTCAAGAAGTTTCCACAGATTGTAGAGTAATGCCTTTTCATTTAATACATTTTAAGATGCTCTACTAAATGTTTTCGTGCAACATTCCTCATAGCTGTGTCATTCACAGATTCGTTGGCATGGATGGTGGGAAAACTAATTCAGAGAAATTTAGTCGCTTTCACGATCACTGCTTAATGTGGAGCTGGCAACTTTTCAATGTGTAGCAGTTTTGCATGTGAATGAGTGAACCACCACCATTTTGGGGCACCGATATGGACACCAGTGTGAAAGGAGAAACGATGACTGCAGAAAACAAGCTGTATAACACTGTATAATGTAAGTAGTCTTAACAGTAGTGTGATGTTGTTGTTGTTGTGTACATTTGTTGGGGAGGAGTGGGTTGTTGTATCTTGGTGGTGATCAAATGTCCAAATGAGATTTTTGACCCCAGGAGGGTCACTGCAGCTTAAGAAGGTTAAAGAGCAAAATGGTTTTGGTTACTGAGGCTATCTCATCTAGAGTTATATTTAGGTGTGAATTCATAGTATTAGGTGCATTATTACATCAATGGATGGTCCTCACAAGGATAGTAAGACAAACATGAACGTGTGTGTTTGTTTGTGTACGTAGGTGTGTTTGTATTCTCCTGCAGTAGCTAGCCAAGGCTAAGACAAGTTCGGATCACATATTTAATATTATTGGTGCTTTCAAACAGAGGATAAAAAGAGGCACAATCTGAACTTTACTTGAGTTTTTATATTTCTGTCAACTTTCACTTTTACTCCATTACATTTTCTAAATAAAATGTATACTTTTACTCCGATACATTTCCCCAACGCATCTACGTTACTACAAAATAAAATCAGAAGAACACAGACCGAAAGCAAGCAGATTTGATGAATCAGTGGTCCGGTGCTTGCAAGTTAGATCACTGGTTAAATCCCATTATACAAGTGCAAACAAGTGCTCTCAAAGCCGCGGTTAAGTTTCAATTTCCACTTAAGCCTAGGAGTTCCACTCAACAATAATGACAATGTTAGTTATTAGCAGACAGCCCAACTCTCCCCAAAGTTCTGGGAGTCTCCCGCATTTTAATACCAGCTCCCTGACGCCCACAAATTATATACAATATACCGGAAACCGATTTTTTTTTTTTTTTTGAGCGAGTGAGATAGAGTTCAATGGTCATTTCTAATGGTAAACGGGCTCTGGAGAAACTGAGAGAGCGAATCACAGACATGGTGTCACATATGACAGGGATAGTGTCACAGCACGAATCCTGATAGGTTAGTTAGCACAAAGAGAGACCAATCAGTTTTCTCCGTAGGCGGACTTCTCTCCCCCTGTCCAAATGGCACATTCTGCCCTTTTGGCCCTCCTCCGAGTCCACACTTTGGTGACGTCAGCTAATGCAGACCTATGGGGTGCTAGGGTGCGAGTCCACAAGGGTGATGGGGATATTTTTTTTTTCTTTTCTTTTTTTTTTTTTTTTTATTGCTTCAAGAACATAAATACCAAATAAACAACAGTAAGAAACATCTTAATACAATTCAAAGAAGTCCAAATAGCAGCATCACAAAAATACACAGATAAACAAAATAAACATAACAGGAAAAGTAAGAGAAAAAAAAAGAAAGAAAAAAAAACCCTACAATACAAGGGGCTTAATCATCAAAAAATACCTTCAAAAGATTACATAGTTTAAGGGCTTTTTTATGACGCATGAGCTTTAAAGATTTGAAGAAGACCATTAAATCTTTCTGGAAAAGTAATAAAGTGGGGGGTTATTAAAGAATCTGCATTTATGAATGATGTAATTGGCCAAAATCACAATATTATTAACCAAAAATTCAACATCACAATTCCGACAAAAGGACAAATATTTTACAGTATTAAAATGTTATTACAATATTAAAGTCAGGTATTACATAGTTCAAACTTAACCAAGCATAGAGGTCAGGGTGATGGGGATATTAATAGACGGCTTTTGGGACGGACTCGACGTTGTGACACCGGAAAGATGAAGATGTTGCCGGTTGTTGTTGTTTTCACTGTGGCGCTAACCAGATGGCTTGCTAAAGGATATTCTGAAAGTAGTATTGAACCATAAATACAAAAACAGCATCGTTTTTATCTGATAACCATTGACAATGGTCATAGCCTGAAGTTCCATTCCATTTAAACTCGACGGACGCGCCCCCCCGTCCAAATCACATGACGTCATTTCCTCGGAATAGCTCCGGAAATATAGAATAGATAGAAACAACAGAAAACTGCCTGAAATAGCAGAAGACAAGCTTTCTTATGATACCCAGTTAATGTCTGTATACTAAACGTAAGCAGAGATATTTACTTTTAAAAATTACACAAAATTATTCACTTCCTGTGTGCATCACTTTAAAAATTAGCCACACCTATATGCATATCTTCGTCATGTTTTGACCAGCGCCGTTGAAAAAGAGAGTTGCGACAACCTTTGAACTCGCCGCAACCCAGTCACGTGGTTCATGTAGCTCTCAATAGTTCCAAACAAATCCGCGCGGTCCATCTGTTTGAATGGGTTTAAGCGGGACAGACAGCAGCAGCGACTATATTTGCAGCAATTTTCGGTAAATATTAACATATAATGTGCTTTGATTACTACGGTGACTACATTTGTAGTAACATTTTTTCTGGGGAGTTATAGAGATACAACATTAATCAGTTTTTTGCTGTTTAATTTTGGAGGGAAAGGGGATTGCTCCCATGACGTAGCATACATTTACAGTATGTACGCTATTAATCTTTTTCTCTAGCTTCTATGGTCATAATCACTCACATCCTAATGTTATCTTATTGCCTAATGTCTTATTGTTAAGACACTCACATAAGCATGCACAACAAGTGACAATGAATGCTAGCAGTTCCTCAATTTAACTCAAGAAAGAAGTTCAATAGGTCAGTAGTGCAAAATAATTAAGGCAACCAATTGCATTCAACAAAACATTTTATTATATAATATATTCAGGGAAAGGGCAGATCAGTTTTTCCTTGAATGGGCAGTCTTCGTAGAAACTTATTTGACCTCCTACAGGGAGAGAAAGATGGCAGAAAGCAGGCCAGAAAAGGCATAAAAGTGTTCAAAACAGCCAAAAACCAATAAATATAATGTTTTAAAAAAACTTCTACAGATCGGTCTTACCATGGTTGGCTGTGTGGCATTTGGATGCACCAATCGGTCAGAGAAAGGGATCCGGATGTATGGCTTCCCAAAAGACACAGACAGGAGAAAAAAATGGTTGGCCCAAGTCAGCAGAAGCAACCTGACCATCACAAGAGATTATAATAACAGAAAACTGTGTGCGGTAAGTTATGTTTATACTGTGCATTTGTGACATTTCACTTGTGGATCATGGTTCAACATGTTTTACTGTCATATATACATGACTGCAATGGAACTGTGATTGACAATTATGGGGTAATATGTGGACCATGTTTTGAAATTAAACTCATAAGCCACTCTGCAGGCACATTTTGGGGAAGAGCAATTTTCAAGAACAAAAAAAGGCCAGCTGAAATTGAGTTCTGATGCTGTCCCAACCATATTTGTGCATCGCCCTGAGCCAAAGAGGAGGAAGAATCCTGTGGTGAGAAGTACCACAGAACCTCCAGTACATGCTCATGCAGTGGCCAGTGACCACATGTACTGTCCTAAAATGAACTTCGGTATGAATAATGTGTTATTATTTGTATATTTCTAATTTCAATGACTAGCTTACACACCATCCTTGTAGCAGTAACAATGCCATGTCATCATTTCAGAGATAGAGGGAGGAAGTGAGTAAAGTGAGAGAAGGGAAAGTGAGGGAAGAGATGACAGGGAAGGTGAAGACTGTGAGAAGACTGAGAGGGCCAATGAGCCAGGAATCAGGGTGCAGGGGCCAAGTGAGCCAGGAGCCAGTGCAAAAGACCTGAGGGAAGAGTTAGAAATGCAAAAAGCTCAGACAAGAAGGATAGAGGGAGCCCTAAAATGACAGGAAAAAATTAATGGTGTACTACGGAAAAAAATTTTAGTCATGGAAAAGAAATTTGCTGCTATTTTTTCGAAAGATCAGATAAAGGCTATCGGTAAGAAGAGTATGAGGGGCATGAGATGGGGAAAAAAAGCCATAAAAGTCCGTTTAGCCACAGGCTTTACAGGCTGCTTCAGGACATGGGGGTTCCTCTCCCCGACATCAGAACCCTGCAAAGAAGACTGCAGCATATAAAGATGGAACCAGGAGTATTAGGGGAGGTGTTTGACATGCTGAAGCTGAAGGTAGATGGCCTGACAGAGATGGAGAGGGAGTGTGTGCTGACTCTAGATGAGATGGTAATCACACCGAGCATGGAGCTGCACCTGGGAACAGGGAAGCTTTATGGGGACGTGACATTACCTGACCACACAGGGGTGGCAACACACGCGTGTGTTTTTATGTTGGCAGGGAGCACGACAAGATGGAAGCAAGTGGTGGCTTACCACTACAGTGGCAATTCCACTAATGGGGCAAAGTACAAGCCAATCATCCTCAACATTATTGAAAAAGCAGATTCCATAGGGTTTCATGTGGTTAACGTGACCACCGATATGAGCAACCCTAATCGGGCAATGTGGAAGGCCTTTGGAGTGGACCACAACAAAACATCTGTCACACATCCAGTAAGACCAGACAGGAGGCTATACTTCATGCCAGATGTCCCACATCTAGTGAAGAACTTGAAGAGTGCCTTGGTTCGTGGACAGATGTTTACAATTCTCCCAGATACAGTAGAGAAGGAGAACCTCTCCTCCAATGAAGTTTCAGTTGGTCCATTGAAAGATTTGGTGGATTTTCAAGAGGGGATGGCATTGAAAATTGCTCAAAATATATTGCGTAAAACTCTTCAGCCCAGTCATTTCGAAAACAGGAAAGTGGGCCCTGCAATGAATGTCTTCAGCAAGGCAACAAGTGCAGGTCTGAAGTACATGGTGGAGCAGGAACAACGACCCCCCTCTTACCAGACAACAGCATGGTTTCTGGAGCAAGTGAACCATTGGTTTGACATCATGTCCTCTTGCCACCCAATAATGGCACTAAGCATGCACAAGATGGAGGAGTACCAAAAGACCATCAACCTCCTCCAGGATATGATCCAACTCTTCCGTGAACTGAAGATTGGAAGAATGGGTAGCTGGAAGCCTGTACAAACAGGAATTGTGATGGCAACATCTACAATTCTATCAATCCAACAAGACATGTTGGCCCAGGGACCCATGTTTGTGTTGACCAGCAGGTTTACCCAAGACTGTCTTGAAAACCTATTCTGCTGCATAAGACAGAGGAATCCAGTCCCAACTCCTGTGGAGTTTCTCCACGCACTGAAATCAATATCAGTTGGGCAGTTTCTTGCGACAGTGAAATCAGAAAGCTATCAGGAGGATGACAACAGCCTTTTGGCAGACTTCCTGGACACGAAGGAGACATTTGCCAGTCCTGGCCTCAGAGTGGATGAGCTGATGGAGTGCAGAGCTGATGGAGTGTAGAGCTGTTTCTGACCTCACAAAAACTGAAACCTGTGCTCTCTACCATCTTACAGGCTATGTTGTAAATAAAGTAATCAGAAATTCCAACATTTGTGATGAATGCCAAAGTGCAATTAAACACAGTGATGACAGTCCTGAAAAAGAGCACAGTATTTTACTGAAGCTGAAGGAATTCAAGCCAGGTGTGCTTTGTCAGCCGTCGCAATAGGCCTTTGATGTAGTCCAGCAAATCGAGGAGCTGTTTAGAACCAGGACCAGTGCCTCATTCATGGAGCTCCCAAATGCCATGGATTTGCTGGAGAGAGAGGCTAGACTTTTGGATAGCAGGCTTCCCTCATGTCATGATGTACAAAAAAAAAAAAGCAACAGATACATCAGGCTGAGGTTGAGAATCGCAGCAAAGCACATCTGCGCTGAAAGGAAAAAAGTGCTCTCCAATGATGGGCATCTTGGACGTAAAAGTCAGGCGAAAAAAGCAAAGAAGGACCAGCAAAGCCAAGCAACATCTAGGCCTACAACAAGCATGTTTCCACCAAACACCCTGGTCATTGCCATGCAGGAGCTTGGTCTGACCTTTGCTCCTACAAATGTCCCACCACCTAGCGTGGCTTCAGCTTCACTAGGTATAGAGGGTCTGTTTTGCCTGTTTTTCTGGTCCCTTGTCTCATGTTATAGTTTCACTGATTGTATGCTGTTCATAGCATATTAATAGCCTAATATATCTGCTTCAGGAAATTTGAGAAAAATGTGTTTGTGGTAGCTTTGGCTTTGGCACTTGACAGAAATTAGTTTCTGACCAATTTCAGACAATATTCTATTCTATCTTACTCTTACAGCTTCACCATCATCCCACCAGATCCAACACTCCACCATTCCAGCAGCCCCACTAACCACCTTCTTCATCACTCCACCGCATACAGGAATGGCAAGAGTCATCACTCCACTCTCCACTCATGAGCCATCCTGTTGAAAAAAACAAACAAAGAAATGAGACACACACACACACATTCTTTCACACACTCACACACACAAACACAAGTAGGGGTGTTTGTGTGGATATGTTGTCTTATTTTCCTTTATTAAATAAATAAAATCAGCTGGAACTTGAAACTTGCTGCATCAATTACTATAGGGATATCTCTTGCTTTAGACTTCTCTATCACCTCCTAAGAGAGAGAGAGAGACAAAAAGTGTTATCTTAAGATAATGTAAAATTAAATGTCATCCAAAAAAATACTCAAGTTATGTTGGTTCAATAAGCACACTGTAATGTTCTCTTTAGGTTGCACTCAACAAAATCACAAATGTTTCATCAGTCTAATCAGTTGGGCTGCAAATCCAACTGCCAGTTTATTACCGAGCTAAAACTAATACAGTCAAACCTTAACAACAAATCTAATAACCAAATATAAACTCTGTATTTTAACAAACGCCAATAACTGCAGTTAATTTTAGGTAAAAGTAGGCCAACTGACATCTGGTTATGGTAGCTAGTGAAGTGTTGCTCACGCTAACTAACTACAATTAGAATCTAACTAGCTATTATATAACGATAAACATTAACTAAGCTGGCTACATAAAATACCACTACTGACTAGACTCCTAAGAGGTCAGCTAATGTGTTAAAATGTCAATATATATATATATATATATATATATATATATATATATATATATATATATATATATATATATATATATATATATATATATATATATATGTGTGTGTGTGTGTGTGTGTGTACATACAGTATATAGCCAGCTGTAACAAGGTCAGACTCAGTTCTGTGTATTCTTCAGTTTAGTGCCATGAGCACATTTTGATGAATATAATTCCTTAATTTGACAATGACAGACTGCGTTTTTAAGACATTTAAAAATGAGATTTTCTTTTCTTTTAAACAGTACATATATGACACAATGTTTTGTTTTCACATGCATTGTAAACCACTGAAAGCAGCATATGTGGTTGTAGCCGCATATAGTGTAAACAATTTAGGGAAGTAATATAATATCTGGAAATTAGTCCCGAAGCAATAGAATTAGAGTCACATGCCCTTGCTCATGACTCAAAGCCTCTGATACCTTTTGTACAAGTTACTGCCCACAAGCTTCTGTCTCTTGAAGATTGCAATTTAATTTGCTATCTTGTATGAATGTGCACTCCCATAGACTGGTGTTCAGTGAGAAAACAACTTTGAAAACTGAGACACAATGAGTTTTTATAACAAAATATAGTCATGTGAATAAGAAAAGTTTACAACCTTTCATTTAAGCTTAATGGTCCTCATTTATCAAGCTGTATATAAAGGGAATTATTCATAATTTATTTGTAATGGATTCAATTTGTAAATGCTTGTTCACATGAGGGTTTACACAAGAAATTTGGTACTCATGAAAATCCTGTAAATTCATACAAACCTTCGTATCGTACTCGTGCTCCTGAGTGTTTGTAAATTTAAAGCATAGGAAGACTAATTAATGTAAACCTTGACTTGATCACCGTCTAATCATACAATTTGCATGGATTACATGTACTGGATTTTATGGAATATACTGTTGAACTTAAATTGCTTATTTGTATTATGTGTACAGCATTTAGCAGGCATCCTTATCCAGAGGAACATATAGCAACTTATCATGCTAGTTGACAAGGTCAGGGACCAAAAATTTGGACTGGAACAGCAAGACCAATTCTATTTTTTTTTTTTTTTTTTTTTTTTTGCTGTGCATTGAAGACATTTGGGTTTGAGATCAAAAGAAGAATATGAAAGGACAGATCAGAATTCCACTTCCTCATATTTACATCTAGATGTGTTAAACAACTTAGCACCTTTTAACATGGCACCTTTTGTTTGAACCCACCCATTTTTTTCAAGTGATCAAAAAATTTTTGAACACATGACTGATAGGTGTTTCTTGCTGCCCAGGTGTTAAATTGTTTAAAGAATTAATAGCTCTGAATGTCTACACTTGGTTTAAGCCTTAGGTTTCACCTGTGAAGGCTGCATTTGTTGTTAAAAGGATAAACCAACATGAAGACCAGAGAGCTGTCTATGGGAGAAAAGCAAGCCATTTTGAAGCTGAGAAAAGAGGGGAAATTTATCAGAGCCATTCCACAAGCATTGAAAGTGAAAGTGAAATCTGAAGGCCAATGTATGGTAACCCATACTTGGAACTTGTCCTCTGCATTTAACCCATCCAAGTTAGTGCACACACATTAGAGGTTGTGAGTAGTGAACACACACACTACAAACCGTGAACACACCCGGAGCAGTGTGCAGCCATTTTTGCTACGGCGCCCAGGGAGCAGTTGAGGGTTAAGGGCCTTGCTCAAGTGCCCAACAGTGGCAGCTTGGCAGTGCTGGCATTTGAACTCATGACCGTCCGATCAGTAGCCCAAATTCTTAACCACTGTGCTACCACCGCCCAGCATAACCAATATAACAGTGTGAAATGTCCTGATACAGAACATTTGCCAGGAAAAGTATGACCAGGAAGGGATCGCATGAGCATATTTATGACATTACTGAACAGTTTCAGAACTGCAAAGTTTAATTGATTTGGGGTTGTTAAGTATCAGCTATTGCCAGTAGTTTGGTAAAAAAAATAAATAAATTTTTTTTAAAAATAAATTTAAAAAAAAGCTAGGGTCCCAGCTGCTCTGTCCAACGAATAGCAATGGCTGTAATTGCCGTGGGTTTCCCCTTGTGCGGTGCTGCGCGAGCATTTAGCATGTGTGAACGAACAGCGCGTGCTTCTGGGTTTCTTTGACATTGACTTTGTTTAGGATATACACGTGTGTTTTGTTTTGGTTTCTGTCCTGTCTCCGCCCCTGTTATGTCACTGGTTCCTCCCTAATGTCTCAGCTGTTTTGTGTTATCCTGTTTGATTACTTTGTGTATTTAAACCCCTCATGTTTCCCTGTTCGTCGGAAAGTATTGAGTGTTCGTTCTGTGTGTTTGTTAGGTCACGCCAGAAGCGCGACTCCATTTCCCAGAACTCTCAGCGGCCCACGAATATGGCCACCACCGACTCACACGCACACACCCCACACTACACATCCCGGCAAGCTCGGCGGCCTACAGATATGGCCGCCAGGGACTACAACACCCAGAACACTCACACACTTCCACGCTCACAGTCACCTTCATTTTAATCACACACACCTGTTTTCATTTTGGCACTTCACTCTACTTAAGGACTTTTGTTTTCCAGCCTCAACGCGAAGTATTAGTTTGTTTCTTTGGATCTAACATTACCGAGCACTTATCTCTGGACTGATTCTCTGACTCTTGACCCAAGCTAAGTATTTTGGATTACGATTTTGCCTAAGCCCTCGAATGTCTGTATTTCTGTGATAATTTGATACACTTGTCATACTGTGTGTTTGCTACTGCTAGATTTAGTAGTTTGAGAAATTGGTCTGCCTAGGTTATTGCACCCTGTGGGGTTTTCGGGATTCGCCCTAAACACTGCTGTTGTCCTGTTTTCCTTCTTTGCATGTGTTCTGAATAAAGTGATGGACCTTTTCACCGCAACTGCATCCAGTTCTCATTCAGTGTTGTAACAGTGTTACTACCAGACCAGTACCAAGCCGTTATCCCTCGTTTATGTTTCATGGTTTTGATCTTGTTCTTGTTTCCTCATTTTCACAATTATGGTCCTAGTCCAGTTTGTGCCTGTTTGTAGATCGCCTGACCCATGCCTGTTTTTGACTGCGATTATTGCCTTTTGTTTTGGATTTGTTTGCCTGCCTCTCTCTTAATAAATGCTTTAACTGCACTTGCATCCATCTCAATCCGCATAACCTAACAGTAATCTCTTGATAACCCATGACATGGGTCACCATTGCTCATGAGGAATGGGCTAAGATACCTCAGGAACGCTGCCAGAAGTTGGTGTCTGGCTATGCATCTCATTTTCAGCAGGTCATAACAGCAATGCTCTACTAAGTACTAAAATAATTTTCAGACAGGAGAAGTCATTATACATTGCATTTTCAGTTGAATTTGGGGAAACCACTTGAAGCATTTGTTGTGTTGAACTATTTCAATTGCTTTTGTTTGATTTGTTCATTGCAAACAGCTGAAAGTCTGTAAATTTTGACAATAAACCTGATTTGCAATGGGGGTTGAATAATTTTGATTGCAACTGTTCACATAAATGTAATCTGTAAATACAGTTGGATTTTCATTATCAGTGAAATAAAAACAGCTCTTGGCAGTGAACTGAAAGCTTGATGATTATAAATCACATAATGTAAAAGGACATGCTGTATTTTACTCTTGTTGTATTTAGGTGGTGCGACTTGGTTGGTCATGGAATGTGAACAATAGCGTGGTTGTGTGTGTGTCTGTTTGACAGGAAGCTCCTCTTGGAGAAGGTTCAGCATAATGACCAGCTTTCATGTCCACAGATAAAAAACTGAAATTATGAAATATTCTGAAGGGTCAACAGACTAATAATGCATGATGCATTACTTTTTTTAATCTTACAAAAATGCCAAATTTGACAGCTAATCCTAATTATAATCACAAGAACAGTGGTAAAGAAAGAAAGAAAGAAAAAAGACCTGTTAGCAACATTCAGTGTTTTCCATGAAGTGATTTCAAATAGATACAGTTTTCATATTATGATCTCATGATATGTTTCTGAAAGTACATGGCACATCATTAGCATAGAAAATAATTAGCACTGACTGATCATTTTGGAAAAGCAATTCCAAAAATTCTCTAAATCATATTCTGTTAACAGCCTTTGTGCTTTCCAAATGTAGCGAATATGGATATTGGATGCAGTATCTGTGATGTAATCAGATCAACCCAGTGTTGACTCTTGTTTTGATAGATCAGATTTCATGTCATGACTGAGAGGAGAAACTCTTTATAGCTTAATGATGGATGGAGGAAATGATGTCTACAGTAGCATCTGGAAGGTTTTAATGCCATGGTCAACTCCAGCCTCAGTAGTGTTTGAAAACTAGTCTGGATTGGCCCCTTTGAGCTGCCATGCAACACTGATATGACTCTAAACTAGCCGAGTCTTGTCTTGTTCACTTCATGCAAAGTGATATCAAAGTCTATTATAGCAAAAGAAACTAAAAAAACATATTTTCCTAGCATAGTCTTATGCAGACAACTGTCACTGTATCCCAGTTGACAAACTTCATTTAGTCTGAAGTTTTCACACTAACAATTATAGTACCTGCTTAAAATTTTACATTTTTGAAAGTAAATTTGCCTGCTTTCTTTACTGTAAGCTTCGCTGTTTTTATCCACTACTCGAATAGTCATCATCTCCCCACAGCAGTGACTAGTAAATGTATTATTCAACTAGTCTATGCAACCCCTAGAGGATGGTGAGAGTTCAATGAGCCACCCAGTATGAGTGGAAAACAAATCCAAGTCTAGACACCAACAACCTAAGGCCAGAAACAGGAGTTAGTGATTATGCATAAGTAACACACATATAGCTTTTATGTACATATTTTGTCTTCATGTAAGTGCTAATTGGAGAGAAAGATGTTCAATCTGCATTTGAAGGCAGGAAGGACATCAGCTGTTCGGACAACCACTGGGAATTCATTCCACTGTAACATTTGGACTGTATCAAAACTGGTCGAATCAACGCTAGGCTCAAAAGCTTGAAGTCTGGGTGGGGGACTTCACCCCTCCTCTGTGACTTCAAAAAGGAGGTCTTGGACTGACCCCCCTCTCCTTCCCCAGGCACCAAGGTGGCAATCAATCTGACAAGACGCCTTTGGAATGCAAAAGACACAAAGGCCCCTTCGGACACACACACACACACACACACACACACACACACACACACACACACACACACAGCACAAACTTAAGAGAACACTCTCTTCTGAATGTAACATGTAATTATACAATGCCAAAATAGTATTGATGTATTCTTGTATGCATGCCTTGTTTGTCCTATGTAATCAACCTAATATGATTTGGTAGTTAAGTCAGAATAAGTTTGAATGCCTGTAACCATGTATAAGGATATATTACTCTTTTAGTGTCCTTTTCTACCACATCGAATTTGGTATCTAATTAATTCTCTCTTGATGCCCTGATTAATGAAGCTTATCATATTACAATAGGATGCTTTATTTCATGCTTTTTACTGTACTTTATAATAATACGATACTGACCCGACTCCACCCTGGAGATGCAAATCAGGCTAGAGACGAGACAAAGAAAGCTCTCTCCCTCCAAAAATCCACCCTCCGGATTTGTCAATAGCCCAGAGAGACGTGTGCATTGGTGTTGTCCTTAAAAACAGCGACCCACGTTGCTTCCTCTCTTCTGTTTTTTCCGGCTCTCGTCTTTCTCGGTTCTTCTGTTTTCCGGCACTCAACTCTTGCCTTCCTTTTTTTTCTGACTTCTTCCTCCTGTGACCACACTGCATCTTTCAGCAAGACGCAACTCCAAGTTAACCCAGTCCCAGCTTTCCTCTAACGACACAAAGGAACCAGCGAACTCCAGCTCACAACTCACCGGAATTCGCACGCATCTTGAAATCAACCCAAAACCAATTGCAAGTATAGTTTGTAATGGATCTGTAGATGCGTTTTTCTTAAGTTCATGCCCCTGTTTTTGGGAGATTGTAATTCATTGATGATTCTAGAGGTTAACTAGTTGTGTTTTTCTGCCATTCTGTTATTTTCACTCCTTTTCCCTCTTTACTTCCATTTTCCTGTATATACAGTGGGGGGGGAAAGTATTTGATCCCCTGCTGATTTTGTACGTTTGTCCACTGACAAAGAAATGATCAGTCTATAATTTTAATGGTAGGTGTATTTTAACAGTGAGAGACAGAATAAAAACAAAAAAAATCCAGAAAAACGCATTTCAAAAAAGTTAGAAATTGATTTGCATTTTAATGAGGGAAATAAGTATTTGATCCCCTATCAATCAGCAAGATTTCTGGCTCCCAGGTGTCTTTTACACAGGTAATGAGCTGAGATTAGGAGATCTCTCTTAAAGGGAGTGCTCCTAATCTCAGTTTGTTACCTGTAAAAAGACACCTGTCCACAGAAGCAATCAATCAATCAGATTCCAAACTCTCCACCATGGCCAAGACCAAAGAGCTGTCCAAGGACGTCAGGGACAAGATTGTAGACCTACACAAGGCTGGAATGGGCTACAAGACCATCACCAAGCAGCTTGGTGAGAAGGTGACAACAGTTGGTGCGATTATTCGCAAATGGAAGAAACTGTCAGTCTCCCTCGGTCTGGGGTTCCATGCAAGATCTCACCTCATGGAGTTTCAATGATCATGAGAATGGTGAGGAATCAGCCCAGAACTACATGGGAGGATCTTGTTAATGATCTCAAGTCAGCTGGGACCATAGTCACCAAGAAAACAATTGGTAACACACTACGCCGTGAAGGACTGAAATCCTGCAGCACCCGCAAGGTCCCCCTGCTCAAGAAAGCACATGTACAGGCCCGTCTGAAGTTTGCCTGAATGATTCAGAAGAGAACTGGGTGAAAGTGTTGTGGTCAGGTGTGGTCAGATCTTTTTGGCATCAACTCAACTTGCCGTGTTTGGAGGAGGAGGAATGCTGCCTATGACCCCAAGTCATAACACCATCCCCACCGTCAAACATGGAGGTGGGAACATTATGCTTTGGGGGTGTTTTTCTGCAAAGGGGACAGGACAACTGCACCGCATCAAAGGGACGATGGACGGGGCCATGTACCGTCAAATCTTGGGTGAGAACCTCCTTCCCTCAGTCAAGGCATTGAAAATGACCTTAATGACTTGGAGAGGATCTGCAAAGAGGAGTGGGACAAAATCCCTCCTGAGATGTGTGCAAACCTGGTGGCCAACTACAAGAAACGTCTGACCTCTGTGATTGCCTACAAGCGTTTTTCCAACAAGTACGAAGTCGAAGGACTCAAATACTTATTTCCCTCATTAAAATGCAAACTTTTTTGAAATGCGTTTTTCTGGATTTTTTTGTTGTTATTCTGTCTCTCACTGTTAAAATACACCTACCATTAAAATCATAGACTGATCATTTCTTTGTCAGTGGGCAAACATACAAAATCAGCATGGGATTAAATACTTTTTTCCCCCACTGTATGTATGTATTATTTGTTTAGATCTAGTTGTGTGTATCAGTAGTTTCACTTAGTTATTAAAATCTATTATTATCACGCTTGATTGTCTCTGTTGTGCTCATGAATAAGGTCACTTTAATGCTGGCTTTTTGCTACAGACTCTGATGGGCCTACTTCGGGGCACGGAACGAGCCAGGAATGGAGGAGGATGTCAACTTCAGAGCCGTGTTCCTCCGAAATCTGCATCCTGCAGTGAACCATCACCTAGGAGTCCTAGCCTGCCCGCACAGCATGTCCACTCAACAGCTTGACTTGGCCCACAAGGCCTATGCCAAGCAAAGGACTGCCTCTGAAAAGACTGAAAAATCCAACCATTTACCTTGTCTCTGATCACTGCTCAGAATTGGCCCTAGAGGGCGCACAAACACACTATAGTGACCGACCCTTTAACAGAGAGACAGGACCGTCACAAGCCAGCAGAGAGCACTACAGCCGAGGTGGTGCACGTCCCAAACACCAGACCGGACACCCTGAAAGATTCCGGGACCAGCCACGTCCATCCAACAACCCAAAGGGCGGAGCCACGTGGGAACCCAGTCGATGGCCTAGAAATGGCCGACCCTCATCGGCCCGAGAATCTAACCCAGCAAGCCCAAGTCTGAGCCCTCATTAAAGCAGAACAATGCAGCTATGTCTGAGTCGGCAGAGATCCTGAGAATTCTAAAAGAGCTTATCCAGAATAGATCTCGCAGGGGAAACAAGAAAGACAAGCCAGACTCTTTGTGACTAAGAGTCAGGCCTGAAACCAACATCTCTAGAGGGTTTCTGACTCAACCAACAACCCAGATCCCTGCTAACCAGCCACTGACCACAAAACCAGCTAACACATCACCAAGTGACAGCGTCATACACTCACCTCCGCTGATGGCTGCACATCCAGAGCAAACCAACCCACTGCCTCACACCGCCAACCAAGACTCCAAGGTACCAGAAAGCGCTGTTCTAGTTGTCTGCCTCCCTGACGAATCACCTGAGACCAGCCCCAACTGCCTATCAGTCACCACACAAGCCCCGGTGCCAAGACTCCTGGGAAATCTGATCGAAAAAGGAATAGCCCGGAAACTCTACCTAGCCATCACGCTAGAAAACGTTGTGAAACTCGAAGCCCTGGTGGACACGGGAGCCGATCTCACTCTGATATCATCCAAACTCTTCGACAGACTCTAAAACTAAGAGACAAAATCGGACTCTCAAATCACAAAGATGCGAGCTGAATGTACAACCATACAGCCAAAATGAGGTACAACTTGAGCAGATAGCACCTATTCACCTAACAATTGGTCCTATGAGCCTGGTACACCCTGTGTACATATCACCAATGGACACATATCCCCTTCTCATGGGAAAAGACCTGCTAGAACGCTTTGAGCCCTTATTGGACTTCAGACAGCTAAAAATTTGGGCTCAAGTGCGAGAACCTCTGCCTCTCCAGTCACCCAGATCACCTGAGCCAGACTGTCAGGTCACAAAGGTCATGAGAAGTCCCACAGTCACAAAGGTCATGGGAAATCCCATGGTCACAGAGGTCACGGGAAATCCCACGGTCACCCACGGGAACGCGAGTTCAGCGCCAGATCAAGGTTCAAGTCCACTACTCTGCACTTTTGAACTCACCAAAGACTCTGACTCCTTCTGCCCCAAGGTCATGACCGGCCTACAGATAAACAATGTGACAACCACAGACATTGTACTTGCATTGTGGGCAGACAACTCAGCCATCAGCCTCACACTGTTCAACGTCCTCCTCAAACACACACCTGACCTTCCGTTTGCCAGCAAGCGCACCCGCTTCCCCTGGGACTCCTGTCTGTCAACCATGACAACTGCAAGGGGCATCTGCGCGTTGAACTTGAAATGGAACAGTTGCTGCCTAACGAATTACTTCCTGGTCCTACCAGACCCACTGCATGACGTTTATCTTGGAGCAGACATCCTGATGCACCTCAGGGCCCATGTGGACTTTAGAATCCCCAAGGCCTACCACCTGGGATGGCTCGTCAGCCACGACTTTCATGACTTTGAACTCACTTTACCAATCATTGGTCCAATCCCGTCTCCCATGATCCCAGAAGGGAGCTCAGATGACACAGTGTTCACAGCCCCCTTCAAGTTCATCTCCATCACTTCAGTCATGCCAGTAGCCACAGGACTAGCGTGCAGAACGGAGCTAACAAAGGACCAACACCTGACAGTATACACAGTCTCCATTCAGCCTGCCTGCGAGACTGGCGAGAGTACTGCCCCTCTGACTGCCAACGGGACAGGAGACATCAACACAGAAGAGCCCTATCCAGGATTTGAGACCCAAGTCCAGCAAATTCTGAAGGATGCAGACACCATACAAAACAATACAGACCGTCAAAAACTCAGACAAGTCCTGTACAAGTTCAAAGCGTCATTCGCCAAAGACTCTCTAGACTGTGGCCTCACGGGTCTCCATACAGTGCACATCTCAATGCACCCAAATGCTCCTACCACTTTCGTCAAGCAATACAAGATTCCCATCGCCTCACATGAACCCGTGCAGGTGATTATCGATTCCATGCTTGAGAAAGGTGTCATCCACCCATGCAACAGCAATTATTCTGCCCCTATCTGGCCTGTCCTTAAGCCAAATGGCAAGTGGCGACCCACCATTGACTACAGGAAATTGAACCAGCAGGTGTCATTGTCACCATGGCCCATGACCGACCGATCGGCAACCGACAGTACACATTCACAAGGTGCCCATTCGGCTATGCCAACTCACCAGCTGAGTTCAACATCTTCTTGAGCAAAGCTTGCCCAGACACCAGAATGAGAGGTAACCTCATCTACATAGATGATGCTCTCATGAAGAGCACAACGGTGGCTGACCACACGAAGGAGATAGACTATGTATTGGACCAATTAACCATCGCCAGTGCCAATATTGCCCTCCACAAAGGACAGTGGTGTCGAACCAAGGTCAATTACGTGGGCTTACTCATCGTACCACGGGGCATTGAACCACAGTCCAGCCGCATCCAGGCCATCCAAAACATCAAGCCTCCCACTAATGTCTCAGAGCTGCGGAGTTTTCTAGGTATATGCAACTACTCAAGGCAGATCATCGAGAACTACTCAGACATTGCACGACCTTTAACTGCCCTTCTAAAAAAGGACTGCCCATTCGCCTGGACAGAAGCTCAAGCAAACGCCATGAATGAACTTAAACGACATTTGTGCACAGCGTCATGTCTGGCTTACCCCGATCCACAAAAAGAGTTCTATTTGGAAGCTGGATTCTCCAACCACTGTCTTAGTGCAGGACTTTACCAAAAGCATGACCAGGACAAAAGAGTGGTTGCATACGCCAGCAAGACACTCCTTCCAGACTAAATACTCAGACTGTGAAAAGGCGTTGCTCTGCACTATATGGGCCATCCAGTGATTCTCCAAATACATCGGAGCACAAAAGGTTATCATAGAGACCTGCCACCAGCCTGTAATGTTCCTCAACAACCAACGCATCCGAGATGGTGTGGTCACTAATTCACGCATAGCCACGTGGTTGATGGCCCTCCAGGGGTGCAACGTTGAGGCATGATATGCCCAGAATCACAAGTCTGCACTGGGCAACAGCTTGGCTGCATGCCAAAACTGCTCTGATGACACACCAGCTGTGACTCTGGATGTAGAGGGACCCCAACAACAACAACCGACCTGTCACAGGTACTTTGAAGAGAAAGTGTGCCAAGGTATGCCTACTGCCTACGTCGATGGGTGTTCCTACAACCATGAAGGCACCCTAAAAGCTGGCGCAGGAGTGCTATGGCTAAAAGACCACACCTGCTCACCGCAGCACTTCAAGTTGGGCCCCCAGTCATCGCAACATGCTGAGGTAGCAGCCATTCTCATAACCCTTCAAATCACCTCGGCCCATAACATCAGAGAACTCCTCATTTGCACAGACTCTAACTATGCAAGACTCAGTTTCACATGCCATCTTCCGGGCTGGAAACAAAATGGTTTCAAGATGGAGAACAACAAGCCAGTCAAACACCAAGACCTGTTCCAAGCATGTGATGACATCACAAGAACGCACAACATGATCGTCTACTGGAAAAAGGTGAAAGGACACTCAAAACAACCGGGCCTTGACAAAGACATGAATGACCAAACTGATGCCCTTGCCAAGATGGGCGCACTACATGGCGATCTATGGTCACCTCCAACCCAGCCCCCCACCCTTAATGTAGCAGCAATAACCCACAGCAAGTGAACCCTTCCTGCAACACTGCCAGCCTCACAGCCACTTTTGCTGGTGTCACAAATTTCTAACAATGACATAGCTGACCTTCAAGCCTCAGACACCTCCATCCAAGCTATGCTAGACCACCTCTCTGAAGCCTCCAACCACCCGATCACACCGTCTGAAATCGCTACTGCCCCTTCCCTCAGACAGCTGCATGAGATCATAGACATGCTGTGTGTGAAGGAAAACATTCTGTGGTATGTCCCTGATGACCTCACAGTGCCAAGGCTTGCGGTGCCACAGGGCCAAAGGGGGGGTCATGTTAATGTATGCCCATGACGCACCATGTGCCGGACACCACGGTACCAGAGCCACTTACGAGACACTGAAACAAGTGGCATACCGACCCGGCATGCAGCAAGATGTGGCAGAGTATGTCGGAGGGTGCCTGGTTTGCTGCCAATTCAAACCAGCAAACCCAAACCACAGAGCCTCACTGCAACGCAGAGGAGTCACATTCCCATGGTCAGACCTCCAAATAGACTGGGTGGGACCCCTGCCCAGGTCGACGAGGGGCAACAAGTACTTCCTCACAATTGTATGCCAATTCACCAAGTGGGTAGAGTGTCTTCCAGCACCCAACAACACTGCCCAGACCACGGCATACCTTCTGATGAACCATATCTTCTCCAGGTTCGGACTGCCACGAAGCGTCAACTCGGACAGGGGCACACATTTTACAGCTGAAATCATGCAGCAGATTTGGAAGCTCCTGGGTGTACAGGCTCAACTACACATCAGCCACCACCCCATCTCCTCAGGTCAAGTGGAACGAACCAGTCAAACTGTAGTCAGCATGCTGAGAAAATATGTGTCTGCCAACCAGAAAGACTGGGATGCGAAACTTCCCCTGGTGCTCATGGCCATCAGAACCACCCCACAGGAATCAACTCGTGTGTCTCCCTTCGAATTAATGAATGGGTGGCAGATGACCCTGCCGCTGCACCTGCTGTACCAACCAAGAGACTCCAACCTTGTCACATCCTACACCACACACCAGTACCTCAATGAGCTACATCGGCACCTGAGGACGACATTTGCTTTTGTCCAACAACAGCTGCAAAGGAGTGCTGAAGGCCAGAAAGCATATTACGACCGGAAAGAATCACACCAGGAACTGGATGTGGGTGACAAGGTCTGGTATTACAGTTTCACCCAGCCTGTCAAAGAAATTGCTGCCCCACTGGACAGGACCGCATGAGATTGTGAACAAACTCCCCCCAGTTGCGTACCGAATCCAACTGAGACGGGGACAGAAAAACCCAATTTTCAAATGGGTCCATCGGAATCAGATCAAAAGACATGTGGCCACTGGCAGGGAAAGGCAAGGGGGGGCTAATGCAAACTAAAGCCAGTCGCAGTCCTCAGAGCGAGGAAACTGTCCTGACCAACCAAGGACATCCACCGCTGACCTATTGCCTTTCTCTCTCTCTCTCTTTTCTGCACCAGGATGTTGCTGTGGCACACCATCCTGTGTCTCCAGGCAACCAGAGGACAGCTGCAATCAGAAATCGCCTCACCGGGTCCAGCATCAGGCATTGTACTGTGAAAACTCATCACCAACTGCAGTACCCACACCCAGAAAGTATACGTTCGACTCAACCCTCGCAACGTCTACCAAGCACACTACCCCCGCACCACTGCACAATACAGCTGGGCAGGCGCCCGATGGACAGAGAACGCCCCCTCAGTCACGCAGAGGCCGATGTCAAGTACATGCTCACCCAACTGGAGAAAATGACTGCCACACAAGCAGAGTTAAGTGGACACAACCACCGTACCAAACGGTTCTTGGGAGCTTTACTCGGAGCCGCAGCTACTGTTGGAACCCTGTTCAACATTGGCATGTCTAGTGTCAATGCAGTGAGCCTAGCCACAGTAAGGCGACACATGGCCGAAATTCAGACTGAGATTCCACAGCTTAGAGAACAGCTCGCAACCCAAAGTATAACCCTACAGACCATCGGCAAATCATTGAAAGGCACTGTGATGGTCCTCAATACTCACAGTGTTCTGCTGAACCAAACTGTGAACTCAACGAAGCAGTTGTTTTCAGTCTTCCAAAATGATTTTGCACAAACTCAGCTGGCCACATCCCTCATGACAGACATGCTGCGGGAGGTGAGCTCCTCTACTGACAGCTTGGCCATGGGTAGGATTCCATCATACCTGGTACCCCTGAGCCTCATACAATCTGTGCTGGCCTCTGCCACTACTGGCCCAACTGACCCTCTTCAAGCCCACCTCGCCTACTCTCTGGGTAGTGCCATTCCCCTACATGTCAACCCCGAACAAGGTGAGGTGGCCTTCCTCCTGAATCTACCCATCATTGAATCAAACAACATCTACAGACTCAAAGACATTGTCAATGCCATTTGTCCAACCTGACCAATTCACCTGTGGTTCAAGCCTGGACCGCCACGGACACGGCGCTCTGCCTCTCTACGGCAATAGGGTACGCCCTGGCGCTAGGCCTGGCCTTCACCCTGCTAAAACGGATCAATGCAACAGGAGAATCCATGGACAGGTGTGTGGCCGCCTTTCCTCGAGGCTTCAAATGGAATCCATGCAAAGGAGACACCCAAACAGAGACTACGCCCAACCTCATTGAGATGGACCCTCAGTCTAAGGGACCAAAGGCTGAGGACAATTAGGAACCACCTGCCAATTGATCAGTTTGATCCACTCACCATCCGACCACCACGATGACTGTCGCCCAACGATGTCCCCCACCTGGACAGTGTTGGCCGAAAGGGGGGAATTGTAACGTTTGGACTGTATCAAAACTGGTCAAATCAATGCTAGGCTCAGCAAAAGCTGTTAAGCTTTTGCCCTATCTTTGTAAATCACACTAGGCTCAGCAAAAGGCTTTTAGCCTTTGACTCTATCTCTGTAATTACCCCTTCAGCACCAAGAAGTCTGGGGGGGGGGGGGGGGGACACATTGTCCTTAAAAACAGTGACCCACGTTGCTTCCTCTCTTCTGTTTTTTACGGCTCATGTCTTTCTCGGTTCTTCTGTTTCCTGCCACTCAACTCTTGTCTTCCTTTTTCTTCCGACTTCTTCCTCTGGTGACCATGCTGCATCTTTCGGCAAGACGCAACTCCAAGTTAACCCGGTCCCAGCTTTCCTCTAACGACACAAAGGAACCAGCAAACTCCAGCTCACAACTCGCCAGATTTCGCACACATCTTGAAATCATCCCAAAACCAATTGCAAGTATAGTTTTTAATCGATCTGTAGATGCGTTTTTCTTAAGTTCATGCCCCTGTTTTCAGGAGATTGTAATTCATTGATGATTCTCAAGGTTAACTAGTTTTGTTTTTCCGCCATTCTGTTATTTTCACTCCTTTTCCCTCTTTACTTTCGTTTTCCTGTATATATGTATGTATTATTTGTTTAGATCTAGTTGTGTGTATCAGTAGTTTCACTTAGTTATTAAAATCTATTATTATCACACTTGATTGTCTCTGTTGTGCTCATGAATAAGGTCACGTTAACGCTGGCTTTTCACTACATGCTTTATTTCTGTTAATAACAAAATCGGAGAATTATTCCTCTTGGCCAGAAGATTAATCTCCCTCTTTAGAGTAATACGAAGATTACACTGGTGCATTTGGTGGACAAACTGATGAGCCTCTTCGAATTTAATTCTAAAACTAGACTACAGCTAATTCTACAAGCTAATCCAGATCATATATATATATAGTCATAATTAATTATAACCCGTCGTAGTTAATATTATATATATATATATATATATATATATATATATATATATATATATATATATATATATATATATATATATATATATATATACATTCCCTTTCATGGCTGATTTATATTTATAACTGATCATAACATTCTTTGAATAGATATATAAATATATTTCACCATTTGAGCTAATTCGCTACACAACCATTCCATTTTTGCCACTATAGGCAAGTTTTAGGGTTTTAAATATAATGCAGAGAGTTGCATTAGTAAACCTTCAGGGTGATGAAGGTCTGAACAAACACCCAAGTCACCTCCTTAAAGAGAAAATTGTGCAGCAAAGCTTTATCCACACATTATCACAGTTATTATGTGAACCTATTATCTCCTCAGTAAAGCAATCACTCATGGTCATAGAGACAGAAGGCTTTTCAATTACACTTTACAAAGAATTACAGTGGGTATAGAAAAGAATCACACCCCTTTAAAATAATCACATTTTGTTGCTTTTCAGCCTGAAATGAAGACGGACACAGTTTTTGTTTTATCCAGCCGTATTTACTCAGTGCAACTTATAACTTCCAAGTGAAAGATATAACACCAACATGTCAGAAAAAAATTAAAAAAACAGAAAACCAGAATGGAAAAAGGATCACCCCCCTCCTAAAAATGACTTGTAAACTGAATAAGGTGTAGCTAATCACCTTCTCAATGGCACACAAAACCATTTGACTTTCAACTGTGATCAGCCATGCTCATTTTGCTTAGCTCAGCATGAAAAGAGCTTTTCTGGAGCATTTTGTAGTGCAACTGAAGCAAACAATCAATTATGGGTGGCAGGGAACTGTCAAAAGATCTCCGGGATAAAGTTGTGGACAGGCACAAGTCAGGAGATGGATACAAATAAATTTCAAAGGCTTTATCAATGCCTAGAAGCACAGTGAAGTCTACTATTAAGAAGTAGAAGGTATGTGGTACAACACAGACCCTCCCTGGATCAGGATATCGCTCCAAACTTGATGAAAGAGCCAGGAGGAAACTGATCAGAGAGGCTACCAAGAGGCCTACAGCAACTCTGAAGCAGTTGCAGGAATTTATGACAAAGAGTGGTCATTGTGTGCATGGGACAACAATATCACAAATTCTCCACAAATGTGGCTTGTATGGGAGGGTTGCAAGAAAAAAGCCATTCCTCAAGAAAGACCATATGAACGCACCTTGAAGATTCCAAGGCCACATGGAAAAAGGTGTTATGGTCAGATGAGACAAAAATTGAATTATTTGGCATCAACACCAAACGATACATCTGGCGGAAACCCAATACAGCTCACCATCCAAATAACACCATTCCTACAGTAAAGCATGGAGGTGGTAATTTCCTGTTATGGGGGTTTTTCTCTGCAGCCCGGACTGGAGCACTTGTCAGGATAGAAGGAATATGGATGGGGCAAAATACCATCAAATTCTTGAGGAAAATGTGCTGCCTTCTGCCAGAAAGTTGTCAATGGGAAGAAGGTTTACCTTCCAACATGACAATGACCCAAAGCACACAGCAAAACTGACCACACAGTGGTTGAAGGAGAAAAAGGGGAATGTCCTTGCATGGCCTAGTCAGAGCCCAGACTTAAACCCCATTGAAAATCTGTGGAATGACTTGAAGACTGTAGTCCACAAATGGTCACCATCAAATTTAACTGAACTTGAGCAGTTCGGCAAACAAGAGTGGGCAAATATTGCAAAGTCTAGATGTCTAGAAGTTAGTAGAGACATATCCCAACAGACTAAAGGCTGTAATTAAAAAAATTAATGCAAATTAAAGCAAGGGGGTGATCCTTTTTCCAACTCAGTGATTCTGTTTTTTAATTAAAAAAAAAAATTCTGACATGTTGGTGTTATATCTCTCACTTGGATATTATAAGTTGCACTGAGTAAATACAGCTGGATAAAACAAAAACTGTGTCTGTCTTCATTTCAGGCTGAAAAGCAACAAAATGTGATTATTTTAAAGGGGGGTGATTCTTTGCTATACCCACTGTATATCCAATACAACATTCACCAAGATAAAGTGATTACTGACGTTGAATGAATGAATCAATGTATTTCTAATGAAACACGTATTTGGCAGTCTGTCTAGTAAAAGTATTGTCTCTGCAATGTGTGTTTTGACATGGTCTTGGTCCATAATATACAAAAATAGTAATAGGTGGCCTATTTGGGTAGAGCGAAATTACATTTGCCTTGTTTGTTTTCTTTTCCAAATAGAGGAGATTGGCTTCAGAGACTGACTCTGAATCAATCCAAAAGTCTCTGCGAACTTGTGCCACCAAGCCTTTGAAAAGACAAAAGGAAACTGAAACACAATAGCTTTCTTAACTCCCTATCTAAACAGGAGAAATGTTTTAACAGAAGTGATGTTGACTTCCTATTTCCCCTCTACGTTAAAATGTAGCTATAGAGTGGTGCAGTGAGTCCTAAAACCCAGAAATTTGTTAGCATTTTAGCACTTCCATCGTCCCGAGGTCAATGGGTTTTTCAAATGGGTTTTTGGTTAAATGCCTGAAAAAAGGTCTGTGGTTATCACAAGCTTAAGATATTTTCATGTTTTATTCTACGACATAAAATACATCAGTAATACCCCACTCGTGATTCTGTTAAGCTTTTACATGTCTTGAAAAAGGCGGTTGCTAACAAGTGGCTAAACGGTAATACAGAGGTTGTCGGGGGCATTAAACGTCATCATGCCGAACTTGAAAACTTGTCTACTACAGCCATGTTGTCGCGCTCTTGCAAACTATTCCAAATCAAACTTTCCGACTTGTAGATTTATCAATTTATAGTATTTTCCAATTGTACTGTTTTTTTAAATAAAGATTGAAAGAGTTGTCGGAAGCTTAGTGGTGGTGACGTTGAAGTCATGTGACCGTTTATAGCCTAACTTTAGCTTTTTACTTCTGGCGATAGTATTTAAGCTTCAGAATTCATAAAATTTGTGTTAATTTGTGAAGATTAATTTGATGAACAAAACGTGTAAGAATCATAAACTTTTATTGGTCACAGAGCTTATTTTCTGCATTAATCCAAAAGCCAATGGAAAAATCCTATTGGATTTTTGTTGAGAAACCGGGGTGATGCTAACTTCTGGGTTGGCCTACAAAATATTTGAACCCTGGAGCACTCTATATGTAGGTGGTATCCTGATTCTGATATCCAGAATTTACCAAAGTGAACACACACACAGTCTGGTCCATAAGTATTTGAAATCTGCCATAAGTATTTTGCCTCTGTACACCACCACAATGGATATGAAATGAAACAATCAAGATGTGATTAAACTGTAGGTTTTCAGCTTTAATTCAAGGGGTTATTGCATTTATTGTCTAGGAATTACAGCAATTGTTTTCATAGTCCCTTCATTTTCACAGGCTCAAAAGTAATTGGACAAACTAGAATAATTATAAATATTAGGATTATTTTTAATACTTGGATGCAAATCCTTTGCAGTCAATGACTGCCTGAAATCTGGAACCCATGGACATCACCAAATGCTGAGTTTCCTCACTTGAAATGTTTTGGCCTTTACTGCAGCTGCCTTCAGTTGCTGCTTGTTTGTGGGACTTTCTGCCTTCGGATTTGTCTTCAGTAAGTTAAAAGCACCCTCAACTGGGTTGAGGTCAGGTGACTGACTTGGCCATTTAAGACCATTCCATTTCTTTGCTTTAGAAAAAGCTCTTAGGTTGCTAGGGTGGTGGTAGCTCAGTGGTTAAGATGTTAGGCTACTGATTGGAAGGTTGTGAGTTCATACCCCAGCTCTACCACTGTTGGGTCCTTGAGCAAGGCCCTTAACTCTCAAATGCTCAGTTGCATAAATGTGATAAATTTATAGCTCTGGATAAGGTCGTATGCCAAATGCAGTAAATGTAAATGCTTTCACTGTATGTTTTGGGCCATTATCCATCTGAACTGTGAAGCACCTTCCTATCAGATTTGCAGTATTTGACTGAATCTTAGCAGAACACATAGCTCTATACACTTCACAATTCATCCTGCTACTTCTGTCAGCAGTCACCTCATCAATAAATGCTGGTATTAGCTTGTATGTGTGTTCATAGTGTCAATAGTTTGATAATGTCACACACGCCATGGACTGTCATGAACTGACCCAGTTCCATTGGCAGCCATACATGCCCATGCCATAACACTCCCTCCATCATGTTTGACAGATGATGTGGTATGCTTTGGATCATGAGTCCTTCCTTTCCTTCTACATACACTTCTCTTACCATCATTCTGGTACATGTTAATCATGGTTTAATCCATCCATAGAATTTTGTTCCAGAAATTGGCAGGCTTTTTTTAGATGTTTTCTAGCAAAGTCTAATCTGGCGTTTCTGTTCTTGACTTAGACAATGATACGCCTACCTGCTGAAGAGTGTTCTTGACTTAGCTAGATGTTGTGAAGGGGTTTTCTTCACCAAGGAAAGAATTCATCCACTATGGTTGTCTTCCGTGGTCTTGCAAGCATTTTGGTGTCGCTGAGCTCGTTAGTGCATTCCTTCTTTTTAAGAATGTACCAAATTGTTGATTTGGCCTCTCCTAAAGTTTCTGCTACCTCTCTGATAGGTCTGTTTTGTTTTTTCAGCCTAATCATGACCTCCTTCACTTCTATAGACACCTCTTTGGACAGCACATTGAGAGTTCCCATGAACAGCTACCAAATGCAAATTCAACACTTGGAATCATCTCCAGACCTTTTATCTCCTTAATGTGTCGTGAAATAATGATAATCCAAACAGCTAATAACAACAGAGTAGAGAGCAGGCAAATGTTTATTCACAACAATCCAAAGGAATCACAATTTCGCAAGCATCCAATACTTACCTCATCTAATAGGAATGAGGAAAACAGAATCAGAAGGTGGGAACCAGTCACATGGGAACTGGCTGGACCTAAAACAGAAGACAAGAGTTCAGACAATAGCAGCCACATTGTAATATCCTTTCTTATATTTAAGATGAAACTCTGCACAATGCCAACTGCTTGAGCCATACCCAGATTCAGTTTTGAGTGTGCACCGTAAAATACCAATGGATTATGATCTGCAAATTTAAAAAAAAAAAAAAAAAAAAAAAACTAACTGGTTCAAAATTCAAATGCTGGAGGGTTTGCAAAACAAAACACCACAGGTGAATAAAGTATCCACCAGTGATACCAGTGAGTTTATTCAATTTCAACTAAAATGGCAGTTATAATACTGAAGTCATGATTTGCACATGTCAGAATTTAAATTTGTGTGAACAGCAAAGCAGACTGGGATGGTTTGTACTGATTCTTGTGGACCACTTTGGGCTTGAAAAAAAAAAGTTTCAGAACTGTAAATTTGTGGATGGAAATATTCGTGCCCGGACACAGTTTCTTTGTTTCATAGTACAGAGTTGAGACAAAAATGAATTAATATAACTCCTTTTTATACTATAAACAAACTGAATATTTTAGGCATTTTTTTTCTCTCTAGGAGATGTCTTTCTCACACTATCCTTCACTTTTTCCCTCCTTCGTCCTTCCATCTCTGTGTTTGTGTATAATTTTCAAGGCCAGCCTACAGACAGTTTCTCACAAACCACAGGCTGATTTTAGACTAGACAGGGTGGAGGTGGAGACGCAGAGTTCTGGCTGTAAATGCAAACAGTGCCTTCACACTCTATGTAGCCACTGGTTTACAGCCAAAACCATAAGAAAAATAAAACTTCACCCAGTTTTGAATAAACAGGAGCAATGTATTGAGTTAGACAGCAGCGCAGGAATTATGTGTCTTAAGGCTTAAACTTATGGAGTGGGGTTGGGTGGATTTCTAGCTTTATTACCAATCCCAAATAATATATTGCATCACACAGTATTGTTCAAAGTGTTCTGATCCTTTTTAGAAATTGAAAAAAAAAGTACTAAATGTCTACTTGGCCTGCAAAAACAATCCAGATGCTTTAGTAAAAAAATGAGGCATGGGGTAATTGTTTTTTAAAGTCTAGTACATACTGGGGTTTCTGACAACCATTTGAACTATAAACAAGAGCTCTCACATTGTGACAGAGGTCACTCATGCTCAAGAGCTGTTTATACAAATCCTGATTTGTGTTGACAGGCCAAAAGTGCACTGGGCAAAGAATTTGTTGTCTTATAACATGCCTCTGAGGTGCCCTCTGGTGTGGTGGTGGTGAATTTCCAGTGACTGGTGTGATAAATGCCTAATCTTGCAATAATGATCTGCTGCTCAAACCAGCACAGAAGAGCAAACAAGTAGTGTTTTTAATCTGTGTCTAATCATCATTACCATTAACATTATTTGTAAAATGTTGGATATAAGACTTTGTAGCTAGGGTAATATTCAACATGATGTCCCTAAATGCTAAGATACAACTTATAAAAACTTTGTTATTTTACCTGAATATACCTAATCAGTTAAGTATTTGTCCATCCATCTTCTGTACTGCTTATCCTATATAGGGTCACAGGAAGCCTGGAGCCTATCCTAGTGAGCTCGAGGCACAAGGTGGGGAACACCATGGATGCCAAGCCATCGCAGCGGACGATCGCACACACTATGGACAATTTAGAAATGCCAATCAGCATGTATTTGGACTGGGGAAGGAAACCGGAGTACTCAGAGGAAACCCCCAAAGCACAGGAGAACATGCAAGCTCTATGCACATGGGGCGGAGGCGGGAGTCGAACCTCCAATCCCGGAGATGCAAGGCATACATGCTAACCACTAAGTCACTGTGTCTACATTTGTAATATCGTAAATTGACTGACATGCCATTCTTCCATATGTTTCTACTATAAAAATGTGTTGGGAGAGGAGTAACACTGTGGGATGTTGTGTCACTTATTTTACAATAAGAACATTCAGTTCACAATCATGTACAGTAGGGTTACATGCTTACAGTTTTATACAAGTAAATAAAAATATGGTTTAACTGTTTTTAAACAGCAATAATTTTGCTATTTATGTTATGCCTAACAAAGGAAGGATCTTCCCCTACAGATCTTACATTAATGAAATTATGGTAATGGAGGTAAAAGTGAGACATTGGTAGTTCTGCATGTTGTACAGCGATTATAAGTCATACATGTCTTTCTGCAGCTTGCAATTATAACTTTTTAAAGGTGTCTGAGGAAGATATTTAAAGTGGATAATGCAATTTTTACTTTGACTCTTAAAAGAATAACCAAGCAGATGACGGACTGTTGAACCTGCAGACTTACACACAGCTGGAAAAAAAAAAAGTTTAAAATAAATAAATAAAAGGCCATTTATTACGCCCTGTTTACGGTGTTTGGTGCATCCAATCTGTGTTTAGCTCTGAATTATACAATTATCTTGATATTCATGAGGAGAAAATTAAGCTTCCACTAAAATATGTTTAGCACCATCTAGCCAACAAACATGCAAATTACTCTTAAGGCCCGTTCCATTTGTTTACATTGGATTCTCCACTAAAAGCAAGGCAACAAACAACAAGAAGTTTAAAAAAAATATAGGACTCTTTATTCAGCCATGTAAATATTTACAATTTTGCTTGGACAAGGTACACAAATAGTCATTTCATTAAGACATTTACAATTATAAAAGCTTATAAAATTTTCTACTTTATCAGTGGATAAGGTTGTTTGGTCAGATCAGTCTTTTTTTTTTTTTTGGCATTCAGTACTTTACAAGCATGTGCTAGGACCACAGACAAAGTGACCTACATCACTTCACATTAAGGACACTGAGGAACAGATATAAGAAGTCCACATAATAAAAGTATCGTAAAAGATTTTTTGCAATAAAGGCTAAATTTAAAAGGTGCAAATTGTGTTTCCTGAGTTAGTGGAACTCAGAGGCGCCGGATGTTGCGTTTGCTGCGAGCAGAACCTGCTAAAAGCACAGACTGGCAGTGTGGTGATGATGCCTTGATTATGCCCCTCTGACATGGGGTGGAGCCGTGGTACGCTGACTGGCACACCCAGCAGAAGTCAAAATTACAGCTAGCCCGCATACACACCGCCCTTTCCATGGCCGAGTCGAACCGTGCAGGAGAACCACAGAGACGGCAATTCCTCAGACCCTCGTGCCCTTTCAGGGATTTAGTAGCCTGAGGGAAAACAAACAAACAAATAAACAAAAAAAAAAAAAAAAAAACAAGAGAGATTGTTAACACGAGTCACCAGAAATGACAGCAATGCTGTTCAAACCCCTGTAATACTCACTTCCCTGATCCAATCCGATTTCAAGACTAAGTGATGTATAAAACTACGATGCACCTCAAAAACTCTTAAAAACAAAAATGTCTCTGGATAGTGATCCCGCTGAACATTCTCTATTCAAGATGCCATTTCCACCAAGTAGGAAGAACTCCTGCTTACCGCATGAAACTCTTCAAAGCGGCTTGGCTTGGCTGTGGTTTGTGTGCTGTCTGTTTGGCTGTGGGTCTTCCTTGTGGGTTTGTGTCCTGGTGTTGAAGAGGCTACACTCTGCAGGCAAGAAAATACCACCCTGCTATGACCAAAGTCTCTGGAAAAAGACCCTGTCGACCTTCCCGAGTCCTGCAACCAAAACGAGAGTTCAAGTGAGAGGAGACAACAAATCAAGATAATAAATCCTTATTACGTTCAACCGACCCATCAAAAAACAAATAAATAAATAGAAATTAAAAGGAGCACTCCTTACCCTTAGCATTTGCTCTGCTTTTCTGCATCTCTGAACAGTTCGGTGGTCTTGGTGAATGATTTTCCACCACGTCCTGCTCACTTTTTTACAGCTATAGAAGTAATATTTTCAGTCAGTACAGCTTCTGGGTTTTGTTTGTTCGTTTGTTTTTTTTTTTTAAATAAAACACAGTATGGTATTACATATGAATAAGCCAGAAAGGACTTACTTTATCAAGTCACAGTCCCCAAGTAGGCCCAAGATCCTGGTCAGGATGTGCTTCATGTCTTTCCTCAACAGGCCACAAAGAATGTCTACATACTCCAGGCCCATCTCTGCACCAATGAGGTTATGGAGGCCAGAGTGCTCAGCTATCTCATCAATAACAGTCCAGTCATAGCTCTGGCTTTTCTTGTAGCCTTTGGCCAACTGTTTGCATACCTCCTCCTGGAACTTCAGCACAGGAAGGCAACTAGATTTGGAGTCTGAATGAACTGGGGACGGTCTACATTCCTGTTCCTCTGTGCATCTCTCCAGAGTGTCAGTACAATGCAGGTCGCCATCATAGTGCTCGAGTTGGCTGTTGTGAAGGGAGAGGTAGCCGCTGTCTTCTGCGAGACTGGAGCTGCTCAGGACAACCTCGTCGTCGGACAGAACATCTACAGAACAGGGCTTTTCCTTGCAGTTCTCTTTGTTATGAGGCCCTTTGGGGTCGCTGTCCAGGTGGTGAGAGATGGAGGAGAGCACGCAGGAAGAAGATGGCGCGTTTTTCTTCAGTCCCTTTAACTCGGGGCTCGTTTCCGCTTCAGCTTTCTCTGCTGAGGCTCTGCTGCGGGTCAGGCACTTCATAGCGGTGCCTTTACAGTTTGGTTACCACAAAACTAGAAAACAGTAAGCGATAGGAATGTTTGATAAGCATCACCACCTTATTTCAATATCATGTACTCGACCGGAGCGGCATTTTTTAAATGATACAAAGTGTCATTTAAATAACAAAACTAATAATAGGCTGCCAAACTAACGCTATTTCCCTACTTAATTCAATGTATTTTTTGCTAATGAGTCAATTCAATCCAAATGAAAACATGACATGTATTTGAGCCTGAACTAAATAAAACCTTATATCCTGCTAGAAAGTTGTTAGCCAACATGTATAAAATGTATGTCTGTATGTATGTTACTTAAACCTCGACTAAGACGAGATACACACAATTTCAACCTGATTACTACAATAACCATGTTATTAAAGTATTTCCAAAACATAATTTCTTAATTTTGCATATCTAGCTAGAAGGTGTTCTACTTTGCGCGCCTAAGGCTAACAAGGGAGCCATATAAACGAGCTAGCTGCCCTGCTGGACAAGTTAAAAGGCTAACTTAGCGCATTAACCACGACATTTATTGGCGGGGTTTAGCAAATAACACGACAACAGGTGGTAAATACACTCTCATAATACAGAACATTGCTGTTATTTAATACATGTGTAAATAACCGGTATGTCTTGCTCCTATGGACACGTTAATTAACTATATTTCATGGATAAACTAGCCGGCGTTATTTTATCGGTTTTCGGTTGCAGTACATATTAATGCACGAATATACTGTGTGAGCGCCAACAAAAACAAGTAGCACCTTACCTCAAAAATAAAGCTCCAGGTCTTCATACGAGCCTTACAAATTAAAGCAACTGTTCTGGCGCGGGTTACTGTACACTAACTCAACATAGTCGATTTACGCGGTCAAATCCAGACGCCACTGACTAATGAAAGCCGAGAGGGAAAAGCGCCAGTTACTACATAGTTTGAATTTCGCGTCAAAAAACGCGCTGGCCAATCAGAGCCCAGCATAGTACCTTTAACCGCCCTATGGCCAATAGGAGCCTTCCGAGAGACGCTTTCACTACCTATATTATGACAAGTCCCGCCTGCTGCGTTACTATTGGTTACAAGATCGTTCTCACACAGAGTTCCCCAATCCAGAGTCTCCGATCGCCATATTTGGGCTATATCTAGCCACTCCTAGAACATGAGGTGGGATTTATCTGAATACAGGTGGTAAAAATAAGAAACAGTACGCTTACTGAGAGTAAAAAAAATGGCGCGTACGTATGACGTAGGTAACCGAGAAGGCGCCTTTCTTGAATCGATTTAGAAAAATATATACGAAATATTTGTCTTTCTGGTTTTTTTTTTACGTATTAAACAATTAATAAACTGTTCTCTAGACTCTGTATGAACTTTTTGATGTCTGCAAATATTTTATGTACAATTGCAAGTCTTCAAATTGGAGTAGCTGGCTAAATCCCTATATTGTAATAACATTAAACACACACACACACACACACACACAAATCACCTTTCTCAAACAGTTGGAGCTTACAAATGTTTTAAATGTCTTTTTGCTATTGTTAGACATACAGACTTACACTTGCATGAAAGTTAAGAGCCATTACTATGGTATTTCACACCTCAAGTTGTGGAATGTGGAAAGTGCGTGATAAATCTTACTCCGCTTACAATAGTGGTTTTTCAATGTTTTCAACACCCTGTAATAAAACTACAGACTGGCCAAAGGGGTATAGGCCACAGGGTCCCCACGCAGCTTATGCAGCACCACTTAGTCTGACATTTAGCATGACAAAAGGGCAGTTCGCATGCATAAAACCCTGGGCCGACTGGTGAGCTGTTGTTGCCTTACTCGATCAGAACTATTTTGCTGAACCAGCTTTACTGGATTTATATGATTCCAAGAATTTACTGTGCTTTGGTTTCTTGCTTCCGTTTTGGTGATTTCAGACAGATGGAAATATGTTCAATTAATCTGGATGCAAAGAACCAGTGAAATGGCATTTTACAGACTGATGTTTGAAATAGAGTAATTCACAGCACCAGACGAGTCACTCCAGATGAGAATTTTCAGGAATTTCCAAGATGGCTTCAGTTTGGCAAAGGTACTTTAGCTCCAGCACAAAACAACTTCCTATAATTCAACATTAAATTCTAGGTGTTTATCCACGTCACCTCAGGGAAGAGTCCTAGAGTTCGCAATCACATTTGAGTGTTGCCAATGCGATTCTTTGTGCAAAAGCTAGAGATCTTTTGTAGAAATAAATGCATATACAGTGGGGGAAAAAAGTATTTGATCCCCTGCTGATTTTGTACGTTTGCCCACTGACAAAGAAATGATCCGTCTATAATTTTAATGGTAGGTGTATTTTAACAGTGAGAGACAGAATAACAACAAAAAAATCCAGAAAAACGCATTTCAAAAAAGTTATAAATTGATTAGCATTTTAATGAGGGAAATAAGTATTTGATCCCTTCGACTTAATACTTGGTGGCAAAACCCTTGTTGACAATCACAGAGGTCAGATGTTTCTTGGAGTTGGCCACCAGGTTTGCACACATCTCAGGAGGGATTTTGTCCCACTCCTCTTTGCAGATCCTCTCCAAGTCATTAAGGTCATTTTCAATGCCCTGGCTGAGGGAAGGAGGTTCTCACCCAAGATTTGACGGTACATGGCCCCGTCCATCGTCCCTTTGATGCGGTGCAGTTGTCCTGTCCCCTTAGCAGAAAAACACCCCCAAAGCATAATGTTCCCACCTCCATGTTTGACGGTGGGATGGTGTTATGACTTGGGGTCATAGGCAGCATTCCTCCTCCTCCAAACACGGCGAGTTGAGTTGATGCCAAAGAGATCTGACCACACCTGACCACAACACTTTCACCCAGTTCTCCTCTGAATCATTCAGGAAAACTTCAGACGGGCCTGTACATGTGCTTTCTTGAGCAGGGGGACCTTGTAGACTGCAGGATTTCAGTCCTTCACGGCGTAGTGTGTTACCAATTGTTTTCTTGGTGACTATGGTCCCAGCTGACTTGAGATCATTAACAAGATCCTCCCTTGTAGTTCTGGGCTGATTCCTCACTGTTCTCATGATCATCTAAACTCCACGAGGTGAGATCTTGCATGGAGCCCCAGACCGAGGGAGACTGACAGTTTCTTCCATTTGCGAATAATCACACCAACTGTTGTCACCTTCTCACCAAGCTGCTTGGCGATGGTCTTGTAGCCCATTCCAGCCTTGTGTAGGTCTACAATCTTGTCCCTGACATCCTTGGACAGCTCTTTGGTCTTGGCCATGGTGGAGAGTTTGGAATCTGATTGATTGATTGCTTCTGTGGACAGGTGTCTTTTTACAGGTAACAAACTGAGATTAGGAGCACTCCCTTTAAGAGAGTGCTCCTAATCTCAGCTCATTACCTGTATAAAAAGACACCTGGGAGCCAGAAATCTTGCTGATTGATAGGGGATCAAATACTTATTTCCCTCATTAAAATGCAAATCTTTTTTGATATGCGTTTTTCTGGATTTTTTTGTTGTTATTCTGTCTCTCACTGTTAAAATACAATAATTATTAAAATTATAGACTGATCATTTCTTTGTCAGTGGGCAAACGTACAAAATCAGCAGGGGATCAAATACTTTTTTCCCCCCATTGTAGATATACAGTATAGGAGGGTATTTGTGATTACATGAAGCATGAAGACTATCTGTTATGTGTTGATGTTCTGTTAAAAGTTACACTGTCTAAAAATTATTTTAGTTAACCACAACAAGAAACTGTTGCTATTATCAGTGACGGTGCAGCGATAAGGTACAGTGCTTAAAAGAAAAGCATTTATTAGTTATTTTAAATTAAGGTCATATATACTTCTTGATCTCAGTCATTGACCTTCCACAATGTCCATGAGAGCTTCCTGTTCGGAAAACTGCTGCAAAAACATGCTCATCTCATCCAGCAGCTCCTCCCCTAATAAAAATCCATGTACGTCATGCAGAGTTTTCCCAATCCGATGGTCAGTGACCCGATCTTGAGCAAAGTTGTAGGTCCTGATTTTTTCTGATCTGCCTTTGGAGCCAATCTGTTACACAGAAGGTGAAGAAATACATATAAATACAAGTCTGGGGTGATGAAAAGTTCTACATTTCAACAAGAACATTCAGCCAGTTAACATTTTTGTTTATTTCCAGTAATCAACAATCTGAGCGGTTCTGGAGAAGAACACAAATATGCACTGGATTTAGACATCAGGAATTGCACAAGGAATCACTGGATTTCTTTTTAACATACAAAATGCAAACAATTCTACAGATTTATGCATGATTGCTTTTCTGTTTTTTCATGAGACTTGATGCGATGCTTATAATCGCCTTTGTTCTGGGAAATAGTTTTAATATATATTTTAGTCCCTGGTGAGGCTTGTGAAGCTCTGTTGGGAAATTCACCCCACGCTTAGGCCTGACTTAGATTTCTGAGTCTGTGACTTCAGGAAAAATTGCATCCAGATGTTTCCTATCTGTGTCCGCCAACATAATTGTGCATAATGTCAACGTGTGCACTAGGGGGCAGTGTCACATATCCAGTGTACATATCCAGAAACAAACCAGAAAAGTCTGATATTTCAGACAATAGATGGAAGCAATGTGCTGCATGTGTAAAAGAAGAATTTAGTGGTTAAAACTATATTTCAGGCACTTACTAACACAAAAAAACCCTTTCATATTCAAATTTTGTGAGAAAAAAATGCACATCATTGCATGTGAAAGTCTCAAACTCATTTGATGAGGAAATGAATCTGATATTGTTGTATTGTCTTGAATTTTTGCCTAGAGTTTTCACTTTCACTCTATAATTCATTAGCCCTATTCAAATTGGATTAGATTTATACTCACCATCCATTTTATTAGAACACCTGTCCACCTACACAATCATGCATTTAACAAATACGCCAATCATGTGGCAACAGCACAATGCAAAAAAAATAATAAATCATGCAGATAGAAGTCAAGAGCTTCAGTTAAACTTCACATCAAACCTCAGAATGAAGAAACAGTGTGATCTCTGTGGCTTTAACAGTTTAAATGCATGGTTGTTGGTACCAGAAGGGCTGGGTTGTGTATTTTAGAAACTGCTGATCTCCTGGGGTTTTCACACACAACAGTCTCTAGAGTTTCTAGTCTCTGGTGCGAAAAACAAAACACATTGACTGAGCGACAGTTCTGTGGGTGGAAACACCTTGTTAATAAGAGAGGTCAGAGGAAAATGACAAGATTGGTTCGAGCTGCCAGGTAAGATATATTAACTCAAATAATCACTCTTTACTACTGTGGTGAGCAGAAAAGCATCTCAGCATGCACAAATCATCAAACCTTGAGGTGGATTAGCTACAACAGCAGAAGACCACATCAGGTTCCACTCCTGTCAGCCAAGAACAGCAATCTGAGGCTATTATAGGCACAGGCTCACCCAAACTGGACAGTTGAAGACTGGGAGGACGGGGGACCTGTCTTCAACAGTCCAGTTTGTCCAGTTTGTATGGCGAGTCTGTCCCCATAATGTGTGTTCTGAGATGCTTGTCTGTTCACCAGAGTTGTAAAGAGTGCTTATTTGAGTTACTATAGACTTCCTGTCAGCTTAGACCAGTATGATCATTCTCCTCTGATCTCTCTCATCAGCAAGGTGTTTCAGCCTTCAGACCATCCACTCACATGATTATTTTTGTTTTTAGCACCATTCTGTGTAAACTCTAGAGACTGTTGTGTGCAGTTTCTGAAATACTCA